>CM056169.1:7637285-8027817 GCA_029691765.1 Entomobrya proxima
GGTGAACCGGTTACACAAACATGGGCCTGTTAAACGATTAACTGTCTGGTACTTTGTATACCTGAATAGACTTTATGTATGCATGTTTGTATGGGTGTTAAAATTAGTGTTTTCCGCGTGTTTTGAAAACGTACACGTACATAGGCTTATAAAAGTAATACAAAAAATCTACAAAAGTAGACACAGCAAGAAAACTGTACAAACCCAATTTCGTTTTGGATATGCCAAACGGTTCTATTGGCAAGATTGGATAATTATTGTTCGATAAGTATTGGTTTTTTTTATGCGTAATGTGTAGGTTAGCTCTTCAAAAATAATACAAACATGGGTTCTCCTTCTGCATGCATTCTCATTCCCAAATATTAGCATGGCTTTTATAAACCGATAAAAGCATGGTTTGTCGTAACGATGTGAATGGATTTTTCAAATTGGTGATTTGTTTTTTGTCCTAGTTATGAATATTGTCAGTGACTATTTCATTTGCATTTGGGTTTGTACGGGTATTAGTATTAGATTTGATTATGCAGCAAGTCCACAAATTTATCATAGTGTTAAAAGGGAATTTGTCATGGCGTAAGCATTGGATTTTATTTGTATATTGTTAGCATTGGATTTTATTTGTATAGTGTTAGCATTGGATTTTAAATACTCAGTGTTAGCATCGGGTTTAAAATACAGTGTTAGCATTGGGTTTAAAATACACAGTGTTAGCATTGGATTTATAATACAAAGTGTTAGCATTGTGTTTAAAATACACAGTGTTAGCATTGGGTTTAAAATGCATAGTGTTAGCATTGGGTTTAAAATGCATGGTGTTAGCATTGGGTTTAAAATGCATGGTGTTAGCATTGGGTTTAAAATGCATGGTGTTAGCATTGGGTTTAAAATACATGGTGTTAGCATTGGGTTTAAAATGCATGGTGTTAGCATTGGGTTTAAAATACACAGTGTTAGCATTGGGTTTAAAATGCATGGTGTTAGCATTGGGTTTAAAATGCATGGTGTTAGCATTGGGTTTAAAATACACAGTGTTAGCATTGGGTTTAAAATGCATGGTGTTAGCATTGGGTTTAAAATACACAGTGTAAGCATTGGATTTATAATACAAAGTGTTAGCATTGTGTTTAAAATACACAGTGTTAGTATTGGGTTTAAAATGCATGGTGTTAGCATTGGGTTTAAAATGCATGGTGTTAGCATTGGGTTTAAAATACACAGTGTTAGCATTGGGTTTAAAATGCATGGTGTTAGCATTGGGTTTAAAATACACAGTGTAAGCATTGGATTTATAATACAAAGTGTTAGCATTGTGTTTAAAATACACAGTGTTAGTATTGGGTTTAAAATACACAGTGTTAGCATTGGGTTTAAAATGCATGGTGTTAGCATTGGGATTAAAATACACAGTGTTAGCATTGGGTATAAAATGCAGTGTTAGCATTGGGTTTAAAATGCAGGGTGTTAGCATTGGGTTAAAAATGCATGGTGTTAGCATTGGGTTTAAAATGCATGGTGTTAGCATTGGGTTTATAATACAGTGTTAGCATTGGGTTTAAAATACACAGTGTTAGCATTGGGTTAAAAATGCATGGTGTTAGCATTGGGTTTAAAATGCATGGTGTTAGCATTGGGTTTAAAATGCATGGTGTTAGCATTGGGTTTAAAATGCATGGTGTTAGCACTGGGTTTAAAATGCACAGTGTTAGCATTGGGTTTAAAATACACAGTGTTAGCATTGGGTTTAAAATGCATGGTGCTAGCATTGGGTTTAAAATACACAGTGTTAGCATTGGGTTTAAAATGCATGGTGTTAGCATTGGGATTAAAATACACAGTGTTAGCATTGGGTTTATAATACAGTGTTAGCATTGGGTTTAAAATGCATGGTGTTAGCACTGGGTTTAAAATGCACTGTGTTAGCATTGGGTTTAAAATACACAGTGTTAGCATTGGGTTTAAAATGCATGGTGTTAGCATTGGGTTTAAAATGCATGGTGTTAGCATTGGGTTTAAAATGTATGGTGTTAGCATTGGGTTTAAAATACACAGTGTTAGCATTGGGTTTTATCATGGTGTTAGCAATAAATTTCATTGTGTTGTTTCAACACAGTGTTAGCATACAAACGCACAAGTTTGTCCCATTTTCCCGAAATACCGAGAGGAAATTATAATATAGGATTATAAAAAAGATAATTCTGTTAACGAACAGAAATACTATCTTGATATTTCACTACATTCTTGAACCCTTCATTTAGTTTTTCTGGAAGCTGATAAGCTTTCCAACGCAGTCACCAAGAAAAACAGCTATATAATATGTAAAGATGAGATCACCTTTCACTTCGAAAATTCTTACATTCACATAATTCTGTATGCATTTCATGAAATCATTTTAATGAAATATAGAAACATAACAGAAACACGCCGCCATTTTTACTAAACCCAAAGTAAATGATGGTTTTGTTTTGTAGCTCTTTCAATTCAAATATCATCAGCATAAACTTACAATCGGGTGGACCCCGTAACCCCATTCACCATTGAAGCAAGCAAGGATTTTATCTTTTTATAACCCCAGCCCACATTTCTTGAATAATGGTGGTTCAAAACATGTATAATTCATTCAAAAATTCTTTAGTAAAAGTATAATCAGGAAGTTTACGTGATGATAATAAGTAATAAGTAGTTAGTCAGAGTTGAGAATTCGAAGTAAACGCCTAATAATAATTGCCAGTATATTTATGTCAAGCAATGTTGGCAATCTATTGTGTTAAATATAATGTGCTGTTGTATACTAAAATTAAACGTTCTTAAAGGGCCATATTCAAGTTCTCACTACGCTGGGCCCCTGCCATAACTTTTCAACTACACGCAGAATGGTTACATATTATAGCTCATTCGAAAGAGCAACTCAAGTATTATTATGCCAAAGTTCAGTTATGTCCCGATTCACTTGCGCATGGTCCGATTTTTGCAAAAATATTTTGCGAAAATCCACTTCAATATACATTACCATACTATATAAAAACCTGGTATCTTCGTAACAACAAAAGTAGAATGGTGACAAATAACAGTTCATTTGAAAGAGCAACTCAAGCACTATTAGGCCACACAACAGGTTTGTCCCGATTTGCTTGCGCATGGTCCGATTTTTGCAAAAATATGAGGTTTTCATACAGCATAATAATGTCTGAAGTGGATTTTGCAAAATATTTTTGCAAAAATCAGACCATGCGCAAGCAAATCGGGACACAACTGGACGGTAGCGTAATAGTGCTTGAGTTGCTCTTTTGAATGAGTTATGAATTGTAACCATTCTGCTTGTGGTTAGGAAAATACGAGGTTTTCATATATCATAGTAATGCATCTTGAAGTAGATTTTGTGCAAAATATTTTTGCAAAAATCGGACCATGCGCAATCAAATCAGGGCATAACTAAACTGTAATCTAATAGTGCTTGATTTGCTCTTTTGTATGAGCTATTATTTTTAACCATTCTACTTGTTACGAAGATACTAGGTTTTTATATAGCATGGTAATGTCTATTGGAGTGGATTTTCGCAAAATATTATTGCAAAAATCGGACCATGCGCAAGTGAATCGGGACATAACTGAACTATGGCATAATAGTACTTGAGTTGCTCTTTCGAATGAGCTATAAATTGTAACCAATCTGCTTGTAGTTGAAACATTATGGCAGGGGCCCATTGCAATGAGAACTTGAATAAGGTCCTTTTCCACCTATAGTGTATAGATGCAAAGCTTGCTTTAGTTTCTTCATGTTAAACCTTAGCTACTATTAGTAATCTAGTAATCAGTCGGAATATCCGGATTAAGTAGAGAAGTGTATAACTTTCTAATACAAATCACAAAGGGTGGGATCGTATACCGGGATAAGCGAAGTTTAAACCAATTTTAGGCTTATCCTAATCGCGTAACTCGGTTTAAACCAAAAGATTAGGTTTTCGCTTAGCCCGACCAACTTAAGCCAAAATTACGCGATACTGGTATCTTGTAAGTCGGCTTAGCCAGAAAACGGGCTTAAAATGCTGCGACCGCTCGGACCAGTCGTAAGTCCAGCTGGCTTGCAGCTTTGCATGCAATCAACGTGAATTTCACCAGTTAATTTCTGCTGTTAAAGAAATAAAATTGTAGATAGATGCGCGTGTGGGTAATTATTCACTCACAAAATATAAATAAATGTCACAACTTATTTTTTCAACTCCGACTTCAGTAAATTCATTCATTTTCAGCGGAAATTAGTACAAAATGGAGGCTGCTGTGGTCACACGTCTTAACTTTAACTGCATGCATTGTTTTGTAGGTGATAATGATCTCGCACTACTGAATTTTTGGGAGGAAAAAACTGTCACTAACCACTGATAAGCTTCATCGATTTTCTACAATAAATCAATAATTATATGTCATTATTATTTCATTTTAGTTTTCATTGGAATAATTATCTTTCAATGAACACTAAATTAGAGAATAGGATGTCCCTTAGGAAGGCAGATGAGCCCGTAGATTTTTGAAAAAGTCAGGTTTCATCATTTAATGGCATGATCAGTTGTTACCATCATATGATAACGTGTTTTTGTAGTGCTGACTGCTGCTAAGTTGCTATACTTGGCTGCTGTCTGCATTAAACCAATGCTGCCCGACGCATGATTTTGGTTTAAGCCTAATCGTGCCTAATCCAAATTTTGAGTTTAAACCAAAAGTTATACGATTAGAATTTTAAACTGGCTTAAGCCAGGATTTGGCAGGATTAGATTAAGCCTAATCTAAACCTGATTTTACGCGATTCGACCCAAAGACACGAACATGTCAATCATTGAAAGTTCTATTGACGCTAAACAATGTACGTAGTTTTATCATACCTTTTGTAAACAGTACATTAAACTATTCAACGCTATTATATTTCCTTAATTGTTGTAGTTTTGAAAATTGGCAGGCAGATTTAAAAAAGAAAGAACAGTGACTATCAGTGACCTTGGTTGATCCTTTAGCCTTCGACTTATGTAATATATTTTTCTATTTTTTTTTAGAAAAAAGGGTTTATAACCCTTCAGAACATTTTTACTTCATTCCCTTTACGTAAACTTGATTTAATCAGTGTGCGAAGGCAGGTACGGGTCAATGAAGACTTTTTCCTAGAGATTCCTTATCAGTGCGGTAGTTAAAGGATAAAAAAATGATTGGGCATATGAAGTCAATTTAATTTGTGCTTAGTAAATTCTTACATTGCATTTAGTATTATACCAAGCACTTGTTTTAGTTTTCTCTGCATGCATGACATGAAGTAATCGCCACCCAATAGAAGTACGTAAGTATTGCGTTACTTCGGATTGGCCGAGTTTGCAAGTAGACTCACGTGTATCTGTCACCTCATCTAATCACTCGCTGGATCCAAGTCCAAGTGCTCATACTTCAACTTGAAATCTTCAAGCATCAATAGGAAAATTCCATTTCGCCAGAACTACAAAGCTACAAAAAACAACGCCTACGTTTGTAAACCAATACAGGACAATAAAGCTTTCTTCTTTCATTACGCCAATTGGAAAAAACGTACAATTACAATACGCCATAGCTAAACTTTTTGTCAAGGGAAAATTACGCTGTTGGCTGCACGTAATTACGTGTTATTTTCATGGTATAGCATTTGCTTATTTGTCTGCTTAAGTTTAATTTTTATATGAATGTGTATTGAATCAACAACATCTTCATGCGTTATTAGATAATTGTTCGTTGGGTAGGTAGAATCTACCTGGTAGATTGTTTCATTTCGTGTTTATTGAAATCGTACTATCGAGCATCATGCAATGCAGCTAGTTCATGGCAAAAAGAAAGCCTGGCATAAAATGTGCCAAGTTTGTCAGAAAGAGAAAGAAACGCAGCAAGAGAGGGAAGGCCAAAGAAAGTTAGCAGCGTGTAGGCTAACGTGTTTATGTGAGGAGAACGAAAGCGTTGTGGCACACGTGAGGTTTTTATGCACTAAATATAGAGTAAGTGAGTAAGTACGCAGTTACGCAGGAAAACCAAAACCAAGCCATCTACTACACGAAGCCATTTCTTAATTTGAAAGTTGGAACTCAATTTTGTGCCAATTTTCCTGGTTGTATTGATGTCATTCCAAGATTAAAAATACTAAAGTTTCGTTATCAGATTTCCAGACTTCATTCATAAGGCCATAGGTCACCTTGTATTCCAACTCAAACTTATAGCACTATTTGGTATTTGGTAATTTGGTTCAGAGAACTTTAGCATAGCAAAACTTGCTGACAAAAAACCGCTACTATAAGTATTATATGAATATTTTATGATGCAACGCGAATCGCTTGTCACTTACATCTACCGTTCATTATCAGCTAATGTATGATGAGCATAAAGCATTTACTAATAACCGGTTTTTCTTCGAATTTGCTGGAGAATATCTCACATTTTTGATCATTAAAAGGCGGTGAAAACAAAAGAGAAAGTTCGTTTAATTTTGAATTTATTAACGACAAATTGTATATGAATGCTCGACTTTCTCTAGCTGCATTGCCAAAACGATTTCTCCCTATTAAGTTCCTCAAAAACAAAGTGCCGTTATGTTGTTCAAGTTATTATTCTAACAAGAACAACTTTTATCGTTAAGCAATGAGGAATAAATTTATCTTTATAACAAATAATCGTACCAAGTTAATCAGTTGCATTACTTGCATTCTATCACTTTAAAATTTCTGGGTTGTTCGGGCTAATCCTGTTCGAATCTACGTCCTAAGTTTTTGTCTTTCAGGAAAATTTTCTTTCCATGTTCAATTTCTATTCTACATTTTCCACACCAGCTTAATAATAATTTGCGATAACTTATCAGCCTGTTGAGAAATCGATACGTACGTTAAAACGTGTATCACATTTTTCTACTTTAAGTTGAGACGATAAGCAGCTTTTCGATTAGCTATGATTTGTATATTGCATCATGGCAATGGCATAGAACAAGATTTTCTTTTTATGAGTTTCTTCTGATTTTCCTGTACGAATGTCATGTACAAAAAGGTTTTGAAATCCTACTTATCTTTTTATAGTACACATTTTGTGATATTGGTACAAAGGATTAAGCAATCGCTAGAGAGTGGTATCGGTTTAGTCAAGAATTCGTATTCAATGAATATTATTTAGAGTAAAAACAAGTTATACATGTAGCACGTATCTTCTTTACCTTTTGCAAACTTCACTGTAACCAATAATCGGTGAAGGGTGAAGATAAATGCTCAATTCTTATCATTTTAATCATCATTCATCACCATCAATCGTCTTCAGTCAGTCAAGTTGCAATAGGTCCATGCATGCACAAGGACTCAACACTTGAACTGGAGGATAACGGAAAATGACGAGACACACAAGATTGGTGAATATTTTGCACGCATATCATTATTCCACGAAGCTAGATAAAATATTATGCTCCATATACCAATTTTACAGAGATACCATAATATATCTACTAAGATATATTTGGTTTAGTGAGTTGCCACTAGTCGTTGAAAAAGTAAAAGCCCACAGAGTGTGTGAGATACTGACTTATCTCGAATCTTCATGATCGTTTTGAGTGCGTCAACATGTTAATGTTTGTTTGGAAGATGAAGTCATACACGTGAGGATGAACATGCTGCGCGTGTCATGCGATTTATCCACGTTTATAGGTTCCACAAATGGTGCTTCGTGTCATCCAATGTTATACTTTGTTGTTTCCTCAAACCTTTTTTACTTGTTTGACTTGGTTTCGTTTGGTTGTGGCTATGACTGTACTCCAAAATTAACATTGAACGGTTTTGTTATTTTATCACATAACTTTAGTTCAGACTATAAGTAACGTTTGTTCTTGCCGTATTATGTGCGAGCAACTTTGTGTATCCTGTTTTTCTCATACACGTCTCTCAACCGCAGCTTTATAATATTAAAGAGTTTAGACCTTTTGAAAAGATAGATAAATTCTCTGATATTCATTTGTGAGACAGAATGTATATACGTTCTACGTGTACGTCTATTTCTATTTGATTTTCCAAGTAATATCTTGCTTTTCTATAATAATAGAATTCTTACTCATCTCATCCAACTCATCCAGTTTCATATATCCTTATTAAGAATCGAAGATTCTTTCTAATTTCCTGTTCCGGCCGTCCGGCCGTCTGGCCGTCTGGCCGTCCGGCCGTCCGGCCGTCCGGACGTCCGTGTTAACGCGTTTTTCTCCGAAACGGCTAATCCGATTTCCACCAAATTTGGTATACAGACTCTAGTGGACCTCGGACAGAACCCTATTGAATATTATGTCAATAGGTCAACTCCAAAGGTCAGAGGTCACCAACGGTTCAACATTTTTACATAGGACCTATATCATGCGGCACATGATTTTAGGTCCATTTTTGACCGGGATTACGAATCCACAGTCTGTTTGTTAAAATTTAACTATTTAGGCCCTGATTTAGGACCTTAATTGTTAAATTTTCCAAATTAATTGACATATCATGTGTGACACATAATTTTAGGTCCATTTTTGACCAGAATTACAAATATGATGTCCATTAGTTAAAATTTAACTATTTAGGCCCTGATTTGGGCCCTTAATTGTTAAATTTTCCAAATTAATGGATATATCATGTGTGACACATGATTTTAGGTCTGTTTTTGACCAGGATTACAAATATGAGGTCCATTTGTTAAAATCCGTTTATTTAAGGGCCGAAGGCCCCGCCCCGGGGTTCTAATCTTCGATTCTTAATTACTGCATTTGCTATTGCTTTATTTCATGTCAAGCCCATCTTACATCAGCTTAATTGAATCATTTCAACTCGAAAACTCACTCAAAAACTGGAACAAGAGATGAATACGTGAATATGCCTTATACTCCGATTTGTTTAAAAATAAGTAAATTATGCATTTTACAGATAATGTGCTCCATCCAACATCACAAGGTTACAATGTATGAAAAAACTACAAAAAACCAATTTGTACTACCAGAGTTAGGATATAATATCTATCAATGCATCCGTTGTTCCTCCGACATCCGACTCAAGTCGTGACACACACCTACATCGCATAATGCATAATCATTAAGCTTGTTTATAATATTATGGCCATGCATACAGTATAGTATCCTAAAATCAGACAAAAACGAAACCAACATCATGTACAAAGTTGCTTCATTACTTTCACAGTAACCGAACTTAAGTTTATTCATCCAACCGCACATTAGCGGTAAAAGAATGTCACACCACGCATATCACACTGGATAGCTATAACATCACAAAAGTAGTGGTGTTAGTATTTTAGGCCAGAAAAACAAGATGCTTACATTCACGTTTTCACTCACACCACACGCCATACGCCTGTCGCTGCACACTACCACTACGATGCTAGTAGTGAGAATATGAACACATTCACGTTTTTTAGACAGCATATAGTGGAGACAGGAGACTCGTTTGAAAAATTCTGGCACTATAATCTCTTCTAAGTAATGGAAGCTTCCAAAGTCAATGGATAAACTACAAAGCAAGTTTGTAGATGCACATGTTTCATAATTCATAATGCTGTGTATTTTGTTCCTATAAGTTAAACATTTTAATGCCGACTCAGTGTTACCGAGTTTTCACCTATTCCAAATCATGTCATTTATTTAATCAAATTACGTGTTGTTAAATATTTTGTAGCCAAATGCAAAAATAAAATAAACAACTGCTTGTTTTCCTATTTAATATCAAGCAAGATGCTGGTTTAAAAGATCTACGACGGAATTTTCCATACGTTCCTACACACCTGTTTCTCCGGACGTGCATTGTACAGGACAAATCGCTTATGAATTCAAAAAAGTTCACAATGTGTTTTGCATGGAAGTGATTTCTTCTTGAAAGACCCAAGAAATTGTTGCATAATATTGATTTCGATATATTTTGATTGAAAACTAGATTTCAAATATTTCTTGTAAACATATCTTTTGCAAAGGTATTTAATCACGCACTTTTCTGGTTTGCCATGAACGGGTGACGCATTTCCAATGTTGAAATCATTCATTTTCATGGCTCTTTGCATTTTCGTTAAGCATTTAAAGAAGTCAAGAATATATGTGGAGCAATTTAATAACTTAAGCAATAATGTCACGCATTCGGAAAATAGCAGTGAAATGTGCATTTATTTCTTAGTCTACACAACTCTGAACAACGCATATTATCGAATTTTTATATTTGTTATATTAATACGCAATATCAACTGAATAATGGGCTGGGTTCATAATATGACACACGCAAAACATGCTGTTCGTATCATGGAAAGTTATAAATACGACATAAATATATATTATCAGTTCTGTTGGCAGTTAGAGTAATAAATTGGTTCATTTGTATGAAACTGGCAGGCAAAGAGAAATAACCAACCTTGACTCTTTCAGCAATACGATTGAACGATGTAATAATACGGTAATATACGAAGTAAACTCTCTAGATAATGCAAATACATCACTATTCAAAATCACACGACGCGACAAAGACGTGTACTCGTAGTCCCACTCAAGTGCAAACGGTAATGATGGAGATAGCATTTAATGAGTAATGAGATTTTGGTTTTTGTACACACAAAGACATAAAATTTCGTGAATAGGATCTGCAACATGAAAGCAATGTACGAATTAGCTCGTTCTTAATATATTACATCAGCTAATTCTAAGATGATAATTTATCCAGACAATCTGTTGTCCAATCGTCACATGTAATTTTATTAATTTATTGGAATTTGTGAACATGTTTCGTTTCATTACAAATTATGCTGCATTAATGTGCTTTGTTGATGTGTTCACAATTCCCTCAAACGTGCACAGAGAGCAGACATTCACCCTTTCTCAACTAACCAGCAATGCAACCAGATACCTTATTTCATGTATCCCATTTGTTGTAAAACAGTAAAGTTATCCTAATACAATTAGTTCGACCATCGACTATGCTAATATGTGATGATAATAGGCATGTATTATGTGTATTGGTTATATAAATCTGTAACTGTGTTAACACAGATTTGCGATTATCCACTTCGATAGGATACAAATACGATTATGGATTATGAGAAAACCTTTTTCTGGATTTAACACTTCTTGGAACTCGAACGTAAACTGAGTTTACATTTACATATCGTGATAAAATCAGGATATAGATCCATTGAGTGTTTAGTTGGCTGCGAATTGTTTGCGTTTGGATGACTAGATCCATCCATAATATGGAAGACCTAATACAGGAAATTTCAATTTACATACAAACATAACACATTTCAGACCAATTTAGGAAGGAAGTTCAGCTAGTTCAAAGCGTATCATTACATTGCATTATCAAATGAATTACATGTTCAGATAAAACTGCATTTTTCCAAATGATATTAGGTATATAAAAATATATGCAAATCCAACTTCATAAAAAACCAATAGTATATATGATTTTTATTATTACTCACTTTGCTCGACTTGAATGAAATATATACAACATTCTGGTTGATAGTTCATAAACCTACATAGTATGACATAAGGTGACAATGGGTGAACAGACGCATGCGAACATTTGGACAATTTTATGGAAAAATTTATGATTGTTGTGTGACATGCTGTTCAGTACAGTAATGCAATGAAAAGAACATACAGAAAAGAACTTCATTCATTCATATTGATACGTTTGTACTTGTACCAAAAATATAATCTGCCAAACTAGTTTAAACGTTACTTTATTTCAAATGAGCATGAGCGTCAAATGATTTAAATCAACCGCATAATACGTATCCCGCTGTTACAAATACTACATAGAAAACTAATGTTTGTCTACACTAAGCTTTAAACGTGGCGATGTTCACCTATTCTTTGATATTTATTAGTCCCGTGTCTGGTGCACTTTCCTACTTTTATATTACAATTAGCGTTAACAGAGATTCAGAGAAGAACGTCCGTGTGTGTGGTTTCTGGTCATGTTTTCTTTGCGTATCTGTTTCCTAAAGCATTTGTTCAAGCTTTTCGTGAATCTGCAATTGAGTAGAAGCTCGAGACTCAACAACTGCCAACTGCATAGTAGTGCACAGAACATTAATGATTGAGTGATACGAATTGTACATTCATTTAGGTGTATTGTACATGGCACGTAGTTCAACACATGACAAACCCACATTTGTCCGATAAGAGGAAGAAATGTTCTTTCCTTTTATCCAAAATCCAACCCAAGATTATAGAATCCAATTGTTCTCTTGTTAGCGTACTTGGATTTTTGAGGCATACAGAAATAATAACTAATTCATGATTGCTGTAAATTATTATGATGCATGTGCTACAGATGCATTCAGTCGTTTTGACTTCTTGTGACAAAAGTTGAATGGAACAAGTCGAGAGCAAGGACAAAAGGTATTTAAGCTGTTGCTGCGACGGAAGTTGGGTATCGCAATAGCGAATATCCAAAAACTATGCCTCAAAAACTCATTTTATATACCAATGATTTATGAAAATGTTCAGTTGTCAGTGAGCACGTTCTCTTGACTTGTGCCAATAAGCTGGCTGGAATGGATCATCAAACCGAACAGGATACTACTTCCAATACAACTAGTCGAAAGTAGATCCAAGATCCAAGCATATCGAGTTTTACATACTCGTGTTCGTGTCATGTGCTGTTTGCTGACATGCTTTTGCCAGTTAGACTTGAGATTGAGAATTTCAGTTCAGATTCTGTATGAAACTCTCTGCAAAACATTGCTTTTAGCTACTGCCTGCTTGTATTGATTTAAATGTGTTTGTCTGTCCGTCAATGATCACGTTTCTGTCCACGTATATACGCATATGCTTTGCTCACACTTAGTTTTGCAGCATTAATTGATTGTACGTTTATTAGACAATTTTTGCAAGCTGTATTTCTTCATGAAAAAGTTACTTTGTCAATAATTGTAAGTTTACTTTCGCTCACGCATAATATGGAAAACATTGTTCGAAATAATTTTGTTTATGAAAGCCACAGTAAAAAGTCTATGATAACTATACTTACCTACTCTACTCACACAGCTGCGTTTTAAATCATTGCGTTAGAATTCATATTAGTATGCAAAGTAGAGTAGCGGCCATAAGGATTCGAATGTAGTATAGTAAAAGTAAAGAGATCATACTGATGGAACTGCATTTAAAGTTTAAACACAAGAAGGTAAGCACAAGTTGCTACTTTGCTGCTATTTTCAAAGGGAAAATGGAAAATGCTATATACACCTACCAATATATAACTAGCCCAAGTTGCACTTGAGACATTACGACCGACTCAGTCAAGTCACTATTTCGGCGAAAATGGAAAAAAGAAAAAAAACTAGGCTATAGTAGCGCTATCAAATATTGGATAGAAGTCACACGCTGCTTGTTGTGTGACGTACAAATCTCTTGCTAGTCAACTTGTACGAGCACTGGTATCGGTATAGTGCTGCTTCTAAACTACAGTTACAAAAACTGTGCTTGGTGTAAAGTTTTTGGCAGGAGGCAATTACTTCACTTTACTGAGCTCAGAATACTTATTTACTGGCAATGCCGTGGCTGACTGGAAGGATGGGTATGTTTGGCACAAGAAAACGTGAGCTGTTCAGTTTGACTGGAACAAGCTCCAGAGCAACACCTTTCCACTTTGTCTCCGTAAACAGTATAGCATATGAGTTGGAATGCAACCTGCGTAAAGTGTATTAATACATGACATACTACTGCAGCTAGTGTAAATCTGCACTCAACCAATAATACAGTCTCTACTAAAAATCCAACTTACACATCCTTTCTCCTTTCTTTATTGTGCATCACGTTTATCACATAAATACTACGTTTAAAATTTTTTGAAGTTTCAGTCTTCATTCAAGAATCGTGTGTGATAGCTGATAATTCAAAATGCAAAAAAGTTTTCAGAATATTTACACACTTTTAGCTTTGACACAATCAACGCTTTCCTCTTGTGGATAGTTAGTTTCCTGTACTTGCGTGTTTCAACGTTCCCCAAAACTAATCTGTGCCGGCCGGCTATGCACAGGTTTGCTTTATTTTACTGTTTACTTTTTGATAATAATATACTAAACTAGTGTTCAAAATTCATCAATTGTTTTCTGGAATTTCGTCTCTGTGTGACTATCCATGAGAATATATTGGTGTACGTAAAAAACACAGCATTAAATTAAAACTTTCACACTTTACCACTTTCTTCTGTGGTAAAGTGAAAGTGAATGTAGAAGAAACTTAATTTATAACGATATACGGTTTAACAAAGATGCTGGTCACAACTGAACACATCAAAAATATTTTTTCCAATATCAGCCCAATACATTTTTCAAGTTCTCACGTTATGAAATTTGAATGCAAAAAGACTATTAAAATTCTTCGCGTTTCAAGGTGAATTTTTGCAAAGATAAAATTGTAAATGAGTTTCAGCATGCAAAGTATCTCCGATCTACAAAGATCATCTACAAAGTTCTAAAGCACAACAAGCTTGTTTTCAAGTTTTAAACTACATTGACTTAAATACGTTGAAATAGTAATATTTTAGGAGCATTGCGACAGTACTAAAACTTGTTTGATTTTGCCAATAAAGTAAAACAAAGTGTTTACTTATCCACGAGCTCGGAAACTCACCAATGAAAAATACATTTTTACGGAAAAATTAATCACGAAGCTTCAATGAATATAATGGAAATTCCGAAAATAGACCCATTCTGGGATGAACAGTTGGTGAATCAAGTACATGGAGGACACCGGCATACCCCAAACGTCCCGCAACCAGTTGTTGGAAGTATTGCAGCCGCACACAGTCCATATGAAAGGTAATTTAAGATTTATAGCTAAATTGCTATTTATTTTGCTAATTTATAGAGTTCCATCATTACATACGCATATCCCAATTTGGGTTTCCCAAATAACCCCATTTACTATAATAAATTTTTAAAAATTAGTCTTGAACTTTTTGTGCGTGAATGTGGTTTTTTACCTAGTTCAACACGTACGCTTTTCTATACCACTTGCTAAATTAGAGCATCCGGTGACGTTTACATGTTCAGTTTGCAGGCATTGTATATGATAGAAGAGTCTAGCAAACAGAATCATCATCAGCATATCACCTACCGCATCACTACAGCATTTTTCTTGTGACAAAGATATTTGTATGCGCTAATTATAGAAACGAGAACGAAACATACACAAAGGTAGATCATGTTGTTTTCGAGTTATAAAAAATTAAATATTCTGCATGAGCGATCCACTTTACTTTTCTCATTCTCCTCCTTTCCCCAGAGCTGAAGGATTCCAGAGAATGATTAATATTTATGAAAAAGATGAAACCATTGCAAGCGGACATATTTCAACATTGAGATCGAATTGACAAATTTGTGTGCATAACATATATGCATTGGAAATTGTCATTTTATTGGCGTGGTCCATTTATTTTTTAATGCATTATTACAAGAAATTTATGTACGTAAGTCTTTCTCCAAAAACCACCGACATCTACCTTGATGCACGTATCTGCGCCAAAGAACATGGTTAAACTATTTGTATCTGCACTAAACTTGATGAATCAATTAATAGTCGGGCACAATTAGCTTTTATTTTATTAGAAAAACGAAAATAAAAGAGAGTTCAGTTCATTCTGCTCCGGGTACTTGTTTGGAACAATTACAGGAAAGGTTTTCTCACAAATGAGAATTAGCATAAAGTACAGGATTGGAAACATAGGTCGATACTGCAAAGTTTCATAACAAAATTGGCAAAGTTCAACAATCCTAGCATATAAGATACCAGATTAGAATAATAATTCTTAATAATCTTCTAAATGTATTCCTTTATGAAAAATTGGCCAATTTAGCAACTTTATATTGTAAGAATACAGTAGCACTAGATGCAAAGTCTTGAAGCTTTCTGCTGAAGTAAGAATAGTCTTCATCATTCTTTCACTTATGTCAGTCAGTAGTCCGCTCTTCTCATGAACATGCAATCCCTTGTTGACGAAGTATTTGGTAATCGAACTTCTTTTGAAATCATTAAAATTCATATCAAGCGATTTGATCATTTAAAGTAAAATATAAATATGTATAATCAGTACCATTTAAAGAAACCGTACTTTTATATTGCTGACATGTTCAAACGTAAAACTAACGACAATAAAAAACTGGTCGAAACAGATTTTATGTGGAAAAGTATGGGATATAAAAAGGACAAAGGATGTTAATGCTTTTTAAGTATTGAAGTTTCCATTGAATTCCGGTTGCTTGTCCTCCGTTGGTAAAGTAGAAAAATAGATACGAAAAACGTATTTCATAAGATAGGATTATGCAAGAAAAAACTTTGGAAGTTCACAAGGTGTACTTTTCTGATTTATATTATGACAATTCGCTGACCTCGTAAAATTCGTTGAAAATACATTGAATTGTGTCCAGATTTAAATATGTTCACTGTATTGCCATAATTGTAATAAATTATTTCAAAAATCTGAACGAAGAAATCGCTCAGACCATGTACCCACCTAAAGATTAACGCATTTATTTAACAAAGATACGGTTGCAGGGATGCATACTTTTTAGTGAAAGTACAAAGCACGTAGGTAGGCCTCGTGGACGTGTGTGTGGAAGGAAGCCACACTTTCTGCTCAACATACATACTTTTTACTGGTTTCGCAGAAGCACTCTATTCTGTACATGCTTTCATTCCTTGGAAGTTCGGTCTGCAAAAAATTTCATCGCGGCAGTCACGTTGCAAATCACGCTACACGCCGCTCTGTCCGTGATGATGGTGAAAAGCATATACCTATAATACTTATATACCACATTCCCCACTTCTGCTAGTTAAAGTGAGCTCGTCAAACGCGCTATATAGTACTAACTAGAGACAATATGCTAGACCTCCCACAATACGATTCTGCTCATAATAGTAGGCGTGTACAATCTGTAACATAATAATGTATTTTGAATAGTAAGCAATAATGTCTCCTATATATTATACCTTGTTCTTGTTAGCAATATTAATGATATTCTTCTGGAATGGTTAGCTGTAAATTTCCGCTTAGGTTTTCAATGATAACAATGATAAGCTTTGAGTCCAGAAAAGTGTATATCTCCGCCTAGTACGACATGAACCTTTACTTAACTTGATTAATTAAAATTGTCATAAAGCCAATATTACTACAGTATTTAAGCTGTGAGCCATAAGCATGAAATTATTTCTTCTATTAACGTTGCATTTAAGAATCTCGTTTGTGACAAAGTTTAGAAAATGAATAGTCCTGAGTCCATTCTTGGTATTGGTCACACCACTGTTCCACTGTCCATATATCACATTTCCGCAAATGTCGTGATGGATGACGTGTTCAAAGATAATATCTGTGAGGATTAGGACGTACATAAGCTTAGTATGGATCAAGTATAAATTGGTCTCTGTCGATTACCAGAGAACAAATGTCCCTGCAATATTCTACATTATTTTCCATTTTCTTTGGCATTTCAAATGAAATTATGAATAATAGCTGAACGCTGACAGTTTCGGCCACCAAATTTTCAGAATTGCAATGCTTGAATTTTGGCTACGTGCGTATAATGGAATTATTTGTTAA
The DNA here is from genome assembly GCA_029691765.1 of Entomobrya proxima. Classification (NCBI taxonomy): domain Eukaryota; kingdom Metazoa; phylum Arthropoda; class Collembola; order Entomobryomorpha; family Entomobryidae; genus Entomobrya; species Entomobrya proxima. The sequence continues at coordinate 7,654,880 of CM056169.1, forward strand.
GAGGCAGATAAAACTCTGAAAAAGTTACTGTAAACACTTCAAACCTACTAGTTTGACGCGGTTGAAATAGAATTACTTCTCGTTAACAACACATCACAAGGCACATTTAGTAGCTAACTCTCAAAACAACTTTAATCCATCCACTCCATCATGTCGTCGTTCTCCATGTGTGCTGTATCATCAATGTATGACAAATCAAATTGGCGTGATTTTTTAAACTATCCTTGTTCCTCCTCTCATCGTCAACAGTCTCCTTCTTATGTCATGTCATGGTTTATTAAAGTGGAAAAATATTCAGTCTCGTGTTTTTGCATCTTGTACACCATTTCATTATAGTACTCAACTCAAATTCATGTGTATGTTGTGTGTGTCCTCTTTTGGAGTCACAAAACAGTCACTGATTCTCGCTGATTACCACGAGATTAGTATTTTTTCGAGCTTTATTTAATGCAGAGCCACCCAATTAGCATCAAATATTACATTTACTTCACCCCTGTTACTCAATATGTTGATACACGTGTGATATAACATAAGCATAATTTATGCACGATTTTTATGCAAAGACTGATATCACCCTGTTGATCAGGAAAACATTGTTATCTCGCATCCAATAAAGTGCAAACTCATCAACAACTCTACTTTATCTATTTTAATTTTACGATAATTACGTCCCCCAAAACTGGCCAACCATAATTATTGGAAAATTTTGGGGAATAAATGATTATTTTGGGGGATAATATCTTGACTTATTTTCTTGATTTATATCTGCGAAAAGGTAGTTGAGCAAGTTCAAGAATACATAACCACAAAGTTTCCATTAAACACACCAAAGTTAATCTTTTAAACTTCAATATTTTTCATTCATCTACTGCCTACTACGTAGAGCTGTCTTTCTTTTTGTTTTTGTCTCTTATATTTTCACGTAAAAACACAATATTAACAATTGCTTTGTCTCATTACAATTCAACCCAGCAATATAAAGTCACAATATCATCTAAAATCGCATTTTTATGAGATCACGTTTGTAGCTTTGTGTCTTTCAACAAAAAGATGCAGAACTGCTTCTTAAGAATTAATGGAGATCATGATTTTGGTGAAAGGCAATGGGAAAGTAAAACAAACTGAAAGTACATGGGATGACAATTTACGGATTAAAAAGATTAGTTTTGGCTAAAGTTTAAGTTTAATGCACTTAATAATGCATCAAATCAAATCTGCAAAAACCAACTGGCTATAAATGTGACTGTAAACCATATATCTACTGAAACTACAATTTGAAAAGTATTTGTCTTTTGAAGCATAATAATATATTTTATTGCACAAGGCAGACACTAGACAGACTGCATGATGCATCATATTTAGGTGGAACTTGGAAGAAAACAGGCCAGAATCGAATAAAAACCGACATCACACATCTATAGCAATAACATCTTTTATAGTTCAAACCGTATAACCGTTTGTAGCACTTTCTGACTTTTTGGCATCGTGTTGAGAGCCGTTTATTTTGGCTATTGCCTTTTTCTCTATCCTCCCATAAACCCACACGTTTTATGTGGTACGTAGGTACATACAACAAATTGTATATTGCAAAAAATGAAAATAACCCTCACCCTGTTCTTTTTGAAACTTTTTAGATGCTTCCGTCTTCGTAAATTTGTTTTTGCCAAATTGATTATATGATCCCAAAGTTTTTGCATTTTTTTGTCTGCTTCCATTCCATCATAGTTTCATGAACTAGAAGCATTTTGCACAAACAGGGTACAAGTTGATACGCTGTTGTACGTGAATATGAATTTTTAGCTTGGCTGCCTCTTGCGTCTACAATAATCGAGAGCATTACACTGCGACTGGTATTTCTTTAAACGTTCATGATCTGCTATTGCCTTTAGTCCAGATGCTACTGCAGGATTTGGCATCAGTTCATAAAATGAGGCAACACACGAGTAATCTAATAAGCGAGACTATGTAGCATGGAACACGGGTCTCAAGTCAGAATAATAGTCTATAGGAGTGTGCCATAAAAATTATATCGCTGTTTTTTTTCGTCCTTAGAACTGAAAGTTGTTTTGATGGGTTGTATGACTGGGTAACAACTCAACGTCTCTCTGTTCTCTGATGCATAGCGTAAAAGTACACACATGCATAATAATATCAACTCGGTACAAAAAAGTGTGCCAAAAAACCGAGATTAATTTCTCTCATCACTCTTCGTCGTAATTCAAGTGATTTTCCTTTGATTCACAAAACAATAGAAAGAAACACGAGGTTACTAACTGCATAATCGTTTTGGAAAATCACAACTAAGAACGTGTTTTTTGGTCGTTTTCGTAAACAGAATGCCGTCCCAATTGAAAGTAATAAACCGTTTAATAAAACTGGGAATGTGCCGGAAAACCCTGAAAATTGAGCTGTTGCACGATACCCCGTAACCTTCAATTTGATGATTACGGTTTCTTAGCCCATACTATGTACCTAACACAATGCTTTTATAAGTTTAAAACGTAAAATCCTTCTTAAACAAATCATAAATTATTGTAAATCTTAAATGAAAACCTTGCAATACAGTGATGATTGTCACTTATAGTTCAGGTAATAATGGACAAGAGCAAATTTCTGTAAAACAAGACAAGACCAGACAAATTCTCAACGCGAGTAGGCAATGTAATCGCATGAATCATCGTTTTTTATGGATGTATCCACAAGTTCAACTTTAGCGTTTATGTGAAACTGCATATTATGGTGGATGTATTCAAATATAAAAACCAAAAACTGTAGACGTTCGGTAGAAATAAACATAATTATGTGTATCAGGTTTCCGAAAATTGAATGTTTATAAATAATGTTATGCGTCAGTTTTAACCAACATTGGAGAAAAGTCACGAGGTCTGAATCTGAAACGAAAAACATTCAATATCAAGTTTCATGTTAAAAATACATACATGTACTTAAAAGACTTCATCTTTTTAAACTAAACGATAAAATTAGTTGTTCACGTTTATGAAATGACGTATTTGTTACTTTCACTAGAGCTAGGGACATTGTGCTAATCATATATACAATGTAAAGTCTTAGTACCAAACAAGCATGTTGATTTTATTAAGCAGACGAGGTCTTTAGACCTCAGTATGCTTTCTGAGATTGCTCTTCAAGTCTGTATAAGCCTTCCGTTCCTCCGTTCTTCCGTTCGTCCGTAGCGCGATCTCCTCCTAGACCACAACAGATATTCAAAATCTGTTTTCACCATTGGATTCCTGGTCATTAAATCTCGGTCTGGGGCACAAAAAAAGTTACCCCAGACCCCCCCTTCCCCAAAATACCCCCCACACCCCAATTAACGTTAAACATTTTTAAATCACAAGTCCACCTGTTTATAGGTAATTGATGCCCCTGAGTTCAAAAATGGCAACCATTTTTCGGTAGCTTTTCACGATTAGCCGCTAGGGGGCGAAAAGTGAAAAAATGGAACATCCTCAATATCTTCACAAATCTATAAGCTAGATAGGTGAAACTCAGTCCACAGGGGTAATCAACCACGCTGATCAATATTCTGGTACCCAGGTTACCCCAAACCACCCTGATCCCCCCAGGGCAGCTCCCCACTATACTTTAATGCACCATAACACGGTGAAATTCAGTTTTAAGGGGTAATTGAGTACGCTGGTCAAGACTTCGATGTCAGCATAACTCAGACCATTACTGTAGTCAAAATAAATTGCCATTCTCGTCTGCTTTCCTAAGTTTACAAAAGTTTATTTGTGTTTAAAATGAAATAATAAAGAAATCCTAAAGTATGAAGTGTTTTTGTATGCTATTTATTATGTACCACCGTAAATTCAAATCTGTAGTGCCTAGCTAAATCTATCGTTAAAAATGACAAGCTTAAGTTGAATTTTAATTTTGACCAAGCACGTGACAGGACATGTGTTTATGTGAAATTCTTAACTCCATTCAATGCCAGCTAGTAGCTAGTGTTTCATTAAGCTTAACGTAAAAAAACCTTGAAACTCAAAGCATAACAACATAATATTAAATTGTATGGCTTATTTATTATATACTTTGTCATTCTGGCTGTGTTATTGATATACTTTATACTCTACTGGAACGAAACACGTTTCAAGCTAAATGCCAAACACGAGACTATGACTATAAGAGCAGCAATACCGACGACTTCCCGCTACCCCTCAATAACATTTTCTATCTCTTGTTGAAGTTGAATAAATTATGTTGCATGCATGTTTCATGCATAAATTCCATTCCTCAGGTTATCTTACAGAAACACTTAATTCTTCGTTCAATGATACATAAGAATCTATAATATTTAGTTTAATTTTAAAACGTTGTGTTTTCACCGTATTATATATTTTTTTAAATCGATGTTTCATTGTCTCGTCAACTGCTTATGTTTGTACTTTGTACTTGGACAATTAAATGCAATTTTATATCAAAGTATTTATACAGATGTTGAGGCACTGGGCAAATGCAAACTTTGCATATAAGGTTTACACACGGTCCGAATTGAATTTGTTTGTGAATATGTCCTATGTATAGTTTATTTTGAGTACCTAATTCACCTTTCACCTCTAGACTATAACCGTTGCAATCGTTTCTAAATATAGTTCAAACACTGACGGGCGATTTGTGGTATTCAAATGCTCTTATTTGTCATAGCTTTTCCATGATGATTACGTTATTTACGTTAGTGCTATATTTAACATTGTGCATGTTTAGAAACGTGACGTGGGAAATTTACGTACGAAAACATGTAATAGGATACCATACTTAATGATCAGCAAGATTTCAAATTTCTTAGAGAAAAAGATAAGAAACACAATAATATACTTTCACGCATGAATTGACTTGAATAAAGTATGACTCGATATCTTAGGAACAGCAGACAGACGTGCATAGTTATAGTACCAGTTATATTAACATTCCTACATACACTACACAGATATTTTGCCTCTAATCCATACTGTTTTGCATTCTAAAGTTTTCGAAATTATCACAAGTCACAAGCATTCTCCTCATAAATTTGCCATTGTAAACTTATCATGCAACCAATACGGTACCATAATTTTGGAGCATTTAAGATGCTGGCATAACAGACCAAACTATTGCATAGTTCATATAATAACTTATCTAACAATTCGGTGCCATAGACGTCACATTATGTATATTATTATCCAGTACCAAGTTGGATTCGGTGCAGTACTACCCAGTCACGTTTTTATCCACACCCCCACTTTCTAGTAAGTCTTTCGCTTTTATGTTCATTTTACACCACTATTTATCGGTAATTAGTAATTATCTTTAAAAAGCAATCTAGGCAAATGTCAAATTTGATGACTAATATAAGATAAACATGTTTTCACATTAATTCTATTTTCTTGAAAGATTTTCAAAGCATATGCAATAGTACAATGTCCCTTTCAGGATTGACAAATTAATAGTTGCCAAACGTGAAATGGCACGTAATTATAATATCCATGGAAGATTATATAGATGGAACGAGAGAGCCCTTGGAAGATACGCCATTATGCTGTGACAGGAAAATCCAAAATTTTGGTTGTTGACAAGCCGATATTATTGTTATCGGTTACCCTTTTTGCAAATTGAGCATATGTTTTGCTCATCACAATCACTAGTTTGACTAGTCAATAATATGACCTGACTTTACAATGAATGTGTCTGTTCGTTTCATGAAAAATTGTATCTCTGTACGATCTTCAATAAACAAAGGGCTTCACTGGCATTCTGTCCAGGTTTGATTCAATAGGACCCTTGCGTTTTGCAGTACATCCAATTTACTAGTTTAGCAGTGTCAAGGGAAGTTATTAGTACATTCAACTGGGAGGTGAAGTGGTCAAAATGGGGAAGGATACCTGCCAAGTTGTCCTATGTGGAAATGAGAAAAGCGACACGATTTCCCTTCATGTGTAAATCCTTATGCTTCTAATACTAAGTACCATGATAATTATGAAAATGCAACAAAAATCTAATACAATCATCACTTTTTGCATATATTCGGAATACGACAGAATTCCTAGTACTCCCGTCGATTCCAAACGGTGGATGGCTTTCCTAACAGCGGTAAACGAGCGGTATTCCCTTTGGAAGCCTATTAAGAAGATTTTTGTATGCAGTCAGCATTTTAAACCTGAGGACTTCCGTTATGGGGTTGGAGGCAGGCGAACTATTATTCCGCATAGGTTTCCTTCTATTCACAATGGAAATGATTATTCCAACATGGTACCTAAATAGATTTTTCCACTAGTAAAAATCAGTACATTTATGTTACTATTATTTTTAAAACGCACTTATTATTTGGATTGAAGATAATGAGCCAAGTTCCTAATCCACCAGACCAAATATCATGTACAGAAGGTACTGTGTTTGACTTTGAAGCAACACCTTCCGAAATTACTGAACTACGTCTGGAAATTCAAACTAAGGACAGGATTATTTTGAAACAACAAGAAACCATAAGCAAGCTTCAGAAGGATTTGGATAAGCTAACAGAGGAACTTGGTGAAATAAAGCGTGGTACAGTAAGGGTTTTGGCACAACGTTGCAAACGGCAGCACGAACAGTTAAAGACTAAAGACGATGAAATCAACAGTCTTAAAACCACCAATAAAAAAATAAGACAAGAGTTTAAGCTTCCAGAGCCCAAGACGGAAGCGGATGAACTTTTGATTGACATAATTCATCGCAGAGAGGTTCCACAAAACCACCCATATTCCGATGTTCTCCGAACATTTGCCTTTAACTTGAATTACGTCTCTCCAAAAGCATACCGTCTTACTCGTCAAAGTTTTGATAATGCTCTACCTGACAGAACTACGTTTGGTAACTGGATACGCCATGTTGATGCTAAGCCCGGTATTAGCAAAGAATTTATCATCGAATTACAGTTTTTTACTATTCTTCGAGTATTCATCATGATTAATTTCGTTAATATAGGAATCCTTAAAGTGGCTATGCATCATGTCAGAACAGAAAATGCAGAAAAGAAAGTCTACTACGGTTTAGCCTTTGATGAGCTTGCTATTCGGCAACAAATGCTATTTGACGGGGTGCAAATGGTCGGAAAATGCGACTACGCCGATATTCATCCCGATCCTCCGAAAACTTTGGCTAAATCGGCCCTCTTCTGTTTAGCAACTGAGTTGAATGGTACGAAGTCGTTTCCTATCGCATATGTCCTGACAGATGGATTGAAATCCGGAGTGCTGGCTGCATTCATTAGTCGATGCTTATCCAAAATGAAGCAAAATTGTGGACAAGTGGTTAGTGTTTCTTGTGACGGGCTGAAATCAAACTTTTCTGCCATGCAATCACTCGGGGCTTGTTTCGATGTCGAATCAACCGGTTTCAATCCATGCATTACACACTGTGATGATAATTGTATAAACGAGACAAATCACTGTGTCATGCCTGATGTGTCGCACATGCTGAAACTGGCCCGTAATACACTTGATAAGTTGAAAGTTATCTACAACGGAGACGGCCAAGTAGGTATTCGTTAGCAATACAATGATTGTTTTGTTAAATGTGTTCTAATTGTATTGCCTTCATTAAGGCAATACGTTGGAGATTTGTCGAGTTGCTACTTCGCGTTCAAGAAGAAGAACAACTTCGAGCTGGAAACAAACTTACAACGCGCCACGTTAACTTTCATAAGAAGAAAATGAATGTGAAACTAGCCGTTCAATTACTGAGTTGTAGCACTGCGGATGGTATTCGATTCTGTAACCTTATTGGAATAGAAGGTTTTGAACAATGCGAAGCAACTGTAGAATTCTTCAAAGTTTGTGACGAAGTATTCGATATCCTCAACACACTGCCCTATGGAAAAGGAAACCGGGAAGCACTCAGTGTTTATAATAAAGTCCGCTGGTCGTCAATAATTTCATCCGGAAAGAAGTATTTATCGTCGCTTTTTGTACGGGTTGGCGATGACATTGTGCCTCTTTATAAGCATAAAAATGGAATGTTTGTCAAGGGACTGGTAACTTGCTTGGCTAGCCTTGAGATTATAATGCAGCAAGTTGAACAGAACGAAATCAAAATGAAGTATGTGAATACTATACATGTACAATGATATGTGCTATGTTTTTGATTAATTTATACTACGTAAGACTACTATACGTGGGACTGTATGATATCATATGTAACTTTTTGACAATAGGTACATTTCGACCTTTAGAATGAGTCAAGATCCTCTGGAACACTTATTTGGTGTTTTGCGTCAACGGTTGGGTTGCAATGATAACCCAAACATTATGCAATTGGCTTACTGCGTTAGAGCCATGTTGAGTTTCAAGCTGTCAGTTTGTCGTACTGGAAATGTGGACCCTCAAGAAGATCTACAGAATAAGTTACCCACAATTCCATTACAAAAAGATTCTGAAGATAAGGAGAGGCATCAGATTGAAAATGAAGAATACGAGATGCTCGAGTACATTGCTCCGACTCACAATACTCTATCCCTATTCGTAGAGAATGTTGCTGTCCATATAGCTGGGTTTGTAGGTATGAAATTGCATAAAACCTTAGGATGCATGGATTGTAAGCGTGCCCTTACCACCTCTCCTGATTCGGAGCTTATGCAGTTCCGTGATGACTACTTGCTTCTGAAAGTTAAAGATCGTGGAGGCTTGTTCAAACCATCCGAAGATCTTGTTAGAGTGTGCAAAGTTGTGGAAAAGGCGATTCGGCAGTGTGATGCAGACGGAACATACGATATAAAGGCGAAGAGAATTGAACTAATAGTAAAAAATGAATGCGCATATGGCAAATACTTCGATAATATTCATGACACCTATTCATCAACTGCATACCGGAAGGCATTGTTTCTCACCCAGTCGTCACACAAATGGGATCTGATAGCAAGTATTTGCAAAGTGTATTCCAAGACTAGACTGAACTTCATTGCAGGTAATGCAACTTCAAAAGCAAAAACCGAGTCAAAGCGAAATTATTTTAAGCAAATTACGAAGTTTACTGGCCACTAAGTTGTTTTTCCGTTCCTATTTTTGTTAGAAGTGCTATGTGCAAGCTATAATTGTTATACTTTGTTGTATGTTATGTGTACTTAGTAATGTTTTCTTCGTTTTACTTTAATATCTGTTATTGTTAATCATACTATAGTTTTGTTCGTTCCTTTGTTTGCACAGTTGCATTTTTAATAAAACATGGTAATCATGTAGTAGAGAGTAAGCTTGCCGAAGTTTCAAATTCATTTCAAATATACCATAATTAAAACATCCTTTATGCTTAGAATTAGAGCGGCTGTAAGTGCCCAGCAATTTCGAATTTTGGCAAATTGACAACATATTCGTTAATTTGGTCAAAAACTCACCCATAATCATGTGTCGCATGCCATATGTCACTGAAGAAAATTTTGAAATACGTCGTGACCTTTGACCTTAGAGGTCGAATTTCAAAAATCGGGCTCCGTAGTGCACAGGTTCCAGTGACCACAAACCTTTTCGCGAAAACAGAATTCCAAAAATTTATTACTGGACTGGTGATATGGCCCGGACAAAACTTGACCTTCGAATAACGGTCAGACGATTTCGAATTTTGGCAAACCGACAATTTATTTGTTAGTTTGGTCAAAAACTAACCTATAATCATGTGTCGCATGCCATATGTCACTGAAGAAAATTTTGAAATACGTCGTGACCTTTGACCTAAGAGGTTGAATTTCAAAAATCGGGCTCCGTAGTGCACAGGTTCCAGTGACCACAAACCTTTTCGCGAAAACAGAATTCCAAAAATTTATTACTGGACTGGTGATATGGCCCGGACAAAACTTGACCTTCGAATAACGGTCAGACGATTTTGAATTTTGGCAAACCGACAATTTATTTGTTAGTTTGGTCAAAAACTAACCTATAATTATGTGTCGCATGCCATAAGTCACTTAAGGAACTTAAAAACTCGCCGTGACCTTTGACCTTAGAGGTCGAATTTCAAAATTCGGGCTCCGTAGTGCACAGGTTCAAGTGACCACAAACCTTTGTGCCAAAACAAAATTCCAAAAATTTATTACTGGACTGGTGATATGGCCCGGACAAAACTTGACCCTCGAATAACGGTCAGACGATTTCGAATTTTGGCAAACCGACAATTTATTTGTTAGTTTGGTCAAAAACTAACCTAAAATCATGTGTCGCATGCCATATGTCACTCAAGCAATTTAAAAATCCGTCATGACCTTTGACCTTAGAGGTCGAATTTCAAAAATCGGGCTCCGTAGTGCACAGGTTCCAGTGACCACAAACCTTTTCGCGAAAACAGAATTTCAATTATTCTTCCTGTGTTCGAGAAATCGTCCGGACAAAAATCAACTCGGGCAATATTAGTAGTAAGACAAGCTTACTAATAAATTGTCTACATTGCTTTAGGAGTACCTAAATTATACCTTGTATCGTGGTATTGATTTGTATCACTGCATTGTGCATGCTAGTTTTGTAGAAGCAGTGGCTCATTGTCGTCAGAAACTATGATTTTTTTATAATTTGGTAACTGATAACAATAATATCGGTTTGTCAACAAGCGTTATTTTGTCACAAAGCGTTATACACTGTCTCTCGTTCCATCTATATAATCTTCCATGATAATATCTTATTATGGAGTGTTGACTTCTGCGAACCACGTTTGGGTTTGTTTCAGTAATGCTGTAACACAATTAGGGAAGCTGGATTAAAACCTGATTTTGCTGTGTGTATTTTGTATGTTGCAATAACGACCGTAATGGTAACTCCCACATGAGAGTCCGGCATTAAATATTAAGCACTAACAAACAACGACCTATACCTAAACTACGAAGTGACCCTTTTTTGTATATTTCAGTTGGAGTAGGTTTACATAGAAAAGCCGCTGAAAGGTTTTTATACCTTTGTATGGGTTGTCCATAGGCGGAAATCATGAACATGTAAATGTACCAGCAAAAGTCACGTTTTTCTCGGCATGATTTTGGCATAGCATCGTCATACCATATAAAATAGGGAAAACTATACCAAAGCCCTTAACCCAGAGGAGTCAGCTCAGGAGAAAGCACGATTTTTTGCACATGTATTTTACTCCCACAACAATGGGTATATGGATTGCCTTTCCCTAGGGAAAAGTGAAGTGAAAGCACGTACACATACCAAGTACGATAAATGCTTGTGATTTGGCATTTTCATAAGATAATGATGGCAATACTCTGACGTAGCACTGTGTGCACTTTGATGTTGGTATGTCATTGAGAGCATTCATTCTATATGTTAGTTTGAGTTGAAGCAGTACATAAAAGGGTACGAAATGAACAAAAATGTAATTTCTATACGTTTTGTTAAATGTGTGAAGGACGAACAAGGAGAATGATAGCGTGTAGGTATTAGGTATATTATGTCTCATTGGACATCTAAAATTATATTTTAAATTGTTAATGACCATACCATGCCCTCAATTTTAAGTATTCATACTCACTCACAACTGCTCACTTTTTCTCGTGTTTTTAGTTAATAAACTGTAAACATTCATTTAAAAACCACTAAATATTTGACAAAATGGCTCGTCTTAAAAATGTCGTGACATGTTTTTATACAATAGCAGCTTTCATCTTATTTAAGAAGCAATTCGGTCATAATCTGCCATATTTCATATAATACTCTTTGAAAACTATTCTAGGAAAGTGAAAGCTCTTATATATGTTTACAGATGCTTACGTATGTTGTATACGAAATGTGAGTTTTGATAATAATAAACTTTTATTTTGGGTTTGTATGGCTCATATTTACAAACATTATATCAAAATAGTCATAGACTATGTATAAAACTTTATAAAAAGGTGAACGAATGAGATGAGAAGAAGAACATGGGCTAACGAACTTGTGCCATAATGCTCAAAACGTGCGGTGTGGTGTAGGACATACGTAGAAGATAGTAATAAGAAAAACGGTATTGTATTTTGGAAAAGTTCTTGTAACGGTCGCATGTGAGTGCGCAAGCATGTCACTTGCACGTGTCGCTGTCATGTGGATGTGGGCTTGCTTCAATGGAAAGGAAAGCAGGATTTATTCTTCGAGTCATGTGATGTGGCTGTGGTACTCTACCGATGTACGTAGAGTTTTCCAAAAAGATTGAGAAAGGTTTCAATACGCACAAATTTGAGGTAAGACGATCGAGGAGCTTGTAACTTTGTGAGTTAATAGAAGAGTTATAAATAAGTATTTGTGCAAAAAATTGTGACCCCAGCTTGCTTCCTTTAAGAGAACCACTTATCTGAAATTTAGGATGCAAAATTTTTTCTTGCGGCATACGTAAAAATTTTCTTACTTTAAAAGTTAGGGGGTGTTACAACACAGATTTTTACCGTCAGATCATAAATGGTATGCATCATATAATCCTCATACTCAGCAAAATCTACTGCAGGTACATCCGGCTCGCTAATGCTGCTGGTATTTTTAGTGTCAATCAAATTTAAAAGTAATCCAAAGCAAGTATTTTAATATTAAATTCAACATTGTTAATGTTCTTCTAGGAAAACTGAAAATATATGTAGCAAGTAGAATAGCCTAAAATATAAAGCAACTCGTGGGCACTCTGAATCACATTAGCATTTTAATTTAAATAGAAATATGTAGTTGTTACAAGAGATTTTAGAAAACATAACCTCAAAATTTCACGAAAATCGAGTGCACCCATTTTTCGAAAAAACCGCATGTCCGGTTCTATAAGTAGGATATAGCTTAGGATCAAATAAAATAAACCCAAGAAACCTTGACTTATATCAACACAAACGAGTGCCAGTTCATGGGTTTTGTGCACATCCATGAAGAAATACAGAGCCCGGAAAAAGGCAATGCTCAAAAATCGGGAAAATCTCGGAAAAATTACATTTTGTGAATGTCATTGCTACTTTTGTGCTAGAGCACATTTTTTCATGGATGAAGCGTACGCATGTACATAAGTGCCTGGGCTATACGTATTACTAATCAGATTAACCTTTCTCTTTAATTGCTTTTAAACACAAGCAAGGAAACCTTTCTCAATCTTTCTGGAAAACTCCACGTACATGTATGATGTTCTTGGAAAAATTTCTTTCACGTTTATCTGCATTCGGCATTAGCCATGCTTTTATCTTCATAATTTATTTTCTCCATTAAGTATTCAACTTACCTTCACAAATTTCAATAGCCAAACTTATGGACAATTTGCATTTTTCATTACTTTTAAACATGTTGGTACAAACTTAATCGACAAATTGAATACATATTCACAATTGGGTTTTTGTGAATTGCGTTGTGTTATGTGAATATAACTACCAACTCACATGTTAATTTAACCTGCAGCCGTATATGCCCCTGTTACGAAGTTAAAAACCTACATTATTTATAATGACTACTTGTATAAGCACATAATAGTGTACGAAATTACTTTTATAAGTATAAAGCCAAAAATTTATTAGGGCTTCGTTCTGCTCACGTTTTGTAAACAAACGTTTAATGTCCATACATGTGTCTTTCTCCTCAAGAGAAAGTTGTTATTGGAGTAGAAAGTAAAGTAAATAGTTTGGTTTGTTTGGTAAATTCAGTTTTTCTCGTCCTTTTGTGATAGGATAAAGCTCACTTTTACTCTTCATGCATGAAACGCTCATAAAACTGTCGTGTGTCACACGAGAAACAAATAAAGTGCACATGCCGATCCCTATAAACTCGCATACATGCATGCACTCTTGTTATATGCAAAAATATTACGTAGTAAAAACTAAGCTGAACAAGAGAACAGATCTGGCGATCGATGAAGCTAAAATGTTACATTGTTTGTATACATTCAACCTATAGTAAAAGTAATATAGACCAATTGTGATGAAATGAAAGTTTGAGGTTGCTGAAGAAAATAGCACACACAAAAATATTGGCATCGCAAAAAACCCTTTTTCTGTAAACCTGGTGAAAGGAAAGTTGTAACTTCGAAGCAACCCTGGAGAATGGCTATGGACGAAGAAGCTATTTATGCTTCTATATGCCACTGTATAGTCCAAGAATGCTTTTGGTTCTGGCGTCACAAACATATTATATAAATACCTAACATTTCAAGCGGATTAGGTGAATACAGCATATTATAGTAAGGCGTTAGGAATAAGCGTAGCTTACACTTTTTGCCCTTCTGGGTACAAAGTACAAATAATATATGCCATATAGTAGCTTTCACTTATGCAGCATGTCTGACTAGTGAGGGAAAGGGGAACGAAATCGTGTCGTCATACGCTACACCCAGCAGCCGCAGCCACGTGAGAAAACACTTGACTCTGTTGTCTTACTTCAGAAGTGTAAAAGGCAATGTACGATGAGCTTCTTTTGATAAAACTACTTTCTCCAAAAGTATAGTGTAGTAGTGGAACAGTATGCATGTATGTAATTAGCAAAGGGATTTTGAGCATGTTCCAGCATGTGCACCAACTTTCATCTTTTGGATATGTACGCTAGTAGGCATACCAGAAAAATATACTCCATATTCAGAGTATGTTCACCCTGCTTCCAGGCAGAAAGGCAGCTGCGTCCTTTTTACTGCTCTACATAGAAAATGTGTCAAATCCACGTGAACCCCGCTTCGTTCCCAAGAATGTAACCTTTCTCAAATCAAAGCTACATATATATGCAAAGAAACTATATGCGATATCTTTTATGTACATGTTTAAAATTTCAAACTCTGATAAATGTACACATAAAATAATAAGTTTTTTGCTAATAAATGCTTTCTTGTTTTTATTACTTTCAGAAACTTGAATTTTGCCACTGTTGCGGTGGAGGATGGCGATTATGGATTCCCAAAGAAGAAAACCGTTCGGGTACGAACTTTTAAAGCATTTATCCTCTCTCTACTGTTAAGCGAACTTAAACTTGTTTCTGCAGCCTAAGTTTCGACCAGAATTTTTTTTAAACCAAAGTAGATAATGATAGTATAGATATGTATTAAATATACATGTCACACCATAGACTGTTACTTTACATCCATAGCATATAAAATCAAACGTCCTTTCAGTCTCCTTTAGCAGCTGCAGAATGGCATTTACTGTTCACCATTCATCCATTCACGATTACTTCGTTGCAGTTCCAAAAGTAATATTGTGCTACCATTGCACTATTCCATTTTCTACAATAGAACGCTATAAACTCTGGTTACTCCTTCAACTAGTGTACTGGGCTGGTAATTCTGAATTTCTTGTAACACACTACTAAAGTGTATACTACATGGGCAAAGTTGGCAGGTTTTTTTTTGGAAACCATCCATTCCGTGTTCTTTACCGGGTGGGATGATGAAGTTATATGGTACATTTTCGCATTATAATACGCTTCTCTAGGTTTCTGTTTTTAACCTGCCTGCACATACAGTCACGTTGTCTGACACGAGTAAACGGAAGATCAATGAAACGAAAGCTGTGTTCTGCACTGAATGATGGTTTAGCTGCCGTTTTTTCTGCACGTCAAAGTATGGTTGACTTGTAGTAGTTTTTGAAAGTTGGATGGAACCATGCACCAGAGGCAAAAAATATAATGTGGGACAACGGCAAGCGAGAAATGGCACGAGTTTTTCATCAAATGGCGAGGGCAGTTCATCTCATCCAGTCGTATCATATATCTGTATAGAGAGGCTGCTGTAATAGGTACATGCAGACATATATAGGTTTTTGCATAAAGACATTATTCTGTAAAATCTTCCATAGATAAGTAAAATCTTGTCAGGAATGGCATGCTATTTGTTAATGCATGATTTCACATATTAAATCATGTTAGCGTACGTAACAAAAATGAACAGTTTTAACCAAGATATTGTATGTGAAATGTGATGAGAACCCGGTTTTCATAGGAGGCTTTCCTTGTACTAATGATGGTTTTAGGACTGTAGCTCGCAGCTCGCAGCTCACTCACATGGTAAAAAATGTGCCTAGTACCCAATAAAGAACTTGGACACTTTCTTATCTACATTTTTTCTATGCTTTGAGCTTTACGATAATTTCATGATTTCATATTTGTTCAGTTGAACAGGAATATTTATGTTGGGGCATTATAAGAATGTGAAAATCCTTTTAGGGGCTAATCGAGACCAAATGTATAATTATGACTACAAAACAACACACGTGCCATAAAGGAATATAATGAATTAATAAACTTTTGTAAACTTAGGAAAGCAGACGAGAGTGACAATTTAATTTGAATACAATAATAGTCTAAGCTATGTTGACATCAAAGTCCTGTCCTGACCAGCGTACTCAATTACTCCTTAAAACTGAGTTTCACTCTGTTATAGAGCAGTTTAAGTAAAGTGGGGAGCTGCCCCGGGGGGATCAGGGTGGTTGGGGGTAACCTGGAAACCAGAATATTGATAAGCGTGGTTAATTACCCCTGTGGACTGAGTTTCACCTATCTAGCTTAAAGGTTTGTGGAAATGCTGAGGAGGTTGTATTTTTGCACTTTTCGCCCCCTAGCGGCTAATGGTGAACAGCTACCGAAAAACGGATGTCATTTTTGAACTCAGGGGCATCAATTACCTATAATAAGGTGGACTTGTGATTTAAAAATGCTTGACCTTAATGGGGGTGTGGGGGGTATTTTGGGGAAGGGGGGGTCTGGGGGTAACGGTTTTTTGCCCCAGGCGAGATCTAGTGACCAGAAATCCAATGGTGAAAACAGATTTTGAATATCTGTTGTGGTCTAGGAGGAGATCGCGCTACGGAAGGGCGGAAGGCGGATACAGACTTGATGAGCAATCTCAGAAAGCATACTGAGTCTGAAGACCTCGTCTGCTTAATAAATATTTACGTTTGAAGGAAAATTAATTATTCATACTCAGAAACGTGATAATTATGAGATTATACATTGAGAAATCTATATTTTGTGTTTTATTCTTAGGATCCTTTGTCCCATCGGATTATTGAGAAACGACGAAGGGATCGGATGAACAACTGCTTGGCGGACTTGGCAAGGCTTCTTCCACCATCATCCTTACGCAAAGGACGTGGAAGAATTGAGAAAACAGAAATTGTTGAATTGGCTATAAAACACCTACGCCATTTACAATGCCATCCATGCCCTATGGGAGGTAATAATCCGAAAAATTTCCATGACTGATGCAATGGACAAATGTGAATAGGTACTCAAGTTTTATAATTTTGCATATTTAGATAAATGCGAATATAGCGTCGGAATTGGAGCTGAAAACTCGGGTGGAGTTCAAAACAACTCTCCATCATGCTCATCATCATCCACATCGTCTGGGTATCAAACGAATCCTGAGGAGACCTTCCGCCTCGGCTTTCAGGAATGCTTGAGTGAAGCAATGCACTTTTTGGTTGAACAGGAAGGATTGTACGCTGGAGATGCCACGTGTGTCCGTCTAGTGAAACATCTCAACAACCATTGTGAAACCGTTCTCAGAGATCATTGGGTACGGATGCGCATTATGAGAATATTATAGAAAACACTAATGCATGAGATATATGAAAGAGTTATTGTATGCATACATATAAAAGAGCCCAAAGCATTACAATTTCATAAAATGTTATGTCATTCACAAACGTTCCCCCAAGTAAAGAATAGTCGTATAATCAAGCATTTTCACTAATATGGCTTTAGGGAAACCAGGGGAAAGTAATTCCTGGCTTTCGCAGAAACGCAAATGCTGAAGCTGGAGCAGATTTCAAAAAGCAAGGCGGGTCGGCTGGGTCGTCCTCTTCAGGATATCATCCCAATGGATCATCCTCCGGAAGTGACGGAAATGGAGGAAACGGTAATTTTTAAAAACTATTTTGAAACTTGGCTGAGAAATTCATTCAAACAATAAATTCTTAAATAGAAATTCGTTTCGTTGTTCACTCAACTGGTTTAGACGGAGAAAGCACCGAACCATTTGCACTCCCAGTTCAAAATCCACCTCATCATTCGAGTAATATGGAATCTAGTAGGTATGGTTCATCTGTAATGGATTACGAGGCGGAGAATAGTTGTTCGTCAACTCCTCTTTCTATTGAAACATCCGACGTGCTTTCTCTGGATGAGAAGAACACAAGCCGCATGTCATCAAAGCCACCCATTCCTTCAATTATTTGCAGTCATTCCTCATCAACTAACAGGTATGCTAATTTCAATTAGTCCTAATACAGATGCTTTTCTTTTGTTATACCCTTTTTATAATTTTCACCACTCAGTAGTATCCAACATTCATGTAAGACATTCAAATTTCGTTTCCAACATTAGTCGTATTCCCGTTAATAGTGGTTCTCCTGCAAATGGATCCACCAATGGCCGATCCTCCGATGATGGCAGTGCCAACTCTTCAACGAGCTCTGCCCACCACCGCTACAAGTTTAAAAGCAACATCAAACAGCGATTTACCGCAGATTGTCAAACCGGGGATACGCGCTTTCACCCGGGTAGTGGTGGGAAAGCAAATTCTCAGTGCGATACAGAATGCGACAGAGATAATGATGCTTCCAGCGACACAGAAGAAATTCGTGATGACGGAATCTCAGTCTTAGAGGAGTCCCTGTTGAAGTCATCTCGTCACGGTGGTGGGGAGGAACCAGAAGGAAAAAATTCATCATCTCAGAGTCCCGGAAATCGTAGATGTTCGTTAAGTGGGAAAAAGGAAACACAGATCTCAGGCGATAACATATCCTCTAATCATGAAAAATTAGATGGATCAATGGCAGACCTCAAATCTTCGTCAGAGGTAGAGAGATCTGGAACACCGGAAGTGAAGCCCTCACCAGAAGAGCTGCTCTCCGCCATACATAGTCTTAGCACTCCGGGTGGTCAAAATAAATCCCAGTTTCCCAAAATATTTCCTGGGGAAGGGAACATTGATGGGGACAAGCGTGTTCCCGTGTTTGCGCTGCATGAGAAGGGATCATTTTATGTACCGATGACAATCGACAAGTCTATTGTAACCTCGTACACTAACCAGTTTGAAGCTGCGAAAGCTCCATCCTTGTACCCAGTCACGATAAGCGTCTGCTTTCTCCTGGGTCCAGAGAAGAAGGGGAAACTTGAGAACCTACCCGGTTCTGATCTTAGCAGTGCAGACTGTGATAAAGCAACGGATCTTAGTCAGGCCAACGGAAATGCCACGTCATTGCCGTTAGTTTCAGTAGGTCATCCTACGATATTAAAATCGAACAGCAGAAGAGGATACCGTGAGAGCAACAACTTTGTAGCAAACCGATTTAGTCATCAGCGGATGATTTCATCCAAAGAGAGTTCTAACCATCACGGTAGGGGATTAGGTGATTAAACTTTAAAACCTCTAGACTTCAGCGTTTTTGTACCAAGTCCTGGTTCATATATAGTTTTATCATGCTATGTCTCTAAAATATAATCTTTTTATTTCACTTTATGGACTTAGGTCATGGAGGATCGTCTCAATTTCATGCAACTTATCAAGACGGAAGCTCGACTACAACCAGCCCTATTCCCAATTTGAACGACTTGAACCGCGGTAGCCCGGATCAAACTGACCACCATTCTGGCGGAGGTAGCAGGTGCCACGCTAGTGGATCCAGCTCTGGCAGTAGCAGTATAATGGGTAGTGCAACGAGAGGTCGTAAGAGATCCATTTCTAGCTCTCCGTCAATGTCCGGATCTGCGAATAGTATAGGCTACCACTCATGGAATGAAAAGAGTTCACCCAGTTCGCATGACTTTTTCAACTTTCATGCAAATACTCACAATCTACCAGCGATTGCATTGCATGGCCATTTAACAGCGGCGGCAGCCGCCGCAGCAGCTGCAGTGTCGTCCGGAACGCTGAGTTCCATGGGTCAGCGTCATCATAACCAAGCGATGAACGGTTTTCACACGGAAAACATGCTAAGAGAAAAAGAGATGTGCTTTGCGCAAGAAAAGAGATCAAAGAAGGCAAGAAGCATGGATCAAACACTTGAATCGAAGCAGTACGAAAAGAGCCAGTAATGCGTTCGCATGAGAATATGAATCAATTCAAATTGATTAAATTGAGGTTGTGGGTGGAAGACCAACGTAGGATAAAACTTTCACCTTTTAGAATTGCATTTATCCTAACTCCATTCCCAACTTAAACGTAATGAGTTTCATTGCCCTAACTTTTGTCCAAAAGCCAATACCTTTAAAATGAGTCCCGAGTAATAATCGCCATCATTGCATAATAATGTAAAATGTCATACTATACCTGAACCAATCAGCCTAAAATATTTTTAGGTAGATATAAATAATTAAAACCATCAGATAATACACGAGCTTGTGCTTGTATTGTAATATTGCCTGGAACCTGAACATAAATTATATCAACCAACAGTTGATAACAATATGGACGTATCAAAACGGGAATTGGAAGAAATGTACATATTTCTTTGTGCTAAGTAGTAACCTGACATGTGAAAGAAGCTATTTCATTTCATAGAATTCAAAATACAACCAAGTACCCAGCAAATCTGAGTAGCTGACTATGTAGTAATTATATAGTGCTTTCTCATAGGGAAATACTTATGATACTGTACACGTAAATATTAATTATTATACATTAGCTAAATTACACTGCATAAAACATAAAACTCCATAAATCCATTTACGTTTCAAGTAGTTATAGAGTAGAGTAGAAACTAGAAACTTTAGAGAAAGTAAATCCTTCATTCTTCTGTGTTACGCATACAAAAGTAGAAACAATCCAATCTTCATTGAAGTTTTAATCTAGTTGACGTAGAAAGTTATTGTGACTAATTATACTACATAACATACATTAAGGCGTAGGAAAATAATGGACATCACTAATAGGATGATAGGTGAGTCAAGTCTAGTGATGGTGGTAAGTTACGAGTATCAATGTAGTAGGAAAGCTTTGAATATTTGTTCATGAGTATCTTAAGAGCAAGGGATGGATCTTGGAGAATACTATACCAAGATACCGTTTTGTAATTTATAGATGTACAAAAATCTTGTTTAGGAATTTGTAGGACATCAAATTGGACTTTTTCTTATTTCTTATTTCTGTTGGAGAAAAAAATGAGGAATTGCTTGTCAATCTTCAAAAATATATCTGTGCCAATGAAGACTGACCACATAACGTAACTGATTGATTGTGCATTTACGTTGCAAATTTGCATAAAAACCAAAATCTCTAACGTCTGCCACTATATCTATCTACACACGTTAAAATGACTTTTTACAAAAAAAGTTGCACGGTCTGCATACTGCATAGTATACTCCAAGTTAAAACCTTCATTACAAATATAGGGAAAAATAATCCCATAAAGATGTCGCGCAGTCCAGTCAAATCATTTAAAGTATATAAAAGTAGGGGATATAATAATAGCAGCCGAGTTTTAATATTAAGAATGATGATTAATGTAGACAAGTATTACAAATGATATAATATACAATGTAAAAGGTAGCGCTTTAAGTACGAAATTCATGTAAAATATGACTTTTTTATGTTCACAACAACTACTTTCTGTACAAATTAAAAACAACCTGTTGTCTATTGAAATGTGTCTATAAGTTTTGCGAGACAAAATACTATACAAACCTGCGCCGATGAAGCACAGAACAGTAACAAAAGGTCAACCTTTCGATAGTTTTTATCGATCAGATCATTATGTGACAACGTCAAAAATTACACATGTATTAAAATACGAATATAATAATATACATATTTCAAGATTTTACATGACTGACTTTTTTGTTTCCTGAAAAGGCAAAAAATTATACTATAAAAGTTTGTCGATGTCGACTGGTTCGATCATTGGTCACTTAATGATGCAACAAAGGACAAGACGCTTTCATTTCTGCTACATGCAATGGCGTAACGTTTCAGGTTTTTCAGTTTGCTTTTGAAATACAAACAAAGCTATTTATTTTAAAGTAGGACGGGGCATCATGCGATAAAGATTCCAATTCAAGTTTTATTTGAATTTTATCGGTCTGGATAATTATGTATCAAAATTGGGATAATATAGGAAGGTACGTGTTCGAATTAGTATAGTGCGTATAAGCATAAGTTTAAACAAAATTGGATCAATTTAAACAATTTAGAACAGAGATTACGTACCTGAAACAATGATTTGCTGCGTAGAAGAATTTTCGACACATAGTTTTAAAATGAATCATGATAGCAAAATAAAATTTGTTTCTAGCCAGTCAGTCCATCATCATCGTTGTACTTGGGATTTTTTTATATCTTGCGTGTACTTACTCATCAGCGAAATTATATTAACCAAAACATTGTTATTATTATTTTTCAGAATTGTAACGAACAATGGACTGTGAAAAATGATCTGTTAAAGTATAACCTTATAATGTCGTCGTGAAACGATAAGATAATTGTTTTATTTATACATTTCACTAGGAAAACCCAACAGCATTAATGTACATATATAATATTTAATTTGTAATAATTATTATCATCGTGTACAAAAACTTTGATTTCGTTTTCATGATATATGAATTTTAACACCTGTTTCTCACCATCACAGCTGCTGAATAATTAATGTAATAAAATAATGTTCTTATTGTGAATGAATAAAGTTTGTTCTTAATTATTCAATATAAAGTTACAATCCACCTGTAATATACACCGTTCTATTATTATATTTTACAGAAATATCCTTTGCTAAACTCGTCTGCAATTCCCGACATTGCTTCGTTAAAAGTTGAATCTTCGGTTTGACATTTTCGATCTCTGTCTTGAGCATATTGTGCTTTCTGGAGGCTTCTTCTGCTGAGTAATCCAACTTTTTAGCAAGTTTTAGGTTTTGTAGAAGGCCATCAGTAATTCGGGTAGTGTATCTACACATTTTAAAAATATATCGTATCAGAATGAAATTACACATATTATTATGACTTGTCATTCATCATGAAATAAGTTTCCTTCATACCTCTTGGATTCACGAACTAATAGCAATTGTTTCGTTTTGTTTTCATTGAACATTGAAAGGATCTGGTTGGTTTGACGCACATATTTTTCTAGCGTTTCAATGCTTAAAGTATCGCCATGAGAAGAGAGCATCATTTCATTTGCCTTTTCATTTTTCTTTTCGTCTATTCTCTGGCTAAGGAAACCCTCCAACTATCGAAGGTTACATTTGAAAGGAAATTTCATATAAAGCATTTTCATATTATAGCCTTGAATAAGATTTGGCTGTAAAACTAATTATTACCTCCAAAAGTTCGTCAATGAAAAAGTTTCTTGTTTCAGGATTTTCCAAGGCCGAAAGCGCCTCCTCATTTCTTGCAACACCACCCTCAACGCCATCTTCCTCAAGAGTAATACCTGTAGTTTCCAACCCCACATTGTCTATGGAAAAATCTATAGCATCCGTCGAGTCAGCGTCAGCAATTTCTACTCCACCCCAGTCGATATCACCTATGAGAAAATATATTATGCATAATTTAGATATTACTGTTCAGTCCTGAAAATACAGATAGCATGATAACAACTCTAAGTTGTTCCTACCTGTTTCCAATTGGATATCATCTCCACCACCCAAGTCCCCAAAATCAATAGCACCAACATCCAAATCCAAGTCAACTGCCCCATCAGAAGAGTCTGTCTGTTCTTCTTCGAAATGGTAGCTCACCACAGGTGGCTCTATCCGCAGTGGTGGTTCTCCATATTTCCACTCATACGTTGTAACATTTCCTTTCTCTAAAAGTTTCAATGTATACTTGCAAATTATTCTGTTTGTACATTTCCCATTACTATTAGTGCTCTTCTCCTAAGCAAATTTCTTTAAATATTACCAATCACAAGTTGCAGCAGGCCTAAGCAGTTCTTATCCTCTTCTTTTAGTCCAATAGTGGACTTTAGAAACTGTCTGTAAAACGCCACTGCAGGACTAACATCTTTAGTTTTATCCGCAATTTTTTGAAATATTTCTGGGAGCTCCTTGCTCATTAGGTTAACCAATTGATTTCCTATCGCAGCTGCACTAGGTGGTTTATCATTTGGATTTTTGGGGTCATAATTCTCCAGCCGAATACCCAGTTGATTACAGCTATGCACAAATTTATCTCGATACTCTTGGGCTTGTTTTCTGGAAGACGTTTCCTTCTTTTGACATTCTTGCTGAGTTTGTTCGGCTTTGGAAACAACCCGTTTTAAAGCAGGTATTTCATAAATCACGTTTCTTGCCAGAATTGCCCCACACTCAGCTAAGTACAGGCAGTCTTTCTGATACAGCCGTAAAATTTCCTGCCAATCCTTCATTCGTTGTGAACCATACATTCCCAGGAAGTTCTTGGTGTCTGCTTCCGTTTCTTTAAGAACCTCGACGATTTTCACGCAGTGAAAGTAGTTTATTGCTACAAATATCAGTAAACTGTGTTATTGCAATCAAGTCATAAAAGCCGGATAATGATAAAACATGTAAAACTCTTACGAGAAGCGTCACGAAGGATTTTCGCAATCGTGGCATGTTCCGGCATATCCTGAATAGCAGTATTAATCTTTTGACGGACAATCGCTATCTTCTCAGGCCATTCTTTTGTGCAGTGATGTCGGCTTATCAGCCATTCCACAAGTCTGTTTGCATGAATATCGATAGGAATACTGCTAAGCTCCGTCTACAAGCACATAACAGTTTAAATATATTTGTGTATAGCTATTATCCATTTCAATTTCTTGAATAAAATTTCTAGGAATCTACCTGTGTCATTGTGAATTCTCCCAAGTGGGCTAACGCTTTCAGACAGAATGTCTAACTTGAAACAACGCAAATCTGGAACAAAACGTGTACCAGAAATAATACAAGGAAATGTGAACAAAAGTTGAAAATTTTCACTTTTAACTTCACTCCAGCAGATCCAGAGATGAACAGATGTAACAAATTGACAGGAGTGAAAGTAGCAGCTTAGCAAGCCATATGTTCAATCTTTCTTGTGCCAAATGTTAGGCATTTCTACATACATGCCTGCATATACAGCGATGCATGAGTGTTAACCATCTTTCTCTCTTTGCTTACCTGTAACTTACAGGCTGTTGTCTGCGTATGGTTTGTGGCTGTCTATTTTAAAAGTGTGTATTTTGTAGCACAATGTTCATTTACACGCTCTCTCCATTGTCTCCACGTTGGCATTATCAATCTGACATTTTTGAATTAGTTTTGTACACGGGATTCTATAGTTAATGAATTGAATAAGATCGAACAGTCTAAAATGACAATTAATAGAGTCTGAGAAAATAATCATATAGACCACAAATTTTCCAAAGATTTTAGTCAATTTACCAAATGCAATGAAACGGAATACCTATATGATAAGTCCAAGACAGCCACTACGAGAAATATTTTTCGTTTTAAGGTTTTAATGTGTTGTGCAGATGCATGCAAACATTGTCGAAATCATTAATATTTTGATAAATAAACATTTCTTTTTTTATGCAATTATAGCGTGCTCAAAAATTCCCAACTATTCCAACTCAATCAGCTCATGGTTCAGTTACTGTTTTTCAGTACTTATTTTACATTTTTTACAATTTTCACATAATTTGTAAGTAGGTACCCTTATTGTGACAATTATATAATGCATTTCATATTCATAAATAATTAAATTATTATTACTGCAAATGTAAAATGCAAATCCATCATTTATCAACCGTTGTCCGTACTTGTACTACAATACTACTGGATCTTTGCATTCGTTGTCTTGAATGTCTCACATTTCCCCAAATAAAACTCCAGCAAAGTAAAATTTTAACTTGTAATCAGGAAATGTAAATGTGTTGTTGGGTACTCATTGCTGTTAAGTTTTGGACAATCAAGTGAATTGTGCTTACCACTAGCTAATAGCAAGTTCATGGAGTCCTCTAAAAAAACTAGGAATGTAGCAAGACCTAGGCTTTTTTTGTATAAGTTAGCCTACCTTGCTGCCATGCCGGAAGGAACTTTGTATCGTATCCTCATTTTCCTCATTCATTCATGTCTTTAATCAACCAAGATTTTCTTGAAATTGTTCCACTGCCTTCCTGGATATTGGTAGTCTGGCTGGCTAGATTCCAATAATTCATTATTATGACAATCATTCAGTATTATCAATAGAGCATCCAACCGGATATCAAGGATGCTCTATAGATTAATGCTAACTAACTTGATTGATACGCAAGGGTGTTAGAGCTAATGCTTCATGGATTGCTAAATATTTTTCATTCGTTGCAGTTTACCGTTGTACTTGCGTATATCATCCGATACATGAAAATGCTAATGAGGCAATGCGATTTAATATATAACACCGGTGCTATGCTATGTACTAAATTATTATATCTTTGTAAATCCAGAGATATTTTATGAACAACCCACAAAATATAATGCTAAAGAGGGAAGATGATGGAATCCATATAAAATGAGATATGAATGACTTAATCCAAACCTAAAAACAAGCGATTAACAAAAGATTACTACTTTCCTGGACTATGGACTGACTCATAAATCATTTTGTGCATTTCATACTTCTATCCGTTCTACGTGTTTTATAGTCTAACAATGACATGCAATTTAATTAATACATCAGCCAGGTATATTCTGCACTGAAGTGGATGCTGAACCTCAATCGTGATTCTATGAATTTCGCATATCACAATAGAGCTAAAGAACAAAGTAATAATAGTACGCATTTTGTGCCAAAAGTACAAAAAGCAACTTGTTTTTGTGATCTTGTTTAACTTGTGTATGCAAGTAATGTTGACTTCTCGAACATGAAGATATATATACCTACTAGATACACGTAGTCGTTTATTTAATGCAGCATTTTATTTCCTCTTTCAAATTGTAATTACGATTAGGATCCTCTTTGCTATATTACCCAATCTACAAACACACAATGTGGCATTCACTTTTATAGTACCCTATAAAATGAAAATGCAATGTTTGCATTGAGATCCGATTCTTGATTCCCATTCTCATCATCGTCATATCATTGCTCTGCATCATACCAACGCACATTATGTACAGTCAATCAAAATTTTAAAATAAAAAACCTTCTAAACTCTTTTCATCTTAAAATACAAACAAACATACACAAGCTTACAGGGTTTCATATCCACAATGTTATTAACTTCCTATACAGCAACATTTTACAAAATACTTTGATAGTTTAACATATATATTCACCAGTACGCAAACCTTTGCTTACACATCACGTTATGTACAAAGTACAAAATATTAAGCAAAATAGTTACCTACTACACTACTACTGACTACTACTCACTTATATATAGTGTAGGCTGATTTTCATTCATTGTGATATAGCGCCTTTTACTACATCATACATCGTAATATTATGCTTTTAAACTACTGTACCGTACTGTCTGTATCGTTCGCACTCTCATTCTCACACGGATTACGCTTGCATCTTATTACGATTAAAAATTCCATCTCTACATACCAAACCAACAGCGCATTTATAATAAGCAAGTTTACCACGTACAGCCAAAAGGGATGTTCATAGTCCGACTTGCTTGGATAATCAGTATATACACAAAAAATGATGATACTTTACAACTTGCAACTTACAAGTTACAACTGCGACATTCATAATAATATGTACTTTATAACATGTAATATTATGCTATTTTGTTCAAAACTATATAGTATGTGATATGTTGATAACAAAAAGCTTATATTTTTACGGACAAAGTATACCATCATATCCCGATCTATCTTCTATAAAAAGGCTTTTATTATAAAGAACTAAAGTAAACTTTGGTACACTGTGCATGCATGCTCTTCTTCTCGTTAACACACAAAACATTGCATGGCAAATAGCAATATGGACAAGACAGACTGATGGGGGGACATGGAAATCATTATCATTTTCACAGCAAGCTCTCCTTTATGCCGTTTTGCTTTGAGAAGAGCCCAAACTTATTGCAATTTTGATATGAGACAGAGAGGAAAAGTATAACAAAAAAATATGTTGAACTACATAAAAAGCATTTATAACACAACATTTAATATTATGAATTGTAACACTCATCATCATCACTCCTATTACTACTCAACAGCAGTAGTAGTAACTACTTAGGCTCAACTAATTTTAGAGATAGAGCCGTAGAGAGATGATGAGAGCTAAACGCTAAAAAATAGTTGTATAAAAAAATCTGTAATAATAATCAACTAAAAAGGCAAAACTTATTGCTTTCTTTATTGTCGCGCGTGTGTGTGTGCGCGAGTGTCTTGTTATATTACCTGCTATTAACATTTTTTATATAGCGCATTAATCTTGATCAGCATCATTTTTAGCATTAAAATTTGATGTCGTGTCAGGTGTAGGTTAAATAGATGTTAGTGCTGCTGTTAGATTTTCCGCAAAAGCAAACACCGTCTGCGCTGGAAATATCCGCTAAAGCCTGGTGACGACAAGACGACTGACGACTTTTTTTGTAAAGTGATCTAAGTAGTAGTTTAGTTGTTCCAGAGTTCCAGTGTTCAGTTTTGCTGCTGCTTTCTGGATTCCAGTCTTGCCACTTGTTTAAGTGCAGCAAGAACAAAGGAAGATTAAAACAGGGAAATTAAATGGGAAATTAGTGAAGAGTTTAATGCTGCGTGCGAAACTGAGATTACATCAAGGATCCCGTTCTTGCGCGTTTAATCTTGTGGTACGTGGCTTTAACTATTTAAGTAGGTAATTAAGTTGAAGATTTTATCGGTGGAATTGTTCCTGCTTGAAAGGTTTGTTACGAAATTTTAGTGGATTTTTTGGGGTTTTTATGATTTGCGTCTGTACTGTTCGATATGGTCAGAGGTGTGAAATTGTAAGTTTGCTTGGCAAATGTTTAAGATAACGTCAAGTAGCGGGGGTTAAGACCAGATGTTGGGTAGGTTGTAATTAGGTGTTATCCATTTTACATGATGCCATATGTGTATGTGCACAATGTGATAAGACTAGATACGAGGTAATTAATAGTGGTCATGGTCAGTGTCAGGCTGGATGATGTGTCGTGGGGTAGAAAATTTGGTGACAACGACATTTAGCTTCGAGTAAAGGAGACAGTAATGCAATAGCGTACGTCACGCGCGACCAAATTGCCAAACGAATATTTAGGTTTTGGTTTCGGTGTCCAGGAAAAATGATGCAACTTAGCGCGTGACTCCATTCGTCGCATAATAACTCCGATCCGATGTCCGATTCACAGGCTGTTAAAATGGAGTTGGAAGTGTTCGGACTAAAACAGCTATGTTTGTCAGTGTTATTGACGTTTGGCTTCTCTGCATCAATATCGGATATGGTCGTTTGTTTATGCATGTAAACTCAATAGACTTGACTCATCATTAAAACCGATAAGTATAGATAAAGCTATATAGCATGTCACATGTAGATAGTTTAGGACTGAGCGTCAGATTTAAGGGAAGGTTTTGGTTTTATCACTTTATTAGCAAAAGTAAAGAAACGGTGAAATCGACAATTTCATTCTAAAAGTTTCCTATCTTGTGTTGCACGAATTAAGCTAATTGTGCATATTAATCAGTTTTTTTGTCGTTAATAATCAAATACCTAAGCAGTTTAGAGTACACCGCCGTTGCATGATAATAGCAAGACTGACAACTCTTAGTTTATATTGGGTCAGTGCAGCTTGACACTTTAGTGTTGGGCTAAGTGAAGAAAAAGCAGATTTGAAAAGACTGGCGACAAAGAATTAAGAATGATGATAGTGCATTTTAATTTAGCATTGATTTTTATATCTTGAGTGGACAAAATTAATTTGCTTGATTCTGCGCAATTAGTATGATAGAATATTATCTTGTCTTGTAGCACACTAAGTTTCATTCATCCTTTTATCGATTCTTCTTTTCTGGTTGATGTTGTAGAGAAGCGGTTCATATAATCAAGCCATTTTACTCATTATAAATTCTAACATAATCCATATTATATTTTTAGCCATGTTTAGGATTAAGGATGACTTTTATTATTGATTGACTGACGCTAATGATATTGACTGTGGCGGAGTGCAAGGTAGAAGACAAACCAAGTCGTGGTGTGTGCACCGCTTACAAATAGCAATGCATGTAAAAGCACGAGCATTAAGTATAACTATAAGTAGATCTAACACTGCGTTACCACACTAAATTCTAACTTGACTGGGCCATTTTAGTACAGTTTAAAGAAACTGAATGGGTTTAGTAGTGAGTCGTCGAGTAGAGTAGTTCACAGGGTTTGCGCTGTCCCGAAATGCTAGCAGCGGGTAATAGGACAATGAATACTAATTTTAAATGTGACAACCTTGTTAATATGTTCATTACTACCATTACATTGATTTGTAGCTAGTAGAATCCTGTATTGAATAAAACAAGCAAGCCATTGTGCTTTGCTGTATTGTGCAGTTTTGCACTTTTTCGACTACACAGTGCACATTAGGCAGTAGACAATTATCTACAACTCAAGCTACGCTCTGCTATTCAAATAGTTCGGTCGACAATTTCGTTTGTCAACTGAATGTGTAGCCAACAGGACTGAGCGTAACTATATTAATGTACTTCCACCTAACCATATTGTTTTCTGCAGATAGGTATGTAACTGAGGTCATGTAAATAGGTTATCATATCAAGTTTAGTTGTCATCTTACAAGAAGTGTGATAGTGAAAAGGGATTCCTTTTTATTAACCAGAGCATAATGTTTGACGTCAAACTTGGGATTTAGATATTCCTGTCCTGAATGATTGAATTTGGATTGTGGATAACTTTAGTATATTACTAAAGCAAAAGTATAATTGTGTTTATGTTTGTCTGTGTCACAGGTGCAATTAAATTCGGAAGGATTTAGAAGAAAGAACAATTGATTGGTTGAGTAAATGCCCTTTCGACTGACATGTTTGTCCTGTAAGGCTTGCAGATATTTCACATCAATTCTTCAAAATGTAAGTTGTAAACGTTCACCAAAGAAGTAGAAGTATATCTTTTCAAAATATTGGAGTATTCATATGTTTGATTGAACGTTTTATTATGTTTTTAGACTTATTGGAAGACTTGGCTAGCAAGTAAATCAAATTGAATTCCTGGAATGTCATCATCATGGATAAAGAAAGACTTCGTATTCCCTCTGATTCCAGCTCTGGGTCCTCGTCAAGAGGAGGGGCTTCCCCAAGCTTATCCTCATACTGCAACAATAATGCGTTTCTGGTGAATTGTAACAGTAATATAGGACATCCACCAACGTCTCCAGCACCCTTTTCTCCAATATTACCACCACATTCTTCGTTGCCTCCTCCACCCGGTCTACCACATCCAGGTTTGGGAACAATGTATCCGTTTCCTCCTTGCACTACTACTGGATTCCAGAATATTAACTATCCACTTGGAATGCCAACGCTTTCTGGAAGTCAGTCTCACGGGACCCAACATTATCCTTCTTCTGTTGGTGGCGGTGGACCATATGACATCAATGGATACCCAGTGCATAATAATTTAATGCACCCTCAAACCACGTCACCCCCTCCCGGTTACGGCAACAGTTTTTACGGAACGCATCACCATTCATCACAAGCAATTTCGCAACCTGTGCATCCAAATCCTCAGCAAACTCGTGGACCATTTAATGTTCCTCAACATGGAATATATAACACTTCCGGTGATTCAAACGATTTAGAAAAGAGACTAGGCTTACTCTTAGGTTCTAACTCTCAAGGGCGATACGATAATGGTTTGAGTTATGGCAGCGAAAACATGACTTCGAAATTATCATCACAGTATGCAGACGGGATGACGAATTCAAACGTAATGCCACTAGGAAATCTGAACAAAGATGAGAAGCAGTCGGTCAGCAGTAGTATTGGTGGAGTCATGAATCCGATCATTGAAAATCTTGTTGGTTCCATGTCCATGTGCAATGGTACTTACACACATTTTGGACCTTCCACTACCCAAGTTAATAAAATTAGCCAGGAACACAATGACATCTTTGGAGATTACAACCTGCGACAGAATGGTAGTTTGGAACATGACAACCGAGCACTGTTTTCCAGAATTGCAGTTACACCCATCAGCAAGGAACAAAAGGATACAATGAGAGAAAATGGAATTGGCAGTTTAAAAGCTCCCAATCCCGTAAGGAAACAAGTGGTTCAAGTTACGGATTCACTCCAGGATGTTTGTCACGAAAAACTATTGGCAAAAGCAGTGTCAACCTCTACAGAACAACTTCAAGAGTCAAGAGCATCATCTCCTAGAGAGTCCCTTGAGACGTCATCGAGACCTCAGACTCCTGGAGTAAGTTTACCTGATTAACCTTCTTTAAAGCTTCATGCAAGATTATGTGTGTTAATAGGAGTACTTGTAATTTACTGATGATTGTGTTTCCAGAAACCGTCCTACTTGGAAGTTTTGACAAAAGCTGGTGGTGGGAAAACGCAGTCAAACACATCCACTCGTAAGGCGTCATCAACTTCATCTTCCCCGGTTCAAAGTGCATTAACATCGAGTAGCGATAGTGTCCCAAACCTGTCGCATAGAAAGTCTGTCGATTATTTTGTTGGGGCCACTGCATCCTCTCCGGCTTCATCATGTCCTTCTGCATCATCAAGTCCTGCTACCAAACCAAGGAACTTTGTATCTGGCATGCTCCTTAAAGGAAAAGAAAACGTGTCTTCGTCTGTATCAAATTTTCATACGAAACAGGCCAACATTTCCAGGAATTCTCCTTCTAACAGTCCGACACATACCATCCAGAACCAGCAACCAAAAGCAAAGAACCAACAAGTCACTGGAGAGAGAAAGGTTTTATCATCGCAAAATAGTGCCTCAAGTAGCACACAAAAGTCAGCAAAAGTTAAAAATGGAAAGCTTCCCAACGAAAAAACGGCTGAGACGAATGATTCTTTTGGGAACGATGAAAGTGAATGGGGGTGGAAGACGTACACCGCTCGTGGAAGAAACAACAACCTAAATAGTGTTGGAAATAAGAACTCACAGAAAAGAACAAGTAATGGTAGTTGTGGCTCTGAAGCAGCTTTGTCCAGTACACCATCAATGGAAAACGATGAGGATGAGGCTGACGTTAAGAAGAATAGTGTTGGAGATGAAACTGTAACGGAACGAAAGTCAAGCTCGTTGGGATTCGGCACCACCACAAGCAATTCAACCCTTTCTCACTCGCGAAAACAAAGGGAAAAGGAAAAGCCCAGGAACCGAAAAGAAGGTGCGTAATCAATTCTAGAGTGAACCTGTAATCAATGAACAATTTTGTATTATGTGTTAACATTTTATGACCTAATTCTTCTTAGACCGAAATTGGCGTAATTGTGTATCGCGACGTCTGGAAACTCTGGTTTACCTATGGCTTACTCACATGATCTCAGCGTTGACTTGGCTTTGGAGTCTAGTAACCGATGTAGCATCTCTGTCAGCCTCGCTGGGAGTTTCACTGTACGATTTCACGTTTTGCTTCATGTATAATAAACACAAACTGATTCTATCAAATAATATTTTTTATAATCATCCAACAGGTTGTTAGATTTTTATATCTGGACAAAGACCAAAGCCTTACCGAACTTCACAGATAAAATCAGTCGTTGGCGAAGAGATGTGAGACATTCTTGCAGTGAATGGTGGAGTAAATGGAAAAGTAAAATCTCATCATTGCTATTCAGAGGGGGGCAGAGTAGTAAGAAAACGGAAGAAAATACTGGCCCAAAAGGTAGTCCTCGTGGAGATGAAAATATTTTATCTCTGCTTGGGCCAGACCGGAACATTTCTCTTCCTGCCAATGGAGATGAAGCTCTCAAAAGGCTTTTAAGTGTAAAAGGCCAAGACCCATACAGGTAACATTGATTGATTCCTCTAGTAAAACATACGAATATTAATAAATTCACACTGTGCAGAACTATAGTGCATAATATGTTGTTTTTTCTGTAGCATTTTGGGTGTAAGAAGTGATAGTAGTGACGAGACTATTCGAAGATATTATAAACGTCAAGCAGTGTTGGTTCATCCCGATAAAAACCTAATCGTCGGTGCTGAGGAAGCATTCAAAATACTGGCGAGGGCATTCGAAATGGTAGGGGATCCCATCAAAAGAGCAGAATACCACCAAAAGTTAATGGAAGCACAGGCAAAGGAAAAATTTTGTGGGGAGATTGGGAATTTACTGGAACAGTTACGAAAAAAGATGGAAGCAGCCTCTTCTACTATTCGGTGCATAATCTTTTACCCTAAACTAGATTATAACTTGCCAATGTACTTGTTTCTTACAAATTACTTTCTCTTGCTTGCAGGTGTACGAAATGCAATTCCCGACACAAGAAATGCATTACGGATCGTCCTCTTTTCGCAGCACGTTATTGCTCTCAGTGTAGGATTCATCATGGTGCAAGAGAGGTACGAACTATTAATCAACCAGCAGTTTTTGACGATTTATGGGTTAATGCTGCATTTTTAGAACATGCATAAATTCTTGATTCCTTATTTCAGGGAGAACTATGGGCAGAACGTGGAGGCTGGTTTGGAATAACTTGGAATTATTTTGCTTGTATGGATGCTCACATCTGGGAAATTAACGAATGGGCTCGATGTCAGAAAACGAACCTGAAGCACATAAAGGCTGATGCGCATTGTGTGATGTATCGTCTGGTGGCTGGTGGGAATAATCACCAGAATCATAACCAGCACTGTCATGGAACTGGCGCAGGCTTTGACGAAGGAGCAGGATCTGAAGCTGACGAATGGGACTCGCTGATTAACAACTTGTATAAATCTCCTCCTGGCTCTACCTTTGGCAAGACTACTGGAGTACCAGGAAAGGCTGGTTGTTGTGCTGCTGCAGGAACTACTAACGCGGCCAGCAGTGCTAACGGTCAAGCCGCAGGAAAACGTCGAAAAGGAAAGCGAAACAAATAAGATTTTACTAGGTTCTTCTACATATGAGTTTATGTAAACGTTTAAAGCCATGAATTTCATGAATGTTGGTGTCGTGGCGGTTTTGAAATTAATTTTGAAACTCATTTGAAAAAAATGTAAAGGGTGTTACTTTAAGATGATTACTATATTGTGAGAGATAGCATTGTCTTCGCTAAAGAATTATCCATATTGGTTCAGTTATATCATCTATTAATATATTAATTGTGCAGGTAGCGAGATTTTACAAATTTCATGAATGAGACCTCTGCTGTGGGTCTAACTATAAAAGTGTCTTTGAAAGGTCTTCCACAAGTTCTTGCCTCGTTTCACGTTAGTGCAGCGATAATATTACGTTGGGGCTGCGGTGATTTCAGTTTTGCAATTTGTACTTAAATAATCATGCTACTTTGATGCATGTCATTTTTAGTAATTGCACAAAATGATAAATCGGCAGCCATTCTAAAAATGCGATATCTGATGACTTTAAGTCACATAAACTTTCGTTCTACAAGCTGCTTATTTTCAGCTAAAAAGCTCTTCTTTTAATTTAAGTGCACTGATTTGCAACGAATGATATTCTCGTGCTATATTCTTCTCGACACATAAGAAACTCTAAGGCGAATTAAAAACAATGTTGTTGTGCAGCACACTATTAGCTGCATACAATAACATTGTCAAGTTCCATTGCTGTGAATTTATTATATTGTTATAAAGTATGTTATTTTGATAGAAAAGTCGAATTCGAATTCGGTACTAGGATTGAAACTTCGTTGTGCAAAGTGTGATTGTTTGTGAATGAAATTATTTATTATAGAAATACGCTTGACGCCTTTAATAACGAGAATCACCAGTGAAGACTTCTTAAACCCATTTTCAGACCCGTCAGTAATTTGTAAAATGAACAGTGCAAAGCATTTCAATTCAATGACTGATAAATAGCTATTTTTCTTATTTGATGATACTTGATCATCATGAAAGCTGTTGGAAATGTTAAGTAGCCTTTTCTCAAATACTTTGTTATTATCGTGTAAGAATAAAGTATAAATTTTCTAAGTTTTTTTGTATTGTGAATCCGACCTTTGCGTGTGTCATTATGTTAATAGTCACTCCAAATATAAAATCTTCCTTCCTGTTGTAATTGAATGAAATCAAAAAAGAACATCTTCCATGTTGAAAAACCTGTTACAATTAATTATTAATAGTAATTATGTTCATTATTGTGTATGTTAAATGTTACTGAATTCCATTTTAATGTTGTATATTATGATGAACTTAATACACTGCAAATTTAAGCCTGAAAAGAGATAACGCTGGCTTCTTAAACAGAGATTATATACAAAAACGTTGAAGAGATGTAAAAAAGAATCAACTCTACACACATCACACGCCAATGCAAAATGCCACTTTTATATTGACATCAGCGCTGCTGCACGACACCGCCACAAGTAACACTGTTTTGCTAAAAGTTTGTATTGTACTATTTAACATATATACGTTACTTACAAATATGATTGTTATATTATTATAAAAATATGTAATGATAATAAAATCGAATGTGTTGTTTTCGACAAACCGAAATTGCTAAAGACCAAAATCTGTTTGACAAAACTTCATCCATCATTTCATTGGACATGGGAATATATTATTCAATTCATGACTATGGGGCACTGTAAGACAATTAAACTAATACTATTCATTTTAACTACATCCTATATAAAATGCTCCTATTCACAAGTACAGTTGTATCGCGAATATTCTTTGGGCATTAAACGCTAAACGCATATTATTTTGCAGAACGCGTCAACTTTAACTACTGTGTGTTAATGTCAGTTAACTTGTTCTGTCAATCTGTAGAAGAAAAACTCCAACTTTTCTTTGGTCATTAAACAGACAAATACCGGAAGTCTAAACCATTAATTTAAACCAGCGAAAACTGGGCTTCTTATCAAATTACCATAATAATTCAGCAACAGCCGACAACGAACCAACGTTCAAGTAAAAATCCAAACAAAGGTACCTGTCACTCGTACCAATTACGTATCATCGAATGAGTCAGTTCGTCTGTACGTCGAAACATTACGTGGCCTTCACTTCCATTTCCTTCAAACTAATGTGGCATTTATATTTCTGCCTGAACAATTTATCTGGTCAGTTTTGGGCTTTAAATTCATTAAATTGATCATCAATCAACCTCCCCAATAAAATACGGGGGCACATCTGCAGATACAGACAAAATCAGCTGCGTTATTACATCAAAATAAGCTATTATTTGCCTTGTACATGGACAGATACACTGGCGTATACCGCGTCGTGTTTGATGATAAGCGTACACAGCCGTACAGCTTAGAATCAAATCAACCATCATTATCGCATCTCCTCGTCATTTCGGCTTCTCTGTGGATATCCTCGCATTTCATTGAGAAGGGAATCAAGGACCAGTGTAAACGCAAGAAATAAAGCGGTGGAGTGCGAGAGTGAGTAGTGTAGTTAGGCTTTTGGTGAGGAATTGTTGGTGTTGGGCCATTTACTATGCCGTCATCTTCCGTTTGATTAAGTATCGCCGTTTGCTTGTGTAAATAAACAACTCAAAAAAGAGTGAATCATTTTTTGATTAATGCCAACTTGCTCGACGAGAGAAAGCACGGTTTTTAGCGAATTTGCTGACGGTGGGGCGGGATTCTTTTTAGCAATAACTAATTTAGGCGATTAGACTTTTAACTTTAAAGGCATTTTAATTGAGGTTGGGAGTAAAGTGGGTTAAGTTAGATTTTTAATGTACGACTGAAAGAACTAGTATTATTTGTTACTTAACTAAAGACAGGGGGAGTGGAACGTGTAACACGTTACGTGTTAGTTTTAAGGGGTTTTTTGGGTTGGGACTAATTATTTTCAAACGTTACGACATTTCGTTAGTTTATTCGGTGCTACTCTGGTTTTACAATTTGTGGGGGTGGTTTTTAAAGATGAAAGTGAATATGGGGCAGCCAAACGACTTGCTCTTGGATGACTTGGAACTTCTCCTGCGTGAGATTGATGGTATGTTTTACAGACAGTTATTCGGTAAACTTGGAATGTAAAAGTGGGGATCGGATGTGATTGCTGACTAGGCTAGGGATTAATGAAAATGTAACTATATTTTGTTTCAGAGTTTAACACAGCAGTTAGCAATAACAAGCCTTTGGAAATTCCACAATGTTTGGAGAACTACCTGCTGTTTGTGGCCAAATCGGGAAACACCGTGTTCCCGTGGCCTCACATTCGGAATTTAATCAGGTATAGATACACGATTCAATTCTTTGTTGTTAATGTTAAGCTTGAAGACATATTAATCAGTGGTTTTTGTCTCCGATTCCGATATATTCTAGGACCAAGATGGTTAATGCCATTCAGGAGTTTCAAGAGCCAACCTGTCCCAACGAAACCTTTGTACTTGAGCGATTTGACTTGTTTCGATTAGCTGCGCCCTTTACTGTTCAGAGACTTACAGAATTGATTCTACAGCCTATGCGGCACTACAGGAAAAAGGAAAAATTTCTCAGAGGTTTAGAGAAAACCGTTTTAGTTGTGTCTACAATTGAACCGCAATCGTTAACGAATGACTCGGAAAACAATGGAAACGATACCAGCAATACCAGCGCATCTTCGTTGGAGCAAGAAACTGAGACAGTTGGTTTTAACAGAACTATCACTATTGAGAGTAAGTCATATAAAATATTAGCAGTAATATGCATACCATCTTCAATTCTTTAGTTTGTTTTACATCTTTTTATTATTATGGTATATTTCAGGAGATATTTTGAACCAAGCTATTCCTACAGTAGGTGTATTGAACCCGATCAGTTCATCAGAAAACGCTGTCCTCGATTCTGTTACAACGACTGCCGTCAGTACCTCGGAAAATGTCCTCGGTCCAAACATCAGTTTAGTGGCTGGCACTTTACTTACTGAAAATGTTCCGGTAACGACTGTTTCCTCCGTCGTCGACGTTATCACACCAGAAAAGGTGATACCAGTGTCCTCCGATGATGTTGTTTTGAATGCTACTCCGGATGCTACAACTGCCAGCATCTTGAGTATGGAAACTAGCGAGGGTACGGTTATAAGCCAGTAGAAACTCTATAAAGCTGTTTATTTACAGAAATAAAACTTATATGCTTCAACGCTTCTTTTTAGTCGTAGTACACGAAGCCCCTGCCGTTGACGGAATCGGCCAAAGTACTTCCTCAGAAACTATTGTGCTCGATCCAGTTACAACTTCTGCTGTTGCTACATCCGTGGACGTTACAGCACAAAGTATCAACGTATCAACTGCAGGTAAATTTGAAGTTATGAATGGTTGTATTTGGCGTTTTTGTTTTGTTGTTACTTCTTCTTTATTTTGATGTTTTCATAGATGGTGTCGTATTGGACGCTATACCACCAGAAGTTGCAGCCACAGATGAATTAAGTATGGAGACTAACGAAGGTAAGTGTCACCAATTACAAATTTTAGACAATGATGTTAGCGCTTCATAATAATTCTATAATTTTTGTTTCACAGGACAAGATATTCTTGCATCCGCAGCTCAATCAGCTAGTATCCACGTCATTAACCCAAGTTCGGAATCAGGAGGCATTGTCATCGATTCTGTTGCATCTGCTGTTGACGTTATCACTCCTACCCTGGTTCCGACCTCAGTAGGTATTATTTCAGAAAGTGTTCCAGTGGCGGCTGTTTCTTCAGGCGATATAATCACTGCAGTTTCATCAGTAGATATTATCACTCCTGATAACTTGATAACTGTGCCAGCAGACACTATCATTTTAGAGGCTACTCCCACTGATGTGCTTAGTATGGAAACGAATGAAGGTATGATAATATCCATGTCATGATGTCATGTTCTTTTGTTGACCTAATCATTAATATTAAAATAATGAACATTTTCATAGGACAAGACTTTCTGACATCGTCCGTGGAAATGATCTGCCAAAGTACTGAACCCGAAAGCACAGAACTTGATCTTGCCTCAGCAACCACAGTCGACACTCCCGTCATTGATACCACGGCAGTTGTCAGCGTTGCTGAAAGTGTTCCACCAACAACTATCATCGTTTCCTCTGAAGATGTTGTTACGACTGATAAAGTAGAACCTGTACCAGCAGAAGTGTCTTCGGAAAGTACTCCAGATGCTGTTCCCAACATCGCATCTTCTGATGAACAAAGTATGGAGACCAATGACGATACAAGTTCATCCTAAGCATCAGCAGCAGAAAAATCCTATGTACTGTGTGTGCCCTAACGAGGAGTTCAAACTAAAGTATGTAATTTTATTAGCTAAGATTCATGGGGAGTAAAATCCTGTGTAAATACATAATATGTTGTGAATTAGAAATGCTGGGGTTGGAATGCAAAAATGGTATGAAAAAACAATAAAAAACAAATGATCTTTACTAATTGAACGAGTTGCATACTCACAAACTGCAATTGAATAAACTAACTAAACTAATTTATACCAAACAATTGATTATGTAGTTCCATTTTCATTTTATTGGCATAATTTCATGAAAATCTGCCATTTGATATGCATCAATCCATGTAACATGCTGTGCATCTGTCTCAGTTTGCATCATCTGCATACTTTCTGCTAGCACAGCTTTGCCGCATCTACACATCTACCCACTTCTCTCGGCTTGAACTGTTTTTCTTGTCATCAAACACAATTTCTCGACCACATGATTCACTTTCCGGCGTGCCTACCAAATTGACGTTTGAAGGCTTAACTTATGATTCAACTAGTTAACCGTGGAATACCAAAAAATACTTCAAATCTCTACAAAATTCATGGTTCTTTAAAGTACCGGCAAGTATTCTGTGGCCTGCTGCGTGCCTTGTAAAAATAGTTTATTTATGAGTTTCCATTGTGTATTGTACATAGTTTGTAGTTCAATAGCAATTAGCCGCTTGTAGAATATTTAATAGAATTGTTTAAGAGTGATTGAAGCACAACTTGTACTAAAATGAATTTCAACGATGACGCTGTTATACTTCTGGCCAATAACGTTGCCCTGTCTGTTAAGGTAAGATAGTTAGTTGATCATTTAATATGAAATGTTATACTGAGGAGCATAGCTATGACTTGTGTAAATTTGTCCTGTCTTGTTGTAGGTTGCAATAAATCCTACATCCGATGGTCCATCCAGACTTCAGGCCCATCAGTTTTATGAAGACTTTCGGGAAAAGGCAGCCCCGTTGGAACTGTGTACTGTTGGCTTTGTCCTGACCAAAAGGACGGAGGAGCCGGTGATTTTGGCAGGTCTAAAGCTTATTGAACATGTGGCAAGGTACCAATGGAACACATTAACCGATCGTCAACATGTCAAAGTAAGAAATATTGAAGTTTTAGCATATATTCGTTCTGAGAGAGTTTATGCAAACAATGAAGGTAATAATGCTCGTATCTTTGTTGCAGGACCTTCTGTTACAACTTATGTACAATGGACTGAATTCCTGTTCCGCTGTTTGGCCTCCGTATCTGCAAGAAGCTTTGTCAAAGTAGGTTTTTGGTGTTTTAATGGAATCGATATCTTTTCAATGAAAAGTTTTAATGAAAAATGCTTTCTTTTTTTATTGAAACTTGATTGAATATTGCAGGGTGATTGTGGAAATTGCCAAACGCGAATGGCCGCAGCTATGGCCAGACCTGTTTCCAAAGCTCTTCGAAATGGCAAATGTCTCCGATTTGGCGCTCCTGGTGCTAAGAAGGATGGCCGAAGACGTGGTTACGTTGCAGGTATGTACATTTATTCTTTACGAATACATTCGTTGAAAATTTGATTTGGCTATTGATGTAGAATACTCTTTTAATTTCCTTAGCTAATAGATTGTTCTGAACGAAGACGAGAGCTTAGCCACAGCATGAATGCCATTGCACCGGAAGTAATTTCTACACTTTTTACAGTGTTAGTATCATCCGTACAACAGTATAACTCAAACAAATCCGAAGCCTCCAAGCGTCGT
This sequence comes from Entomobrya proxima, assembly GCA_029691765.1. NCBI lineage: Eukaryota > Metazoa > Arthropoda > Collembola > Entomobryomorpha > Entomobryidae > Entomobrya > Entomobrya proxima. Next base: position 7,696,724 of record CM056169.1, read on the forward strand.
GGGAAGGTGTGTCTAGGGTGCTTGCTGCCATATTTAGAATGGCTAAATCCACATATTTTTACCAAAGAAAATAGAATTCCAGTTTTATACGCACTTCTTCCAGAGAAAGAGTTCCAAATTCAAGCTGCTGATTGTATTATTCAGGTAAAGAGAACTTGCGACTGATAATCAAACAAATTTGCTATTTGCTATTCCATGATTTACTGGTCATTGCCAACATTGTTTTTCAGCTTTTGGAAAGAAAACCTATAAAAAAGGAAGATAAATATGATGTGCCAAAAATTTGCCTTGAAAACGAGTGTTGTGTTCCATTAATTAGGAGTATAGACGAATGTTCTGATGATTTAGACTTTTTGAGAAAAACTGGCGAAATCGTTTCATTAGTAGCACCCTTTGTTATGGAAGGGAAAGTAAGCGTTGAGAACTTTTTCAATTGCACTATGAAACTTGCCAACAAGCCACAAGCGACAGCGGTGTTAGGAAGCGCAATTTCCATTAATCAGTACTTAAAAGCTCAAAGCACTTTATCTGATCTGACGGAATCTCCGACCGGAAAAGCTTTAACTTGGTAAGCACTATTAAAGTTGTTTGTACAAAGAATTAACTTTTTGAATTAGATTTCATGGTGTACGTTTGTTGTAACTAGCCTTCTGAATGCCATCTGTAACAAGTTCGTATCTGCACCTCCAAAACCCGATGAAAAAGATGAGCTGGCTCGTCTGAAAGCTGAATTTAGTCAAATGCTACGTAGTATTGGCAAGTGCCTTCCCAAATTGTATAAGGAAGTAAATACTTGGCTACATTCCTCTTTAAGCAGTCCAAATGCTGTACAAGTTCACCAGTGGGAGACGTTAGTCTTAGTTATAGATGCAATCGCATCTTCAATTTCTCATGTAAGCCAACTGAAGTGAAAGTATGAGCTGTATAAAGTAATCATTTTATTACAAAGTTTATTTGAATTTTATAGGAGGATAAAGAAATGATAGAGATTGGTTTGCGAGATTTGGAGAACTGTTACACCAGGTTCAAGCAGGAGACCATTTTAGAATTAAAGTCGATTATTCTATCGACAGTTTCTGCACTTTTTGTATTTCTGGCCTTATCGAAGAAAAATGGAACGTTTGGAGAAACTCATTTTACATTTATGAACTCAATTTTCGAATCTGTGTTCCAATGCTTTAATTACGAGAATGTAACTTATGCCAGAGATATCAGAAGACATGCAGCCGCGCTAATGATCAAGGTACTTTCCTTATAGTTCAAGTTGCCCCATTTGAACTTTATTGGTTTTAACGCTCTAACTATGATTATTTGTACACTACAGTTATCCACCAAATATCCTGATCTGATTGCTTTATCATTCGATGTAATTCATTCCGCAACAATTGCAATCTCAACAAAACTTAGCTCAATGGAATATACAACATTAATGGAGTCCCTGCTCATTACATGCAATTGCTGGTAACTTTAAATTATCTTTAGTCAAGCATGTTTTAGCGTGTCATTCGATTCTTAATGATAAACCTATTTTTAAATGTAGGAATGACCTGGGGAAACAGTCAGCCTTTATTGGAAGCTTATTGTCTGCCTCAGAGTGGGGTCTAATTTCATCTCATTCGGAATCTTTACAAACCTTTATTGTCATTTTGCAAGAACCAGTCTTTCAGGACAAACGAATTTTATTTATGAAAAATTTGCAACTGCTGAACTGCATCATTCGTAGAGTAAAGAAATTAAACAAATCGAATGGGGTCTTACAGCAACTACAAGCAACAGAAAATACAAATACAACGAAAAATTGCAATCCGTCTGAAGCAGAAGTTGTGCATCCTGCATACGACAGTGTATGTCCATTACTTCCAGTTGTTCTAAGACTGGTGAAGACAATACACTCATTGTTAGATGATCCACAGTTGGCACTCTTAGTGGACCTCAGTGAACAAGAAAAGTCACATATAATGGGCATTCATTTTAGCGGTGGAGCACATACAGCTGCAGGGGAGCCCATTCCGGCTTCTGTTATTGGAATCGATACAGAGAAACCTCACACGGAAAAGCTAAAAGTATGATGAATGATGTTATCTTAACTGCATTCCAGTTAAATAATCTAATGTTTTCTAATGAAATGCCTTTGATTGTTTTGTTAGCTTTTTATTCAAAATATTATTGAATTGGCTTATGGAATTCTTGGAGGCACTCCAGGCTTATTTGCTCCCAAGTTTTACTACATACCGCAAGTTGCCGACGCATATTTGACCTTCGTGGGATCGAATAGTACAAAACTAAATGACTTCAGACTTCGTGGGGTCATTCGCACTGTATTTTCACCTTTTTTGCTAAACTGTCCCTTGGCACAAATTCATAACGTGGTGAAACCATTTTTGCAAAAGTTTTGTCCATTTAGTAAGTTTATAATATGTTGGATCATACCAATTTTAGTGTTGAATTCGAATGGCTACTAACATTTTTTAATTTTTGTTTAGTTTTGGACAGATTAGCTACTCGTTGGACCGCCATTGAAAATGCCAACTTGTCTGGAGAAGATGCAGAAGAGCAAGAAGTTTTGGAGAATACATCACTACGTCTACTTTCAAAAGACTTTGTCGATTTAATTCATAGGCTTCTGGAAACCAAAGCACATAACAGTTGTGTTCAAACAAACGGCATAGAAGTAGAAATTGACACAACGATGGGCGAGTCTGCTGGGTCAGATGTCAACAATGCAAGAACCAATGGCGGATCAGGCGATGAGCCAGGAGAATGTGGATTAATTTTGCTGTCTGATCCAATGTGTTTCCAACCCATCATTCATTTGTGTATTCAGTAAGTACAAAGTTACTATTTGATTCAGGATCACAACTTTCTTACTTGTGTGCTTGTAATAATTTTGTTCATCTCTTTTAGAGCATTGTGCTGGGATGACAGTAATGTGTGCCTTAAGGCTTCTCGGTGTATTCTTCTTTCTTGGATTAAAATCGCAGAACACCCTGACGTGATTCGTGCAACTTTTGGAACAGTACTTCGGGCTCTTTGTGTGTGGTACGAAAATGAGGCGAACATGGATTGTTTGCTAAAAGTTTTGGATCTGGCATTCAAAAATTGCTACCTAAAAGATCCTTCCCTTACCCAGGTATTTATATTTTTTATTACACGTTTCAACATAATAAGGAAATTTGTATTTTACCTAACACTTCCAGTGACAAACTTGTTTGAATGATTTTGCAGATGCTCATGGAATGGGGTGCAAATGAAGTGGATATACAAAAGCTTATCGGACTATGCAATGGTCCAAAGAATGAAAAGAAACGGAAGGACTTATTCAGAAGAATGGTAACCAATAACCCGAGATTAGAAAAGAATCGATCACCAAAAGCTCAGTGGTTACGAGGACTGCCGCAACTGAACGTGAATAAGTCAAAAGATTCAAAGCAAAATCCTCTCGACATTGATCTCAGCGAATGCTTTTCTTCAATTCATCATCCTTAAAACTTAAAATGTTTTTCGATTTTGATATATACATAATACTTTATTTCTGAATCATTCGATTTCATTAAATTATTTTAAAGTACTTAATGCAAATAAATAATATTTCATATTTTGTCTACCTTTTATAGAAATGCGATAGACAGCTTATTAAAGCTTTTGAAAGCTTTGAAATGTGATTCTGTTCGTTACAAAAATAAAACATTCATCTTATAAAACAATTAGCTACTAACATGCTGTATTTATTTATTGGTTCTTGTGAAATTGGGGCAATGCAATACTCCTTTGTATAAGTTGAATTTTTACAAAGGTTAAAAGGTTAGAGGACAAACGCTGAAATTCTGTATTTAACATGAATGGAAAACAATAAACAAGCATCAAACATAACATTTGCATTCAATACTGCATGATCAAAAACATTATTAACTATCCGAAGTTCAATTTTATTTTACAAAGCTGTTTCAACGTGACTTACATGACTCATGCTCATGTCGTAATGGCAAGATAAAAATGTTAAGTTGGTATTGCTATACTGCTAACCTAGCACAAATGGAGACGTTTTAATTTTAAATCGTAGAATTTCATGGAAAATAGAGATAGCGCTACCCAATTACTTGGTATACATTAGTTCTTTCCACTTACTCTTTTATATCTCAATGCATCCATTCTCACACTTTATGCTACTGGCTACAAGTAATGCAGACGTTTAAATGATTTATTCTTTATTAAGTATCGGCCAAGATACTTGATAATATTGTACTCCGTCCGGCCGTCCGGCCGTCCGGCCGTCCGTCCGTCCGCCCGTATGCAATTTACTCAGTAACGGCTGGACCGATCGCAACCAAACTTGGTATACAGATAGTACATGACCTCAGCCACAACCCTATTGAATTTCAGGTCAATAGGTCAACTCTAGGTCAGAGGTCACAGCAATTTCACAATTTTTCATAATAGAACCTATAGCATGCGACACATGATTTTAGGTCAGTTTTTAACCAGCATTACGAATTAACAACCAGTTTGTTAAAATTCGTGCATTAAGGGCCTGATTCAGGACCTTAATTGCAAGATATGGCAGTTTTACAGCGTACATGCTGTGCGACACATAATTTTACAGTCAAAATTGGTGTACAGACACAATAGCACCTCAGTAACAACCCTATTGAACTTGAGGTCAATAGGTCAACTCTAGGTCAGAGGTCACAGCGATTTCAAAACAATTCATAATAGAACCTATAGCATGCGACACATGATTTTAGGTCAGTTTTTGACCAGAATTACGAATTCACAACCAGTTTGTTAAAATTCGTGCATTAAGGGCCTGATTCAGGACCTTAATTGCAAGATATGGCAGTTTTACAGCGTACATGCTGTGCGACACATAATTTTACAGTCAAACTTGGTGTACAGACACAATAGCACCTCAGTAACAACCCTATTGAACTTGAGGTCAATAGGTCAACTCTAGGTCAGAGGTCACAGCGATTTCAAAACCTTTCATAATAGAACCTATAGCATGCGACGATGCGACACATGATTTTAGGTCAGTTTTTAATCAGCATTACAAATTAACAACTGGTTTGTTAAAATTCGTGCATTAAGGGCCCGATTCAGGACCTTAATTGCAAGATATAGCAGTTTTACAGCGTACATGCTGTGCGACACGTAATTTTTGGTCAGTTTTTGACCAGCATTAAAACTGGTTGTTAAAATTCGGATTTTTCGGCCAGGACGATACTTAACTATTCTCTCTCTTAGAGCTTTATTTTAAGGAAAGGAATTGATAAATATAAACATTCAGTCTGGTCATCGAAATCTTCATGCACTGCATTCATTCACAAAATAAAATAAAGCATTTTCCAAGATTCCAAGTATTTTCAACTAAACTTAATATTTTCAAGTTCAGAATGAATCAGAACCATCAGTACAAACTTTGAAAGAAAAAATACCAAAAAGCAAACCAAAAATAGTACGTCATGTTTCTGACAAAGGCAAATCCGCTAATGTCACCAAAAGTCATTGTTTTTAGGGAAAGTAGTCCTAGTCCCTTACTACATTGTGTTAAACCCTTCAAGGCTCCCCCATCAGTCATCAGAATACAAGACAATCCTTTCATTTGTCTTTTGTTTGAATGCAGCATTTCATGTGTTTTTTTTGCTTAACGTAGCGGTACCTGTAAGGTACCTTCAACAGTTCCTGGACTTGGTTTTGACAGAAAGGCAATTTTAGATAATATTTGATGCAAAGTCAACAATAAATTGTTTATTCACAAAGCTTTTGCTAATCTCAAGGTCTCCCAATTACCTAGCAGGAAGGTGGAAATGGAAATACCTTAATTTACAATAACATGATATGAAAAGCTCTGCTACTTGCATAAAAATACTAACTTTACTATTGCTAAAATTACATGTTCATGTTACATTTAGCTTTAGCATTACACTCCTGACTCCTGACTACGTGGAACATTTAGAATGGCTCAATTTTACATTAAAAATCAATAAAACATAAAACTTTTGCTGCTGCCCTTGCAACATTAAATTTTAAGTTTTCTCAATAAAGCTGCAGAATTGCAGTTCTCTCAACATGCTACTCAATAAACTTCAGTCCGATGGATGACGCTTGATTTTGATTTGAGCCATAGTCAAACACAAAGATAGATTTAAAATACACGCTATCCGCAATCCGCATTATACAAAGCGGCGTACGTGCAGCAGAATGAATTCCTTGCTACTTGCGGTCCACGCCACAAGCTCAAAAAGCATCATGCATCGTAATGCAACATTCCCAGTTCACACGTAAGAATCATTTTCAAAGAAAAATTTTATTTCTCTACAATCTCAAGTCTCAAACGCGTTTCATACTCATAATACCATGATACTACTCAGTAGTTGCTAAAATGCACAACATTTTAAAGATGACCTGACGTTATCCCCACAATAAAACGTAATTTTTATGTACTTTACGCCAAAGCAAACAAGTATACCATATCATGCAACGTAGCAAACTAAACCAAAAAAAAAATAGTACAACGAAAGGGTTAAAATAGGTAACTATATATCTTCATACTTATTATCTAGCAGCATTTTATTCACACTTTTTCACACAACATAGCAAAGATTACCGACGAGAACGTAACAACGTCCAACAAAACGAACAAACCCAATAACACAGCACAGGGTAGACGTGCAAAGGGTAAAGCCGTTTCTCTTTTCCATTTTCCACCATTCCTAATACGCATTCATATAGTTTGGTGCGATGATGATGATAATGCTGATAAAGCCCAAGCCAAGCACAAAAGTCGTCAAGTAAACCAGTACGTTTACTATAAAGGCCATATTGTTTTTCAAGCGAAAATTATATGTATTTTTTGAGACGACCAAACCAAAAGAGCGACACACACTGTACAAGAGGCAGACAGAGAAGAATTGGGTAGAGCTTTTCTTCCTGCTTCCATATTTTCATATGGGAGGACTATCTCACATCACTTTTAGCCACTTTTCCTTCATCTCTTCTCTCTTTACTTCTTTAAAAACAGATTTTTTTGAAAGTTTTAGAAACTAGTTAAAGTAAAAATGTACTTTTTTAAGTAGGATAGATTAGGTTAGCTAGCTACTTTATCGTGAATATAAGCTAGACTGTATAAAACATTACTTAGGTTAATAAATTTGTAATAATTAATCATTTGTTAGCCTCTCTGATGAAATTTGTCAATGAGGTAGATCATTATAAAAAGTTGAGGGGATACACTTTCTAAAAAGAGCTAGTTGCCTGGCTGTTTGTGTGTGCAAATTAAGAAGCATGAGGGACTGTGCTAAAGACCAAGTTTAGTGGAGTAAAAAAGTGCTAGGAAGTTTAGTTAACTGAGCTAGTAGTTTGCTGTGATATCGTTTTAAGATTGGGCGAAGGATCAAGTCAAAGGGCAGGATGGAGGATGAGGAGGATATTGAGACCAAGTACAGGGTTCAGCTGGCTGACCTCAAGATGAATAGCAAGCCTGTAATTAATCTGCTGACCATGATGGCCGAGGACTTTATCAAACATGCTCCGGTGGTGGTGCAAGTGATTGAGAATCATCTTCAAAGGGTAAGTTGCAATTGATTTTAAAGAAACTTTTACTTTGGCTAGGCTTTGAGCTAGAAAGAGCATTAAAAACTGGTGTAAATTGCTAATTGGCGTAGTTTTTTAATGGCAAATGGTGCATTGTGAAATCATACAAGGTTTTTGAGGGAGATGACATGAGAAGAGCAATATAGGGGCATTATGGTATGTTACTCAATCAGTTAGACGGTTGATGGGTTTACTTGGAATAGTTAGGTTGTTTGACTATTGATGCTTTTACCAAGAAGTGATTATCTGCTGCATACGTATCTGTAGAGTGGTGCCCCATTTTAAAGAAATATTGACTTGTTGGGGTGTTGTAATGCTTTATTAGCAAAGCTTTCATTTCCAAAATAATAAATCATTACATTACGTGCATAAATAATAGAAAGAGCATTAAAAGCCTTGGGATTGAGGCTGGCTGTTGGATATACAGTTGGAGGATAAATGGTTTGAACAGTAGGAGAGCTCAGTTAGCCCGAAAACATATTTACTTAACGGGTACGAGCATTAGTATCGCATAATATAGTGATGAGGATTGAGAATGATGATGAGCTGAGTGGCAGGTAAATAAATGGAATGGCAATTTAGAGAATAATCCAACCAAACTAAAATACAGTTCCATTCAAGGTACATAGGTAGCTATTAACCAGTTGGTTTTAGTTAGCGCTATAAAATAGTCTGAGTTAGCAGCGTACTGTACCGAAACCATTTACATAATGACTTGGATGAAGCTTTTATCTCCGTACTAATTGCCATATGCCAGTTGGGTTGCTAGCTGTTGCACATTATCATCCTCGGCTCGGCACGCCATTGTAGCTTTTTTGGTTTGTTAAAGTAGTCAAATTGATGTCATCAGCAGTTAATACATCCTCGAATTCAGTTTGTTCTCCTTTTTATTGTTAGCTTTACTGCTTTACGTGGTACTTTTTGCTTTGTTGGCTTTAGAAGAATAACATGTCAAACTTATACCAAAGCTATACTTGAGAAAACACTTGCGACACAGCAATTTAAATAGTTTTATTTGCGATTATAATTTTGTAGTCGGTATATTTAGAATTACCCATTTGCTGAATTGCAATACACCTGTATTCTATTGAGCGCAGTTTAGTTAAAATAGATTTTATAGGCCATTTAACATTTTGAAAGTAGAGAAACGGTTGTAACGGTTGGATTTCAGTTGTAATTGTTCGAATAAAACTAATACTTCGAAAGGATTTATAAGACAATAAGAATTAGTTTTATGTAATGCTATATTTGTCTAAGACTTACTTAGCTTACCAAAGAAATGCATCTTATTCACGATTTATTATATTGCCCCTAATAAATTGTTGTACTTTAACTGACCAAGTTGGAGAAACTTTTATTGTACGGCTTTCCATTAGCAATGATTAAGCATGACTTTTTCGTAGTTTGTGCCTTTCCTTATGGAAAATTCTGAATTAGCAGTTTTAATTTTGATCATGTGTTTAGAAATTTTACTGCACAAACTTATTCAATATGTTTATGTTAGTAATTTGTAGAATGTTTGAATGTTGCATGAAAAATGTTTGCTTAAGTATGTCATGCCGTCTTGCTTTTGATGAAAATCAGTTTCATCTCATAATGTGCAATTTTCACTTTTCAGTTAAAATTATAATTATTGCAAGACAGTTAACTAGATATTTAGACAAAATTAACAACAAGGGTAGAAACTTGTTGATTAATCGTACACCATATGGCAATCGTAAATATAGCTCATGGATTTTACCTTTATGCATGCATGTTGTTTTAAATTCACACAAAACAAATTATTCTTGCTCTAACCCTCTTTCTTTCCCGAATTTTTCTAATGGAGGCTAGTTCGTTTCAATTTGCTGTTTTGCTTAACCGATATCCATCCACTGTCATTGTCAATGAATTCACAATTCAAGGTCTTGTTTCAGCCATTATTTATTTAAAAGAAATCGATGACAATAATCAATTGACATGGTCAGTAAGCGTTCTGGTATAATGTGTTTTCTTCGATCCTCTACTTGGCTGCTATATTTGCTATTCAATCCAGACTGTTCACTGTTTATTGCATGATCGATAATTTCTTTGAACGATACGATACATACATTTCAAGTGGATCATGACACTGAGTCAGTTTAACTGGCATGGACATGACGAATGCTCATGTTAAAATTATGCTGCATTCCAATTTTATGCTTTTGTAACTTTATTTTGTCAATGCTAATACTTTACTGAATTTTAATAATACATCCAAGCATATAGACATTTTGGCATATATTACATAGGAATCCCTAATTTGATGTTATGCTGTATGAAATCAAACTGTTGACATTACTTAAGTTGTAAGTAGATGGCTCGGTTCAATGAATCATAATTACGTTGGAACATAGCTTGAAATCATAAATTATGAGGGTATCTAAAATGACCAAGTTTCCATAATCTCATGTATTTTCTTTTTTTTAAATGCAGGTACGACCAGAAATGAAACTGCCCACCTTGTATTTAATTGATTCAATTATTAAAAATGTCAGAAAAGATTACGTACAGCTTTTTACACAAAACATCGTGTCAACATTTTGCGGAGTGTTTGAAAAGGTATGAATAAAATATTATTGAAACTTAAATGCAAAAGTTTCCCTATATGTCGAACTTATTTTTACGGATTTTAAAAATCAAGGTTGATGAAAAAACCCGTGGCCTACTTTGGAAACTTCGTGGGACATGGAATGATCACTTTCCACAGAAAAAATTATACGGTATAGATTTAAGATGTCATCAAATTGATCCAAAGTGGCCGATACAGGCTCAGCCACCGACTCCTGGGAGTATACATGTAAATCCACGTTTTTTAAAGGTAAACTATTACGCTATTTCATTACATATTATTAGCATCAGCAGCAACTTAATATCATAGTAGAGGAAATGCCGTCTGGGAATTTGAAAATTAACTTTAATGGAAAATTTTGTACGCAGACAAAACCACAGGCTACTCTGCCAGTTCTACCAAGTCTGCTGAACCCTGAGCAACTATTGCCATTACCTCAGGTTCCTGCAGTATCAGCTGCGTTGGTGGAGACACCACCACTGGATAGTTCAACATCAGAAGTGCAGATGAGAGCTCAACTTCTTGCTAAACAGAAGGAATTGCTAGAACTCCAAACTCGAAAGGTTGAGCTAGAACTTTTACAGACTAAACTACAGATAGAAGAAAAGGCCCGACGCCAGAAGGAGGAGGAAACCACAAAGCAAATCGACTTGGCTGAGAAGCAAGAAAAAATGGTACAGATATAAGTTATTCGTTTTCTCAGTATTGTTAAGGGTTCGTCATTCCTGTTGTAAGATTAAAAGTTTGATTTTGTATTTATTTGCAGCTTTTGGGTATGGCGGAAACAGCAAAAAGTAGGACACAACTTATCCAACAGCAGCTTTCGCATCTGCAAACGAAACCGTCTTCAGCAACATCAACCCGAGTCAGCCCATCTAAAAGCCAAGACAGCTCAAGTGATCGTGACTCTCACAGTAGCGCAACATCTAAGCTAGCTAAAAATCATAGCGAAGCTTCAGGTAGTTCAGTAGATGGTAGTCCATCAAAGAAGTCAAAGTCCAGTAGAGACAAAGACAAAAGTGATAGGGATAGGAGGGATCGTAGTAAAAGTGAGAAGAGTAGCAGTAGAGATAAGCATGATTCTAAGGAATCTCGGCATCGACACCGAGACAAAGATAGGCATAGTGAAAGTGGCAAAGATAAGGAGAAAAGCCGGAGTCGTGAAAGGAGTAAAGAAAGACCCCCGACAAATAAGCCCACCAGTGAATGGAAGGATTATACTGAAGCGAAAAAAGTTACACCTCCTAAGCGATCGTATAGAAAAGAGCCAGGTATAGGCTCGGATGAAGACAATATGGACGTAGTACATGATATTAAAGTAGCGAAACGGAATCCTTCCCCGCTCCACGCCGGCTCAAAACCCAGTATTTTGCAGATCAAGCATGATATCGGGTCACCTGAAGAACTGAATCCACATCCCGCAAAATCTCCATCATCCAACAGCCAAACCGGTGAGAGTTCTCAGGGCTCTTCTGGCAGTCGTAGCCCACTTAAAAGAAAATTTGCAAAAGACAAAGAACGAAAAGACAAAAGTGATAAAAGCAACAAGGAAAAGGAGAAACCAGTAATCAGTGATCCTAGACTGGCCCGCAGAATGGAAAGGGAAAAAGGGTTGAAAACAGTAATTGAAGAAAAGAACAGGGAAGCAAATGATGAACCCGTTAAACCCAGTGAATGGAATAATTATCGAGAACGGACACAAGCCGTTCTACGAAAAAGCTATCGTAAAACCTCAGGTCATGAATCTAAAGAAGAAGACCCTAAACCTGAACCATTGCCTAGTCTTCTATCCATCAAAACGGAAGTACTTCCAGGCGACGTGGACTTACGAAGAGCACCGTTTGATGTTGATCTACGAACGGAAACAGATGGCAGTGGACCAGAACCACCTACAAAGAAGCCAAGGGCTGGATCGCACGACACATTCGACGAGTACTACGCTTTTTTAAATACTTTTATCTATGCAATAATTAGTCAATATTATTGGATTGAATGTTTTTTAACTTTCACTTTTAATGATCTCAGAAAGGATAGTATGAAATGTACGTCCTTTACTTTTTTAATGCTTATTGGGGCTAATATTGATAATTCGAAGTCTAGTCAGGAATACAAATCCGTTAACTTAAAGACTGAAGAAACTTTAATGATGGGACATTTGTCAAGTTCTCCCGTCTGTAATATTGATTATTACAATATCGGAAACCTTCCAAGATCAATGTTCACTCTGGGAGTAAAAACGATATATACCAAGTTGTTTCGTCTATCAACTCAATCATCATCAAAATCATATTTTCTCTTGAAATCAATTGCATTCTCATGAAGGTCCATGTTTTCGATTTCATTTCCATGTCTAATGAAGACTTTTCACTTATCATTGCATTCATCGTATGTGTTGGTTTGGGCAGTACTCTATTGTAGTTGCTAGATGAGTAGAACAGGCCAAAGGCATGCATAAACCTTTAATCTTTCGGTTTACTGTGTTCCCGATATACATTTCAGAAGTTCCAGTTAATTTCAGAGGTAGCTTATCTGGCTTATCATACTCATGCATTTATATTCATAAAACGTCTATTCATGCTATTAGACATTTCTGATTGACCACAGTGTATTTTTGTCTCACAAAATAAAATAATATGCTGTAATTTTTAGGAGATAGATTCTCGATCTTAGAACTTATCAACAAACATTATCTACCACCATGCTGTTCCATGTTATAAATTATAAACTTTCATTTTACCGTGTGTTGGATTTCCACCACCAGATATCATTTTCATTGATCATGATTCATTACGACACACATTCTTAAGAATCATACGAGACAGAACATTTTGAAAAAAGAATTCATTTTTTAAATCACACAAAACCCATCTTTATCTGTCAATTAGTTGAATATACAATATATTTTGCATGCAATTGGTTGGCACTTAATAAAGCATATTTTCTGCGTGCCACAACAAAGTCTTGTATGTATTATGTATTTTTACATTGTATAAATGGTTTGTTATACTTTAAATAAATAAATTGTATTTGTATATTGTTAGGATATCATTCAAGATTGTAATATGAATCGATGATATTGTGAAACTTTTTCGTATTTTCATAACCTGTCCCAGTTAAGATGAGTCGAGCTTCGTGTGTAAAATTGCTTACCTACTTTTTTATGACTTCGTAGATCATCATTTGGTAACGTGTATTTCTGTATATTTTAAGCCTATTCGGACATCAAGATGTGGATCTTAGAGGTTGGACACAGGTTAAGCATAAAACTGAAGATGAAGGATTACTTCCGCAGACCGTAAAGGGTATGGATATTGATCTGATGGGAAGAGATACTAATCCCAAAATTATGAGATCGCCTGGACCGCCGTCGCCAACAAACTCGGTAGTATCCAGTACCAGCAGTGCATGCGACCCTCTTGGTCGGCCGCTCATTTATAACCGTTTACCAAGTGCGTTTACAACATTTCCAGAAACTTCAAAGATTTTAATGAAGTTCCTGTTAAGTATGAACTTGAAGCAAGACTTATCTCTTCAATTTTCTGTAGACGACCCTGAGGAACGGAAAAGAAGTCTGGATTCAAGATCGACATCCATTGACGCTGTTGAGCAGTTCAAGTCTATGCATATTGACCGTGCTCTTCGGGGAACGGGCATCTTGTCAGACGATGACATGAAGGCTATTTGTTTGAAAGCCAAGGAGGAGCATGACCAAGGTTTACTGAATGCAGATCAATACGTTGCAGTAATGAAACAAATTGTGCAGGTAAAGGCCATATGCCTATAAAAAGAATCTTTTTAAAAGATTGATTTTTTATGCGTATTTGCTTAAATATTTTTCAGATTGGGGAAGCCAGTGCAATGAAGGAAGTTCAGCAAATGCAGATGGCTGGAAACTCATCATGGCAAATGTCTAATAACACTCCAAATCCATGGGTGACTGGTAAGTAATTGAAGGGGATTCCCATTACGGAAATAATTTACACGTCATAGAGGTTGTTGGTACTTTCAATACATACACATTCATTCACATCTACATTTTGTTGGTTTGATTGCAGAACCTACCATCTGGAATGGATTTGGTCCTTCTCCTGCAGCTGGAATGGGAAATGACTTTACAGTTAGATTCCCAGGACCCAGCACTCCGTGGGAAACTCCAAAACCTACACCATGGATGGCACCTGCGCATCCTGCCCCAACTGGCCCGAATCCTTTTGAAGAAGCCATTGCTCGACCACCAATGATGGTTGACGATTGTATTCCAGTAGCTTCTATCAACCAATTACGTATGGCTGAACAAGACGTTGGACGTACTATACCTATTGATAAAGTAAGTATTGACTTGTGCATTTGTAATGTTTTAATGCATTTCCAATCGCATGATGCATTTATGTTCATATTATTTCCTTTAGGTGTACCGTCAAATTCGATTTTATCGGGACTCTGCCATCGTTATGACTGGCATTAATGGCGATGAGCCTCGGGATTTGACTTTCCAAGTTGACGACCTTCCGAGAACTATCCTAATCAACAAGAAACCTTTGGAGCTCTTTTTGGGAGAGACTAAAAAATTTGACCTGAATCGGGTGACGCACACGCTAAAAATAGGTCCTCCAGGACGAGAACTGTGTATAGATGATAAATATCATGAATTGTTTTTTGGAGGCCGTCCTAAAATTGTAAGATTTTTACTTTTTCAGAATAGTTTTTCTCATTACAATAATAATACGATGAACAATACGTTACAAATAAGTGTAATTTGGGTTTTCAGATAAATATCGATGGAAGAAATCATACCTTCCAGTTCTTACCCCCATCACCTCAAGTAGCAGTGGGATCGGTGCCGCGTTATGACCTGTGTGCAGGAAAGGTTACACTTACAATCGACGCTATTACAAATATTTCTGTCTTTCTTGACGAGAAGCTACAGAAGATAGACATTGGTGGAGAGAAGGTTGTCTTGCGTTTCTGTGGAGGGTTTAAATGTGTTACCCTTAATGGTCGTCCATTTCCTACTAACTTTGGGGCCAGACTGCCCTTTTCCATTACACTCCCCAACTCAGAGAAGCATTATTTGCGTTTCAACTCTGTCTCCCCGGAAAATGATCGCGGAATGCAAACATTTATAATGGCCAACTATGAAGGTGAATGGAACGACAATAGAAATAATGCACAATTTGGTAAGAGAATATCAACCAAATGGAGCTCAGCTATTTTAAAAACTTTCTAATAATCAGCAACTAACTTATTATTAATGATACTTTTGTGCAGCTAATCGCGGTGGTAGAGGTGCTATGGTACGAGGAAACATGCGAGGTCGTGGCATGGGACGAGGTAGACGAGATAACCCTATGGAAGCCAGAGCTCAAGGGCCAAATCCATGGGCACCAGCTGCTGTACCGGAACCGTCCCCGAACACTAATCCACTTGATATTCTTAACAGCTTGTTCCAATCTCCTGCTTCTTCTAATCAAAACAACAATAACGCGTTGGACCACTCTTATGAAAGTGAACAATCCGTTATGGAAGAAGACAAGGTTTCAGAAGAAAAGCCTGCCGATGCTGGTGGAAACATAAATGTCAACGATTTGTTTGCGAATCTGATAAAATTCGGCCTCCTTCCATCAGCTCCAGCAACAGCCACAGAGCCTAAGCCTACTGAAGAACCTGCTCAAGAAAATGAAGTTGAGGAGGTTAAAGAAAGTCAGGAAGAACAGCAGCAGCAGGATTCAAAGGAACAGCAAGCTGATTCAAACGAAGCAGCGAAAAAGTCGACAATCCCACCACTGCCAACAGTTGATGTCACTTTTGATGACAATTTGAAAGAACGACGAGAAATTGCTATAGAGCAACTCTGGACTGGAGTTCAGTGCTCACAATGTGGCCTTAGGTTCCCACCAGATCAAACAGTTAGGTAAGTCACAATTTCAGAAATCCCATAACACAAATTAACGCTCAATCAAAGTTGGAAATGTCTGTACCTAATTTTTTAAAATAGGTATTCCCAGCATCTGGATTGGCATTTTCGCCAAAACAGAAGAGAAAAGGCTAATGCTCGCAAAGCCCTAAGTAGGAAATGGTACTACGACTTATCTGACTGGATTCAGTTTGAAGAGATTGAAGATTTAGAGGAAAGAGGTACGCTAAAATAAACAGCAAAATAATACAAATGTTAGCTTTATTTCCTCTATGCCATCAAATAATTAATATTTGCTTTTGTAGCTGCCAGTTTGTTTGAACATCCGGAGACGGACGGAGAAAATGAAACAAGAAGTCCAGCAGCCCTAAACCCAGAAGATTTTACAGTATTAGCATCAGCTCATGAAGGTGCTGTATGTCCTCAATGTGGTGAAAGTTTCGAATCCTTCTTTGATGAAGAACGTGAGGAATGGCGATTGAAAAATGCCAAAGTAGACGAATATGAAGGAGAGGAAAAATTGTATCATCCAATATGTCATCAGGTTTGCAAAAGCACTATTTAGTTATATACCAAACTTCGAGATCTCTGGTGTGTATCCAAATTAACTGAAAGTTGATTTTTTATCTACAGGACTATTTAAGATCTTTGGTGGAGGAATCTGTCATTGAAGAAGAGGAGAACGACAACGACACCGTTGACGCGGGTGGTGACAACAAGGAAAATGAAATGAAAGAAGAAACGGCCACTCCCGAGGATGATGATGATGAAGAAGTTCTTATCATAAAAGAAGGAAAGAAAGAAGTAGTTGTAATGGAAATAGATATTGAAGATGATGATGTAGAAAAAAATAATAGCTCTGTAAATATTTCTGTAAATGAAAAAGATAGTAACATTGTAAATAATGGATCAAAGACTGACGAAATTGTAACTGATAAGGAAAATTATAATGCAGAAAAAGATACTGTAAACAATTGTTCTGAAAACTCCTCATTGGATGTAAATGCCTCACGGGGCAGTTTAGTTCAGTCACCTATTCTGATTGATGAGGATTCAACTTTCCTCCCTGGACTCTGTGACGAGTCCGAGGGTGGGGTATTTGGTTTTGCACTAAATGTGGGAAGCCAAAGGGAAATACGAACGGAGCCAAATGACGAGTCGGAAAAACGAATTATATACGAGCCCATGAAGTTTGATATACCTCCTATCAAACTGGAACCTCCCGATGAGGAACCTACAGAAGATGAAGCACCCACGGTCCCTGATGACTTTATGTCTAACCTTCAGCCATTCCTTGCTTCATCGGGAAACAAAAGTCCTGGAGGGAGCGAGCCAATGAATATCGACCTAACAGAGGAGGATTCAACGGACGCAGTAGACAGCGGTGCTAGACTAGTCACACAACTTAGAACTTCTATTGATGGAAATTTACAGCACGAAGGTAAATAGTTCATTGCTATTAAGAATCATTATGAAACATCAAGTGTATCTCCAATCAAACGTAATAATCTTCTAATCCATATTTGGTTTGTTTTATTTCAGATGCAACGGCGCTACCGTACATACCTGCACCAAAGATAAGAATAAATCTGTCTGAGGTGATCAGTTCTGTGCCTTCGGAACCCCCCAAGGAGAAAGCTGTTAGCCCAAAAAATGTAGGAGAAAGTGAGAGCACTGAGCAAGAGCAAAGTTTAGTCAAGGATGATGGAAGTGCAAACAATATTGTGTCTAACAATTCGGAAATAAATAAAAGTAATCCTGTTGATCCGGTATTTACTGAAGAGATGAAGCGTCTGAAACCTCGTTTGGTTGGTAGAAAACTAACCAATTGTCCTCCGAAATTCAAAGGAAAGGAGGAGTCAGGACTTTGTGTCATATGTTGACATTTTTCAAAGAAAAATTCGTATATATTTTACACTAGGCTAGCACACATAACATTTTTCATATAGAAAATTTATATTCAACTCGTTCGACATCGCCACCGTTTTAGAGGACGAGTTAAGCTGCATTGTTTTAATCTTTTGTTTCAGAGTGTTTTAATTGAAAATCTGTTTGATTTACTTGATTTTGTTGGGTACCCTTATTCTTTAGAAACACATTATTTGAAAATTATCAAAAAGAAAGAAAAAAAGTATCCGTAGTATATAGTAATCACATCTTTAACGCATAACTAGGTTAGGTTTACAGAAATCGTGTCGTATATAACAATTATGCATACATAAACTTATTGTTAAAACCTTCTTCTGGATCCATATGAATATACATACATTTTTGGACTTCTACCCTCTGGATTCCCGTTGTAACACCAAACCCGAAGATGAATAAAAAGGAAATATATTTAAATTAAAACCAATCTTGTCTTGTTTGAAACTTATTGCATTTTATCATCATGATATTTTTCATAATATTCTCACCTCTTTTGATGTCTCATTCTCGAATGCCTTGTTCGATATATTGACTACAAGTCACGACATGCAACACCTCATTTCATGACTCTAATGCTCAATGGTACTTGGCATTAGTACTTCAAATTGCATAAAAGCTTACATGGGAACATTACGTACCACTCCTCCAGTTCAATTGAAAACTGTTTTACATTGGCTTTTATTGCTGCACTTGCATAAGAAAATGTTAACTGCATAATTTACATGTTTTCTGAACATTGACTGCATTACATAGATATTTTGGTCACAAAATTGTGAAAGTTTGAATTTTAGCGTGTAAGCTTCTAAACCCTTTGAGATCTTCCGGGTAGACCACTCCAACATTCCATAAAAATGGCATCGCTGAAAGTAATTTGTTTCAGTGTCAAAAAGCAATTCATCAATAATTTACCAAAATCACTTTATTAAATAACCTTTGCGGCTTCATATAGCCCCAGTCTAAACGAGAGGAGTTCCGGAGATACTTGGAGAAAGCAGGCGTTATGGATGCCCTAACTCGTGTTCTGGTAGGTCTTTACGAGGAGCCAGAAAGACCAAGTAATGCCATCGAATATTTCTTGGACCGGTTGGGTGCTGGCGTTCCTTTAAAAGCAGAGGTGGAAACTTTGCAAAATGAAGTTTCTGATCTTCAACGAAAGGTTTGCATTCACTAAAATCACATGTACATATTCATTCCATATTTCGGGTGGAATTTCAAAGCAATATTGATGTACATTTCATTTTTGCATTACTCTACTCCAGATTCAGGAGCTAGAGGAAGAAAACTCGATTCTTCGAAAGCGTCTGGAATCCTTTGAAGGCGCTGGCAACCCTGACACGGCAGAGGAGGAACAAATTACTACAGGATCAGAGGGTGCCGCAGTAGATTTGGATTAGAAGTGTTCCACATACAACAAGTCTTCCAACATACCCTACGTCTTTCCTCTGATAGACGTGACTGGTTTCTCAACACATATTTTCATTTATTTACAAAGTACTTTGTTTGATTGATATTTTCTTATTGCGTGTTCAATAAAAATCTCCCATTGCATCACATTGCTTATAGCCAATGATAATTGGCTGTCTGAATATTTAACTAGCTACTTGTCTTTTGTTTTATGCAAACCAGAGTAGTATGCGTGCCTATAATCATCACAATATATTGGTCAGGGTATAAAGAGAAACTCTTCAATTGCAATGCAGTTGAATGTGAATGCTTATATTGTAAACCCTTTTCTTCGACCGTAATTGTAATGAGCTGATGAAGCTGGTAAAATGCCTTTATATTTGTTTGTGAGACTGAAAACCGGTATTCAAATTAAGATCCAATAATCCGAAGTAGTATAGTAATTAAAATGGACTTGGTACTATTTATAACTTGCAGTTCTCACGATAAAGCTGCTTGCCCCAGCAATCTTTCATCCATTTCAATACGCTTCTGAAACATTTCATGTAAAGTTTTTTCCTTGATTATATTCCCTAATTGGTGAGGAAAATTAAATATTAGATCGTCTTTTTTAAAATTGCATGCATAACAGCAATGCTCCAGCGTTGAAAGGATAACATACAAATATTATGCATAATGCAAACTTAATGCATAATCCATGGCCCTTGATTTGTCATAAATTTCAGCAGTTGAACATTTCTAACTAATTATAAAGCAGACGAATTAACTTTGTTCATCATCATCAAAGTTTTTTAACTAGCACATTATTACTAATACCCTGTACTGTACTGCTACCCCTGGTGGGAAATAAACGTATTTAATTCTAATGATTCTGATTTTTTTCTTTTTATCTCAAAGCCAGTTATCTGACGGCTTATGCAAACAAAATGTTAAAAATTAATAATTATTTCTGATGGGAAAAAGTAATATTTGCTGTCTTTACAATGCTTATCAAAAATTTCAACTCAACCATCTAAAATAAAAAGAGACAAATATAAAGAATTCAGTAATGCCAATTTGATTTTATTGGAGGTAAGACATATTTTTGGAGTTTTATTTGCATCTGACTAACAAATGTCATCTTTTACTTCAATATAATAGAAAGTTGATAAGAATATAATATGTAGTTGAAGTGGTGGCATCAGCAGAAAACGCAAGTTACAAAAACAATTATTGGACTTTGTCCAGTTCCCTGTTGCGCTGCTCTTGTTGATATCAGTCGCATTTGAATAGATTCTTTTAGTGATTTGGAATAGTCGACAATCTGCATTTAATGTTTAATTAAATTAATTTTGAACTGGGAAAGAATTTTATGAAAGCAGAAAGGTAGCGATGATAGCGTTGTAGCCGTAGCTTTTGGAACAAAGTAACATTTCTAGAGCGTCCCGTCGCCTTCCTTCATTCGCGCATTCTGTAAAAGAACAGCGAGTAGCAAATTTGGAAAGTCGGTGTATTGGAATTTGCCAGATTTGTTGAGATAGTTGAGGCTTAAGGTTACTTTAAGTTAGTAGGAAGTAGGTAAGCGAACAACTGCCAACAGTTTGGTGAGCATCTGTAGCTTGTAACCAGTGATTTTGATACTCCCTCGTGAAATCATGGATGTGAAAGTACCAGAACCGAAAATTATTGTTAGGCCGCTTCATACCAAACTGAAATTTGATGTGGATCGGGAAGCAAAGGTCCGAGTGATGTCCGAAATTGATGGATGTGTGGAGGGTTTAGTTTTTCAGAACCCTAAAACTGCATAGCCCGAACGCTTTGGAGCCTAATGATGCAAGGGCCGTCAGTATGGACAGAGGGAGAAGACATGAAGTGCCCTTAGGACTTTATCGGGTGGATGCACTTGAAGTGGACACGTTGGAGATTCGGCATCAATGGTCAGCCGTCGATAAGCTGTATAAGTCACCAGATCTAGATGAGGTTGTAGAAAGGATGCTGAGGACTTTCATAATTTCGAACTTGGAGAAATTCAATGAATTGGTTGTCTTGTGGGAGGGTGCGACTGAAGTGGCCATAAATGTTTACGGAATTTTTGTTGGAAGACTTAGTGATGTCGGTTGGATAACCTACCTACATGCAGGACCTACAGGTTTTTGAGGCGTCTGTTCGGTGTATGCAACTTAAACCTAGTTTGAGCATCGACAACTTGATAAAAATGAGCTATAAGAGACTCAGCAACATCTTGAAAAATCACATTTCACTCAGAGGTAAAATGTATTAGTATAGTACTGAAAAGACTAGACAATAAAGATCAAATTCCAATTATGTGGGATAGTTAACACTATTTTACCTGAACAAGCCTAGTATTATCCATTATCCTGTAAATAGTACGTTATTATCCCGCATGTAATAAGAAGTGCAATGCATAGGATTACCGTACTTTAATTGATACTTTCCCCTTTATCTTGCACTAAAACAAATACCTACATCAACGAATTAATTCATTCATGATTTTTGAAAGGAAATTAGGAAAAATAGTTCTGGCAAGAAAAGGCCGTCCATAAAAATGCTGTAACTAACATTTTTATTTTCCGGTGCATTAATCACTTTTTACTTTGGTTCTATTGCACTACTGCTAGGCAAGAGATAAGATACTACTGTGCAAGGCAGGCAATAGTACAAAGAAACCCAGTTTTATCTTAATGATGATATGGTGTATGGTTTTGAAACTACTTCTGCTCACCACTTCCCTGTTTTCATTCGGTATTCTGGCCAGTACGATTTCATACATTTGTGTACAGTTGTGAAACGGTGTTTTGTCGAGTATTAATACAAGAATTGAAAGAGAAACGATGAAACGCTTACACTACTGCCGTTTAAATACTGTGTTCAAAGTTTGTAAAAGAACTCAAGCAAAAGTTTTCAGAGACTTTTCTAAAAGAGTGTTGTTTTTTCAGCATTTCCGTCTCAGGCATCCCCGTCTTTCCTTAGATTATAGATTATAAGTACTCATAGCATCTTTCACTTAGATTTAATTGAATCGGTTTTAAACAGGGAGATTATCCTTTAACCTGTGGGAAAGTCAAACGTATGCGAATTCAATTATTTCACGGAATGCAATTTTCTTTGTTTTCAATTGATGTTATCCTAAGTGTATTGAAAAACTCAAAACCACAAATTCCAACTCAACAAGCTAAAAAGCCTTTCAATGTTCAACGTAAATAGCCATCGCCACTCCATTCGTCTTTGCATCATTGCCATTGTTGTATCATGAATAATAATAATTACTGGTTTCAGGTACGAATTACTGCTAAACATTTTTTCAGAATTAAGATCATTCCCTTCCCAATATTCTCAGAAGGAAAGACGCGTAGACGGGCATGGCTAATACAAGTTTTCAGAAAGCTTATGGAGAACACGTCAAATCATCGGTTGAAAGTACAGAGTACAGTCAACAGTGCATTTTGAGTGCATGATGTTTTACCCAAAATATTTTTTATCTTTTATTTCGGTTTATTGTCGGAGTTCCCACTTCTGAGTAAACTTCAAATTTACTTTTCCTGCTATCACAAATTCATTTACATAGCAAACGGATTTTTGGTAGCAAAGCAGCTACACTTTTATTGAACAGTAAAGCTTGTAAAACATAAATCATACATGAGAAACGTTTGTAGTCTTACAAGATTCACTACATAAAAATTCATTATACAACAAATTAAGCCCTTAAATCTTTTAGTTTGCCTCTATTGTCACTACTGTATAAAGGACCGTTTACTTGCATTTGATAGCAGCATAAATTAAATTCTAAGCGCAAGGCAGCAGCGAGCGCTTGCACGAAAATGCAAGGCGATAGACCCACGACAAAGATTCATACATAATATTATGATAGCTTGATTTGCTGCAGTAATACAATAACCAGAAAGGGTGTAAGAAAAATAGTATTATTCTTATTTTCCTCCCTATTACACTCACAGCGTTACGTCTTTTCTTGATTCCTCTTTTTCAACAACAACTTTACTTTTGCAGAGCGGTCTCTCTATAAGCGTTAGCACACATACTGCATTTTCTGAGAAGGTTTGTTCGAGTACGAGATTCACCCCAGTCGTGAAACAAGTTTCATGGGAAACACACAACCGTTTTCGCTCTCGTCCATCCTATCATATCATCGTAGTAAATAAAGGATTGATGTGTGTGCACGTAGCCCGTAGATTGTAGCGTACGCTGAAAAATGTGTGTGTGTAATTTCTTCTTCAACTTCTTATTGCCATCATGAGTGAACGTGTGCATTGTGCAGCAATACAGGTTGTTACGTTGTTTCCTCCTTTTCATTTCATCCATAAAAAGATTCATTCTTCAGAGTTGCTTAGCTCAAGTGTTTAAAACAGATCATCTTCGTTTATGGTCGTTTCTACTCCTTCTTGCGTAATAAGACTCAATAGCCTATCTGGCCAGAAATAAAAAGGGAATTATCTTGAGATACGCATATGAAAAACCGTAAAATAAAGTACTGCTCTAAACTCTAAAAGAACTTGCTTGAGAGAGGTGGAATGGTAATCAGTACAGAAAAGTAAATTATGAGGAACTAACGTGATCATCTTTCCCTGCGTATCTCTACGCTGATTGCCCCTGTGCAAGTAGCATTAATCTTATTCTGTTGCAGTGCAGCATGGAAAATCATAAGGATTTAGTACGATTAAATTACTATTGCCACTGTCTTGTGCCTTTTTCATTCACCTGATTTGCTTGAACAGGTATAAAAAATAAATGCATTGTGTACCTGTTGTGGTTTCTTACTCTTTTTTTCGGTTTTTTACTCTTCTTGTCAGTCGTCAGTCAGCATAAAAATAGAAGGCAGTGAGGTAATGGCATCAGCAAAGTAATAATAGAAATTCAACAGGGGCAGCCAAGCAGCAGCATCCCTTTTCATAATGACTTTTGTTGTTGTTGCTGGCATAAAAAAGTTTTTATTGATGCAATAACCAACCGACAAGCAACATTGTTCAGCTTAAGTACTTGTTTTGCCTACCTATATATTTAGTAGTGCCGTGAGCAGTAGCTGGAAAAACTGGAGCAAAAAAGGTTCTTTGTGTTTTGTGGGCTCTTTGCTTCTGTTTTACCTTTTGTCTGGAAAGCATGTCAAGAAGCCCCGATGCTCTTTAGATGCGATTATAAGTTGTTCTTTAGAGAGATGGAAAGATTCTGATAGATGAAGCAAGTGTTGCGGATAAGACGTAACGTAAGCATATATTTTTAGTTTTGACGTTTTAGACCTTGGACAAGTTGTTTTGATGAAGTGAAGAAGAAAACGGACCTCACTAACCTACCCACCTATTCAGCTTGTGTAATAATAATGTGTTACACATGAATAATACCTAAATCCTCTCCGAAGAACTCACTCAGAGTAAGATTGTACATGAAAAGTGAATTTGGTTCTTTGATGCTTTCATGTATTTTTCGTGACTTGCTGGCAATAATATAAAAGCGCAAAGAAAAGTGTGTGTTGACGGGACAGAAATAATTGTATTGTAATCGGAGAAGGTGCGTGTTTGCGAGAGTATGATTTTTGTACACTTCTTTGTTGCGTTCTTGATCTGGAGAACATATAAATTGAAAATTCCAATATAACGTGCTCCTCTCGTCGTGACATTCGAGTAAGTAACGTCGTAAGTGTAAAGAGTACGCAGTTGAAATGTAAACTCTTGGACGTGCCAGTAATATAAGCTTTTTGCAGACATTTCTTAGTATGTGAAGTGCCGTTGGTTCAGCTATAAAAATTGTATGTGTTGAATAAAGATCTATTCTAAGTTTATCGTATTTTTAAACAAGAGTGCCTGTGTGTGTGCAAAAATTGAATCAAGAAATTCAAACTACACAGACGTTCAGAATAAGGTTGCATTGAAGTGGAAAGAATTTTAACTTCTCATAAGTGCTTCACTGTATATCCATGAAAAATATCATGCATAAATCAAATCTACAAAACATTACGCAGCAAAGTTTGATTTTTTCTTTATCTAAAACTTATTTTTTGTTGTTGAACAAGAGCTTTGAGTGCTGATACGACTGTAAAGTCTTTCGACGTAAGATTACGTTTTGATTTCCACATAACCTTACATAGAGAGAATATTACATTATAATATGAAAAGCGGTACAGATTGCAGTATGTTAATAGATTGAACTTGGTCTTTCGTGGTCTATTGGTTTGAGAGCACTTTTCTGCCCACACACCAAACCAAACTCTTTCCTTCCGCTCATTCATTTCGTTCCGATAGAAGTAGGAATAATCAGTTTCAGCTCAATCATCAGCATCAAAATGTTCACGAAACCTTGTATGCATATTTCGCTTAATGCTTATGCATAATCGCTCTAGAGTATTTCAGTATTTGCAGCAATATATGGTTATCGGAAGCACAAAAAAGTGTAAAAAGTGCAAGGTTAATGGATTCATAAAATGAGCCGCCCAGAGTATGGGTGTTTATGTTCATTAGCTATAAATGGTTGCATGTGCAGTGCACTATTACTCAAGTTCTGTTGAAGATTTATACTTGAAAAAATCAGGAGCAAAACTGTTACTGATTATTTTTGTGAGAGAGTATATTGCGGTGTGAGAAGAAATGAAAATATTATGCATGCACTGCATCATCACAAGCGATTATTAATGAGAATGGTCCATAATGGAGAAAAACGCAAAACTGTACGTTAATGGATAAGTGAAGAGAGCTTTAGACAAAAGGGCAAGTGTTTTTGTCAGTGTCTTCAATTCAAGTCTTGAGAAATGGTTTAGTAATAAATATAAAACTGTATGGAATTCTATAGCCAAGAGGAAGTAAAATAAAAACTCTTTTGAAACTAAATTAACATATTATAACGCAGAGAAATACATAAACACACGCAAGCGAGGTTAATAGAAATGTGATTATATTCACACACATGAAGAAAATAATACATCCCTGCAAATAAACCCCGCGTTATTAAATGTACTTCGTCTGTGAATGTGAGCCATCCTCCATGATATATTATGGGAAATCAGAATGATCGAAAGCGCGTCTCTCACAGGAATTTTGGAATCCTGAGTGTAACATGAGCATGCATGTATACGGGATCACAAACTATATATTACGACTCTAAGTACAACTGGAGCAATAATTACGAATTACAAGAATTACTGCAAGAAAAAAACTTTTAAGCATTTGGGCACATCATCGTTCTAATGGCTCTTAAAATTGAGCGTGACGAATACGTTTGATTATAAAAATTGAACATTTTCTTATGCTTTCCGAACAGCTCTATGTTCCATAGTGTTTTTTTCGTTTGTAAAGACATTGTCAATATAGGCAGAAGCAATACGGATGCGAACCAAATGATAATGAGAACATTAAGGAGAGTTTACTTTTAGCAAAGTTTTTTGTCTTCGTCTTTCTGAAGCGGAAGATTTCCTGCCACCGGAAATTGGAACACATTAAATTCGTTGACTTGTGCTCATCTAAGTTGACTTGGGTGTTAAATTGAGCTGAAAAATGTTTGTAGTCAGCGTACTTCAGGTAAGATAAATTTTCTTATAATCATAAATTAACGGCAAAACTAGTGTAAAGCATCGAAGCGAAGTAGTAGCATGTAATGAGCTTATCCTCATGTAACATTTTATAGTTTTTATAAACGGTATAATATTACAGAGGCATAAAGGCACACAAGCGATATCACGACAAGATAAAAAAATCTCCGCATCACAAAAATAATGATTTCTTCAAAGTGTTCAGACATAGGATTGTAATATACCAACTTTGTTGTGAAGACGCTCATTACAAAGAAAAACTCTTTTTTTCCGTGTGGCAGACAGGCACATAAAATCTGCGCCTGTGTTTGCTTCCTAAGAAGTTTGTACTCATAATACCAGCAACATTAAAATATCGTTAGCATATCTCGTTTTCTTGTTTTCATCTTTGCAAAACACGGTATTAGACAGGCAAACAAAACTATGTAGTCACATTCTCATTTATTTAAACAGTAAACAAGTCTATAGTTTAACATTGTAATCTTTTTGGCTTCTTAAGCTGCTTTAAACATAGAGAAGGCTTGTCTTTTGCAAATTTTATGTAATTTAAGTTGATATTCTGCCATTTCTGTCACTCTTTCTTTGGGCAAATGTGCATGGATCTGAATTAATTTGACATCCGGCTGTTCACCCACTTATTAAGCAATACCGGATGCCTGGCGTGTTCTCACATTCACATTTTTATAATGGATTTGCACAACACGGTAAATGTGCAAAATAATCGGCGAGCTAGGTATTCTGGTGTAAATTTTGAGGTGAGGTAACCACAGTGGGTTATTTGCGGTGTGGTTTGGTTTGGAGAAGGAGTGTAAGTAAAATGCAAATGGAAGAACAACCAGCAGGCTGTACGGTGGTTGGATCATTTGCGTAGTAGAATACATAATAAAGGCTCTGCAGCATAAAAAAATGAAAGACACATGAAAAACCGACACGAATTGTTTAAAGTGATATATTTATTCTGCAATTTGGCAAATCTTGCATTTTAGATAAGAATCTAGAGTTTTATTGACTGCTGCTACTCGAGAGTCAAGCAACGCGCTTACCTTATACCAGATTCTTTATTGCTTATATAACTTGGAAAAGCATGCACAGATGTAAGTATGTTCCACTTCAAAATGCAATGAGAGATTTAGGTAGAGAGCATTACGGTGTTATGATGGATGTAGGCAAGCGAAATTAAATTATACGCTAGTTAGGAATGCTGTTTGTAAAGTATTAGCATTCTGTTGTGCTGCATGCGGATATAATACTAAAATATTCGGTGTGCAGAATAAATATTGTGAATGCTACTACGAATGTTGCATCAACCGACAAAGTTAATTTATCATTAGAAGAAATATTGGCTTTACATATGATTTTTATACAAGCGGATAATTTTCTTCGTGGATGTAGATGTAGATAGTATTATTATGGGGGATCAACTAAAGCTTAATAACTTTATCGTAGTAGTAATCGCCAGCCATATGTCAAGCCAGGTCAATCGTGTGGAAGTCGTTAACTTAATGACAATGGTTATGATTTATCATGATGGCAAGAAATGTCAGTGTAATTTTCAAACTCTGATATTTTAATCGCTAGCCCCTAAACATTTTACTAAATTGATATGAGGGGTCATAACTTCTGGTAAAATGAACAATATTGTTGCAAAGAGAAAGATACCTAAACATTTGATTGGATCTTAATACCATTTTCACTTATTTTATGGACTACATATATGCTATTTTATGCCATGCAACTCATACAGTGAGCAATTGATAGTGACCAATGCTAGATAGACTTTAGAAGCCTTTATATTTAGTTTTCACATGAGTTATTCTGAACAACAACTGAGACTTTACGGACAAAGAATTGAAAGTATAGTCTGAGATTCAAAACTAGAGTAAGTTTTTCCACTATTCCAAAGACCAAAGTTCTTTTATGTAAATATGATTGTGCTATATTTGAGAAAGCTGTTATAGGAAATTAAATTAAGATGTGCGTTTATGGCTATGGAAGTTGGACAGACAATCCACAGTTTATTTACATAACGCAACATAATATCAACGAACCTGGTTTTAAAATAGCAATAAAAAGCTTTACTACATTACGCAGTCTTTGGTTTTTGTTGATATGAGCTAAAAAGGGTTCAAAAGTCTTTCGGGAGATCGTATTGCCCCGTGTATTGTTAGCATATAACCAACAGACATTTCACTGTTTTCCCTTCCTAGACTTAACTCTTCTTGAATCTGGGCTCTTCAATGTACCCCATGATTACATTACATAGACAAATAAAATAAACACATGGAGGACAACCAGTCAACCGGCAAGTTAAAAAAGTTAACTTGCTTAAAAACTTTGCGTTTCGGTAGCGTGCGTATTCGGCCATTATTACATCAACATCATGATCACATCAACGGAACCAGAAACTTTTCACCGCGCTGCTGCTACTACTACTATTGCTTGAACAAAATTGTTTTTCCTGTTCACACTCCCTTTTTCGGCAGACACAATCTATATATAACAAAATGAATATTACAATATCAAAGAAGAATGTACATCAGCAAACTGCAAACAACAGAGTCAGTGAACATCTTCCTCCTCCGGTGTTGGTGGTGGTACAACAACTGCAACAACAAAACAAAATCCAGAAAAGGGAAAAGAGAAGGACGAAAAAAGTCGCTTTTCATTTTGGGTTTATTCCTCCAAGTTTTTAGCTTTGCTTGACTACCTATTATGTTCACGCACTACACGAGGCTGCAAACTGCAAACAAAGTATTTTAGTCATTTTATTTTGGAATGGAAAGAACAACACCGCATCATTCTAGACATTTAGAAATAAAGGAAACGTGTACAGGGCCACTACACCATAAAGCAGCATCACGATATTCAAACAAACGGTGGGCCTTAATAGGTTTCTTGTATATTTATGTCTGTCTAGCTAGTTCCAGTCTTTTTTGGAAAAAGCCACCATTTCATTTACCAGAGCTCATGCTAATGTCAGTGGTACAAGGCGTGTGTGTGAGTGTACATTTTAGAAGAAGACGAGATGTTTGCTTAATTGCTCACTATGGACTGTTCTGCCTACATTACAAATTACAACAACATCATGAAAAAACTTAAACAATCTTATGTAAGGTTTTGGTCTCTGCAAAACCTAGCACGCCATATATTCACCATCCACCTACACTCAACAAAACTCGCACTGCCTGCACACACACACACTTCCCTGTTGTTCTTGCTGATTGCATAATTGTAGGGATATAAATTACGACGATATAGCTCACATTATAAACTTAGCTGTGTCTTTGTAAGACACCTAAAGATGGTCCTTGGATCAAGTACGTTTTTTACTTCGTGGCCTTCTCTTGCTTGGAGGAATGTAAGAACACAAGTATAGATAATACCTAGAGTACAACAAGTGATGAGTTTAATGGATGTAAACAAAGTTAATTTATTTATGAAACTTTTTTTCGGCTAATGGTAAATTATGCACAGACAACAGAAGACAAACAGAAAAAACAGCAGTACACATGCTAATGCTCATTTGGATAACTTTTGTCCGCCAGCAACATCATCATTGTCACATTTTTAGAAAGGAAACTACAGACAAGATCAAAGATGAATAGGTAGCCACTTTCCGCTGAGATGCTTGTCGTGTCTTATGAGCAGGTTGTAGAAGGTGATGAAAAAATGCCAACATGAATGTTCGGTATGGATGATCATATCTTCTAATCCACTGTCTACCGAAGCTACTACTCCTGTGAAATTGTTCTTGGAAAAGAAATGCATGACAAAAAAGATGGAGGTAATTAAAAGACCCTACATAGTCGTTGTCGTCACTTGTAATGAGGGTTGCGCTATATAGTGCACATAAATGGAAAGTTGCTTTTTGGTAATGTCATGTTTTAGGTGTTGGAAACCAATAAAAGAGCTTTATGCTGTGTCCCTAGTCCCAAACTTCAGATATAAAGCACTATTCACACTTCCTGTTATGAAATGCATGTGTACAGTGCAGATAAAAGGAGCTTTAATGGAGTGTTTGGAAGAAAAGGCACATCTGTGTCCTGTGAGCGAGTGTGACCATTTCTTTTTGAGATTCATTTTATACTTTCTTTGGAGCACTTCCCGTCCTCGTTAACTTTGTTTACGGAGAAAGCAAGTTTTGCTTTGAGAATATTTTAGCTGGCAAATTAATGACTTCCATTTCATGAATTCATTAAAAATTTGTGTAGTCTAAGCAAAACAAGCACTACCTCCATGCAAAATGTAATGTCTGTGTACAAACGTATAGCCACCAAATTATAAATAATGTCTTAAATAATTGCGCTACTTTTACAAACTTTCTATTTGTAGTTGCTCGGTGCATAAGTACACAAGAGAGGTTATGCTAGGTTAAAATCTTACAGCTGGAAAGTGTAAAGTTTGGAAAAATGCTGCAACCCTAAGACGCATCTTCTCCAACTTAAAACACATGTTATGAATTTGTTATCAGTTTACAGAGATTTTCTTAACCTAATTCCCTGATTCCTGTTACTGTACACATGTGAATACCCCGTTTTATGTGGATGTTTTCCGTTCACTTTGTTGATTTTAAATTTCTTATTATTACATTATTATGTGACTTATCAAATGATAAGCTGTTATCTTCTGGATATTATGTTGTCTCCAAAGGCATGTATTTTAGACAGAAAATGTTTCGTAAACTTTGTATACATTCATCCATTTTCCTTTCATCTACTTTTGTCCAATCTACTATTTACACCAAAATGCTTGATCCTCTTTTATGACTGCACGGTTCTCTGAACTCTAAAATGAATCAACTCTTTTTCTCTTTCTTGATTTCCCTTTCGTTTTCTACCCTTTGCTTTTTGTAAAGTCATGTGTCAAAGTCAGTGTGTGGGATATACATAGAAAGTGGAATGGAAATGTATGAATGTATGTAAATTCAGTATATAGCTTCAGTTTAAACTAGGACGCATTGTCTGGGGTCGACCGACCCCATTATGCTTTGCGTACAAGCATTTTGTTCCTTTGACCAGCACCAAAATCTTGTTTTGTCTGAATCTGGAACGAAAATCACATGTCATATTATGATATTGGGCTTTTCGCTGTGAGTATTTTGTTTTATGCATTCAAAACTTGTTAGTTTTCTAAATTCTGTTTTCAGTTTTAGACACACCAGGCAATACACACGCAGTGGTATTGTCATTTCATAACGTTCTGCTCATTTTCCCCTGTCATGTTCATACAGACTTGACGGAAAAGTGAACGGTTTTCCGTTCAACGTAGCTTCAGAAGTTTGCAATAACACTCGAGCAAAAAGTCATGGCATTACATCTTCTACTTTCTTACTCTTCTTGGTAGTTGTGGTTGTAAGTAGCAGGAACCCCGTGTGGAAGGGGACAGCCATAAAAATTCACACATTTGCATTATGTGACAGTGAGCCTCCATAACCGTATGATTACGAATGTGACCAGAATGTTCAATGAGAATATTGAAAAAAATACTTAGGTTTTTAGCATCTATTTTCCGCACACGCATCACGCATATAATGATTCTATTGATTTCATTTCATGCTTTCAAAAAATGAAATGCCATCTTCTCGTTTTACGTATACATAGTCGGTTTTTGCATTATTTGCTGACTTCTGTCTGAAAATGTCTTGGTTCATTTGGTTGAATAAGAATCTGCTTTGACATGGCTGCGCAACCATTTACGGTACAAAATGCTATAATATATAGTTCATATTATGACATGGCACAAGGGTTCAAATCAACCATTTTTTTCACCAAAAACCATATTCATGACTTGACGTCATATTTTCTGTGTAAAGTGTAAAATATCACAGCTTATAAAGACAGATCCCATTCCAGTTTCTTTTTATGCTTTCACAGCCATTTTCATTATTACGCGCGAGTAGAAAAGAGAGAATATGCCTTTATTTCTCAACCGCTTTTTGCCACTTTATGAGTTCTGAGAAACAAAAAACTTTGAAGAGAAGTTGAACTCAAAGTCATTACTTAAATGAAAGAAAGTTCCGTCTGGGTCTGGCTATTCAGGGAGAAGACACTGAGGTGTAGGTAAATGTCTACAAAAAGACATATTATTGCAAAATCGTGCCATGCAATGACATCCGGCTGGAGAGTGGCGACAAGAATTTCAGTGACGTCCGTGTGAAAGAGTAAACTTCTTTTTACCTGATCCTTACCCTTTCGTACACATAACGTCATTCCTAAAACCTACACTGTTTTATGAAACGTGAAAGAACCTACCTAACCACTAACAAAAAAGTTTGCTGTTCCATTTTCACTACGTCAGAACCAAGCAGCAAATTCATTCATTTCTACTTTACCATTAATAAAAATACCCAAACGTGCAACTGCTTGATGTTGTACAATCATCATCCATGCACATCATTTATATGATCGTACTCCTCTTCGATTTGTGTCGGTTGACATAGTTTGTGGAATGTGGCCTATATGAAGATGCCAATAAGAGGATGGTAAAGCAATCTAGTAATTGGCTGAATAACACAATCTTATTATTTTCAGCCTCATTTGCTTGCAAAACCACACACACCATTTTGCTTTTGTGTGTCATATAATGACAGTCTAGAAAATAAATTGACAGCTTGGGAGCTACCTCAAGTCAAGTCAACTTTTCTCAAAACGCATTCAAACTTTTTTCAGATCGACAGGAAAGTCTAAACCCAAAAGACATGTCTATTTAACAGTAGGAGAAAGGAGTTTGGCATTTTGAGAGAAGCATAGGAGAAATCCAAGCGCGACAAGTTTTTTAGTTTTTATCAGCCTGCAGCCTGTCTTTGTCTGCTGCAAAGCTTCAAACTCAGAACAACCAGAAGTCAGAATCACACACAATTAAAAATCTGAAGACAAGGTACTACAACTTCCTGATGATTATGGTGATAATAATAACAATAAAAAGTCAAACCAAACCCTTTCTTCGCTCAATTCGTGCGTGTAAAAAGACATGGCTCTCAGTAATAATAATTTAGAGCTGCTATGAATTTAAAACTGATCTTGAGCTGAGTTGAAATTCAGCAGAAAAGAGACGCAGAAGATGTTGTTTAAAACAATGTAAAACTGTAAAGTAGCTGTGCGTAGACTACAGAAATTCTTACCAGTCTAATGTAAAGTGCACAGGTGAACGGCAAGTCCAAAGTAAAATGCTTGTTACTTAAACTTGTCTTGTCTTATTTGCTTTAAATTGTGTGCTACACTATTTTATATCGTTAAAATTTAGTACATTCAACAATGTTTAATGTATGTGGAACTCTTGAGAACACAAGACAGCCACGGAATACAAAATCCAAGATGGAAACTCATTCATTTCATTTTACTCGGTTTACCCGAGCAATGCCTTATTTATCATTTATCACACAATGTTCAGAAATTTGAGCAAAATATTAGTTTCACGGTGACTGCACAAAAGCGTAATAGGTTTGCATTAGAATAAATGAAATGAAAGACGAGAACCCTACCTCTTTCTCATGAAAATACTATTTATTATTATTATAGATTTTATTTGCTTAGATAACAAAACCGTTTTTAAAGAAGGAGTCTCGTTTTGGATTTCAGTCTTGAACCACGAGGGCATACTCAAGAAACATTACGAAATCTAAAAGGCATTTCTCTTCTTAAATTCAAGAAATGCTCAGTCTTCCCGTGTGTCGTGCGTGTTTGCCTTGTATTTGCATGTTCCTTTTCATTTCCTGATCTGCTTCTGGACTTGAACTGGGATATCTTGAAGTTCAAGTTTCTCAATGAACTTCATTTAATACGCACCGGGATCGTTGTCTCAAGTAATAAGCTTGTTATTCATACTCAGTGAGTAAAATATTGCTCGGCTAATCTGACAAAATTGAGGGTGTATTGAAGACAGATGAAATTACTGAGAGAAGGAAAAGGAAGCTAGTAAACTTTTATGTTGTCTCTGTCCATTCATTTATTTCATGTTCATGCTTTCCTTCCTGCATTTTGTTTAAAATTCAATCGCTCAGTATTTTAACAAGCCAACTGCAGTGCAATGATGTTGAAAACCTCGTCGGCGACGTCTTGAAACAAATAATACTATGTCAGATTTTGAATACAAATCTGTTATTTAAAACGCAACAAAAATTGTAACCATTGTATTAGAATTTGGAATTGCATTCATGTGATATGACGACCGAACCGAGCTCACTAAAAATTGAAATTTTTCTTCAGACAGGGTCTTGTAGACGCATTGTAAAAATTAATAAGAGTTGTAACTCAAGTGTATGCGCAGCATAGTGCGAATCTACTCTTTAGTTTTTACCTAATCTAAGAGTTGAATCTGTGCGAACGGAAATAAAACAATATTTATGTAACATAACTCTGAGTTCCACTATGAAAACAACCATGAGAAACTTTTGAAAGAATGAATACTTTTCAGTACATAAACTAAATCCAGCAAGTTATGAAACTAATGAAATATAAAGCGTGGTAATGTTATTTGAAAAATATTCTAGCCCTAGACAGACGCGTGTATGTACCTTTCGCAAAAATATCATTGCCAGCCAGGGTAGAAAGGGATACAGCTACAGCATAAAATAAATGACGAATCTACACAAGAAGACCATCATTCATTTCAACAGCATTTTTTCTGACAGCTCATCAACAATGCTCACACAAAAGGTCAAATTCCTAATTTGAATCATCACGGTAAGCCTTTTTATGCAATGTCTCTTTGATAAAATATATGGACTTTATAGGCACTTTGACCTTATTTTTAATCCTTAAAACATGATACATCTATGTTAACTATCTCCTCTAAACGGATTAGGATCATTGCTATTGCAATGTCACGTCCAGGCAACTTGTCGCATTTACCATTAATTGACGATGATAGAAATGTTTATTGTTGCTTTGTACTCATCCCCAGTCTTCAGAGCCATCCATAATATACATAATATGTACATAATATTTTCGCCATATTTCAAGTCGCCAGAAAACGATGTACAACAGAACAGGCGCAGACAGTCTACTTTGAAAAATTAGCAAATTGCGTAATCAACATGCACGGTGCATGTTTTTCAATTTATTGCACCTGCAAATCAACAACTATAAATGTACATAACACTGAACTGCAGGTTGAAAGTGCTGATTAAAGAGTCAAAATTGCCAACAAGGAATCAAACACAGACCTTTATTTGAGCACACAACAGTCGTGTTTTCAGTGATTGGCCTTCTCTAATCTTTATACTGTCAATAGTCGATTGCTTCAACGATATTAATCCTACGTTACAGGCATAATATTTAGCGTTTCTTCTACATACAATCATCAACATTGAAGTATTAGAGTGTTACGCAAAAATATTCACGCTACATTGTTGTACTCTTAAAATCTTGTGCCCATGTAATCTGACGTGTTATTGAAATCACAGCACAACATATAACTTACAATGTGATTGACCAGCAGCAGCACTAGCATCAGACCAGTTCAATAATGCCCATAAAATTTCTGCTTCTTATGAATTGGTATTTTTGTGACCCTTCCTTTCTTACTTGCGCACCATGATCGATGTATGGAGCTTGTACAAAAACTATTTTATGTGTTTGGTTATCTTCAATGAAATTGTTTGTCTTTTAAGATGCCTGAATAGCTGAATATAACAATTCACAGTTTGAAAACTCAACAAGTGCGTTTGCACACATCACTTCTGTCTTTCTTTTCAGTCTGCTACTGAAAGTGAATACCTATTGACTGGTGGTGTTGTGTGTGAGTAGTGATTTTTTGATAACGCATGATTTGCATTTGTTATGCCACGACATGAATTCTCATTAAAGCTTCTCCTAGTTTTGTCGTTTGCACTTCAACATTCTTAACTACTAACGAACAGAAAACAAGATGGACTTGTCGTAGCTGTTGGCTTGATCCTTCTTGATAGTAAAATATTTCTTACAAAAGATTAAGATTATTTTTAAAACTTGTCTATACTGTGAGTGTCGCATTGTGATTTTACAATTTTCTCGTTCAATGCAAATCAATAAGAAAGGCTCTATGAATCATTGTAAATGGGAACGTAGATTCCCAAATGTAGAAAGATTAGTTGCACATTGTGAATAAAAGCGATAATTGGATTAACTGATA
Source organism: Entomobrya proxima (assembly GCA_029691765.1). Classification (NCBI taxonomy): domain Eukaryota; kingdom Metazoa; phylum Arthropoda; class Collembola; order Entomobryomorpha; family Entomobryidae; genus Entomobrya; species Entomobrya proxima. The sequence goes on from CM056169.1 coordinate 7,733,786, forward strand.
CTTTGACAGATTCGTTTCTTATCTGTGTATTCATGGTTTATTATATACCTCCAAGTTTTGATTTTTTTCTTGTGTAGTTGATCGTGCTAAGCAGCGTAAATATGCAGAACCTGTACTTCTTCTATTTGACATTTGTTAACTCGACACGCAGAAAATCATTATCACTTTACAGGAAAATATAATTGGTGTGTCAACGGTTAATTGCCAATAATATATGCAATTGTTACGAGAATGAAAATGAAAGTAAAATAATATTCAAGTTAAATAGGCTGTTATGTAAAGTTTCAATGTGAATTTTGCAGCGACAAGTGGTGTTTAAAAAGGCTGTACAGTTTTTGAAAAAATTAAATTGGTGAATAATGGCCATTAGGGTGTGTTGCTGAAAATGGTGTTAAAATGCGAATATAAAGACGGCGAAAGTGTGTCGTCTATTCAAAGGAACACTTTCTTATTTGGCCACTTGTGCAAGGCTTATATTGCCAATTAACTATGGGAGAATTCTCTTACATCATTCAAATCGTTTATTCACTTCAACCACGCGTATTTTTCCTTAGAATGGGAACTGCTGACACACAAGCAACAAGCCAATGTCACAAGCTTGTAATTAACATTGAAAATTAGTCCTCTTATATGGCTATTAAATTCGTGATGTTGCCAAATTGTAAAATATATGTGTTGTGAACAAGGTCATCATTTTCTTATGCAATTTTGCCATGTTGCTGGCAGGGTATTAAAAGAATCCACGCGTATATACTTACGCATGTGATGTGGAGTGGAATGAGTACGGCAGAAAAGGAACAAACAATTACATTGACCACACAAGACAAGAATGACGGGAAATACAGAAGAATGAAAACGCAACTCACAAAAATAATCTGCTGAAGAAATGAAATGCTACGTCATCACTTTCCATTGTAGTAATGCCTGAAGTATGAATCGGAAAAGACATGAATGACGTGAACAATGTTGTTACGTATTAGCCGTGTAAATGAAGACGTGGAAAGATCGTGTCGAGCTATATACTATAAAGTAATTTTGTACGCAGTATAATATCTGCTACAGAGCTGACTTTCCTTCACATTTGACACTAAAATTTTAAATTGAATGCTGCTCCACATTTTTTTGCCTTCACATAGCAAAACACTCTTGTTCATCAAAGTTATCTAGTGGATCAACCTGAGCTTATTTTAGTGTCTGTCCTTTCTTGGAAAATAGATGAAGATGTTTATCTGCTCGCATACATAGGTCAACTCTAACGCGTGAATCAGAATTTATATACTAACATAACCGTGTCCAGTCCTAAATTTATTATAATGATACGCCTACATTAATTAACGCAAAGAAACAATGCAATGAAATGACGGACATGTCCCATTAGATTACTGCTTAATCAGCGAGGTTTAGTGCGCTGACAGCAACAAGGCTGTGTGCAACGACGTGTTGTGTTGGCTTATTCGATTGTGACAACAACACCTAATTACCAGGTCCCAATTCAACAGTCTTATGAATAATGAATGAATGATTACCACAGAGCTATTATTGTGATTACTAGCAATCGTCTTAAGATATTCCATGCTGAAATTTCATTGTGTATTGTGTTCGTGTAGTGGCATTATGCAGTTTGCATTATCATCAGCAGAAAGAACCTTCACTAACCATAACTGATTTGTCGGATGCTAGTAATTGATGAAACTCAAATGGAATTTTTTAAATGAAATTTCATACTGAGTACTAAAGTTTGAAGGATAATCCAGGGGACAAAAGGTAATGTTGCAAATTACTTTTGTAATAGTGCTTCTATTATCTTAACTGGATGCTTATATTTTCTGTGAACATATTTTGCACAAATATTTTTGTTGGTTAGCACAACTGCCTCCAGTAGACGTTATCGCCAACCATTTGAAGTCCAACTTGTGCTGCACGAATGTTTCTGCACAAATTTGCAAACATATAAGCACGACGACAGAGTGTAGCATTACATTTGCTGAAGGGATTGATATACCAAATATATATCTTTAAACGTAAAATACAGCCATACTGACATACAACTGCGTATGTCAGTTTACCCCACAAACTAACACTTTTACTTTGTCGGTTACGTCTTTATATTTATTTACGTTTAGGCAGTTGGTGTTATGTTATGGCTACTGTTGACTGTCCAAATTCTTCTTTAACTGCAAAACAGTCTTCAACCAACGACTTACCACATGTGTCCATAAAAGCTGTAAAAACATATCATCCTTTTATTTCTTCTTGACGAAATGACCAACTTAAGAGTAGAGCACAGCCATAAGAAAAGTTTCAATCGCGTAAGCTATGTTAATAGCAGTCTCGTGTGACAAATTTTGTGACGAAATTGGCAGAGAGGCTCGTAAAATCCGACAATAAACTATTTGAAATGACCTGTATCGGCGAGTAATCCATCTTGTAGTAGAAGCGTTGGAGGGTTGAGAAAGGGAGCGAGCAAAGTAGTTTACAACTACAACTATATATATATATAATGTGTGTAAAGTAAAAGTAGTAATATGATTACTTTTTACAGACACGTTTGCACCACATACCATTATGTATTTTATAGGCAAAAGTATTAGTCTAATGTGTGAACATCTCATTCTACAAAAAAATAAGTAAAGCAGTAGGTCCTTTTGTGCAAAGAATAAATGTCGGGCTTATTGCATTGTAGATAGGAGAGCGAACGCGAACACACAGTTATTCCATTGAATACCCGAAGAATGAGACTACCTTGGCCTGTTAAAAAAACTGAGAAAAAGTAGTATCCATTTTTATTTCTTTTCTTTTGTACAGAAAATTATCCAACTTTTTTTCCGCTACCGCTACTACAGTCATCATCATCATCACTATCAGTATTTTGGTAGTGGAGTGAATCACCTATAGCTGCGTAGTTTTGCAAAATTTCGCACCATCGTATTCACTAGACAGACATAAATATTGACGATAGCAAATACTGAGGTAGAGATATTGACAAGCCTTTTTGGAAGTGGAGCATAATGTTATAGTTTTTGCTTAAGCAATCGATTTCAGAAACTTGTCTGCATCATATGCAAAAATCTTTATCTTTCCTTTCATTACTGCACAAACGAAACTACTAGCGCTTTCCTCATTTTCTTCTGATGGCTTCCTTGTGTCGAAATATTGAAAGTAGTTTGGCTGCAGTGAAAAATTCTGAATGTATTTCTTTAAACCTTCAAAACCACAAAATGGGATATAAAAGTCTAAAAAAGAAAAATTTCTTGGTCATTCTTTATGTAGAGGTGTGCGCGCAAAAAAGTTTTTCTTTTCACTATATTTTATTGCTAGTGTGACACTTCGGACTAGACATTACTGCGTACTTCTTGAATGGCAGTGTGTGTAATTTATGCTTCATTCATATGTACATCGCACCGTCGTAGTACTAAGCTATAGGTAATAAAATAAAATATGCCTCTCAGGTAGGTGCACCCTTACGCGAAAAATAATCCACTAAAACAATGCGACTGAAAAACTTTGGGACAGTTGATCCTCATAACTGCAGTCGTTAAGTTCTCAGCCGTATCTTATGCGGTAAATGGATTCGCTGCATGACCTGATACATTTAGGTACGTAAGTAATGTGCACACCTTCAACAGAATGCAGAGATTAGATTTCAAAGAAGTACGAATGAAAAATTTGGAGTTTGGATAGGAATGAAATATTGCAATTTTGTGTGAAATTGTATTCGCTTTTGTTCCTGGTTTAATAAAGTTCATTGACTGTCGGTGACTTAATTAGAATAAATATTTTGCATTTAACCCATAATTATATAACTTGTATATATATCATAATAGTAATCGTCTTGTGCATGTGTTCTTGCCCTTAAAGAATTGACTGCTTAATAATAGTGTGTGACCATTTGATAATAATACAGCAGGTGTGAATCCAACGTAATGGATTCCACCTATATGCAAGTTGACAAGCCGGAAGCAGCTTTCTCCTCTCTTTAATAAGCAAGTCAGTTAATTTGGGTTTTTTCAAATAACATATGATTATTTCGAAGGCCATTAAGTGGGTTGCATGATCATCCGGCCAACACACACATTTAGCTAATTAAAAATCTCTGGTAGTTTTGTTAATTGTTTTGTTTACATTAAACGAGGCGTCATGGGGTGTAATGTGCACTTGTTTTATGCATTTTATTGCAGATTTGAAGTCATCAAACACTTGCTGTCTTGCTGCAAAAGTGCAAGAATGATTTGTCTCGTAAATGCAACAAAGAAACCAGATTGGAAGGACTTGATTGAATGTAGATAAACCACTGTTTGTTGATTCCAAGCCAAACACATTAAATAGTATTTCCTTGTTGGTAAAATCAAGTGTATTGTCAAAGTGCGGCTTTCTCAATCAAGTTTACTTTGGGCTCGTACTACTTGATGGACTCATAATCTATTTCACGACTGCAATAATAATATTGTTAACAAATTACTTCAACTACATGCAATTGCTATCAGGTATACATATAAGTAAAAGCAGAAAAGTAGTCCTCCTTAAAGCATTTCGGCAGTATATATAGTAGCATAAATGTGCAAGAATCTCGATGAGTATGCCTCTGTGTAGAATAATGGGAGTAAGTTGAAAAAACCAGTTGCCAAACTGCCAAAATTAGAGGAAAAGGAATTCATTTGATTAAGAACATTTTTCATTCACAACTTCACAAAAGCTAAATTCCTTCAATCCCTTTGCGTCGTGGATGGTCACATAAAATTTTCCTCGTCGTATCTTCTTATTAGATCTCTAGAAAGGCATTTCCCTTTGAAAAGGCTACCTCCCATCCCATCCATGTAACATGGTCATGAAGATCATCTAGATCAAATAGACTCTAGCTTCCACTTGTTAGCGATCATTAAAATTCCGACCCTTCTTTAAGTGCTTTTATTGATCTCTTCCCTTTTCCTATTCCCTGTTTGAATGGTTTTCGTGATCAATAGATTTTTGCAGGAAATCGACTCACTAATAGTCAGTGTATGTCCGCGTGCCGGTATTCTTTTTAACATTTCAATATGCAAGATCGAATAATTAAATTACCTGTCAAACACGCATAATACGTTGCTGCTTCGAGGCAAAAAATACGCATGTGCAGTCGATCAGTTCTAGCGTAGTAATTTTAAAATGAAGCAATAATCGAAATACCAAATCCGTAATAATTCGCGTCCTTCATTAAAAATGAAAATGAGATAATCAGATGCGCACATGCTTGTCACTTGATTAGACATAAAATGAAAAGATATTCGAAAATTAACTTTTTTGGACAGAGTGAAGAACGAATTTATTTATGCTTTTCTGAAAATCACATCCGCATATTGTCTTAATTTGCTCATACCTTATGAATACCTTGTAGTATAGCAAAATGCAAAGAGTATAATAATATGTATCATACGTATATAGATATTATGCGTGGCAGGTTACATTCAACTTCGTTACACCTACTATTATTTTTAACAGAATATTTTTTTGCTCCCTTGCCACTAATAAATCAATATATTTGTCAGATCAAAGCACTTTTCCTTTCCTCTGAAGACGTGCAACTTAATTCTTGAAGTAAATCAAGACTTGTCTTAGAATTCGATACTCAACTCTGCACCACCGTGATCTAGCACTTGACTCTTTTGGTAAAAGTTACTTGAGGTAACAGATACGTGTATTTACATAAGTAACCCTAAACCAATACACTCATGGTCAATAAACTACTAGTGCTTTCATTGATAGCTTTCCAATCCTTATCCAATTTCATTTTCCTTTGGCACCGACAAGACTAAAAGAACGACTCATATTATAAGAGCGTCTACCTACTTAATAATATTGGTTTTCGTCTACGCCCCCGGTTAACAAGATCACAAAACTCGAGAAACAGCAGACTACACATTCTTGGCACATTACCGTCTACAGTCTACAGGGTGAAGTGGTTAAATTAAGGCTTCCTATTTCTCATTTTTCTTAAGGAAAGCGATGAAAATGCAAACAAAATGGGCATAAAATATACACACACAAGCAATTTTGTCGTTCTTCAGAGTTCTAAGTAAGTGCTCTGTGTGTGTTTTACCTAACAACGGGTCAAATATTCGCACTTTCTTTTCAACTTAATGTTATGCATGGCACACAAAAAGCATGTTTGCACAAATGGCTACTTTTTTATTCAGTGATGTCCATAAAGGAGCTCATCTTTCAACCTTTACTGTAAATCGTGAAGTTTTAATGCTCTTTTGTCCAAAATTTCATGCAAAACTTGGCTCAAGTCGTGGTACTTGTGTTGTGATGGTGGTCGAAAGAGTTGTCTGCTGCAACTTGGTCAGTGGGTAAATCCTTCAATGCTGCGCTTAGAGAATTCCTTGTATAACTACTGTGTGCCATTATTTCGTGGTGCGTATTTGCAAAGATACATATCGTGTGGAAAATAACAGACATTATTAAACAATGCCTCATCATATGTGAGCTCACAACTGACTATGATCATATGTTGAAAAACTTGATAGTAGCAAAAAATTGCCACGTTTTCTGTGACATGCTTGAAAAACCTGTCTGGATGAAAAAAGCTTTCAGAAGAATGGCATCTTATAATGATTTTGCATGAGTTGGAATTTTCTACTCGCGAATTCATTCGTTTTTTGTTAGCTCGTCTGTTTGGACACTCAAGTTGATGTAATAGCAATATAATCCTGATATCATCCCATACATGGATGATGCGCTTACGCGATTAGACGATTATTACATTCCAACAAAATCCCAGAGGCAGTTACGATGTTTTTTCCTGCTCCCATCTCGCCAAGTAATGCACGAATAACATAACAGCAAGTATAACAATAATAACAAACATTATAATGAATTGTGCATCTTGTAAACATTTGCGCATGGAATCTCCTTGAAAGCTGGACCCAATAAGAAATTTCGAGAATGTCAGTTAGTTAGTGGAGAATCGTAATAGTAGTACTGGATATTGTTTTACAGCTTGCTCAAAGTTCTCGTTAAATAATTCTAGCATTGCATGTTGAACACTATATTTCATATGAAGGTTAATGAAAAGGATAAAAACACTTAAATTTAGGCATGTCAGCAAATGAGACAAACGAGTTAGCAGGCACTATAATCCTTTTTGCGTTGTTTGTAAATATTCTCATAAAAGATTTGGTTTAGTAAAAATTGTGCTGGTATGTTGAATGCAGTTTTATCCATAACTCGCAAATTGAACTGGCAAACAACATGGGTAATTTCAACAGAGACTGAACAGAAAACTTTATGCTCGAAACTGCTATACAATAAAAATAAAATAAAAACATGCAAAAAATGACATTGATCTGCTGGGAAGGACGATGAGGTTACAGAATAGAGTCAAACTTGCATCACCTGTAATACTGTACACCTTGAAAGGATGAAAATCAAAAATGCAAAAGCACATGTGAATTTGACATGTGTGGCAGCCTGCCACTAGCAGGTACTTTATTTGATATACCGTCCAAAAATATTCACTTGATAATACAAGTAAGGAACAAAGAACTTTCGGTAAAATTTGTGCATTTTGAGTGATCAACCAAATTGTATCATCGTGAGTGAACAGTTCTATTAACTGCACGTTTTATATCACTTAAATCACACAATAAGAATAGCTTACATTACGATGAACGTTTTGTGTAACGTTTATGATTTGGATGCCTACATTTTAATGGCTATTGATCATATTATAAAGCAGAGTGAGAGTGCGTATGTATATGTAATGCTGTTTATTTTTTTCCTTCATTATGATTCTACATTATTTTACTACTCGTAGTTTCCTGCTATCCGTCAATTTTTTAAAAAGATTTCATAAAAGGTAGAAATGTCTAATTTCTTACCTTAAACTCATTTGTTTTATGTATCTTACTTGACGGTTCATTGAATGCACTTCGTCTTACAATAAAAAGCTTTTGCAATTGTATGCATAACCTACTTATATATGAGCATGGGTAATACCCATTGGGTATTGAATGTGAGTGTGACTGATGAAGCGTAAAACGCGTAGTACATTTAATCAAAAATCTTAAATTAAAAATAATGTCGGACTTTAACAAGAATTTGCAACACTTACATTGTTTACTTATATTGTGAAAAAGTTTCAGATTAGTATATTAATAGTATTCGACAAAGCGATTTTTTCGGCAGATATCCTTAATTGATGTCTGCTGTTGTTAGAATGAGTACATTTTAAATATGTTTTTACTAACTGTCTTGTATGAGTTGAGTTATTGGTCACGACCTTCAAATAGTTTTGTAACACTTCGCTTGATTTTGACCACTTTAGGTCAGAATCATTAAGTCGGATGCTCCGACGCCATCTTGCCTCACACGTAGCCGTCGTCTCTGACATTTTATTACCGTACACGCACCCAGTGCCATAAGAAATGAAAGAAAAATCAACCAAAAACTAGCAAATTCGGCAATCCTTACCAATCAATTAATTTGAGGCAATGTTTGCACTTTATTGGACTAGCAAAGTAAGTTAAGTAATGCTGTCTTAAAGTATATATGTTCTTTGTGAATTGTAGCTAACACAAGTACTAAATGTTTTCTACAGACTTGTTATTTCAAAACATCTTTTTATTTGATCGCTCTCACGTTTACTTTTTATTTTAATTTAGAAATCCTCAGCTTCTTTAAATGTAACGTGAGAACGAACCCTCCTACTGCTGATTTTACACGGGGATTTCTATATTGCATTCAATCGCCTAAATATTGATATGTTTGCTTCCCTTTGTAGCTAATTTAAGTAATTGAAAGCTCGATTACTGATAACAATATAATGGCTGAAGAAAAAAATAATAACTACACAAAATACCAGGCACACACTAGTGCACCGGTAGTACATTGTTTGCACAACGTCTCCAATTAGATAAAGTGCTGGAAGTTGTAAGCTGAACAGGTTGAGGCATTATCACGTGTTCAAATAAATGTAGAGAAGCAAGTTTGCCCAATTTTCTAGAAGAATCTTATTTTTAAAAATATGTTCGCCCGTTTAACTTTCGTTGAAACTGTATTACCGTATAAAAACGATAAATTCGTAGCGCATTTTCGTTTTACATTGAAACGTACAACTTCTAAAAATGGAAACAGAATGCCATATATTTCAAATCTTTAGAAGTTTGTCATCATAAAAAGTTATGTTGAATATTTGACTACACAATAAGTGTGCTTAAGATGATGTACGGATAGAAGAGAAGGCTGAATACTGAAAAACGAAATAAGCTTGAAAAATATGGCCAAATCAGTTCGCCTTTTATATAACACATATTTTATCTGGATAACTTGCATTGTGTCAACCACAATGTCCTACACTTACACTTTCAAAGAATAGACTTAACCCTGGAACGTAATAATAGGCATATAATAATTTCCTAAGCTTGTCATACTAAGCCAAATTCATCATCGTCTGCCACAGTAATCACTGCTACAAAGGAACCAGAAACTTAATGTCTTCCAGATATGAATAATATGGTATACCATTTTGTATTCTTTGTATTTCATTGCCTACTATCACACTGATACTATAGGCAAAACAGTCTTGGTGTATAAAAAAGTAAAGTTTGTAGGGTTACGTTATCTTGCAAACGATACAATAGCTATAGTCTCACAGTCTTATACACGATATAGGTACGCATATCAGAGAGCCATTATATAGTTTATCATTAAATGTTACGTTTCTTTCAGATGATTATTATTACATGGCTCTTCAATGACGATGGACAAATAAGTACAGACATACCCATAATTTTTCGCTGTCGTGTACTTGTTGTTGTTATTATTATTGTAATACAACGTTGGTTTTATCATCATCATCATCATTGCATTTTCTTGATAAAGAACAAGTGGAAAAGAAGAAGGGTGATTATGTAAATGATGGGAATGGAAAGAGTAAAAAAGTGGATGCAGGGGGTATAGCAATGCAGATGTGGATTGGATACCGAGAGCTAATAATAATATGTCAAGGGAAGCTGTTCAAAAAGGGCTCTCGGGTTACTCTACGCACTGCTGTATAGACTATCAAATTATCATAAGTGCTCGTAAGTCATTATAATGTTGTGAAGATAATATACGCTATTCATCATAGAGATGATCACCAGATGAAATTCTATAGTTTAGCTTCTTGGGTTTTATATCCACTGCCGACTGTCTTGAGTACGTTGCAGCACAGCACAAGATAAATGCTTTACAGCGAAAAATGACTTCTACTGCGGTATGAAATAAAAGAAGAATGTTTCCTCCAGAGAAAGAACGGTTTTTCATTCTGCTTGAATAATATGCGTGTGGATGATTGTATTAAAGCCGAGAGACAAGACCATAATGTCGGGTTTGATAATGTTAGTATTCTTTTACAAACACTAAACACTACTTCTTGTTCACATAACATGAAACTAATGCAAAAAAACTTAATTTTTGTATTGCGCAGGCGGATTAAAGGAAATGAAAACAAGGCGAGTGTTTTTGACAGTTGAGAACCTTGAGAAAAATTAGTAAAAACTGACTTATAAGTGAGCACGCCTTAAAAGTTTGGTCAACCTAATGCAATCTACCTGTTTCTTATTGTTATGCTATGCAAGCAACATTTCATTTGTTTAGTTGACGCATCTTTTCGAATCTTCCAATCTGTCAAGTCTCAATTTGGTCAAGTGTTTCATAAGGAAGTCAATATTTGTATGCAGTTCGACACTGTACTTGCTATTTCAATGCAGTCGTATCGTGTTCATCTTTAACAATCTTTATTGGCATTTTATCAGTGAGAGATCATCGTTTGATAAGCATGTCTCCGAAAAGGATAAGTATGATGCAAAGACAGAAGGGAAACTCTGTCAACCACCGAAACTTGACTCAAATAGAAATTTGAGTAGCTCTAGCATAGGAGTAGAACTAGTAGAAGCATAGGGACACTAGGTTTACAACACCCATTGCAACACGTACGACATGGCCATAAAAATAAGATTCGTTTTGAGAAAACTGGCTCAGCGAGCAAACCAAAAGCAAAAAACTGCATGTTGATTGATTCTTCTATATTTATTTCATCTATCACGCACGGTCCATCGTGTGTAGGAAAGATACAATTTTGAAATGATAATAAACTGTCTTCAATAAATAAATTGCAAAGGAACAACTTTTATAGTAATCCATTAACTCTTCTTAACTAGACTGAGTCTTGAAGGTTTCATGCATTTTCAACTAAACCAAGCCTACAATGACCAAACAACACAAAACTACAAAAATGTTAAGATAATACTTTGACCTGTGTAATTAAAGTTAAACTTTACGTTCATAAACTCTCCAAATTAGTAGTCAAATCACTTGCAAAAATAAATTCTTTCAAATGAAGATAAAAAATAAATATTTAAAGTGTACCATCATTTCTTGATTTTTACTTGGTTTTTGCAAACATAAAAAAATAATTTTAAAATAAACTAAAAAGTGCTATATGTAGATGCACAAATGACTCATAGAGATTCGATACACAATATTGCATTGAATATTGCATTGTTGACCATACCCAACAACCATCAATTCTGTTTAAGTTGGCACACGGCTCACGTTCTCTTTCTTGCTCTTTGTCACCTTTTGCCATTATTGGCTTTTGGATGCAATTACGAATTATCTTGCTGCTGCCGGCAAGGTAAGCATCGAAAAGCTGAACGAGTTTGTAGTAGCACCTACCTACACAAAGAATAAAAGAGCTTTGTGCTCAGTTGGCGTATATATTGAATATTTTATTATGGTTTGAGTGCACAAATGAATCTTAAGGGAGATTATGGATGCCTACACACAAACACCACCGCATGCAATTTACGTATGTATTCGGTTTGTGGCGGTGGTATTACAAGTGGTTAGCTTTTACTTGACCTCAAATTCATGAAAAATGACCTTTTCAGATGTGCCAACAACCACAAGAATGGTTGTCTCCTTTTCATGCATGTTTTCTTACAATCTTTTTTTCGCGTACCCTACCAACCCACCGCGTAGTACCGCTCAACGTGTATACTTAACATACCGCAGAAAGTAATAAAAAGCTCGTTCTGTATTCAAGATAACTTTTGTAGTATTTGCTCCTCATATTATATATATCTTGTTATATACTGTCTAGACTCCACACATGGGTAATCATATTATTGTACTATTATCAACATTCTAATTCCACTTTTACTTGCCAATTTTCGCATAATATTGTACTTGCCTTACTCTACCAAAATTCTTTTTGACATTTTTCATGCATCGTGTTTCTCGAAATATTATACATTTAGCTTGCTGCAAACATATACAATATAACGTGCATTTAATGGGTCCTCTGTGCGGTTTTCGTTTTTGGGCAATAAAAATGCAAGTAAATAAATAAATTATTAATGATGCATCTCTCCATTCTTCCATTCATTGCAGAGTAACAGGCAAAAGCATAAAACAGTGAAATTGCGCTTTGTTGCAATTTTCTGTGTTTAGTCACCCGCAGTCATATCATCGTCAATCGTTATCATCATCATAATCCCTTTTATTCATTCACCCTGCAACAAACCAACAAAGTCATGAAGATAAAATGATGATGATGGTGTGATGCTGATGGCTTCTCAGTTTACAAAAATGTCCCAACAATAACATATCCACAGGCAAGTGTTGTCTCGTCTGTCACTTAATTTCATTCTCTCAAAAGATGTATGTTAAATCGAAGTAGGAGCTCTGATCGTTTATTATTATGACATTTCTCATCTCTTTTATTAGTGCTCACTGCGTGTCTGGCAGATTGAGTAGAAGAATGAGAAAATGCTACAGTGGCCATTAGTCATGTAGCAGATGACGATGAGATGACTTTTACGTGCTGCCAGTTCAAACTGTATTTATTAATCTGAAAGAGAAAGTTTTTCTCGCTGTCTTTCAGAGTTTCAAATCAAACAAGATTATATACCCGCAAATCTTACTTATAGTCGTTTCTTTTTAAACTTGCGAGGTGTTAGTTGCTGCATTTATTTTGGGTAGACAGGAAGATATGACTAAATTGGTCTAGGTTTGATTATCACTGTGTGCTTCTTAAAAAGAAATGCTTAAATATACAAATGACATATTTTAAAGCAGTCACAGTATTTAGTTCAGTAATATCTTTTTAAAACAACTTAATTTGGCAAAAATTGGTCGAAGGATTTTGAAAAAAAAGTATCTAATTTGTGTTTTTTGCTTTGAAATAAACTTTGCAATCCCGTAAAATATTGACTAATAACAACTTGTCACTTGTCTTCATCTGAAATGGGGACAGTTTGCCAACGGGAACTACGTTTGCATTCATAATATGCACCTGGTAATTTAGGGTGCATCTGCCTGTCTATAGAGGTACTCAAATAGTCATTATTTTTAAATCGACAACTAATAGTGAATGCTAAGTGCGAATATTTTATTTAACCAAATTGTCACCTGGTACGTCCAGGCAGGTGTACACGCATCAATGCGTGGTATCGAATTGCTTTTTGACACTATGCCTGCCTTTGTAATTTACATTTAAACTGTCTTTGAAATGATATAGTACTTTTTGCGACTTGTCATTTTCTCGGCATTACTGAAGAATCATTGACGATTATATGGTCACATTTTTGTTAAATTGAAGTTCTCAGAATGAAAGAAATAAAATAAAATCTTTTTACATTTACCATCTTTATAATGAGCAGATGATGAAATTTTACCCCCCGATCCTATTGAGTTTCTAACCATCAATATGCTTTATACTGGTTTGGTATGAATTCGAATATTGTCTTTACATAAGCGTACTTAGTCATCAAAAGCATATGGTTATGGGGTTATGGACTTTGGACAAACCTATAAATTTATTTGATGAGTGTAATATAATACCTGTTTACGAACGCTGATTTGTGAAAGGCATGACATGGCAGCGTACACGTTTTCATGATTTTCGTGTCCCACTGTGAGAACACTTTTTGATGAATCCCAATTCTAAAATGCAAAATGTCTACTTACGCACACTTGCGTCCATAATTTATGCGTACTTTTTCATTCTTTCCAGAGAAAGAAAACAAAGGAAAAGGAGATTGATACTCGTCAGCAATATCTGCTTTAAATCGAATGTGAATGTACTAAGCTGTACAATTATACTTACGTTGCCCTCAGGGGGTAGACATTTTATGGTGATTTACCGACTGTGCAAGGATAATATTATTGAAGAATACTTTTGCTGATTGAAAATATCCCTAATCTACTATTGGTTAAATTATTTATGTGGTACTAACAACAGCATCAGATTCAAAATAATGTTTGTATTGTTTTACTTAGAAACGTGGGTTAGGAAAATGTTTAAAAAAGGTTCAATAATCACGCTATACTGTTTTCTGCTATAGGTAAATATTGGTATGCTGGGGTAGAGTAAGTTTTTCAAGTTTAAGAATTAGTTTTTAAAGTCGAATCAAATTTTAGTATCGAAATTGTAAAGTTGTAAAGGAAGGAACATTGTTGTTTAAAGCAACAATTATTACACAAACCAAATTCATCCATATTCCAAGACTGGTTGAGTTTTTTCAAAGTTTGCATATTATAACTTAATGCTTGAGTTTAAGTGTACCACACGTAAATCGTACAATTGCTGTCAATTGTTACTGCACCACATTTGGCAACTAATTGATGATGACCACAGCAGTGAAAGAATTGGTGTCATCATCATTTCAAATTTTATTTTTGATAATAATATTTCAAGCATGCAATTTGCATGCGTGTCGATGAGTTATTGACGAGCATAAATAATTAAGTCCTCAATTTAAGTAGTCTAACTGGTACAAAAATGTTGAATTGAAGCCATATTTAAGTGCAATGATTTTAATGATGATGATAGCTTTTTTGATCCTCTCTTTTTGCAAAAATCAATAAATTTCTTTGTGCTGAAAGAAATCGAGAAGTTTCTTCGTACTGCTTGTTAGCCATCAATTTGGCTAGTTTAAAATAGCTTTGCAGTGTAGATGTCTACATGCTCATCCTTGTCTGTCATTACTTAAAGAAACATACATTGCCTGAAATGGTCGTGATTGCATTTTGATATCGGATGTGATTTGCGGTATCGTATCATTTTGTAAAAGGTATGTAGGTAAGTGGAATCGTCAAGTGCATTGTACACATTTTTACGCAGTTGTCTTCGTCAAGTCGTGAGTATCGTTTTAAAAGATTACTATTCTTTTTGCGTTGAATGCGTGATGTACACTTTTACTCAAGTGGCAGTTTTGTTAGGTTGATATTTATTTACACGCAGGTAGGTCGAATAGATTTTGTGTAAGCAAACAGGATTCAATCAGGTCTCGGATGTAGCTACTTTGTCGTAATGTTTAAAAAAAATCACAAGGAGAAAAGACACGTAAACGCATTGCTTTCTACAACCTACCTACCAAGGTATTTGTTTATTACGTTTAAAGATTGGTGATTTCTATTTTTTATTCTCCGTTCACAATTGAACGATAAAAATACAATCCAAATTTATATAATGCAATATTCATATATTAAACAACCAATAAAATGGGATGAGTCATAAAAAGAATGCAGTTTCTTCTGCTTCGTTCGTACCTTCCAAACCTTCCGCGTTATTTATAAAACTATTTATAGCACAATCAGCATTATGGAATGCTAGTTAAGATTAACTCACAAGAAATGTCAGAACAAAGCTTTCATTGATTTGTGACGGGTAGATAATCGAAGACACCAACAATGTTAGTGTAATGCATAATTTGCATTGTGATTTGCTTTTATTGAATTTTAGATGTGCAGTAAATTTTGTAATATATAGGAAGGAACCAATGTAGAAGTCATATTTTCACTCGCATCGCGTGCTGTAATGACCTAAATCTACCCGGTTGTAAAGTTATAGATAGGGCAACACCACAACACTTGCATTGCAACAACATGAAAGAACCGGCAAGCCGGTGGTGCCGGTACCATTTATCAGAAAACGTGTTACTCCGTCCAATAATAATAAACAAAAAGGAACCAGGAGCAAATTGCCCATCGATCCTACTATTACATCTATTTTCATGCTCAACCAATTTCACCATATTTTTATATGCTTGTACACTCATTGCAGGAATGCAGTCGGTTATGTGAACTCTAGGATTTTATGAATTTTCCTGGAACCATATACAGTTGTGCAGTCCAAGAACTAACTTACATTAGCCAAGTACACGCTCTTGGCGAATAGTGACAATATGGGCAAATATTTGTTAGAACACCGACTGCGAGGTAAGCCCATTAAAGAGTGAACACTCCAACTCCTGCTGTTTTCCAGTGTTTTAGTATCCTCCGTGGTGTCGGTTAGACTGGTCAGTGGATTTATTCGAAGGGCTTTCACTTTTCCATTAGTTTTGGTCCTTAATGAAAGTTCTGGTACATATTGTGGATTTATAACTTGACTGCATTGTGATATTTCTGTGGAAGTATCAATTACTTCCATTTTATCAGTTTGGGGTATGCTGGTTGTAATATGTATTAAAGTGTATTCTTAACATATTTTGATATATTTTCTGGAAACAATTTTCCTGCAGAAGTACATTTCTTGAATAGAATGCAGTATAACAAGAATGAAATGTACCTATAAGGCAGTGTGGGTAAATGGGTAGACTATTGAGAATTTTTTGAGGGATCGTCTTGTGTAAGCTCTATATAAGGTTTATTAAGGATACATATAAGGTACTTTGTTCGACAGTTTTGTTAATGATATATGACCGTGAATCTGTAGAAGTGAAGAGTGTGAATAACCTGTAAAGGCAAGATGGATATAGAATTTTGAATCATTCTTATTGTTCCACTGACTGACATTTTTAATAGATGCCACAAACATTGATGACAACAGAACTTGATCACTGCAGCTCTGAATTTTGTACGGTGTAGATGGAAGGAAGGATGAGTCAAATGGCGGCAGTAGAATTTTTAAACGGATACCCCAACATGTACGACGTAAGTGAAGCACATCGTATTACCTTATGCATATTTTAAGTAACAAAGGCTTTCCCTTCGGTTTTTTAACCAACACAGAATAATAAAAAATCAATCTGTAGCACATAATATGAAACATGACATGTGTGAATGACAGACAGTCAATTGTAACAATGCACAGAGTCGTTTGTATGAATATTTTCATGGTTTCACCAGTAGCATGTTTTCTGACAGCATTCTAATGATCATACCATAACTGTGTGGTTCTTTCATACACAATAAAAAATGCACACAAATATGTGGGCAATATACAATGTACCTAGACACGTAGCTATAAAAAATCCATGAAGCAATTTAGACAAGTGTAATCTAAGGTGACCCACCTATTTTATGTTTGTTTAGTGCATAATCGTTATATACGAGGTTTGGTATTCTGAATTGTGTACATACAGCCAAACCCCCTATTCAGATATCACTACTGCACTCGTGAACTACTTTTTGAGATAATGCTGGCTGGTGAACTATTTGTGTCTGTGTGTAATTGAGCAAAGAATGCAAAAAATGGCAAATTGCAATCAACTGAATCAACACAGAAGATAAAATATATGCATATAACTTGCTAAAATGTGCATAAAGATCTGTCATTGTAGGACAAATTGTTGTTGCAAATAATGCAAACAAAAGTGTCCCTTTTTCCGCTACAAAAGTTTTTTTATTCCAGCAGTTTACGAGTAACAATGTTTATATAGTTATTTTCATTGATTACGAGCGCAAAATGCCTAACCATTATTGCAATTATTGCAAAGTACATATGCAGGTAAAGCCAAAACGTGTAGGTGCATCAAAGTAATAATGTTCATCATATCAAAAATACTAATCAGAGAGCAGATAAAAAATGTCGAGCAATCAAGACGATGTTTTAGCGACAACGAACAAAGTACAACGTTGTATAATGGTGAGTTGACACGGAAAGCGGAAGAAGCATAAAAATAACATTTTGCTAAATCAACAAATGCACCAAAAGGGACAAACAGTGTTTGAATGTTTCATCATCACTCTCAATCTGAGCAAATACAACGGGCAATAATGATTGTGATAGTGTACCATTGTGCATGTGAACGTTCAATGTTCCGTTCCGCAGAGACTATTGCATATCGATGTCTTCGATACAAACTGAAAAAATAATGCAACAAAGCACGTTTTGTGCTGGCTATATATCAAATGGGAATATTGAATGAATGGATACTTCATCACATCAGTCACTGCTGGTACATGTGATGTGTTGTACTATTTGGTTGATGCTATAATACGGCAAGGTTGATATAAAAGAATCATGATCTTTGTTCCCTCGTGTTTGGGCTACTCGAACAAAATGAAATGGCTACAAAAGCGATACTGTAGTTTGCTGTGATAGCTGCCCTGTGAGTTATTTTTCCAATAGATGTTATCGTAAATTTACTTACTCGGACAACTTGCGCTCACATAAATTTTGATGATATGTGTTTTTGCTTCTGGGACCATTACAATACAACACGGGGATATTTATTTGTTTATTCCTCTACTTCATCCATGCCGTACAGGTGAGTTGATGCATTGTTCGCTGTTTGGTTGTGCGTCTCTTTGTATCCTTATGGTTCCTTCTATCTACGTCGGACTTGCATACAAAAGCAAACTTATATATGAAAAACAACAGCAACTGAACACGAGAACTCATCTTCTTTTATCATGCTCATCTTCAAATCAAAGTTGTACGTTCTTTCAATCGCACACACACAGAATTTTGTTGTGTGGGACGTGCAGTGACTTTTTGCTGTTGATGGTAGCATCAGTTTGGTTTGGTATGGTGGTTCCGCCTGCGAGCTCCACTTAAATTTTAACAAAATTACCATAATTATTCCCAACTTCACTACGCTGACAATGGAGTAGTAGCCAGGCAGAGTTTGTCATAAAATTTCATATCCTTCCTTATAAAGCAACAGTTTTATTCAATTTACGGAGAAAATTTAATAGTGCAGGAGATAAAGCAAGCAGAGCAGACACGGGTCGCATGCCATTGTACATAAGAGGTCAGAAGGAGACAGTTTTCGTTCTCGTTTATTCCTACCTGTCCACTGTTTCCACTAAAAATAGCATCTCCGCCCCCTAATTTACCACGAGTAGTTCACACAATACTGAAATGTATCTCGTAAATATTACCAAAAAGGTGAAATCGCGTTCAGCCTTTTCTCTGTCAAAAGATTCCAGCAGAGACAGCAGCAGTGTTGCTCCTGCCGCAGAACATGCGACATTGGTGCAAACTTTGTGCTGGTGAGTCGCGGAGCAAGTAAAACAACTTTAAATTCACAGAAGACATGCATATAATGCGTACTAATGTCTAGTTCTGGTTTCCGGACTCTGGACTGATATGGGATCAGAAGGGAAGACGAGAATGTGCGTGTAGTGCTGGTGGACCGAAAATGTCTTTATGCATTTGGGTTTGTTGTGACAGGAAATGAAATAGGAAACAAGGAAAAATAAATACCTAGTGAAAAGGACGGGTTAGTTTTTAAAACACTCTGTTCTGCTCTAGTTACGTTCACCGTAAACACAACTTTGGTTTTGCTATAACTTTTGAACTTATCTAATTTGTAGAAACACTTATTATGACAGTTTCTCAAATTTAAGTTGTTTGATCGCATGGTGCGAAAGTGATGAGTACGATGTGCGTATGTTATAGTAGAGTTTACTGCATATACGCTACTATACAAATGTTCTTTCTTTTGCTAATGTCAAAATGTTGGTTGACTTGTCTCGTTCATTTTCATAGCATAATGAGTTTTCACAGCAAATACAGATGCAAATCCATAAATTTTCTGGAGAAGCAATTTCAAACAATTTGGGGAATTGTTTTGAGTCAAGTTACTGATGTCTCCAAAGTGCGTGAAGTGAAGTGACTAGGAAGTAACTATGTTCATTCCCTCAGTAATGTGTTGCATGTGACAGCTGCTACTTATAAGTAGTTTAAAATATCAAAATTGGATTTTGAAAATCCATTCCAGTGGTAAAACAGAGATCGAATGTCCTGAAATGGAATGATAATGCTTTTTGCATTTACGCATAAATTCCTAACAGCATATTCTCTTTCCTTGTACATTCTTTCTCTGTCTTAAGATTTTGGAGGAGATTTTCTGTGATAGTGATAAATACAAAACATATATCGCCTAAAAATTATATAATTTTTTTCGTATTCGCCCTGGAGAAGTCATCAGTTAATTCATTCAAACAATAAGAAAATACAGCATTTGTGTGCTTCAGTCAGTGAATGTGACTCAAATATCCTTTCAAATGAATTCCATTTCATACGTGATGCAGCAACACCTGCCGTCCCTAGTCCCTAATATGATAATGTGCAGCAGCAGCATAATAATTTTTCCGTGTTGCTGCCTCTTTGACATCAAAAAGTGGATTTTGGTGTTTTGCGTGCAACAAAGATATACCTAAATTACGCTTTTATGTGTACGGCCAAGAAGAGAAAAACGCTGTAGTACGCATAATTCAATGCACAAAAAGTCGTTTTTGTAGAACGAGTCAAGCTTAACTATAGCGCTAACTCTTTTCTAAGGGCGCGACATAATTTGCCTTAAATATGCTCGAATTTGAGAGAGTTGAGACGATTTTATGAATATGAATGACTACTTAATTTGGAGCAGTTTAATATTCTACTGACACAATAAACTGTTGGAACTCACCACACCACCATTATCATCATTATCATGAAAAAATAAAGTAGTCGTGTTAAATAACAATAATTTTTGTGCAATTATTTTATTTCATTTCTCTCTTTTCCTTTTTCTTCGTCCCTTGTTTTTTCTTCTATTGAATTGGATTCCACATCAGATTGGTTTTAGTTTCGAGAAGAAAATACAATGCAAAACTGGATCTTAAAGAAACCGGTAAGTGAATGAACACGCTATACAGCAATCACAATCTTCATCCCTTATTATCTCAAATCAAGAAGAAATAAAAACGAAAAGAGGATGATACGTACTCATCATTCAGCAACAGCCAAAAAAGGACAGAAAATGAGGGGGATACTGTGCGTAATGATCTTTAATTTTCGCGAGACAGAGGAGGAGAGCGCACTCAACCTTTTGTTATCATTGCCATTGTAATTTGAGATTGTTCAATGGGAAATAATGGATATGAAAAGAATGTTGAACACAGTTTATCTTTCAAGGAAGGAAAATCAGGAATCTTTCTCTTTCACTGCGAATCTTGAAACCAATAAACGTGTCATTTGCATTTCAAAAAATATTCAAGGTTACGCAGATAGTATTAGTATGAGTTTGGGTTATTGGAGTAGAAACCTTTTTGACTGTAAGTATTGATATGGCAGTTATCAACCAAAAATCATTGCAGCAGCAAATTGAATGGGGAAAGCGTTTCAGTTTTAATTCGCTTCCCCGAATGATTGAACTCTGCTCAAAGTAGTCTAAATGCAGTAAAGATTATCGCAATCATTTTGTTTAGTGGGTCGGGTTGAAGTATTTGCTATCAACCCTTTGTTACCATTACCTTTGAGTTTGTATGAATACTCTGTATATTCTGTGAGCACAGAATGAAAGCTTTGCGTGTTTGAAGATTTTGCTTCTGTTGTCACATCTCAAAACATTCAAATTATTATTTCATTTGTGCTAAACTTTAAGAAAAATTATTTCGCTTTGATCAAGTTGAAATTCTTGATCTGATATTATTATGTCCTGTACCATCATCATTACTGTGTGCTCTTATGCTCATTTCGGTTTTGAACTTGAACTGTTGTGTCCTTATAAGGTTCAATGGGAATTTTTATAGTTGTATTGTTTATTCTCTCATTTAACATTTTAACCGTTTCTCGTTTTGAATATTATGCTTACATTTATGCTAATGTGGAGATGCTTTTACTACAGATTTGCATCGCTGCTCAACTCAGAAGAGTAGTATTGTTATGAATGTCAAAATCGGTCAGATCATCAGACTGTCTTTTCTAATTCCATATAAACTTTGTATTATGTCTGCGCGCTGTACAATGAAAACGGACGGACATATAAATCCGTTAGTACTATGTTTGGCTGTTTATTCATCTTTAGAAACAATTTTTGCGTGGTAGTGACAATAGCTAAAGCTAAGCTCATTATAAACAGAAAGTTTATGGCATTGTGTCCTGTGCCCCTGTCATCTCTTCGACTGTTTAGTTTGAACTTTTTGCGATGACCCAACAATCTGCTGTTGTGAACTTGCAGCATAATAATAGTATGCGTATGTGTTGCTGTAACATAGCATCATTACATAAAGGTATTACGCTTATATTTTTCGTTTTAATTCAAAGTAATTTTGTTTTGTACAATGAAACACAATATTATGCAATCACAGTAACAACAATCATGCATTTTATTGTCTTACTTTCTTACAATCTCCTACGAGTCTCTATATACATTCAACTTATTCGTTTTATAGTTGTGGGCATTTTCCTGTTCATATACTATATAAAATCAATATCCATATTAATTTTTATCGAAGATCCTTATTAAGATTATGACACCACTGGGGCAGTATAAAAAAGAGAGACAAGTAACACTTATACGGTCAGCATGATTCCAAACTACAGTGCCATCCCTTTCTATCGTTTTATAAGTCGTTTATCATCCTTTGTTTTCTATTTGAAAACAATTGTTTACTACATTATTAGTGATGTCGCAATAACACCATCTATTGATTTTATACATAGAGTCTAAAATCATTAAGGTTGGATTATATTATTCTACTCGGTCGGCATCCTTTTATATCTCTTCTCACCAACGGGTGTACCAATTTAGAATTGTCGAATACGAGTAAGAATTCATGTCGAAGTAAGACTTTATGACATCTTAAATGGTAGGATCGTCATCTTTAGCATTTATCATTTTCAAAGTACAACTCTACATTATACTTTCAACTGCATCACTTTATGAATGGTATACGGCAAGTTTATTCTCTTTTTGTTATGAACACGTTTGCTAACTTCGCAGCTTGGTTCCCAAAAGTCATCAGAAAATTCCATTAAAAAGATATCATTGGTTTTAAGATATATTTATTATACTAATTGTTATTGAATTTAAGTGTGCACCAGAGTTATGAAACACATGAACCATACGGCATGGCACGCTTACAGCGAGAATATAACTTTTGGGGAACAAGAAATTGATAGCTTTATGAGGTAATTTGGCACAGGTATTCTTTTAAAAGGAAGGGTGGCCGGTTTCTTATTTGCATGTAAAACGGTTTTTAGTGTAAGTAAACTAGGTATGCAAGCAGAATCATGTTTGCACAAAAAACATCACACATAACTATTTTGCCTGAAAAAATATTTGATTTATTAATTGTGACTTGATGAATTCAAAGAAAGTACAAACTTTAAACCAGTCATGATCAGTCGTGAACAGGTAGCTTTACAACTTGAGAATTTGGGCTTGAAGAGGAAATTGAATTTAACTTTTTGGGGCATAAAACTCATGAAATGCATTCAAAATACTTAATACGCAAGGCCACCTGAATCTGAGTCAGAGCTATCTCTCATTTTGTTGAGGACTTGTTTTGTTTAGTTGTTTGTCAGCAAGTGGTAAAATACAACATGTAAAAGAGATAGTTTCTGTCCAAGCGTTTATACAAAGTGCGAGAAGGGTAGTTATCCTGCTAATATCCATCTTATAATACCATTAGTCATTAGTACTATTTGCGGATTACTTTTTCATTTGTTAAACTCCAATATATAATATCGTCTGACCACCAGCCTTAATAAACTATACACCATTTTGTTTATTGGTTTTGTGGGGAAACGGCAACAAGATGGACGGACATGATTTGCATGGGTCATTACAAAAACATAATTACCCAGCGTGAACATTCTTTGGACGGCAACACCAACCAAGCCATACTTCATTTCTCGTTTCTTTCAAAGATTGAGAACGTACCGGTTTGTTTTGCCACAGAATTTCTTCACTGTACAAGTGGCTTGCGGGAATCGGGAATCTTCTCGATGCTATCAACATGATGACACAGATGCCTTTGAGTGTTTAGAGAAAATTACCAGTGTAGATCTTGTATGATGATAATAACAGTTTGATAAGGACGGTTTCGGCAACTTCTTGCTAAAATCTTTAATTAGCAAATCCGGACAAGTACAGTAACCTAGATTCTTGTAGTAATCGTTTTGAAAGAAATTCTTTCATTAGAGAAAGTGAAAGCATTAGGTGCAAAAAGTTGAATGTTTTCGTACGACACGGT
Source organism: Entomobrya proxima (assembly GCA_029691765.1). Taxonomy (NCBI): domain Eukaryota; kingdom Metazoa; phylum Arthropoda; class Collembola; order Entomobryomorpha; family Entomobryidae; genus Entomobrya; species Entomobrya proxima. The sequence goes on from CM056169.1 coordinate 7,758,002, forward strand.
ATGTAATTCTTGTACATTGTACAACGATGTACAAACCCATCCTTTGTAAAGCGAACTAAAATGAAAGTATGAAAGCCACACATTTAGGAAAATGCTCAGAGGGCATTACGCGTTTTAATGACACATGTACCAGTGCCAAATCATTGTAAAAATAGATTGTGGTTTTGTTGTGATCGCATTATGCCGTCATGAGTGTTTGTATTTTTTAGCTAAACGAGATTCCAATCTGCTGACTCGGCATGTTTTCTGTGCTGAAAGCTGTATTTGTGGAGCTCAAATATTATAAACATATTATGCAACATATTGTACCACAGGGTTTTACTACTTTTTGGTCGATCTGTTTTTCTGCTAATATCTGTTCTGCTTCCTTTTAATACTACTAGTGCTTTTGTTTATCTTCTTGTTTCACGATGAAAGTAAAACGCGATATATAAGCACTTACCCTCCTCCACTTTTATTTTAATATGAAGAAATCGCAGCCAAATCACTGGCTTTAACCATTGATTTGATTATCAGCTTTTTATGAGGCGCAGCACACCAGCTAGGTGGCAGAAAGTACTTTAGAGAACAGCTTGCGACATGTACGTTGTCACCGAATAATCCAATCTAGTTTTTGCACACAGTTTTTTCAAATTGCTGACTTTACAATCTTTACAGCTATATGGTCCATGTTCAGACAATGTTATAATGATTCGTAAGTTCCCAAAAAATACTCATGCATGACAATGCTATGGAACGTGTGTCGACTGCTGTTGCAAAGAAAACAATTTTATTTTTACCACTTTTGGTACAGAGCCAGGCATTTTTATGGTAAAAAAATCACTGAATTGTAACAGCGATACATTGTATAACAAATATAAAAGGATGCTTTCGGTAATGCTTGATATTTCTGTGTCTAAGAATCAACGTTACTCTTCCTTTAATTAATACAAATTGCTGAAGGTTTAAGTAAACATTAATTATGTGTGCTACATGTCGACTGTATATATTGTATATAATTGTGTCAAAAGACAGTGGACATGTTTTAAGAGGATATTTTAGCTAGTAAATTAAATTAAGAAACATACTGATGCACTCCAACAACTGCATTGTAAAATATTTTAATAGTTGTAATCAGGGAACTGGAAAATGAAGTTACTCATCATCGTTTCAAACCGTTACACAGAACAAATAGCTCAGATTTACTTGCATCACTGCATTGCTATCTCATATTCATTATGCTTTTTGGTTTGTGAAATTGCCATTTCAAATCCTAGTTTCTTATTTCTTTCTTGACAAAAGTTGCAAAGATTGTTGTAGCTGAGAGTTGACGTGAGTAGGATCAATAGCCAGTTAAGGGAATTAAGAGTGTTTTTATAATACCTAATGATAATGCTAACGTACTCATCAACACACGGTTTTGGCGACAAAGATCATGAAAAAGAAAGTTAATGAACTTAGGTAGGTAATTACAGCAGGTCATGTACATAATATGTAGTTATTATCTGTCTTTAAGAGGTGCAACATGATTACAAGAAAATTATTTCTAGCGTTCAAAAATGTTACCACTTCAGAGAATTACTTTTGTTCTACTAACAAAAAATATTGAGTCTTTTAGGTACATTTTGTTCTTCCCGCAATAAATTTCCTTTACACACGAGATGACATTAATTCAACTCTATAAATATGTGCGTCACATGTCTTCGTTGTAAAAAGATTTAATACCTACTTAGCTTTTGGACTATCAGCCTATTACCACTCGAGTAAAGCACTTAAGTTTATATTTACACCACTTCGATTATTATTCTTTCCAAAGCGTATTTTAATCTTCCGTCTTTTTATGTCCCCTACTGTTGAACGTTTGTGCGTTGCCAGAAACCATTTCATTATTATTCTGTCCTTTTCTAAGTGACAAGTGACACAACTCTTTTGAAAAAACTGACACGGGAAAGAGGAAGGCGGACAAGCCGTCGTCTGTCTAAAAGATATAAAAAGCACAGTGGATAAAAATGCACACAGCAATCGTTACATTTACCATTTTAGTATTTTTCATTTTTCACTCATCTTATATTAACCCTTTTCTTTGACGTATGACATTATTTTCTCTTTTTTGTTTCTTTCTTCTCGCTCTTTCTAGTTTGTAGTTTATACTGTTAATTTATTGAGTAGATGAGGGATGAGTGAGCAAAAAAGAAAAACGCAGGAGGGAAAGGGGAAGAACGAGATCATCATAATATGTCATCCTTTTGAAAAGTCGTATTTCCTCTCTTTCTATGGCAAGTAAGGGAAAAGTGAATGCTGAACTGCTATTTATGGTTGTGTTACTTCTTATATTTTTCTTTGGAAATGCGTAAATCTTCTTACGTTAGAGACTGAGAATACGTCTTAGCTCAGCCAAGAAACAACCTTAAACATACACTGTTGCCGTATCAGAGTCAAACAAATAATCCCCCTTTTTTAAATTGAAAAATTGTATACCGTCTTACGACTACTTAACTTAACTTAGGCTTAGTTATTTACAACTTGAGCCTAGGTGGATAATTATCAGGTTTGGGAAGTACATGCGTACTTAATAGTGAATATATGTACCTATACGTAGTTTAATATTATACAACATACATGCAATACTTTTTCAATTAATAATAACGTGGTTTGAGTAGAGGTTGGTACTTCTCACAACGTTATTCCACCGCACTATTACCGAAAAGATGCGTAAAACCTTAGCTTTTCCTTTCTCCAGGGACAGTAAGTTTCAAGCAGCGTTGTTTCCATTTCAATATTATGTATGGAATACGAAACTGGTGTGTAGATTTAAACGTAATATAAGTTGCCAGACGAAGCAACCTAACCTCAAATGCTTTTTTAATTCTTTCTCACAAAATCATTTCCTTGGTACGTATTACGTATTGCGGATATTATTTTGCTTTGCATTTCAAGAAATAGCTGCGTCTTATCGCACGTAGGAAAGAAGCAACGAGAATGTTGTCTCGCCTTTCGTACTATAGTAGCCCAAGTAGTTCTCGGGTTGATGTACGTAGCAGACGGGAATTACGCAATGAATTAGTCATTTCCAAGTGGTAGACAGAGTAAAATAATAACGATCCATATTATTTTCAAAGTATTCCAAACAATGAAAACGAAAAAGCACTTTGAACATGCAGTCTACACACCCACACAACATTTTGCAATAAAAAACATAACAGACAAGAAACGTCAATACTTTCATAAAACTGTATAGTACCAACTAAAATGTCTTTTCATTTTCAATTTTTTTACAAACACGAAATAGCAATTTTTAACACATCTTTCTAGGATGTAGGCTTTATGAGCGATTCGCATTCACGTTGAAATATATAGAAAATGCTTCAAATGTCGTCTTCCAACTCTAGGAGTAATTATAGTATAAGTGGCAAAGAAGTAAAAAATGGCACATTTTGCCAAAATGTAAACTTGTAAGACAAAACGTTGTCATTAATGCCTGTGGTACATGAGCTAATTCGAATACAATGAAATAATATCACAGTGAAATCAGCGTGAAAGATGTTCTTTTCCGTTGTCGTTTTTGCCCATGGACTTAAAAGGCTAGCTCACTGTTGTAGTAGCCGTTTGTTAGCTCCTTCATGTTGTGCTAATGTAAAGGACATTAGTACCTACATAAACGTATTGTACAAGAAAAAGGATTGCTTGTTCCGCTGTTTCTGACCCTCTGGGTTGATGTACTCACTCGCGTGTGGCCGTTCCGTTCTTTTGTCTTTACCGTTCAGTTGTTTTACCCGCGTCGGCTGTCCATGTAAACGGCAAGAAAACATTAAAAATCATGTTACAATCGCAATCCAGGCACTTCCTCATCTACGCTCTCTGATACATGACATTTTCAAAGCCATGTTAGTCGTGTGCAACCACTGCTGAATTACGATACGGCTGCACCCGCAACAATATAGTTCACAGCTTAATGTTTTGCCTTGCCCAGAGACTGGTAATCACGTCGCTATTTTGTCACGAAAAAGGTGTGCTCTTAAGTAACAGAAGGAAGCTTTAAAATGTTTGAGGATGTAGTAATACAAATTCCATTCATTGGAGTATTATGTATTGTGTTATATCCTTTTTTCGTTTTGTCACATCGCCCCAAGTCTGCAATCACAAGTATGCAATAAAAAGCAAGAGAGGCATTTTAAAGCATTTTTGTAGAAAAATTTATGTGATAGTAATTTCAAATTGTTATATAGGAATTTCTGAGAATAAACGACACTTAGCACGAAGCACGTGCATGTAGAGGCGGAATATCGCGATCACATGCATCTGCAATCTATGCAAAGAAACATTTTTCTTGGGAAAATATTAATATTATGCAAACTTGTTTTAGTTGTTTGAATATATTCACAGTTTCTTTTAGCATTGCGTTCTATACAGTTTTTATTATGTATTTTGTGTTTTGTCCAGAAAAATTGCAATTTCCCACAAAAACTTGAAACGTACTTTTTTAAAATTGCCCAGCAGGATACAACGTCTATGTTTTCACTGCAGCTAACGCCCACAATCCACAAATGAACCATTGCATGCAGTCTCCTAAATCAACATGATACTCGCATTTGTTTGCCCAAGCGGAGATTTTCACTGCGTTTTGTAATCAGTCATATATTTAGCTTTTGTAAATAATTAAAAACCAGGTATTGTATATTAGTCATAGCATGAAAAGACGTAAAACGTTTTGTGTATATTTTCAGCAGTTCACTGCTCACTTCAATTTACTAGTTCTCGTAACTTCCCCATTCCCTGAGCAAGCTCTAGCTGGCTTTGCTACTGTTTGACTTCCTCCAAAGCAACACTGCTGCCCCTATATTATTGAGCTTGATTGACTTTACTTTGGCAAATGGTTTTACGAAGCATTTCAGATATTCAAAAAACCAGTTTGTTTGTATTCCGGTCTTTACTACTGTCGTAGAAAAAATGTGTTGATGTCCCGCTGTTGTTAAGCTGTTAGCTCTGCTCCGACACTGCGAGCAATTTATATTATGCTTTATTTCGTGCCAATATTTTAATTTTACAACTTTTGTAAAAACAACTTTGCTTTTTATAGACATTGATATTCAAACTGTAACGCTTAAACCGGAATAAAGAAACTGTGAATACATACGTCAATTTGTGTTAGGGTAAGACATAAATAAATCGGGCAGTAAATCGGGCTTATATTTTTCTAGAAAACATTTTACTTTTTTCATTTCCTCGTTTTTTTCATTTCACAACATAGCTATTATTGATTTTTGTTCCTTTGGGATTTATTTACCAAGATTTGAACACACAAAGATAGCTGACGCTGCTGTAAATTGCGTCTGTTGTTGTATGACTCATTGGGTCATGAACGGAGTAGAACATACTGCAAAGATTTGTCTACATTTTAATTCCTGGCAAATTCAATTTTCAAACTAAAATCAGTTGTCTGAACACAGCTACCTATAATATGGCTTTTGTGCCAATCCTAAAACTTCAAGCTATATTATAGTCGGATCTACCACTTTATAAGTATTTTATTATTATTTTGCAGTGCGCATTATAAGTTTGTCCTTTGAAAGCGTATTTGCAGAAGAGATGAAAGAAATTACTTAAACCAACTTGAAACTTTCTTACAGTTACAGCTAATCAGTATTCAGAAGTCATTCTGAGGCATGGATGCCTCCATCTCTTTCTTCTCTGCCTCTTCTTTTACGACTTCTTGGCTTTAGTTTGGCTCATGAATCAACGGCATAGCATATGGCTATTCACTTGAACCCGTCCGTGTGAAGCAAAAGTGTTTCTTCAAGCTTGACCCTGCAGAAAGGCAAACCCATTCGCTAAAAGGTTGAATGTATGTGTGCACTGTGTACATTTTGCCATAAAACTTTACAAACAAACACACCAGCATAGAATGATGTCTTTTTCAAGGGTAAAATAAAAACTACAGCCTAACTACATTTTCCTTCTATTTGACTTTGTTGTGAGTGTTACTTTATAAAGTCTTACAGACTTACGTCATAATATAGTATTTACAGAAATCTCCAAAAACAACCCAAAGTAGAAGTTTAGGTTTGTCTAACCCAAGGCAGTTGAATAAAAACCTGAACGCTGAAAACTTCAACGGTGAATGAATACAAATCTTTCGGGAAACAGCATGCATAAAAGAATGAAAACGCAATAATCATAAATATTTTACGCGAAATCACAGAAAAGGGTTTTCTCTCTGATGATGATAAACCTTCTCCTCGTGTTAGTTGAGCATCATTATTTTATTCAAGTTTTGATGATAATAATATATAATCTCCCCACATAGACACCTGCCTCGGGTCCGCTCCAAACAGCTTTCTAATGATATGTGCTAAATGCTGTTAAATAATATAGAAAGGTGTTGACATAATGACGCTAATAATCTTAAGAAAAACATGGAATTGATATAACGCAAAGTGCATGTCGAGCCACGAGCTTCATCAGAATAGCCACAGGTTTCAGAAGAATCAACAATGGAAACGGTAATGTTCACCTCCAGTGTTTTGCCAAAGTGTGATGAAGCATTTTTACACGTACAAAGCATTCAGTATTATTGCATCTCGTGTTTATTTACATTTAGACTTAAATATTTGAAAACAACTTTGATGCTTGCAGTATATAAATTCTAAAACAAAAAACAAGATAATCATATTTTATTTTACAAAATGACACTGCGGTAGGTTTATCTAAAGATAATTTATGGAAATTCCGTAAGAAGTGTAAAATTTGAAGGCATTTGAATACAACAACAAGCAGTATAAACGACAGTCTGTGTCAAATTAGATATTTATTATCAACTGATTGCGACATGGCAAATTACGTTTTGATATCCACAGCTTTTCAGGTATGCTATATAACGAAAACAATGAACAGAAAACTAAATACATGTTACGTTTAAAAACTGTTTTCTGGCAACTGGCGATGGATTTCTAGTTGTACATTTTATTCAAGCTAGACAGCTATCTATTAAGCTAGCTGCTTTCAGTTTGCTCCAGAACACAGGGCTTTACAACTGCTTTATATCTGTTGACAATGCTAGTGATAGACAAGCAAATAATCTGAAAACCCTGTATAGTATAAAAAAAATTCTAGAGTTAACTGCTTTATATTTTTAACAAATTATTTGAAATTTCAACAATCCATAAATACAAGTATTGCTGATGTTGTTCCATTTTCCACAAACACTTACAGAACAATGAGCAATTATATATTGTTTGGATCAATGCTATCGTGCTAAAAGTTTTCAAATGTGCAAAGCATGCGAATGACATCACCTCATTGCATAAATATTCATGTTTTAGCAATAAACCTGCTTACCTTGCCATTCTCGATATTATACTGTATGAGAAAGAACCGCCTGTATTAATTGCTCTACACTTGCTAAATTTTTGCCAAATATACAGTGCATGTAGAGGCTAAAATGATCATCATGAATCCTAAAATTCATCCTACTAAATAACTTTGGTTTTCAAAACATTTTAAACGTAAATAGCGTACACTTCTGCTGGATCATGCGGTCTTACGTGAAGCCATAAACGCTGCTGCTTTCCAATTCGCCGTTACAGATTACAAGAGACCAAACTACATATTAATGCGCATTGCTGGCTTTCCTTAAGAGAATACAAGTTTAAAACACGTTTCAAGCTTAAATGAAAATCTAATATATTCGAGCAGAAATATAGCCAGTTTTGACAACACACACACTATTCCCTCCCACACACACGCGCGCCATCAGCTCAGTAGTGGCAATTTAAATGTTAAGACCAGCTGAATAAAATATTTTATGAAAATCATGGTACAAAATCATAAATGTTATTTAACGTTTTAAATTCTCATTGAAAACGTGCTCATAAAACACTGACTTGTCACGAACCATTGCATGCACTCTACATGCACGAAAAATGTTTGAATCTTTTAAATCCTTTGGTTTGCTGACTTATGAAATTTTATATTTTTGTTTGCTACGTTTTCTTTCTGATGATCTAATAAATAAAATTAAGCAGAAGTAGAAAGACATGAAAACGAAGTGCCACATCATCACCCTCTTGACTCTTGACCATTCGAACTGAAAAATACAAGTCCAAACCAAATGCTATAATGTGTCGTGAATCATAATTGTATCGTAAATTGGATGATATAATTTAGTTGGGTAGTTTAATGAAAATTATGAATGTGCATCTGTTATGAAAAATGCTCTGCCACTCACGTCACCAGTTAAACTTGACATGCGTGTCTTTAAGCCTTATCTAAAGACCAACGTAGCTTTACTTCGGTGGCGCCTTTCGTGTTGCATGCTTAATAACTTTTTCAGATGCATTTGCTAACTACTGCAGATCCTTACAAGTATTTATACGTGCAGATGAGCATAATTTTATAATTTGCTCTTTGCTACACAGTTGCTACTGATTTCATAATCATATTAATCATCCTCTAAGGATCAACAGTTACATGAGAAGTTGCACGATTATTGCCCGCAGTGCAAAAATATTGAAAACCTGATGCCACGCTCATTCATCATAAAAAGTTAACATGTGTTCGTATTTTTTTTGCAAAAAATTGATCAACTGCTGCTGGTTATGTAGAAGCAGGGAGAAAAGACCAAACTTTGCAATAAAAACGCAAACACGTACATTATAGTTCTCTGACTGATTCAGCAGCGCAGGATGAACAGGATGAAGTAATTTATTAGCAGTAGTGGTAACAACCGCCACAGAGAGAATCCACATACTCCATACATCTTTTTTTCATAAGACCTCCACATCATAACATGCCTATTTTGCTAAAACTGCTCCACTATTTTATGCTTCTTGTATGGAATATTGTTACAATAGAATATTACTATAATGATCATCATTCTTTCGAAAAGCCCAGTGTAAATGCATGCACATTACTGACTACTAAAGCAAGAGTAAAGTATTAAAGCCTCTGAGAGAAGAGAGTTATTTTACTAATTGGCTTTACACAGCTGGTAGATGGTCTCTGGCCTTACTCGCCCTTTAAATCTAAGCTCCATAAACTTAATAGATCTTGGCAGGTTGTTGTTGTTCAGCAGTATAGTAGTAGCAGCAGTGTCTGATGTGGTGACGACGACTAAAGTCTAGATATCGCAAATTGCAAACTACCACGTTGTGTCCTAGTCGGCATGTTGTTGGGTACATATCGAGGTCTTGTTTCCATCATAGCGTTAAAGGACAAACACCTACCACCAGTAAAGTGAAGCCGTTATATTTAGCAATTTAGATGTTGTCGTGCTCTCAATAATTTTCTCTTGTGTCTCCACTCTCCACTCGAGTTTTATGAAAACGCTGCTAGTCCATTGCGAAATCTATATTACGCGTTTTCGCTGACCAGCAGCACAGCGTGGGCTCCTCGCATCTGCACCCGCATAATCACTCTTGTGGTGACACTTGATCACCGTCCCCATTCACTGTTGTTACAAAAATCGAGCAGTTTTGTGGAAAAAATCAGCCATATAATCGGACCGACAATCCTTCTTGACCTGAAAAGAATTTCAAGGACTTTTCTCTTGGTGGCAATAAAAAACTAGTGTGAGTCAGATTTTAATTCATTCAATTTCCCGTAATATAGAATGGAAATTTAATGGCCCATTATGTAAGGAAACAATAACAAGAAAGCAATTCTTCTTATTATGAGCAATCCAATTAAATTGCGTAGTTGTCACTGCGCCGCACATTCACGTACGACATTTAATACGTGTTTGTGTTGTGTGCAACTTGAGAATGTCTCAAGCAAAAATTAACGAAATATGTTATCCTTAAACCTGTTTCCATTTTTGGAGCCTTGAAATAAATGTGTTCCTAAAACAAGATAACATTTTGGCATTGACAGCTTTTGCCTTCAAACAAGGAACTCGTCCAGTGGATTTCGTGTCAGACCATAACATAAAATACATATGTTTGCGTCAAGACGAATTCCCAAATAAATGGATTCGGGACACGAGACACGTACTTCAAGTGTGTGAGACAGTCAGGTCGTAAGGTTAATCAATAATTTGGGCCACTGTCTGGCTGAAGCCTTTCCTGGAGTCCCAAACTGGAAGAAAAGCCTAAAAGGAAGAAGCTGCCTGATTAAAAAGTAGCTTCCTGCGTACGTGACAATGGGGTGTTGTAAGAAGAAAAAGGTAAAAGGAAGAAAGGGCAAGGTAATTTTTTATTATTTGAGTGAAAAACCACACAATAATAAGACATTGTGTACTTTATCATTTGGTAACATGCAAGACAAGATTGTTGGTAGGAGCACGGGTGAAAGTATGCGTTGCGACGTAGTGAGAAAAGCGATTAGTTTGCGGATTGCATTTATTCAAGCGGGTTGATAGAAAAAGGTAAAAGGTTCAATGAATGCAAACATGCATTTTGTTTGCGCTTTTATGCAAAAGACAACATATCACAATGATCATTGGATGTACGTGCCTTCTCTTGTTTTCATTACAACATTTTGCATCATCGGGATTAGATAAAAGTAACAAACTCCAACCGCTGCCGTAGACAGATACAGATTGGCTCAGTGGATAATTGCCAAAATGCATGACATGAGAGTTGCTCCCTGTGTATATAAAATGTGTACTTTGCCATAAACCATTTTTACCCGAGAGGAGGTGTGAACTTTATCATCGTGAAACAAGTTAAATAGCAAAGGCATGTTAGCTATCACAATATTCACCCATGCACACAACGACACAAGAATGATCACGATGATGATGATTATCTTGACGACACCAACACAAGCGTTCACATCTCCCAAGATGATGCAAGTCATCCGAAAAACGTGAAGGTGTGACAAAATGCCGGAACATTTTATCAACCAACACAGCAACAGTGTCACATCTTACAGAAAATTATGCTGTTTGAATTTGCTACTGCTTCATCTGCATAAAATGTTTAAAATCAAAGACACTTTTCACTCTGTCCACAAGCAGCGAATGGTGCGTGGAAATTCATCAAAGCATATTTTTTAATTTTCATGAAAGATATTTGAGGTATTATTGTAGTAATGTGTCGTGATGGGTAGAAACAGAGGGAGAAACGTGGCGTGTTTCATTCACATTCTTGTGTTTGTAAAAGTTTGTGCTATTGCCAATACTGTGCTAGATCTCTTTATAAGAAGAATGCAATATGGAACTTGCGGTGGAAAAGGTGTAGTAGAATGCGGCACAACAACAAACACAAAAGGAAAAGAATCGTCAAAAGTCAAATTACATTTTTCGTTTGGTGGTGTGGGGTAAAAAGCTGATGTGTTGTATAGATGCTCGTGTGGAAGAAAACAGGCAAAAAAGAAGCCTAAAATATTTTATGAATAATTGATCATTTGAATGAGCGAGCGCTAAATTGTACGGTAGCGTCTTCAGTTGTTTTCTTATTGACAATTTTTTGCTATGAACGTACTCCACACACGAAACAAACACATTTCGTTACTCTTACCTATGTACTCTTACTCGTCTTTTCAAATGTAGGTACTTACTTTGAATATTGGGAACGTACGAGTTGGTGATTCTCAGTATGGAGATATACATAAAAATAGAAACGAATGAATTCAGTAGTATTGCATGGAATCGGGAAACGAAAAAGCAATTTATTTTCCTTTTTGGTTGCTTGCTACATACGAAAGTCGAAGATGAAGACGAGTAAGCACAGTTGCACCAAAACAACACATGGGAGATTTCTGTTGCTAGTATTTCTTAATACATGACTACTTAATGTGGTAGTGAACTGAATGAGAGGGAATAACATTAGCATTATCATTATCATTGGAAATGTAGTCATCATTAGAGTTGTTGTTAGTCGGCTGCATAATGTATACACAAACACACGTCATGGAACATGCGAGTAACTTGGGAATAGAAAAGCCCTTTCTGATGTGTGTGTAGTAACAAAACATGCAACGCAATGTTTTTATTGGCATTTCAAATTGTACATGATGTGGAAAGAAAAAAGGAGCAAATAATACTTCTTTTTACTATAATGCACATTTTAACTGAATTTTACTATTCCTAGACCAAAATCAGAAAGTTGTGTTGTGGCATAATTTAAGCATGCTTGTTTTTCTTGGGCTAGGTTTAGAGTGGCGTTGAATGAATTGTTGGATGCTTTTGTAAAACAGAAGCAAAACAGTGGAAAAGAAAGGGATTTAAACAATTGTATGTAAAGATTTAGATAATCAGCATAATAAACAAGAGAACACAAAAATCACCAATCAATTTAAGAAGAAATGTGTTTTTATTCTCAGCGGTTGAATTTAAGCATTAAGAAACGGGAAAACGGTAACAACTCATTCAACTGAATTGGAAGTAGTTTTGTTTAAGGTCTGAATTTCATTTCTTGCGGGATTCGGCTAAATGTTTCACCAAACATTTATGACAGTCACATTAGCTTTAACATATCCTTAAATGCATCTTGGAGAAAGAAATTCTTGTTTAATTTCAAGTAAATTCGGCCCTTGATGCCTCTGAAAAATATTATGCTTATGTAAATAAGCTGGCAGCGAATATAAACCAAACAGTGTTGGCGGAATGAAGGAAGAAAAGGATTAGGTGTTGTAGGACTTCCTTTCTACGATAAAGTATTCGTCTGTTCGTGGTCAATGGTCAGTGCATAAATTATTGTCCTACGTTCACCAAATTGGACAAGTATGTAGTATGCAGTTTCTGTCGGAGAAAGGTATACAGAACAAGTTGTTGGTGGCCACGATGGTGTCTCTGGGTATTAATAAACTCAGCTACTGTGGAATATTTCATCAGAGAAAAAGTTACACAAGTTAACGACGATGTAATAGGGGTAAGCAAATACGCTGCACCAGGACATTATCAAGTGTGCAACATGCACGATGGCATTCATTCGTTTCCTGCCCGGCCTTACGTAATATTACCACCTTGGTGTTCAATGCTCCTGTGAGAATTTCCAACAACGTGTTCCTCCAAGAAAAAATATTATGCATGCATGTATTGCATTTTCCTCGCTTCCCCGTCTCAATTTCTTGTTCTTATATAATATGATGCCACATCAGTGCATGCATACCGTTCGTTTTCCTTTTCCTAGTTTTAAACTTGAATGCTTTTCGGCTTGTCGTGGTGGCAGTGGCAGTGTAACTGTAACAAAATGTGAAACTATTTCTTCATGCAGGCATATATATTAGTTGGTATTTAGGTCCCAAAGCTCATCTGGTTCATTACTCGGCTCGTATACCATTCCAAACTTGAAACATCAGAGAGCAGAGAAGAGGAAAAATGCAAGGAGAATAAGTTTGCGCCCGTTACCGTATCTTCCAAACGGGTGGAAAGGGAATATTAGAAAGCCCGAAAGAAGATGCAACGCTACATTATTCAAAATTCTTCTTCTAAAGTATTAGGGCACACATGTAGTCGTCGTATAGCCAGAGTAGTGGATTTTGTAAAATATTTACTGCATTTTCTTTCTACACTGCTCTGTTGTGTGTACTTAAAAAGTAAAATAGTAGAACATGTTGCGCATTTTTACATAAGCTAAAGTACAAAAAGGAAAGAGGAACAGGGGCATGCCATAAAGATACGGACTTAAAAACATCATCTTCTAAAATTTAGTAGAATGCTTCTTTCTGAAGAGATAAGCATCTTGCCACCACCAGAACGGAAAGTGGATTTTGTCGAGAGAGAGTTCATCGGCAGAAATAATAGAAGCAAAAAGAATGCACCATGCATTATCTTTCAGAAAGAAGATGAGGCGGGTATGAAATTGGAGAATGTCTCAAGGAGAAAAAAACGCAAGCACGACTCTCATGTATTCACGTGTGTGTGTATGTTTGTGTATGTGTCGCATTGCATACTTTTTGGATTTTTTCTTTTGTGCCAGTGTTATTATTGTCTTTCTTAATTTAGCATGCATGCATACACAGCACATAGTTGGCTGAGAGAAAAGCGGAAATTCAGTGCAAAACAGACAGGCAGTAACTTTGCATATTATAGAGCGTCTTGTTGAAGTAGGTGCTTCCTGTTGGTACTCATATTTTGAACTGAAAATCAGCCAAAATAAGTAAATTATACATGTGATATTCGTACACATTATGTAGAATCTACATGGAACATGGAGAAATGCAAAATGCAACAGAAGGAATGCCGTCAAGAAATATTTTCTTAAATTGAACGCGACGCGTAAAAGGAAAAGAAAGTTGTTGTTGATGATGCTATTATACACATATGAAGAGTTGCAATGGAGAGACATAACAGTAAACATCAAAATGTCGTCAATTTTTTCTGACTTGTATAACTGTGGATGTTTCATGTATTTTTTACATGGCGAGTCAGTTCTTGATCGTTAAGATTTTTTGCTTTGAAGCTCTCTCTGTATTTCTTGCTCTCTCCCTAGCTCTGTCATCAACTCGGGGGAAGATAAATTGGAGACAACTTTTTTAGTCTCTTCATTCCCCCAACAGTGCACGCACGCCCGTCTTGTTGATGGCCAACATGGGGGCTTTCAAGCGAAGAAAATGTTGATATTTTGTAAAGCCTACAAGAAGGAAGAACGTGAACCTGGTGGCACTATTTTTTGCTCGTATTATGATATGATGGGCAATAAATTGCAAAAATGATTATGTCAGATTTTTGGTGATTCCAACTTAATTTGGTGCGATGGGGTGGCAAGGAGGGAAAGGTGGAACGCATACTTTAGCAGACTATGTCTACCTATAAGCACAGCCCAGTGTATACTTTGGCAATAATGGCAATACACATATTTGATACGTCATGAAAAATTTGTAGCGTTACAGATTGATTGAAAGTTGAAAGTTATCATGGGTAAAAAAGAACGACACGGTTCGATATTATGGAAAGTAAGTGTAGCTTAGGTTCCAGTGAAACGTGTCCGCATAAAAAAATTCATCGTTGAAAAAGCTTTAAATTTTACTCTAAGCTTAAAATCTATATCCGACAAAAAATTCCGTCGCCAGTAAAACGGTATGTTGAGTAAAGCCGTTTTTTACATTTCAAAGTCTTGTGTGTTTTTATGCTTCCAAGAAAATGGAAATGAGGGCAAGTATTTGCCGTTCTTTACTACTTATATATTTCACAACAGTCCATACTGCTTTTTGGCTGGCCTAAAATACTCAGCATATTATTACTTCCATAATGTTTTTCATCGTCAAACTTTAAGTTCTATGAAAAGTGCAAGGTAATATAAGAAAGAAGGTTAACTTGTCCGTTTTTCTTGTAGAGTATTACGGCAACTTATATGGTACACGTCAGTTGTTGCTTTTTCTCGGTTCTGGAATTTTTCGTCTGTGGAATCTTAAAAACTTTACTTGTACTTCCTGCATACCTCGCTACATTAACAACTGCTGTTGTAATATTTCCCTTTTTACCTACATTACTTAGAGGAGCCGGGATACTCGACCGTCACTGAACTGAATGAATGTCACACATACCTATTCCGCCTGACTTCCAGAATCCCCTGCTGCTCTTATATCTCATCATGCCATCTTATTAACAGAAAATGGAGCAGGAGCAGTTTTGCTATCAGCTTCATCACAGCTTAAGGCTTTTTTCTCAAAACTTTGCTACTATCACCACCACCTCGAAACTCCTACCGTAAAATGATCTTTACCGGTGCTGATATGCAGTGTAGTCTCCTTGTTTTCTTTATTCTGGTTGTGGAGAATAGTAAAATGCTACAAGAAAAAAACAAGCGTGTAGCAAAAATGCTCACTTTGGGATGTTCAAAAAAGCTTGAATTTTTTGGAGCATGATAGCTGGATTTTGCTTTTTCTCTAAACGTCTATATAGGCCCACGCAGACATACAAAAACATTTTGTTTTCATCTGTCTAAATGGTTTTCAACGAATTTATACAGCATACAACGATGTTTTGCAAATATTTTATTTATCATCATACCATAATCATTATGAGCATATTTAATACATATTTCAAACATATTTCGTAAATTTCCTCGTTTCCCACATTTTTTGCACAAAGGAAGCAGTTCAAACCTCTTCAAAATTTTGTCAACGCTCAATAGCATGCGTTACTCATCTTGATTAGTTGTCTTTCGGGAAATCTTGACTTTGAAAGTTTTCGGTAACCCGGATGCGCAGTTGATAACTAAATGTATCGCTTATATTGATGGTTATCGCTTGTCGCATAACCTAATTTTTCTGTCTGCATTGCATTCAATGCTAGAAACGCATTTACTTCAAATGCAATATCGAAACCCAAAACAGCTACCTAACCTATTCAGAGGGTACGCTCTTTCATATATAGTGTTCTACACTATATGAATATCTTGGCACTTTCATTATTGAAGGAACAGGAAACGCAAAGATAAAATTTCATAGACGAAGCAAGTCCTAAGTACATGTTGGTTGTTTTTGTCAAGCATTTTTTTGAAAATAGAAAAAGCTCATTGAGTCCAGACGATGCTGGTGCTGTACGAATGATGATCCTCATTTTCATCTCATCATTTCCTTGGCATATGAAAATATGGGGGCTGTGTATAATAACCATTTAGCTCAATGAATTTATATATTAGAAACGTAAACACATGGCCATGGTACACCTTTGTACATGTGAAACACGTTTTTCATCCTATCCCATGTGACAAGAAAGGACAACGCGAGAGGAAGAGGAAATAGAAATGGGCACCGGCACAAGATAAGGGATTTAGTTGATGTTTTTAACAAGAGCCATTTCTCTTGTATATGTGCAAGCCCATTATCGTTACAACGGGGCCAGGGCAAATATTTGGTGCGTAATAACGTAACTAGTAAACTACCATAATATTAAGCTGAAAGTAAAGTTGCCGGCCGGATCGCCGGTCCGTACAACAACAACAGCAAGTAACGGATGACAGGGTAGAGGCAGTGGTTATTATAGCGCGTTGTAAATGTAATCGCGATGTTGATGTCTACTGATGTGTTTTGACTTTAGTTTGGTATATCCACGTAGACTGTTGAAAAGATACAGAAAAGCAGCAAAAGAAACATATCAGTACATCCTATCATCATTTCATTCAGAGAGAAGCCCTCACTCTCTCTCTGACTCACACGGGGATGATGTTCGCAGATTCTCTCGTTGAGCCTGTGCTATAATAATACAAAGCTTTAGTTGTGATGCTTCTGGTGCAGCTTCCTTCCTCCTTTTCGTCTCCGTTACCGTTCCAGCCAGAGGATAACTACAATGACAATAGTAATGTCGTCGTGGCACATGCCATGCCAAAGTCATGTCGTTCATCGTCTCGTCTAAAGAGAACATTTTATACTTACCTTGAAGCATAACGAGGGTGACATATGAAATTGGATTTTGTTCAAGGTGGAATACCCTCATCATCATCGTGATCATCATCTTCCAAGTCTTCACATCACACACACGAAATAGCACATAAAGCAAAAGATCTATGTTAACTGCACAGAAATGTACACACAGACAGAAATTCTCTTTACTTGTAGTGCACTCGTTTTACTATACACACGCATTGTTTTCCCTTTGTCCCTGCTAGCAATTTATCTTTATGAGATGAAAACTACTACATACTTATACTACTGCTGCTTGAAAGAGAGACAAGGAGTGAGCCCGATAAAAAAATACTTTACTGACATAAACAATGAGTTATTGATTGTTTACGCTCTCCTTTTTTCCAAAGCCTTTTGAAAAGATGGAAAATATTGTGAGGGCAGCAGCAACAACATCATCATCATGTTGATGTAGTTGCTGAGATAGAAAAAAGATGAAATTACTTTTTTTCTTCATCATGTCATAGTATTCCGCGATTATGTTAACAGCTTTTCTAGTTGTTGTCGTTGTTGCTTTCGAGTGGAAAATGAAATATTAAGGATAAGGCAGTTAAAATTTCAATTTTGGATGCATTTTAGCCTGAGAGAAAAACAACTTGGTATTGGAATAGGAAATGCCAACAGCTTGTTTTTTTGCAGGGCAATGGCAAAATATTGTATTGAATATATGAGGAAAATATGTTAGAACGTAACTAAACACACACACACGTGTGACATCATGACATCTACTACACAGAAACATGCATGATGGCTAAAATTCGAAGAAACAAATTCCACCTTGTTGGTCGTTTTGTCGTTTCATGTCAATCAGCTTGCTCATTGACTTGAAAAAATAGAGAAAGAAAGCAGCTTTTTCACGTTAGATTTATCAAACAAAAGATAATATGGCTCAGTTGACAGAAAAACGACTTGTGAGTGTAGTTATGTGTAGTAGAATCGAGGTAAAGGTTGTTAGAAAGAATATTATTGTGTTCCTCAATATAATGCTATTATTACGCACAGGATTTCAAAGAAGACAATACAGATTTACTACAATGCCAATCTTAAGCTCTCCTTGTAATAATATTGTGTTTCCCGAGTTGTTGATGTTGCTTTCCCCTGCTACTTTACTTTATATCAATTCCTTGCGTGAGGGACGCACACATAAGGAATCGGGAGGAAAACGGTTGCAAAGAAAAAGTGGGGTTCTATACGTGATTTTCGGTTTTCGAGAATTCATTGCAAAGACTAGAAACTATATTAAGTTGGCAGTTTCTCCATTTGTTTCGCTTGTTTGCTAGTAATGATACGTTGCACAGATGAACTTGGGCTGTGTAAAATTACTGCTGACTAAGGTTTTTTTCTGAGAGAAGAAAAACATACTAACCACAGTGACATTGAATTGCACTGATTCTAGAGAATAATGAAGTCGTCTGTATCGGAAAATTTGCTTTTTCTTGTAGATGATGATGCGATGCCGACGTCGGGAGTCAGTAATTGCATTGCAAGAACGAGCAAAACGAAAAAGAATGAAACCCAAGAAGAAACGTTCCTGGGCAAATGCCGACTCAGAAGAACAAAAAAGCGTTTTTAAATAAGCCTATTCAGAACTTATGGCGATAATTCTATACATACTATACCACTACAGATTGTACTCCTTTCGTTGCAAACTGTGGACATAGTGGTGCACTAATGTACAAAAAAACTTAATGACTAACTTGCATAAAAGTTGCTCTCTGTAATTGCACTACTCGTTCTTATCTTAATGTCTCATTTGCAGTTTGTTTTCATTGTCAGGATTCATTAAACTTAAACTGGATGAATGTAAGCTGTTTTACATGTCATCGAGTATTTATATACAAATGGCTATGGCTGAGTTGCAATATCGTTTTTTATGCAGATTAATTTGAAGATAGTATACAGAACAGACGGTATATTTTATTTGGTTTATTTATTTGTTCCAAAGCTCCAAAGCAAGTTTCTTGTTCCAACAACTGCTTAATCCCTTTAACCTTTTAATCTGCGTAAGCATTCCGTCCGGAACAGGCCTTTCTTCACGGAAGAGTACACACAAGAGAACAAATGCAAAGAGCACCGTTGTTGTTGATGGTACTAAATAAAGCAGTTAATTTTGTAAAGCAAGTGAAATGAGACGAAGTGTGAGAGTGTGACTTCTGGAATTTGCTGATATATATTACCCGCTGAAAAGGAGCAAAAGTAATGATAAACACCAACTTTTGAATTGATTGAGATGGCCAATGAGCGATGATAGATAACCGGATACTTACTACTTGTAACATGCATTTATATTTGTAATTTAATTCCTAAATGACGAACATTCGTGTGTGTGTTTTATCTACGGTAAAAAGACAATCTACAATATCCAAACCTTTGGGAATGGACAAGTTGTATGAAGACAATATGCATTCCATTGTATTCGCTAGCATGCATCTGTGAAACAACTTTTCTGATG
Organism: Entomobrya proxima; assembly: GCA_029691765.1. NCBI lineage: Eukaryota > Metazoa > Arthropoda > Collembola > Entomobryomorpha > Entomobryidae > Entomobrya > Entomobrya proxima. The sequence continues at coordinate 7,777,719 of CM056169.1, forward strand.
AAAATAAAGCGAGCAATATTGAAATAAATAAAATAAATGAACAATGGCACAACTGGAGACCAAAATCTATCTACAAGTTTTATTCCCCATCCACGTGCCATTATTATAAAGTTCTCACACGATATCTCGTTGACACTGTTGGAATTCGTGCGTATATGTATGGGTTTTTTTTTGGCTAGATAAAAAAGCGAGAGAACATGGGTCGGAATCCGTTCCCATGATGGGCAATAGTAGTAAAATGTCGCTCCTTCATTTGGATTTTTATAGGATTACTCGGCATTCATTCAGAATATTTCTAGACACGTTATATGAAAGCGTAATATGCTCGATAATAGTACTCGGTGGTATTAATGTAAATATTTACAGCTTTCATTTTAAAAACACATCCTGTGTCTTTGTCCCTTGTGCCTGGTAGCATATTCCGCCTGCCGACGGCATGCGAGTAGTATCAATGGTTCCCAGAAATGGTTCATTATTGTGCATAAAAATATGCAAGACCGAGCACATAAGGTACACAAAACCCGGATACAAGAACGGGCCAAATAACACATGTATTCACACAGCAAACTTATTATTCTCCGTATCTTTGTCCTCATCTGTTCACTTTGTATGGTAGGTGGAGGAGGCCAAAGCACACAATACGCTTCTGTTTTTCTCCTCCGCACAAGTCGACTCTTTGGGAACGCTGAATTAAAACGTATGTCGTGTTTGTGAGAATGTAACGTGTTCCATTTATGTAAACTACTATATCAGGCTCTCTAGATGAGCTGGTGGCGGTGGTGCTGATGAAGAATCTCATCTGCAAAGCTAATAAATGAACACACAATGAAATATCCATGGACTTTATGAAGGTTCAGTTAGTTCAAACCAAAAACTTTACTTTTTCACTCTATCAAAATGGCTTTCCAGCTTTTCAGACTGTTCATGGTTTTTATCCTAGTGGTTTCACTGGTCGTTTGCTCTGATCTCTCTTTGTTTTACTTTGGCATCATCAGTGGCAGAAACTTGAGCAACAAGAAGCTACAGAGGTAAAATCATGATGGCAATGGTAGGTAACAACATGTAAAACAGGACAAAAGAGTGCAAAAGCTAACTCTATGAGCTTGTCAAAGTATTCAGTAGCAGTAGATAAAAGATCGGCAGGATTTATACAATACACAATATTGCACCATGTACTAGTACGCTGTTCGCTGTTAATTTTGGCAAAAAAGATGGTGTCCATGATACTTAGCTAACTATTTTGGTTTAACTCTGGCTTGTCACCGATATCATTCTTGACAGGGGCGATATGCACCGTGTGAGAGAGTATAGAAAGTAACGACATGTATAATTGTACTTAATTATGAGTTTTCCAAGTCTTTAGAACAACACGTTTTCCCCAACACATGCTATTATCCTCATTCATACCACTTACTCACCGTATAGCTTGCTTATACCAAATTAGAAGCCAGAAGCGATGGCAAAAGGCGAGATATAGTAGTTATATCCCTGCCAAAGTTATACTAATACTATTGAAACATTGATGCTGCACTGTGTTCCCTCTGGTCTGGTGTGAATAAAGCGGTTTAACTGGATACAAAGAATCCTCATTTTGCCCTCTATAATCTACTTTAGTGTATGCTATTGACAGATAGCTTTGGCATTAGTTTATCTCACGTAAGTACTTTGGTATTATTCCGAATTTCAAATTTAAAAGCCAAAAAGTACAGCAGCAGTAGTTCTAGCGAGTGTCGTGAGTGCATATGTACTATTAATGCTTCAAGCTCATTATACTCTTTTCTCTGCGTCTATTAGTATTAGTGCACTTGTATAGATTCCTCTTCTTCTACTCATTTCAGTTTTACGGAGGATTGAAACTTATCACAAGCTTTTTACTCAAGCCTATTTCCGGTATTTCAAAAAGATTACCGCATGCATGCAAAGAGCTTCTCGGAGAGTGCTACAATATGTGTCTCATCTCTCACTTCACTTTCATTCCATCCCATTTACATCGTTGATTTTTTTCTCTCTCTAGTGAGTTTTTACTCATTCCCTCTTGTACACAATAATAATACGAACGTGTAACATATTTCCATACTACATGATTCCAACTTGCCTCTTTTTTTCGTAGAGAAGAGAAAAAACCTGCTATAAGACAGACAAAGTTTTGTGATCATGATGATGATGGCATGGCACACACAATCCGCGTACTTTTTATGCAGCCTTTTGCATTACATTGCTATTCACCACCACTATGAAAATATCTAAAAAAGCATATCTCCTCACTGCTGCTCCTTTTGGAAAGCCTCTCTTTATACTTATTTTTCTTCTTCGTCATCATGATCATCGTGGTCGCCATCCTCACTTAAAACTTCTTTTTGCTCCGTTACATTTTTGGTGTGCGAGTACGTGCAATATGATGTAGGTTTTTTGTTCCTTCTTACACCTACCTAAATAAGTAGAATGCAGTGCGAGAGAAACGCTGTTTTTCATGTAAAATGCTCCAAAGGAAGTTAAAGGAAGAGGAAAAAGTGGGCTCCAAATCGGTCTCTTCTCTCAGTTCCTTTTTTAGACTGGTAGTGAGTGCATGTGCTCGTTCGTAGAAAAAACCTCCATGCTGACTGACTGGCTTGTGTAGAGACTCTGAAAATCTTGTGCTGGTTGCGTTTCACTCGCTGTTCCATCATCATCATCATCAACGCTGCTGTTGTTGTTATTGTCTGGCAGGGTTTTTGGATTTTTACTCTTCGCCTTTTTCCTACCGTGACATCAACTTCAAAAAGGGTACATGCTTCTACTCTTCTTTCAATAGTTGTGTGCGTACACTTTTTGGTTGGTAAACCCCAAGAAAAAAGACAGTTTACGCTATGTACGCGCAGTGTCATGTGATATTGTTTCTTGTCTGAATGGTTAGTTTACTTCTGCTTGGTTGGTGACTTACATTTTCCCTTTCCCATCCAAATAAACTTTCGATATTTTTCCAAGAATTTTCCCATTCTTTCCAAAGAATAAGAAGAAAAGGAGAAAGAGAAAACGATATTGCCTGCAATGATAGTGATAATATAATAAGTGTATAGAGAGAATCATTGTCTCCAAAAAAGAAAGCGTGTGTACACGAAGAAAACGAGGAGCGAAAAAATACGTAACGCCTGTAACAGGAAGGAAGAGAAATGCCTATACATTCGAGTAGCATATAAACAGCCATAAAACAAAACTGCCTACTTACTTAACGGTGAAATTTTATGCACACTTTTTTGTCCTCTCCACGAAGATACATATAAATGTATGTAAAATACAACACTCTGTCTACTTTCTATCTTGTCGTGGTTCTTCCAGAAGGAGAATGTCATAAGAAGCAGCAGTGCAGGGACACACACGTTTCTCAGAGTAAAAGTCATATTACTATTCGTTTTCACACAATATCATCACCACCAAACTCATTGTGCTTTCCATTTTTGTCCATTGTTGTTTGAACATGTGAAATAAACAGGCTAGTTCAGCGGCTTTCGCATGGTTTCATCTTTTCCCCAAAAGCATTCTATATAGTATTATTATCCTTCGTTCATACACAATATACATTACTTTCGCCTGCTGTTGAAGCTGGAGGGAGAAAGTTGCCTGCGAATTTCATGTTTTTCCTTTCACTTTTATTTATACATCCAAGTTTTGCAATGTTTTTTGTTAAAAGACAAAGCATTTTCAGTTTCAAGTCACATTCAAATTCAAAATATATATGCTTATGATCATCATCATCACCACACTGCCGCTGTTCCCTGCACTGAAACTGAAGCCCCTTGTTCGCGACAAGTTTGATCCTTTTTTTCTACCCAGTCACGAAATTTCTACGAACATGTGTGTAGAATCTACTGCAAAAGCCTAATATATGCTTGTATAATAGGTATTACGTACGCACTTTTCCCCAACATTTGTGACTTGTGACAGATGAAGTGTATAGGAGTGTAAAAGTGGTGAATTTATATGGCAAAAAAGGAGAAAGCCAAGCAGAGCAACCGGTGCGGTGCATCTCATCATCCATTGTGTTCGGGGGTTGAGTTTAGCCTAAAAGTGTATAACGTACTACTACTTTCCCCCACGCAAAACTAGAAGAATTTCCTCAATATTACTGCATCATTTGCTGAAAAGAAAGGAAAGTTTAGTGCCTTTTTTCCCTTTTTCCCGTTTTCACAAGTGAATGAGCAAAATGTGGCAAAAGTAGCATTTAAAGAGGATATCCATTCCTCCTCCGATATTGTATCAGGGCGGAACTTTTTTTCAGCAGAGAAAAGCTACATCCGTTCAAGTAGAAGCGGTCGAGGACAAGAAGAGGTAATAGTATAGTAGTACAACATTCGTCACATTTTCCGGATAAAAGTTGTAAAATCTCGTTTCTCTTCTTTTTCCTTCTCTGTGCTGTCTACGATTTTGCTACTTATTCTCCATTTTTCTCTCTTCGCCTCATGCTCACATTGCGTATCTCATTTCCTCCAGTCAAGTAAAGGGAATAACTGTATTCATGATGGTTGCAAGTGTAGTCTTTGTCTAAAAAGGAGAGAGGACAAAAGAAAAAAAGATACTACACACATAATATTTATTCTTTTTGCGGTATTGGTGTATGTGATCTGGTGCTCTTTGGTGGTGATGTTGAAGAAATAAAACAGACGGAAAACTAAAAGAAAAGGAGAAAGTGTGTATTTATATGTATTACGGATGGGTTAATGAGGAATTTAGGATTCTGTGCCGGCACGCAAAAACTGTTATCCATAATACATTGCTCTCTTGTGTTACACTTTCACTGATCCCTTTTGCCTATTGCTATTACCATTACTACAACAAGAGATACTAAAAAACGAGGAAGAGGAGGAAGGGAAAAAAGTTAACGAAAAAACCCTTTTCTTGAAAAAATCAAGTGTTGTAGTTATTCCTTGCTAACACACACATGTAAGTAATCTCATGATTCTGATGATATGTACTTTGCTACTTAGATATATTTATAGCAACTATACGCGCATACAATGCACGCTTTTCTCTCTCTTGACTCTTTTGGTTTGTGATTCACGCAGGATAAAGTAGTAAAGCTTTTGATCTAGAATTCGTTTCGTTCTGAAAATCATGGGTTTCTGGTTGTTTTTCCCGTTTTCTCTCATGACACACTAGTGTTCTCCACATAGCTGATTTTTCTTCGTCTTATTTCGTCAGAGTGTGTGTGGTGGTGGCTGTGTTGCTGCTACTGACACTAATCTGGCTCTTTTTGGATTTACTCATCTCTTCCGCGGATTCCACTACTTTCCTTTTTCCATGCGAATCTCATAAAAAGTAAAAATAACACAATGCACTCTAAAAAACTTTACCAAAACATGCTGACTATTCTTTTGTTTGAGTGGAACACACACACACACAGACACACACAGAGAGAAAAATGTACGTGTGTTTGGGAATTGAGAAAAAAGGAAACAAGAGCCAGTAAAAGAATAAATGGTCAGCAGTGGAGTTCATACAATCCTACGATTTATGTCTAGTAGAACCCCAAGATAACACGGACTTTAACCTAAAAATAATAGTAAGCAGAGAAAACATTTGCGATTGCACTCCTCTTATGTGCTATTTCCTTTCTCTCTGCCCATAAAGAATTTCCTTTTATATGCAATGCAATAGTGGTTTTGGGTTTACGCAACAAAAGTAATTTTTTTGGGAAACAGTTTCCTCTCAAGTAGTGCATATAGCTAGGCAGTAGCCAGAATGTCTAAACTAAAAAACGCGAGTAGAATAAGACTGTTCTGGGACAAACAAAGGGGGTATCCATTTATAAAAATTGCCTTTGTAATATAATCTACCATGCCGCATGTCTCACTTTCTCCCATTTCAACATGATTTGCTGATGATTTTTTCATTCTTGTTTTAGGATGTGATCCTCTTTCCTTTATTTTTGGCTAACTTTGTTAGATGCATGGATTGTATTTTACCTTAGCAAGGAAGGAAGTAGCAAGTGTAGTATATTCATTTGTAATCATCATCAGCATGAGCCTTCCCACACGGTCCTCATATAATACATAAAACATCCGCAAACAAAGTCGTGTAGTGGAACGTGCAAATCTTGAACTTATACGTAATCCTAGCAAAAGTAAAAGGCATATTTCCTTTTACCTTTCATGAAAAGAAAAGGGAATGAATAACAACACAGTCAAGTGAAATGAATGAAAGGGAAAAGACGAGACGTGTGAAAGATGGATGTGCAAATGGAAGTTATTCCTCCTGAATTAAATACTTCCATTCTCTCTTTTCCTCTTAACTTGAACCTAGAAAAACGGTTAACCTTTCCTTCCTCTCGTTTTTTCAGAAAAAAAACTGCTTATACGTCAGTGTAAGCACTTTCTTCCCTTTCATTTTCATCTTTCATTTCTAGTCTGGGCTAAGGGTAAACGATATAACCAGTTGTATAGACAGGTAGACAGGTACGTGAAATCTCATGAAAATACAAATAGGTCGAGGAATACTCATTCTTAAGCATCTGCAATAGCAGCCAAGTCTGCATCTTTTTTTTACCTTTGTTGCCATTCACATTCCTAGGCAAAGGGGACGCCAACAACAAGAACATGAAAGCGCTTTCGCCATTTCACATTTATCCAAACTTTTTTAGTGGTCGTTTGTTGTAGTGAAGTAAGGCATATAGTTCTGTTGTTAGTGTTCTTGAAACAAATCACAGCAGACATAAAAGTTGCTGGCATCAGACGATGCAATAACAATGGGCAGCAATTGAAGAAAAAGTATGAGAATTGGATGTGACTTACTGAATGAGAGTGAGAAGAAGGGCGTCCATATACTTATCAGCGTAAAATACCTATCTATCTGAGAATGTGCACATCTTTGTATTTTTCCTTAGATTTAGTTTTCATCTCTTGTTGGTGGTATTGCTTCCTTTCTATTTTCTACTTTATTGAAGGAGCAGGGGAAGAACAAGAGGCACATCTTTTATTTACGATACAATTCTGATTACTTGCTACTTACGTATTACTGCACTAATACAATACGACTTCCCCGCACGTTTCCCTGCTTGCGAGGACGATGATGATAATGGAGCATGCTGCTGTTGTTGTTGGTGTGTCGAATCTGAAAATAAAATAAAACGACCTATACAGAATGAAAAAGTAGACAGGAGGGAGAAAACGTATTTTGTCCCTTCTGAGTAGACCACTCTGTGTCTGTATGTGTGCAACTGTATAAGACGAAAACAAAATTACTAATTTAAAAAGCGAGGTTGGTATGTCATAAATCATGATTAAAAGTTGATCCCAGGGATGAATGTTAATTGATCAACTTTGTCGTAAATTAAAGCATTTGAACTTTCATATATGAGCAAACACACAAAGTGTGCACAAATGCACGCACGTTTCATTTAATTTCTCCTGCTTGAGCCACCAAATTAACTTGACAAAAGTACGGCACCGTTTAATTTTGCATTTCCTTAGTAAAGAGTACAATAATAGCTACAGTAAAAGTTCTTCATAACCTCAATCCACAGAATCGAAAACAGTCTTGATGTCCGTCCGCATGCATTTTTTTCTGCTAAAAAGTAGCCGTTTTTTCTTACTGCATTGTGTTACATTTTAATAAGTCAATTTGTTTGTGTCATTGTCAGAGTTGGGTAGAAAACGAGAGTGATGGAAGATAGGAAAGTGGGAGGGGAAAGAGAACATAAAGTCTATATATTACGCGTGTCGAGTTGGTCACAATTAATTACCAAAGTAAAGGAAAGTTGCAAACACTAATTATACATTTCGTGAATATTTGCTAATTTATAGATATAAGTTGTTTTGTAAACTAAACTAAAGCAGACAAGTTCAAAGGTATTTTTTGTGGCAAAGCTATGCGGTTATTGAGGTTATGCGGGAAATGGTAGAGAACAATGGAATTTTTCTTTGAACTCCAAGCTGTAGGTGGTACACCTATCTATCTATAACATTTCTTCTTATATGGTTCGATTTGAAACAGAAAGTGTTTACAATTCACAACGATTTATTGCTACAAATTAATAAATATACATGTGTGCAAAATAGTACTTACATGCGCATTAAAAAAAGTGACAGTGATTAAAACAATGAAACTTAAAAATAGTATTTTGATTATTGGAGCGCTTTATTACACAAAGGATAAATTAAAAACTCATAAAGCAAGTGTCAGTAGCAGCATTCTTTTGTCTTAATAGCCAACTCAACAACCTGTCAAAACCGGAAATATTTATTGAAATACCTATTTCTTGAAAACAATTCTCTGAGAATAATTTGCTTTTGTCAAAAGCAATATTACAAAGTATAATGTTTCTTGCAATAATTGTGATTTACACTCTAGTAAAATGAGCTCGACATAAAAATATTATGAGAAATATACTTAATGTGACAAGCAACAGGAAAAAACTCGTCAAAAGGAGTTTTTAAATTAGTAAAAAATGTTCAGCAATGTCCAGTTTTAGTTTTTTACCTGCACATACAATGGTTTTTATGGCCTTGAATATTTGATTGTTTAATCATACCAAATTACTCATTTATCTTCTCTTCACTGATTACACTTTCATTTTCCGCATAAATAACTCCAACTTTTCACTCATTTGTCTTCATCACTTCACATTATGTCTCAAGTGGAGTAAATAGCCTAAGCTTCATAATATGCTGCTGTACTGTAGTAAATGGGTAAAATAAAACTCATTCGCCGCTCACAACAGGCTTTTCAGCAACGAAAATTACTGCGCTATATTTATCAAAGAGTTGACAAGCAAATATTGCTGTTCGGTATAATGTAAGGCAAACACATTCGTCCCACTTTACAAACAAAGCCATGACGCATTATTTTTTACAAAAGAGTAAACAGGTAGGCGATTTCAATTTCAAAGTTTTGTTCTCTGAAAGTTTTGCTCAGCTCTCTGCAACAAAAAAATCATTATCCCCCACCAGCACAGCACCGCACCGACACAAGAGATAATTACTTTATTTTACGCACTTCTTCCTACATTTCTAGATGACTGTGTTTTATATGTTACTTTTTTATCTGTGCCTTATCATCATTAGGAATGTATATATCTTCCATCTATCTCTACTTTACAAGCACCTGCTTCATTATCATTATATTGCGTTTTAAATGCTTGTAAATAAAAAAAACTTGAGAAGAGCATATCGTTTTGGTAATTCATTCACAATATTTTACATTTCACATCCGTTCATCTGTCCGCACCCAGCCATCTTTTTTTGTGTGTGCAATTGTCAGCCTTATGTACAAGTCCAACATATTTCATATAGGTATTCCTTTATGAATTAAAAGTAACTTCACCCTCTTTTTCATTATTCTTTCATGCAATATTATATTATTCATTGTCTTCAACAGCATTTCACGCAGTTATATTAATGTCAATATGCCATCATCATGTAGCTTCATCAGCAAAAAAGAGAATACCTTATGCCAAGCCCTAATAAACAAAGATGAGTGTACACAAATTAGCTATCCATATTATCTATTTGTCGAAAATATGTTTGCAGAGAGAGATTACATTATGATATGTGAGTGCTTTAGATAATATTATGCACTTTGAAGATATATACCTACTTATTTATTAGTCATTCTTTATATCAACGTTAATTAGGACTATCAACGTTGACTAATTATCCCATCTTGCCAGGGAGCAGTAATTGCATAGCACAGCAAAGAGGCGTATCGCCACAATCTATTGCTGCTGCTGCTGCAACAATAAGCACCGGATAAAAAGAGAATTAAAAAAATAATTTGCATTCGCATCCCTCCTCTCCAACAGCAAAGTACGTGAGAGTTTAATAAGCACGTTCGTCTTTCACATTATCTTGTGTGTGTAGGTGCACGCACATTTTTATTGCTAAAGTTGAGTAGAGTTATTATTGTACACATTAGTTAGTCTGCTGCTAGTCATTTTCGGTTTGTTGAACATTTTTTCATAGGAGAAAACAGAGTGCGTATGCAAACCAACTTATATATAGGTACACCAGATCTCATTGTCTCATTTTTTAATTTCTCCTTTGTGTATTTCTGTTTTATTGCAGGCAGCAAGCTCCCTTGCGCCTAGTGACAAATACCACAAGAATCCCCAAGGGGGTCATCGTCGCAACACAACAACTAGCAGCGAAGGTGGTGGAGGGGAAACAAGCAACACTGCAACTAGCAACAATCAGCCTGTCAGTGCAAACAACAATCATCATTTTTCCCACAATGGGATTCCTCCTCCCTTTCCTTCATCCTCGTCTTCAGGAGCAGCCGAGAATGTTCAGAAACAGTACGATGATCAGCTAATGCAGAGCAGTTCCTATCACTTTTACCCAACAAATTCTGTAGGCTCATCATCTATAAGTTTGTCTAGTCATCCACTTAATAATCATTCGCAACAACAACAACTTCAGCAGCCATTAGCGCTTCATCAGCCACCTTATCTGTACAAGAGTAATCATAGTAGCAGCGGAGGCAGCTTCAGTGGGAACGGAAGCCACATAATAATTGACGGAAGCAACAATAGTAACGGTGCTGGCAGTGCTGTTGAGGGGAACGACAATAAAAAATACTATTATTACTACAACGGGCAGTACTATCCCACCACAGCCTTAGGAGTAGCAGGCGAGGAGGAGGATCCGGAGCAGATTTTCACTATAACAGCCTTCACATCGGGTTCAGGTAGTGGCAAGCAAATCATAATGGGTCGTGTGGGAGAAGACATGTATCCACCTGGAAGCCCTGCGAGCATTGGCAAAGGGAATGGTGCTGGTGCTGGTACAGGTCTCTTTAAAAGTAAAAGTAGTTCGATACCTGTAACGTCAGCTAGTCCGCAGCCACATCATCGTGGCTTCCGAGACACATTCATCAGTAGCATGAGTCCGCCAGTGCAAGTGCATTCTGCAGAGTCAAGTCCATTGCATAGATCCGCGTCCGCTGCAACGGCAAACGGTTCAGACAGATATTCCGCAAATAGTAGTGGGAACAATAAGCAAGAGAATAAAAAGTGGTCGTTTGGTGGTTTATTTCGGAGAAACAAATCAAAGGCTTCGGCCGCAGCGGCGGCATCAGCGGGGAACAACAATTCAATTGTTGTGGAAAATGGAGGAACGTCCTCAGCTAATAATAGTCACTGCAACTCACCCGCCAAGATAAATAATAATTACGGGGGTGGATCCCCCATAATTATCCCGACGAGAAACACGTCCTACTCACCTGCACGCCCAGCCTCGTCCGTTGGGTTCATTAGTGTGGATCCACATGGGCACAGGGAGAATCATCGCCAGAGCACTATCATCTCGTCAAGCACGCCCAAGTTTATGAACGCAGAGTGTCAAACCAGAGCCAAGGGGAAATTATCGGAAAGTGATATATCAACATGTGATTCAGATTTCGAACTTCATGAACTCCCCCATCATCACGACAATCCTCCAGAGCCAGCACCACAAGAGAACAAAGGGTACAAGCAGAATTTTCTAGTACGACGACTTTCCCGACGAAAGGAAAAGGCTGCGGCAAAGAAGGCCGCCGCTTCACAAGCAGTCTCTGTTTCCGCTTCAGCTTCTCCCAAAACGGGAGCAGCATCTGGTTCCAATCATCAACTTCATCATAATTCTAGTAACGGTTTCATTTCTAGTCACCAACAACAGCAGCAGCATGGTGGTGGGTGCCTTGACGTGCCCCAAATGAAGAGGAGAGTTGGAAGCAGTCCAGACTCATTGAATAATTCCTCTGAGCCGTGGCCAAGTTGGGAAACGACGAGAAAGCCTCAAACTCAACTGCAAGCTCTCCAGCAGCAGCATCGACTCCTCCAGAACTACTCAAGCAATGGAAGTCTTTCAGTAAGTCAAGAGGGTTACAATAGTAATAACAATAGCTCTAATAATCACGGCGGTAAGTCATCCAGGGCAGCGGTCAGAGAGGCCGTAAAGGCTCGAGCCATTGCCCGTAGAGAAAGCTTTCTCCACGACAGCTCAAGCTCGGAAGACGATACAGAAGAGAGATCTCAACGGAGTTCTCTCCAAGGCAGTTTTTCCTCGTTGAACTCGAGAAACCGACGGCAAAGGGCTTTTAACATGCAGCAAGCCCAATTTCAGCAGCAGCGTCATTTGTTCCCTGCCACCACCCAGGCGGCGGGAGGGATTTCATGTGCTTCCCCCTCTAGTCCAATGCCAGTGCCCTTAGATTACAGAAACTCTACAGGGGCTATAGCCACTGCTGCCAACGGAATGAGTCCTAATATGAATAGAAGGCTTATGATGATGGGTGCACCCGGCTCACCCAAATGGGAACCTCGGGTCATTTACCAACAACAAGACGGAGAGAGTAACCAACCGGTTGTGGTCCGTCTCCCGAGAAAAGAGAGAATGAGTAGTGGTGGTGGTGGTGTGACTACTGCCGCCACTACTGGTAATCCAAGCCAAATGAGCCAGAATAATGGGGATCAGAGCTTTATTATGGCAACAGAAATGATTTCGGAAGATCAGCACGTGGTAACAGCTGGCCTGAAAGTGCCGTTTTTAGCAGTACAAAACCAGCAGACGCAGCAGCATCAGGATCAACAGTGTTTACGTAATGGCCAGTTGATGTTTCCCGATGATCCTGTTCAATATGCTAATGTGGCTAATGGCATGCGGGGTCGGAGTTGTACCCCGTATATGGGATACAATAATGGCGCTGCGGGTGGCAGCGGCGGTGGTGCGATTCATCATGCTTCACCAACTCCACCACCTCCGCCCCCACCCAGAAGAGATTTCACTACGGCCACAAACAACCCGAATTTTTATCGCCCAGTGTCATGCTCATATTTGGACTCTTATGCTAACCAGCTCCAAATGAGTGAACACCAACATCAGCAGCAACTAATGCGGCAACAAAGCCCGATGATTTTCAATGGAAACTACATTTACTCCCCGCAACAGCAACATCAGCAGCAGCTTCAATATCAAGGCCAACAACAGGAATTCGTTATGAATGGCTTTGCAAGTCATTCCACAAATCCCGCGCATAATTTAGATGGTGCTCGTGGAATAGCTAGATCCAGTCCAAGGCACTTTGTTCCTGCTGCGACTGCTGCTGGTGCAAAGGGGAATAACAATCAACCGGATGTTGATGGTTCTCGTCATACCCCATTAATTCGCTCTCCAAGTGAGCCTCCCATCATTAGGGCAGAGCAAACACGCATTTCCTCTCCCGTCAAACGCCTAATATCCAGTCCAATGTCAAATGGCAGTAATGGAGAAAGTCATGTTGATGGTAAAAGCAGTCCGTCCGCTCCAGGTAAAAGCGTGATCACATCCAAGCTCGGCTTCCCAGTGCGACGACTGCAAGAAACGAGTAAACTTGCTGGACCACAAAGTCCAGTCCACTTACGAGCTTCAGAGTTTTGGAGAAAGAAGGAAACAGAGCAGGCTACGGGATCACCTTCACCTGTTGGTGGGAATGGGTCTGTGACAAATAGCCAGCAACAAAAGAAATATTTGAATCGCATTCGATCTGCGGACAGCTCACCGCTGCCAGTGCCAAAAATGCGAAAGTCTCCGGGTGGTGTGGCTGCATCAAATGAGAGCATTAGCTCGTTAAGTAGTTTTTCAGAGAACGCGGCAAGTCCAGGTCCACCGAAAAATTGTTCAAGTCCCATTACACAAGGTGTAGCCAAACAGGGAGGAAAAGGAAAGCAACATCAGTCCGCTATCAAAGCCACTCCAATTAGAGCGCACATATCGAAAACTCCGAATCCCCAGCAATTGACTTACGGAAATAATAGTAAAGACAGGGAAAACAATAACACGCAGCAGCAAAGTGCAGTGGAAAGGTTGAAAGTGCGTATACCGTCCGCACCTGATGGGATTAAATCTACAAGTAGTAGTACTAATCCTGCTTGTTCATCCGGCAGTAATAATAATAAAAGTGAGTCAAATAACAATCCCATCCGAGCTTTAATCGAATTGAATAATGGGAAAACTCCAGGGAGGAATTTGGAAGATGCTCTAAATGAGTTGGAGGATATGTACAAGAGTCTCCGTCTCTCTGATGAGGATCTTTTGGATCGTGCTGAAAGACGGGATTTGCCCACTCCACATCAAGAGCTGCGAGATGCTCCATTAATTCCCATACCACAGGCTTACCACCGTTTTGAGCACTTGGGCTCTGCAGAATCCATAGGCACGGGAAGTGGCAGTGCTGGAACAAATTACACATCACAGCACTCGGGCTCTGGAGGGGAGCCGCATCACCAGCAGCAGAGAGTGAGAGCACCATCAGTTCGCCGATCTAGCAGACCAGATACGGTGTCGGATGACATGGCAAATAGAAGACTAGCTTTTCCCGACGGAAAACCTTTGGATCCGCGGGTAGTTGTGGCAAAAACGGGATCTTATCTTGCGAGATCCCCTGCTTTCTCCCCGTGCACTTCCCCTTGCCCTCCGGAAGGGACTCAGCAGAGCAAGCATTTTGCGCTAGCATATTTTGGAGAAGAAGAGCCTGACTTGACACTGGATGACGTGACTTTCCGAAATTATAAGAGAGCCAATGCTATCCGCATTATAGAGCCACAGCCACCATTTGGCATACCATTAGGGCCAATTACGGCCGCACCTGCCAACGACTATCTGCACTCTAAACCCTCAGAAAGTTATCGACCAATTTTCGGGCATTTAAAGACCCCAGATGTTGTGAACGATGATATTGCTTTTCGGAATTTGAGAAAGGACTTGGGCCAGGAAGCCAGTCTCACGACAAAGGACTGGACGCCTAGGCTTTTTAGTCCAAATCGTGAAGCTTCATTTAATTATCCAAAAGTTAAGGACAGCAAGAAATTAAGAGCCATACGGAGTCTCTCAGCAAACATTACACACATGCTGCCAAATAATGGAGCAGGAGCACGAGGCTCTCCTACAAGCTTTCTCCACCAGCACCAGCGGCGATATGATAGTAGCATTGGAAAGTGGAACAGCTACGGGGATTTACATAGACAAGCTTCCGCCGGCTCTCCTTCTGCAAGAGCATCCACTTACTTGCAACCAAGCTGGGTAGAGCAAATTGAAAAAGTGCAGACGAGCACAGAGACGTTGACAGATCATCGGAATGCGAGTAGGCTCGCAACTGCTATTTTGGATCCTCCTGAGCATTGGGAAAGGAAATTCCCGAAAAAGACGGTGGAACTCACTCCACCCATTTACGATCCAGCGAAACCGCGGAGACCGTGGACAGATATAATTTTGGAGAGCTTTGAGAAGGAGAAGCTGAAAGAAATGGAACGCTTGGCTGCTGAGGCTGCCGCGGCAAATGAAGCTGCGGCTGCTAATAATAAAACAGAAGCAAAAAGTGAGCTGGAACATGAGCTTGTTGCGGATGATGATGTGTTTATGGATGCTTCAGATGAAGCCTCAAAGTCGGAGACTGCAGTTGCTGAGCAAGTTAAGATAAGTGGAAATAGTAGTAAAAATAATGACCCGGAGAGTTTACAGCAGCAGCAGCAGCAAGCAAGACCAAATATGGATATTTCTGGTTCCACTGCAATGATGCTTGCCAGGCCATTGCCTCTGTTGTCGGGTCAGAAAACTCGACGAGGGAGTTGGGTAGAACCAAGCAGATCTTCTTCCGCGGCTTTCCAACCCTCTCCGTATTCGCAAGACGCAGCTTCCACTACTTTTGCTACAGCCATTACAAGTCATCACCAAGATAAAAGGAGAAAAAGTTGGTCGGACCTGCCAAAAGATATTGATTCATTTTTATCATCAACTCCCGAAGCAATTATGTTATCTGGCACCAGTTGTTCCGACTCGCCAACTAGGAAGCTATTCAACCCACTTCCACCGCCAAAGAAAATACGCCAAATAAATCTGGAAGCTTTTAACAATAGCGGTAATAATAATAATAACAGTTCTTCAATGGCCAGTACCAATGGCAATGATGCTACAGAGGCAAGTTGCGAAAATCAGGCCGACCAAGTTAAAAGCAATTTATCTTCGACTAATGGTCTCAATAAAGCTACTCCTCGCCAATTTGAGCAGGCAGAGAGAGATAATGATGCGGGAAATTCTCTGTTGACCGATTCCACCTCTGACAAGGTTAACTCATCTTCCGGTAAATCACACGAAGAAGATGAACTCAACGAACTTATGGATCAATTGTTAAAGGATGCTGACGCGTGTGGGCAATCCATTGAAGTTGTTGCTGCAGCCACTCCAAATATGAAAATGAATGAATCTGCCAGAGTCAAAGGAGAAATTGGAAAGGGAGCAGATAAGGATAAATCTGTTTCAGCGAGTGGAAATGCGTTGCAAAAGGAAATGAAAATGGATGGGGAGACGTCATCACAGAAGCAAAGTTGTAAACAAGATTTATCTTGTACGATAGTTGGGATCATCCCAAAACAGCAGTCTCCTCCACCAGAAGCAGCAACTGATAGAAATAATCGGAAAGTTGAAAAACAGCCCCAACAACTAACAAAGAGTAGGAGTAGTACAAGCAGTGCCACTGTAGCAAAGTCCTCACCTCCCGCATCTTCCCCAGCAAGAGATTTGGATGAGGCTAGTTCCGCAGTAGCAACTGCAGTCGCATCGGGGAGAAAAGTTTTAAAAACTGACAATAGTAATGAAAAGGGAAATGTCTTTGGTGTGCCAAAAGAGCGAAATGCTTTATCCTCTTCTGATCCCTCACCAATTCTCGGGGGTAGAAGAAGTAAAGTGGCTGCTCAGACGGCATCTTCAATTGAAGATCTGATTGAGTCGATCAACGAGACTTTACCAGAACTGGAAGCTAGCTGCGGTGGTGGAGGTAGTGGCGGCATTGGTATGATTACCAGTAGCTCACATTCCTCCGATGGGAAACCAAATGGCAGCTCATCTGCAAGCGGAAGTCCTGCATCATCCATACCGAGTCCAAGTCCGGGTAGTCCCACGCCACCAGTACTGTCAGTGAGCGTTGTGAAAAAGGATGCAGCAATGAAGCAAAGAGAAAGTTATGATGACGATCACGCGGTAGATGATCATGGTCGCCCGTTGTCACCTTCCTCCTCTGCATTTCCTGTTCCCGCAAAACGACACCATTTGCCCGGGAAAAACGCAGAAGAGGCACTGTATGAGAATCTACCAGCACCAGCCAACATAATGATGAAAAAGACAGGAAATGATGGAAAAGTGTGTTCATCATCATCTTTCCTTGGCTCTTACAAGGACGAGGAAAGTGAAAGTAGCAGCAGCAGGAGTGACCCTTATCATGTTAATAAAGCCTCCGAGGAGAAAATTCCACCACTGCTTACGAGTGTCGATCGCAAAAAGGATGTTGGTGGTAGACGTGCTCTTCATGACAGCAATAATGATGAGGATGAGGATAATGAGGAAGAGGACATTCAACACAGTAGTTCCCATCAACCTTCTTCCTTGAGTAGTAACGACTCGTCTGACGTGAGTGCTGCTGGCGGTTGCAGTAGCAGCAGCCCAAGGGACAAGCAGATGCAGGATCATCATCAGCACAGCCAAAGGCAGCAGAACGATAATGCTAATGCTAATAATAATATTAGAGGTGATAACAGTAATGAGGGCCAAGTTGAGCAAACTGGTTCCTCCTCATCACCACCACTATCATCATCAGCATCACTTCCTAGCTCTGTCCCTCTTGACGCTAAACCCTCTTCTATTTCTGCCTTTGATAATACTGCTTTCACCAACAACAACCCAAACAACAATGAGACGCCGACAAGCAGACGAGTGAGCAGCAATAATAGTAATGCTAGCTCGACATCCTCATCTAGGGAGACACTCTTTCGAAAAAAGTCTGAAGGTGAGATTTCTTCTGGATTAAGCGATGATGATGAGAGATGCCTTTCATCATCATCCCCTTCTTCTGTCCTCTATGACTGGTTCACTCGGTGGAATGGAGTTTTGCTCTTTGCATGCTACCTCATCGCTTTTTTGCAGTCTTTTGCTACGTTTGACCTTTTACCTGGTTTTGGAATCTTTTTGGCGATTCTCGTATTCTTTGCGTACCTCCTGTAAATATTAATTAAGCATACCTAGCTATCATTTTTATCTTAATTGTGTATATAACATTGTAGCTATATAATCCACTCATATAAAAGGTGATACAAATTAATAGTTCATAAGATTGACATCAAGTAGTAATTAGACATAGCAATTAACATAAAATTAGTCATTCCATATTTTTGCAATGCAGTTGGGTTAGGTGAATGAACGCTACGGACGGAGTAAAGCGAGATGAAAATAAGCTTGAAGCAAATTGCCGTTCACGAGCCAAAACAGATTAGAACACTAAAAATATCGCGGTTGCATTGCAATTTAAAGTGTTTCGCTATTTTCTGCATTTCATTCTTTATTATTATGCACTTTCCTTCCTTCCCCTCTCTATCTATATATGTAGAAGAAGTCACTGACATTTTTATTTTCAATAAGAATTCCACGGTTTTTGACACGTAATAATTTGTATGCTCTGACTTTATAAAAAATGTTGGACGACTTGAGCACAAGTTTGAAGTTTATTGCCAAAGAACTTTTGACTTGGGCTCGGAATACAAAATAAGTTTGAAGACATTGTGCTACATTAGGATATCACAAATCACAAGGCGAGGATATAAGGATATAAAATGCCGTGGTGTGACTCAACTTTTTAAGCTTTAAAAAAACTTCTCTCTCACTCTGGCGAAAAGGAGGAGAAAATAATATTTTTTATAGAGAGATCAACAAGAAGACTATATACGCGGAGCTTTTCTTTTTACCTTCATGTGGCATATGGATTATTTTACTCGGAAAGAGCTTGCAAGTTTAATATGAAATTGGATGATGATAGAAGCTAATCGCGAGCCTACTTCTAAAACTACAGAATCGGGATCCAATCCAAGAAAAACGTATCATCATCATCACCACTGAGCTTCATCGTATTTCTATCGTGTACATAATTCTAGCCAATTTATTTTCTTACATTTCTGTGTGATCTAATCCCAGAGAGTGGGGGTTTTTGCTATTACGTACAATCGGCTGGTGACGTAGATATCAAAATTGTAAATATTTATTTGTGTATAATATTATGAAAGAAAATGTATCAACTTTCTCCGGCTATCACCACCTTCCAATTTATTTTATGCTACTGTTTCGTTCAATGACATTTTTTCTTGTAAAAGTCTATCAGTGTATTACGAATGCATAAGTTTAATTAAATAGGTAGATACTATATATATTATTGCATTGCTTAAGTATATAATATGCCTTCTATAAAATACTTGTGTCAAAGAAAATCAGAAAAAATAAGAAAACAGAGCTAGAGATGAGAACCAGAGATGCCATAAATTTTTGTGTCTTGTTCATGCATCCACAACACGTAGGTATTGTAGGTACATGGCACACAGTTGATAGTAGTAGTAATATTATTATTCACAATCATCGTAGTCTAGTCATAAATTGAGCCAAAAAGTAAAGAGAACCTTTCGTCTTGTTTTAGTATTTTTTAAGGAAACAAACAGATACCATGTACGTCATATACTAATAAACTTTTTGCCATTTTATAGATTGGATAAAAAAGCCATTCAATGCAGGGGATACTTTTAGGGTGCTATATGTTAAATCGGTATACACAGGGACTAATCAGAACTGAAGTGGGGAATTCACATAAATAAAAAAATAAAAGTATATGACGCTTGTAAAACGAGATTATTTAATATTTTTTGTGCTTTGGGAGAAAACTTTTTGTATTAAATCAAATGGGGAAAAAAGAAAAGGACATGAAACAGGCAAAACGGATGATAGAGGCGAGGAAATAAGTAAAAATAGTAATATATTTAAAAGATATGACATTTTACTATTGTGTTTAAGTAGTTGTGTCAGGAATTTTATTCTGTGAGTATATCTTGTTCCATGGTATATGTGTTGGCATTTCTGGATTTGTTTAAAAAATTACCAGCAAACCGAGAAAAGTTTTTCTTTTTTTTCTGAGTTTGCTTCTGTTTAGAAGATAATGGGATTTATAGTAGTTCTCTGTTTAGCTTTATTACGTTCTAGGGATATAAAGTATAATTCTGTCTATATTTTTCCAAATCTGTATTATAGTAGCTAAAAACTATACGTAACATGTACGTCTCCTTCTTTAAGTAAAAAAATGTAAAAGCTGTTGTTGAACCCAATAAGCGTTGGCACGTTATACTGGGATCGGGATCATCATTTTGGTGAGCTTCCAAACTTTTTCGGATGTGAAATGTGAATAATACAGAAATGCGCTGTTAGGCATGTAGTATTTCTATTTTTTTAAACAAACTTTAACATGAATTTGCAAACTGTATAAGAGATTTTCCCCGTTCCGTAAATTCTTCCGTTGTTGAACGGATATCAGTGAAACTGACTAAACTGAGTGCGTATTATGCATAATGCACTTATTACTGTATTTCAAGTTTCAAACGGAAAATAGCATTATCTTAATCTCCGTCTCTGTTGAGCACAAATGGACAGTTTTATGATACGAAAATTTGTTTCTTGTACTGTACTCATAATTTTGTAAAAAGAAACACCGAATTTTTTCTGCTTGTTTATTTTTCAAGTACATGCCCGTCAACGATACGTTGTACACGACTGAGGATGACAAACTGTTTTTACATTCTTTCCATAGTTTAGTAGACTCGAAAATCTTATGATAGCTCAATATTTATAATGCATTCCAAATGCAAACGTGTTCAAATTGAAGACAAATGTATTCAATTTCACAAAGTGTTAGATAATTTTGTACGAACAGTGTAATTCAATCACCTTCAAACTCAAAAACTAGTTTGTTTTCTGTCAAGTTTATTATTCACATTTTAAACAAGCAGGCCATTGACACCCCCAAACAAATTGAGAACTTTTAAATCTGTTAGCTTTAGTTGATCCGATTCACTAAGCAATTTTCAAAATATTTAGGTGTGGTGAAATAATTGCCTTTTTATATTTCCTTTTGGTATGTAGTACTTTGTACATCCCTAATTAAAATATATTTCGTTGAGGGACTTTCTTTTATTTCCCCAGGATATACGGTGAAAGTATGTCTCGCCGTAATTTTTCATGTATGTAGTTTCTCATATTGTAATCAAGGAGGGAGTAAAGTAGCTAAAGTTTTTAGTTTCCCTTTCTCAAAATCTGTTTTGTAGTAAGCCCGGTTGTTGTTCTTCTCTGCTAGTCCTAAAATAAGTAACTTGACGTTTAAAACTTAAGCACATGATATGGTACATACACAATTACATAAGGCCTTGGAAAATCCAAGAAACAAAAAAGTGTATAAGCTTTAAGCATTTTTATGTGTCAAGATTTTCCAAAATTAAGTAACTTTCTGGAAAAACTTTTCATCGTGAATCAGCAGGGACCAACGAGGAAGAGGATAAAGAGATGATGAAAAACACCAGATCAACACGTCGAAAAAGTAGGTCCACTAAACTTACCCGTAGGAGTAGGTCTTGTGCTGCTAGGCTAACAAGCCCAACAACAGCAGCAGCATCAGTTTTATTGGATTTCCTACATTTCGGGGAAAGAAGAGAAATCCAGCAGCAAAGAGAAAAGCACGAACAGCAGCAAGACCAGAACAACAACAACCATCAAAATCAAGGATTTACTCGGCCACGGCAAGTTTATGGAAGTCATAACATTACTACAAACACGACCAGTAACAACAACACAACCGCTGCTCGTAGTACAACGGTACTAAACGTTTCCACACCATGCTCCTCTGTCGTCGACGTACAAACTAATTCTAATTTCTTGAATGAGACGGAAAGTTGTCCTGTACTGGTTCAACTTTCTCCTGGAGAGAACACGCAAAACCTTCTTGGGGGAATGTTGAGCAAAAGAGCACGTCGTGCGAGAATGTTTCAACTTTCAACTCCTTCAGTGGTAAACCTTCACTTGGAAGAAGAGTACCAACAAACAGATTTGATGTCTACAGAAAAATGCATCCAAGAGCAGCATACCTTTAACAAGGAGGAGAAATGGCAAAAGATGATTGAAATTATGGAGGAGTCTCCACTTTTAGTATCACCACCAAAGTCCATTACTCAAAGTGGTAGAAGCAGCAGAGCATCTTCTAGCACGGATCTAGGTGAAAGCACAACCAAATTAGGGGATATCACAGCATCCGAAATTTCCACTGATAATGACAATAACGACGATTTAGAAGATTTAAGTAGGTCCATGCCCAATTTGAAGTATCTCGAATTTTTTCAGAATTTTCCGCATGATGCGTGGCTGATGCCATACCGAAGATTTAAGGTGTAAAAACAGCGACTATCACGATACCCCAAAAACGCATATAGACAACCTGACACAAACCTTGTGAAACTAACTACAACTAAAATAATTTACTGCTTTACTTTTTACTATTTTCTTTAGCATTTTATAACATGAGTAACATAATATAACCACTTCACACTTGGCTTATGATCCGTCTTCATTTGGCTATCTTTCTACAATAAATGATGCGCATATGCTTCGAATACTATAACATTAAATATGACTACGTTAAAGATTTAAGTAGAAACTTGTGATTTTAACTTTTAAACGTATGATTTTATTATTAAGAAAAGTCACTGTTGTGTTTATTTGGTTTACTGAGTTTTAGTTTAATTTTATTATGCGTTATGAATAAATAATAAATTGCATGAAACCTACTAGGTTAAGAAACTTAATAATTAACATTGTTATTTAAAATTAAAGAGGTACAAGACAAAAAACAAAGGATCAAAACTTTGAACAACGGTTGCACTGCCTAAAGTCTATTTATTTTTTGCTTTCTCCTTTGAACGCACTTTGCACACATGGCATAATTACCATCATGAATCCACAACCCTTACCATCCATTATAATGCAGCAAAATGCTTTCACCTATTCATTCATTCAACAATATTTTCAACGAATTCATAATATTTTACATCGTAGTAGCAATTGTTTTTAAGCATTATAGTATTCCCAGTATTCCGTATATCAGTATGTTGAATAAAACCTGCAGCTTATAGTTTGCACCTTTGCCACCTAAATAGTGATTAAATGCACCGTATTGTTGATCATGTCCAGTATTGTTTGTCCATGTGTATTTGTATTTATTAATATATTTATATGCATATACATTTGTGTTCATTTCTAGCACTTTATCCTATTGCTTTCCGTTTTGCACAGAACTATAGTTGATTTTTATTCTCTGAATGAACTTTTTAATATTTGTTCACTTCTTGCCATTTTGATATTATTATAGGTTTCTTAATGAACAAACGCTGATGACCTGAGCTGAGAGACAATTTGCGATTTTGTACCTTCAATTACATATAAAAACTATGCCTGCCTACACCTACTACTTATATTTTCTTCAGCCAAAATTTCCTGTTTTGTTTGTTTTATCCCGCTGCTGTTTTGCTATATGAAAACTATTTTGCTCTTTAGAGTAGGAAGCAGTGAAAGTCCCATTGTGAAAGTAATCAACTTTCTCCCTCGTGTTTTTGTTGTGCTGTGATGTGAAATTATATAGTTGACATTGTCAAGAAAAAGTATCTGAATGACGATGACTTTAAAAGCTTATATATGGTAGTGATAATATATATAGTTTATAGAAAGCAATCCGTACAACGGATTTAAATATTGTAGGGTTTAGGTGAATGAGTGTAATGCCAAAATCGAAGCAAGTCTTTTCATAAAAACGTATTCCTAGTCAATCAAGAAATTCATTGAATTTCGTACACTTTATCAAACCTCCAAATTCTGCTTAATTCATTGAAAATTTGGATTTGGAAATATCATCTCTTCGTTCACATTCGACCACTGTCTGAGTAATGGAAATGTATCGTGCCCATATTGTTGCGGATGTCCAATGATGAGCCAAGAACAAAACGATTTAGAATTGGTATGTATTACAAATATTTACGGAAAATTTAAAACAATTTACGAAGCAAGCAATATTATTGGAGAAAATACCCACAGAAAAAGCACTCATCCTGCCTGATGTACAGTCACATGCACAACCTGGAACGACTTACGATCGAATCAAAAAGTCTCATGTTTGCTGACCTTATATGAGATTGATCGCTTTACAGTATTAAAATGCAACCGAGTTATTTCAAAGACACGCTCACGCCCGTTATTGAAGTCGTCGTAGAAAGCAAAATAAAAACTTTTATCATTAATTAAACACCCATCCAAACGAGTCCCTTAATTATTGTTCCCACAAAATCCTTAACATACACTTACTGTAGTCTTATTTAAAACACCCAGCCACTTAATTTTGTTTAATGCTGTGTGTGTGAAACTTTTTTTTTCTATTCGCACATTTAACGTTTTGAAAATCACCATAATTATTTAGCAATGCTTTGTTGAATTAAATTTTTACATTTTCTTTAAACACAGTCATTTTAAAAAGTTGTATGTTTAATACAAACATTAAATAAATGAACACTTTAATGTGACTGCCATGCATGAAGCCCCTGCTATAATTATAGTTATCTATTAACAAGTTCAATATTATGCAGTTTTGTAGAGCAGGCTATGAATGAGAAAAGTAGTTTCCCTGTTTGAGTGAAAACTGTAATTTTACGTACCCCACCATCATATGCCATGACTTTATGTGGTGATAATTATGCACCCTCCTCCCAGCAAAAGAATGAAACTGTAAATGAGTTTTTGAAAACGTGCATTTGACAGGATCGTTACAAGTTCATCCGAGCGAGCACAATGATCGTAGTAATAGCAAGTCCAAAGCTAGTCATCCAAGCAGCTACACCCCTTACAGCCGAGAAACCGGGCTCATTAGTGTATCTCAACGCCATCAACGCGTAGCCAGTAATAAAAATGGACTAGGGAGGTTGGGAGGTGCCAGCCAGGACATGTGTCCCAAAGAAAGAGAAACATTTATTGGAAACAGAAGGCTTGCCTCCTCATCATCTCCGTCTTCCTCTTCTGCCGCAGACGAGACAGCAGTCAAGTCAAGTCTGCAAGGAAGAAAGCAGCATCAACAACCTGTTGCTCGAAGTAGAACAACGGGCTCTGCTGCTTTCCCCACCACACAAAGCAATACACAGGCAGCTAAAAAATGTGCTTCTACCGCACTGGCTACCCAGTCGACGGCTCCAGCGGAAACATCTGCCTCGGAAACTGGCAATGGCGGAATGAATTTTCTTAGAAATAATTTCCCTTTCTTTCGAAATTCAACCAGTAGATCCAGATCCCAGTCGGTTATAAGTGACGTATCGCGGTCATCAGAGACAGGGGTATGCATACACAAAGTTGAAAATGAAAGTAAAGTACCTATGAACTTATGAGAAATTGCATATAAATATTTCCTTTTAAATATGCTCATAGGACTCGAAAAGAGAAAAGGATAAAAGCTATCGTAGAAAATCGCATTTGAATCGTGCTTTCACTGATGAACCCGTTCCGGACAACAGTTATGCTTATGGTATTTGCGTATTTCAAGAAATCCGCATTATGTAAAACTTGGTATTTATTTTAAGTTTATTAATGCTTTTATTAATCTATTTACTAGACGCCACCCCCAAGTCTAGCAAGCCTCCAAGCCAAGACGCCTCTGAGAGCTCTGCAGTGGAAGAAAGTCGTCAAAATCATAAACCCGCTGTAAAACTTCATCCGGCCATCCCATCAGTTTTAACTACTAACAAATCGGATAGTAATTTGGCTCCTAATAAATCCATCAGTCGTAATAACAGTTACAGCCAGAACGAATCGATTCCAAGTCCAGTGCCAACTAATTCTCATAAGAGTTCTCCAGTTGTAAAGAAGGACTCCTTCTCTGACGCTGAGGGAGTTTCATTTATCAAGAAGATGCTACAGAAAGAAAGTGACAGAGATAGGGCAGCTGCTGCGGCGGCAGGCGGAACCAAGCCTCAAAACGGTTGCTCCTCCACTGCCAACCTAAGCGGAGGTTCCGCAACAGCTTATAATATTAAAAAGAGTCCATCCGCTGGAAATCAATCTTACTGGTCCAAATTTTCCAGTAGCCAATCGGCATTTTTACGAAAGCTGTTTGAAAAGCCAAAAGCACCAGATTCCCCAGTTAATAATTTGAACAAAGGGGTTCAGAAGGCCGATTCCTCTGCAAACTGCGCAATGCAATCCACTGAAAACTGCAATGGGGAAAAGGACTCTTCTGAAAAGGAGAATGCGGAGCCCGTCTTGGGATTTAGTGTTGCTCAAAAGGCTTCCTTTTTCATGAAGCTAGAGCATGAGCAACGGTTTAGTAAATGGAGAAAGAATTCCGTTGATTTGGGTGTTATTAGCAGTGTCACCACTCCCACTTATTTGGACCAATCAGGAGAAAATTCTCGATTGAATACGAACAAAAGTGGAAATGAGGTCAAGCCAAAGTCACGATTCTTGTCTAGGCCCATTACCCCATCCGACGGAAACGGCACGGGAATTTCTTCCAGTAATGGCGATGCGGAATTTGGATCGCTTCCACGGATCTGGAGAAATCACTTTCAGCAATCCTTTGAAGCTCATGTGACCGCTTCTGCAGAAAAGCTAAGCAAAAATGAAATGAATTCAAACTTAATTCCAACGTCATCCTGCACAGGTATATTTTGCATCCATAATCCAAGTTGTCTCACAATGCCCCTTATATTGAATATCTCATTCGTATAACAACAACGTATTATAATCTTCACAGAATTTGATGACAAGCATCACTTTGAGCCCAAAACAGACAACATTAACAAATTTCCCGAAATCCCAACCCGGGACTTGGAACCAATCTCACCCTACACGATTGAGCCAACCGTAAAATCATATTCCTTGACAAGAAGTGGTCGACACACTGGAAACCCGGACAAGAGCCATCACAATGATCTTGGGAGCTTTCCTATGTATCACTCAGCCTCTGCCATAATCAACACAACGGCTACCACCGCACCCTCTTTATCCGCTTCAGGAAAGCACTCCAGCGGAAAACCATCTATGAAATTTTATAAGAATCTTGGAAACGCTTATAGCAGCAGCAGTAGTAGCTTCAGTGAAGCCATGTCTCGACATGACAGCACAAAATATCTTCCTTCCAGCACAAAGAATGGCAATTGCGGTAACCGGGACCCTCCAACCGTTTTTGAAAACAGCATTAGTAGCAACAATGACAAAAGGAGAGGGAGTGCTTCAGATTTAGAGCTGTCAGGAGCAGCCAACCAGTCTCCACTTTTGCCAAGATCGCAGAAGGTGAAGTCCATGTTTATTTCCAGAAACAGGTACCATTGTGATACGGACAATCTTTCGGAGGATGGAGAGGTTTCCAGCGGTGGTCAAGAAGTGGCTGATATCATTTGCAGATCCTATGAAAACTCTCCAGTGTAAGTGTACATTCATATTTTTCAATTTCGTTTTATGCCAGCACACACAACCCACTCCAATAATTTATCGCGATCGTTTTATGAAACGGAATGCGACATGAGTAAGTACACGCAATTTTTATCCTTGTGTAGGTTTCGTAAAAAGAACTGGCGCACTCCAAAGCACGCCCAGTCAAATTTCACAAAAGAGATTTGGAGACGTTGTGGAAATTATGAGAATTGGAACCATCGCACTCAACCGCAACAACAGCAGCAGCAACATCAACGGCATCCACCGCAGCATCCTGTTCCCCAAACGTTTACAGCAACAACCAATGTAATAGAGGTACCCAATAATATCCGCTGCCTTTTGCATAGAGCTTTAGTAGTAGTCTCAACTGAAACTACAGACTACAATTTTATTCCGTTAACAAAATGCTTCGCAAGCAAATTGAATGTTGCAAATAACGTACTACTTTGTGACTTCCTCATGGGCTGGAGCTTGACAAAACATTACATTTTTTCAAAATTCCATTCCGCAAAATGATGGTGAATAATAAATTATGGCTTTTCATTCCTTTAATATAGGTCACCACAATTCCGCCCACTTTGCCTTCAGTAGCCGCATCCCCACCACCAGCAACATCAAATCTTCTCCAAATTCTTACTGTTCTCAGCTCATCCAACGACGAGCTGAATGAGCCCAAGCCAAAATCCAAGAAACATAATCGTCAGGGAAGTCGGGAGAAAGTGAGTGGAACATCATCACGACCGGATTCCATACCTCCTATCCATCCAAATCACAACACTGTGGTTCAACCACGGGTCAGCACTGCCAATTGTTATACAAATAGTGTTAAGAATCCCGTTCCCTTATCCGGAAGCCATCGTCACACAATGCCCCATACCCAGACTGCCAACTCTGATGAAATATTTGTCAGTGTCCCACATCCTGAGGGTGAGGATGAAGCATTCCAGAGTTTCTTTTGTAGTGTAAAAAGCTACACACAAGTTACACATTACCCTCCAACTAATGGAGTAATTGTCGCCACGTCATGCATGCAACCCAACAATGAACATGGTATGCACATGCATGAACGACATCAGGGGTGTACTGCTAACGGACTAGTGGATGAAGGTGGAATTCAAGAGGAAGCTGATGCTCTAGATATTAGTTCAGTACGACGAGAAAGTGACTTGCTGGTGATGAAAAAGAATGTTCCTACTTGTAAGCGAAAATCTACCGGTGGCAAGTACAAGAACCCACTAAGAGCTTTAGCTGCTCGTATGGATTTCAGGCAACAGGGCTATACCCAAACCCATTCAACAAATTCAAACATGGTCCAGTGTAGTAGTGATGTTGATGTTTCGACATGACCATATTAATTTCTATTGTTGAAGTTTTATACGATACTATGATTGTTATAATATCGATAAATTTACTTCTACTTCCTTTAACTTTAGAAAGCACCAAATGCTAGCGTGCCAAAAATCGCAATAGAGTTTAGAAAATAATATTGACAAGAGCGAATTACGATTATGATTAGAAAGTGACCATAAGAGGTTTCTTATTATTACTATTATTGAAATTATTAAATCTGATTTGACTAGTGTATATATAGAGTATAGGTGCAAGTGTTAGAATTTGCGAAAGTCATTTAATATAATATTAGTATAGGAATTACTCTGTCTACAGAGATATATTATGAGTAAACATATAAAACTAGTGACTAGTATACTTTTTGCTTTACTTATTAGTAGTGCGAAAGATGTGAGAAACGCTACGCCAATTCAAACGAACTTTGTCCAAATTAATGCGCATAAACGTTAATAAAAGTTACGTATTCAACGATAAAATTCAATAAAATTTATTCCCAGAAATTGCGATTGATAATAAATTGATTTCGTGATATTTCATCATCATAAACTTTCAAAATACAAAAAAAACTATAATATTATGGCATTTACTGTGATTACTTCTGTGCAGCTGAGTTACCATACTTCATTTGCTTTTTGAATTTTTTAGGATTTAATCCGTATGACCTTAAGCGATCCTCGTCAACAGAAACTCCATTTGTTTCTTCGGAAGTTTTCCGTTTTTTGCCTCGTTTATCTTTATTCATGCTCTTAGTAGTGTCCTTCTTTACTGTTGGTTTCGTTTCTGGTTTGGCTGGAGATGTTATACCTGAAGTATCTCTATTTTTGGAACGCCCAAGCCTTTTCAGATTTTTACGCTGCCTCTTTGAAAGCTTTGCGGTTCCGGAACTTACACTAGTATTTTGTGATGATTGAGAAGATGCCCGTTTTCTAGATTTATTTATTTCTGACGGAGATGTAGCCTTTCCTTCCTCAATCTCTTCTTCAGCTACTGGTAAATCATTTTTACTCTTCTTGTCCTTCTTGACTACCTCCGGTTTAGTCTCTTCTTCAATGTTATTATCTAATGCCTTATTTTTCTTTTTGTTTTTGTTTTTCCTCTTTTTCTTTTGCTTTTCCTCTACATCTTCATCGTCTTCATTATCAGATCTAAATTGCAATCAATACATGAGTCAATAAGTCACCACTGCTGAATTCTTAATATGGTTGGATTAATACAATATATTATTCATCTTTGATCTTACTTGTCAGGTACAGGTTGATACACGGAAAGCAGTACACGCTTCTTGAGCTTCTCTTGTTCGGCTTTCTTTCGGTATGCTTTTACTTCGTACACTTCCTCTTCTTCCTCCCTGTACTGGTATGTCTTCTTCAGTGATGCCCACTGATTCAATTCCCTATCTTCAGCCTTCAGTATCTGCAATGGAACATCAAATAAGCATTTTTTGCTTGTAAGGTTTACAAACTTTTTAAACTTGCAGAAAATCCCTACATAATAATATCAGACAACTTACTTCTTCAGTCGTTAAGCCAAAATCGTTGGGCACGGTTTTATGATACTTGAACCTACACTTGACGTCACCACCTATGATGTCTTCAAAGTCAAGCTTGTAGTATTCTTCGAAATATTGCTCAAATGACTTGTGGATTTTTGGGTCAAACTTGGGCTTCTCCCGCTCCAGTACTTCCAGGAATGCTGAGCGTTTCTTTCTACCGCGCTTACCCTTCGACGCCTCTATCAGCTCCTTTTGGGCTGCAGCGCGTTTACTTCTTCGTCCGAAAAACTCCACAACTTCAGCTTTCTAAATTAAAGGAGTCTTTCATGTAATTCTAAATAAATCTTATATTCAAGTTCAAGAACTTTTGAGATCACATACGTGTTCAGTCGGTTCCTCTTCTTCTTCATCTGTTTCTTCAGATTCTTCTGCAACTTTGTCATCTTCTTTTCTAGCAGGAACCCATGCTTCCCAGTTTTCTATTTAATGGACAAATACAAGTTTGATTTGATTTGTACTGCTGCATACAACTATTTTAAAGGAAATATATTAGAGATATTACTCACCTTCCTCTCCATCAATTTCTTCATCGTATTCAAACACAGGTTTTTCATCGTCAGCACCCTGTTGATAGTAATCATCGTTAAATATTTGCTGCATTCGCCGATCATATTCTTCAGGATCAAAGTCTCCATCAATGTCGACTTCAGACAAGTTGAGATCAGGGTCACCAGATATTTCGTGCAATTTTTGTATTTTGTCCATAATCTCCTTTCTCTTCAGTGCTTTCAGCCGTTGCACCTCCTCCTTTTTCCTTGCTTTTAACTCTTCTTTTCTCTCCTTCACTTTCTCACGCTGCTCCTTTCGTTTTGTATCCTCCCTTCGCATTGACTCTTGAATAGTTCTTGGATATCGCTTAATCTAAAATACAAAAACATTCGGCAATGATTAATAATTAGGAACAACAAATAATGCAGTTTGTTTTGGAATTATATGAAGGCAAAAACAAACTTACAAATTCTTGGTCGGGTTCTTCAAACCTAAAGTTATACTTGTGTTCAAACTCTTCACGCTCAGCTTCAAATTTCTCGTCATTTGATAACTCATCGTCATCATGAACCACTTCATTATACGAAGGAATATAGTCTTTATCCCCCTTAGTTGGATCTATATACTTCTTATTTAGGATGTAGTCCCTCAAGAATTTCTCGCCTTCATCCAACTTGTCATCATTCCAGTACTCTCGTAAAGCCTTCAATTCCTTTACATCTTCCTTTGGCAATTTCCCTTTGTCCAACTTTTCTAGTTCCCCCTTCAACCAAAGCTTATACTCCTCTTGCTCCCTTTCATTTTCCTCCACCGACTTATCCGTTCTGCGTTTTAACAGATTAGTTCCCAGCAAACCATCCCCATCTTCATCATCACTAGAGTCAATTTCATTCAGAGCCTTCGAAAACTCAGTTTTGATCGAAGCCAGCTCCTCTGGGTACGACTTTTCTTTTGGCTGGTTATCATCATCATCTTCGTCGTCAGAAAGTTGACCTGCCTTCTCCATTACCATTGTCCTTTCATGATCCCGAACCGTATAAGGTTTCTTATCCTCCTTCTTCCTCTTTTTCGCACTTGCAGGCGAATCCTTTTCTTTATCTTCCTCCACATTCTTAAAAAACCCGAACTCATCACTATAAATTTTCGGATTCTTTGTCTTCAAACAGGCCAGCGTTTTCAGGAATGCCTTTTCCTTATCAGGGGTCCACTCCGGCTCATCCTCAGAGGACGATTCCGAGGAGCTGTCATCATCTTCATTTAGCTCACTGATATCATTGATTCCCAAGCGATCCTTCACTGCGAAAAACAAGAAAACATCCACAAATCCACAATATAAATTATTTCTACTTCAAAACCCCATCGAACAATCAAACCTTATAACCAACCAAGTTAATTGACCCCTTACATTTTTGCATTTCCTCCAGATTCCTCCAGTTATCGTACCTCTCGGCATATCCCTTATTAATGCTAAATTCTCCATTTTTGTCCTTCTTTCCTTTAGCCTTCGTTGCAACTGGCGCCTCTTCTTCCGATTCCGAGGACGAGCTGTCCAAAATTAACTGGGCTTTGCCCTTCTCCTTCACCTTGAGCATTTCTACAACAATTAACTAACTATTTATAATATTAACAAACCGTTTTTACAACAATCACAAGTAGAAGAACAAAGTGCATTGGCACATGTGCTTTGAGTAAAGCATGTGGAATGCGGACAGGTAAACAACATGCATCTGTTCAAAACTCTGGCTTCGCTCTTTCACAGTCTGACTAACCTGCAACAAAACACACACATACCATAACTGCAGGTTAAGCAACAAAAGCAAGAAAAACGATAGCTCCATTCGCCAACGGCCATACCACGTTGAACACACCAGTTCTCGTCCGATCACTGAAGTTAAGCAACGTCGGGCCCGGTTAGTACTTGGATGGGTGACCGCCTGGGAACCCCGGGTGCTGTTGGCATTCCTTTTTGCATTTTTTGCTATAAAATGTGAACAATGAATGAATTTCATGTATTACACAGTTTGTAGCGCAATCATTTTGATTGGTATAAAGGGATTTTATTGACTTAATATAATGCTTTTATAGTAATTTTCAATAAATTAGCATAGTATATAGTACAGCGAGTAAGTAATCTAAATTTTTTGGGGTTTCCACTAGCTCAACTTAATTAAGTGCAAAATATAACTTTGTAGCTTTAGAATTCGACCACCAAGCTGTGCTTAGCTCCGATTACAACAGATCCTGTGCTGATGATTTGTCTGTGAAAATAAAATTCACGAGGGATTTAGGATTTGTCATGTTTAAAAATTATTGTGGAAATTATGCTATTCTACTAATTTCTGTGCATACCCAACGTTTGTTTCAGGCTGGAAGCCTACACTGGTAACGTATACGGTTGCGGAATTGGGAAGTCCTTCAAATGCTTCTGTTGCATTGATAGTAACCTGTTGGCTGTCAAAGTTTCCGAGGAACAGATAACCGCTGCCGTTGAAAATTCTGCGACAGACATTGACAAACCATTTTTAATTTTTTATGAACTAACATCATTGTGAAATCAATATGATGCTGTACGTACCTGTCAAACGCATAAACTTTTCCATTCTCCAGAGCTTTAGCTTCCAAACTGCCATATTTCCAAGCATCAGTTTTTCTCAGATCAGAAAGCTTCTTGTAAACTTTCAAATGGCTTTCTCCGGCTGTATTCTTCTGGGCTTCCACGTTAACTTCCTTATAATTTTGATGAATTGGTAGCCATGTCTTGTTGTTGGTGGAAAATCCTTAAAACAGTAATAAATTCTCATTTTACCCCAAGTTGGCAATTGACTTTAATTTTATCTAGAATTTTAAAGAAAACCTTACCTGCACCATCTTCGGCAGACCACTGCATAGGCGTTCTTTCTGGATCTCTGGAGAAAAGGTGATATCGGTCAGGTCCAGCTTGACATCCCCATGGATCAACCGTCTCCTCCCAACTTAGTTCCCTATCCACCATACCGATTTCTTCTCCATAATATGAAACCACGCTACCAGGTAGAAGCATGATAAGCATGTTTAGTTTGTCAATGGCATCTTCGCCATAACGAGTTCCAATTCTTTTTTGGTCATGATTTCCAATCACCCAGTTTACAGTACGACCCTCGGGAACTTTAGTGTACCACTCGTCAACATAGTAGGCGAAGGCATTGGCGTCTGAACTTCCGTTGACGTAGCGAATGAGATCAAAGTTAAAGGGGATATGTGCAACAGGCTTCTCATCAGTTCCATAATAAGCAATCACCTCTTCGATGGTGTCCAAATATTGCTCCGTCATCATGCAGCTATTTATCATGATATGAAACTAATAATTACTAAGCTTGAAAAAGAAATTATCTTCTAGTATGATACTATGCAAATCAATGTTCTTACCGCTCGACGCCATCAGACAACGTGTAAATGTCGATAAGCTTTCTGTATTCTGCAAGAGCCTCCACATTCTTGGGCTGGTTAATGGTGTAAATATGTTTCCAGTAGGTATGATCAAAAGGAATTGACTCTGGTGGGCGGTTAGGGTCCACTGGCTCATCCAGGTATCGCTGATCTTCAAAAAGAGTTTGAACAGCATCCATTCTGAACCCGTCAACTCCAGCATCCAACCAAAATTTCATGGCAGCAAGCATTTCTTTGAGAACTTCTGGATTTTCGTAGTTAAGATCCGGTTGACCAGTAAGAAATTGGTGAAGGTAAAATTGCTGACGTTTATCATTCCACTCCCAGGAAGAACCGCCAAAGTGATTAACCTAATAAATAAATAAGAGTAGTAATTTTCAGCTTGAGAATGCAAGAATGCATTTAAAAAATGAAATAACAGCGCAATGAGTTGGTGATTAAAGTTACCCAATTGCTTGGCGGAATTGGTTCTCCATTTTCGTCAAAGCCTTTGGGATCTTTCCAGACGTAGTAATCTGTGTACTTTCCTTCTTTGTTAATACTCTTCTCAAACCAAACGTGCTCATCACTGGAATGATTTGGAACAAAATCCAGAATCAGTTTCAATCCTGAAATTTGAATAGAAAATTAACAAAACTGCAGTTTCCCCTTCTCATAAGCAGTTCAATTCATTATACTATTGATAACAGCATATTATGAAAATTGTACCTTTCTGTTTCATGGTCGATTCAAGAGATCTGAAATCCTCCCTGTTTGGAAATTTGATAGCAAAATCATTTTTAATGATTTTGTCAAAATGTAACGCATTTAGTTTTAGGGAATGTTTTAAAATATAAAATAATTACATGGTTCCAAACTGAGGTTCAATAGCAGTAAAGTTTGAAATGTCATATCCGAAATCCTTCATTGGACTCTTCAAAATTGGGGAGATCCATACAGCACCAATGCCCAATTCGACAAAATGGTCAAGTCGTGATTCAATACCTGATAAGCAGTCAAAATAGTGAAAAATTGTTTGCACATCATGTATAACAGCCTTGAAACTGTATACCTAAGTTATTGACTTGCAAGCAAACGTTGGTTTAATTTTTACCTTTCAGGTCGCCAATACCGTCCCCGTTTGAATCTTGATGCGACCTTGGGTAGATTTGGTAAATCTAAGAAATGGGGCAATATAAAACCAATTTGTTAACCTATCATAAAATTTTAAGAATTTGCCAAACTACTTAGAGGACTTACAATATCGGATTGCCACCATTTTAGAGGCTGAGGATTGGGATTTTGGGGGATTTTCACTGCTGTAACAAATTGCAGAGTAGCTACTACAGCCAGTGAAAAGCATATACTTGCTTTCCACTCCATGATGGAAAATTTAAATTCGAGATTTTAAAAAACCGTATTTGACTGTGTATAAGTAAGGGTATTATTACTTCCCAAATATCTCAAAGTTAATGTGAATCAAATTTGCTCCTCAGGTTGTATTTATTTGAGTAGACCTACCTCAAATTCGACATACATTCCAATTTGCTGATTGATAAGGATTTTTTCGGGAGTTAGAGAGGACCCATGTAATGTACACGCCATCATTACAACAAAATGAAAGTTTGTATGATTGATTGATTTATCTATCCGGTTGTACCCTATAGCTTGATTAGTTCGTTGAGCAAATAACGGGCATAAGGTATAATAACAACGTGATCAGTTTTATCGGATGAAGCCTTTATGATGCAGGTATCAAAATTTCATTTCGATTCATTCATTGTTCATGCAATGCTTCATACTATAAGACTCATCGCTAGGTTTGGACAATAAACATGCGTTCGCAAAAACAATTGGTTTATGGATAATGCAAAAATTCCAATAAGATTGGAATATTGATGGAGATCTATCATTATCACGTTTATGACACGTCGTACCTCGTAAATTGTAATCTAATTCAGGTAATCCAATAGAATCGTATGAGCCGAATTTTTTATAAAAGTTTCCGTTTTTTGATAATATGCCAGTATGTAATTCACGTGAAGAGAATTTAACAAACAAAACCAACACATCAAGTTAGATAAGTTGCGTACCCGATTTTGCATTATTATCAAGGTCAAGCACAAAATATATGGATTATTCCCAGCATTATTTAACTATATTCCAAACATAACCACTTCAAGTTCAATCAGTTCTGGCGTAAAGGTTTCCAACGTGTGGCATGATTCTGGAGGACATTAAACAATCTAGGAATTACGTGAAGAATATCACTATTATTTGTTTTTAAAATTTATTGTTGGGTAAATAGTAAATATTTAGTTAATAACCAGAATTTGTCAGTTATTATCAACGGAAATTTTCCCAAAGAACAATATGTTTTATGAATGCATGTAATGATTCAATCTTTAGCCAAAACACCATTCATATGGCATATAAATATTTCGAATGAATGAATAATAATGTATACTCCTAAACATTGCAAATAATTACTTTTATTGACACATCCATTCACCACGCACTTACGCAGAATGAATACATACAGAATTTTATCATGCTTACAAAGGATAAGCAACAAACAAAAAGTCCGTCTTTCAAAATTCGATATCAAAATATTTTGATACATTTTACGATATTGCTTTTTCTGTACAGATATTAAACCTGCAATCTTCTATTGTCTATGGTGTTGCTGAGTAAAAATTTACTCATAATGCTGCTCTATCTCTATATTATTGATTCAACTTACATGGACTTGATTCTTATTATTAAGCATGTTTACAAACTAATTGCTATATTAACAATCATGCAAATCATGTGAAGTTATTAAAGAAACATTTGGATGACATCTAGATTACTGTAGCTAGTAAAAATTATCCTGTAAACTAAACTCAAGTATGCTAGCGTATTTTGAAAACAAACATTTTGAAAATGAGATTCATTTTCAAATATTTTTATCTCCATCACCATCATAGAACTTCATTATCTGGATACGGACAAGACGATGCCGTTTTGGAATTGCGGTTGTTGCAAAGGTCACAATTATTTTACATTTGTATTTATACTATAGTGCATACATGATATTTATATGTAACTAGTAATAACGTATTAAGTAATAGTGATTTAGTCAGTAATTATTCATAGCGGAAACACGTTTCATTTAAGGTTCTCTTTAAGAAAAAAAATTGACAACATATTTGACGAAGTCGAAAATGCTTTAAAACGACTGTATTACAATACATTATAAATTGACAAAGGAAATAGTATCAAACCCTACGTTTTTCATAGTTTGTTTTCGGCGTAGAAGCACAGCTGTACGTAA
Organism: Entomobrya proxima; assembly: GCA_029691765.1. Taxonomy (NCBI): domain Eukaryota; kingdom Metazoa; phylum Arthropoda; class Collembola; order Entomobryomorpha; family Entomobryidae; genus Entomobrya; species Entomobrya proxima. The sequence goes on from CM056169.1 coordinate 7,815,121, forward strand.
GTGGTGAGAATGATAGGATATAAGTGAGAATGTACGCGTTATATGAGTTTTATAACACTATAAAAAGCAGCAAAAGATGATTCATCGGCTTAGTCGTTTTATATTTGTTGACTTTGTCTGACATTCAGCATTATACCATGTTAGAGAAAGGATTGAATAACTCATACATATTCGCACAAGTACTAAAATGCGTTATTTTTATGGAAAACGTTGCTTGAAATGATCATAAACACTTGAATACCAGCACAACGTTAGTGCTTTGTATGCATTTACTGGTAGTGATTGGTCTGACTAATTCGGTCAGTACAACCAGGTTAGACGAAAACTAGTCATACATTCGCAAAATACATGCCAACCTACAGCAGAACGTCGCTGACAGCGATAGTAATAGCGTTGGGAATTGGCTCTGTAATAGTGCTCCGTCCATGTAATACACCTTAATACCAGACACCAGACGCATTTGTAGTTTCCAGTTATAACTCTTGTTTCAAAGAGTTGACTTTTTCTATTGTTTCTCAGATTCTACTATGGATTCCAAAACATCCACAACTTTCCGCGTTTCTGATAAAACGCCGGAGAAACACCATCTCCATTCTCAGCCAAAAAATGTTCCCTTGAAGGAACAAATTAAGGAGCTGCCACCATACCATCGGAATAAATGCACCGAGATTCTGCAAATGTCAAACTTTCCTGCAAATGTGTACTTTACTGAAAATGGATTTGTCAACACAGTGTTGGATGCCTACAACAGGCATTACAACTTGGTCATTCGACCTGACGATGTCTGGGGAGCAATCATGACTCAGTTTTCATTTTACATCAATAAGCATGCTGAGGAGTTCCGGGGAAAGTTTGTCAACTTTAAAGGGAAAAAGCAACTGGAAGTGAGTGTGGGCGGATCTCTGAAAACTGCACCATACGACACACTAGTGAAATTAATGAGCAAAGAGATCGACAGGAATCTGGTAGATCCCGAGGTGAAAAAGTGGATTTTACCCAGTTTCTCGACAACCACTGACAATGATCTGGTCACTATCGGAGTGGTCTTTATGGCATCCATGAAAAAGTATTTTGATTACAAATTCAGTCTTATGTGCGGAATACCATCAATCACTCTGGAAGGTACTGTAAACGATTGGAAGAATGTGCATGGAAGATTAGCAAAGCTGAAGGATTACAAGCTGGATAAATGGTATGACATGCTGGAGCCGATTCTTTCTCAGTTTGTGGATGCGAAGCAAGGGAAAGTTGATGTGGACTTTTGGCAAACAATTGCACACCATGAACCTGGTGGATCTGGACCCAGTTACATTTCTGGATGGATAACAACATTTTGCGTGTTTGACAAGGACGGAAATTGGCGTGGTAAATAAAATACGGATATTTTGCAGTATACGGCTATGTGTATAGTTTTAAAGTAAAAATCACATTTAAATATTTTATTTTTGGTTAATAGAAACCGATCTCAAGCCAGTTTTCTTCTCGGAAGAACCTTTAAAGGATGTGCAAAAGAAATGGCTTAGGCTTGAGACTGGTGACATTCCACCTGCAATTGTGGAGGTGGATGTTTTAGTTGATGACAACGGGCAAGAGCATAAGACTCTCATGTTTGCTGGACATCTTGCCGCAGAAGTAAAAGAGGATGGCACAACTGTTCAGCCTACGTTGGGCTGGGCTATTGCACTAAAACCCGATGGCGTAGGAGCCGAGGGGGAAGAGGGATCTTAAGCATCTCGTACTTTATACTTGTTTAACCAATTGAACTCAAATTCTTGCCGCTATTAATATTTTACCAAATTTTACCAAAGCAAAAATCCTTTGATATAACGACTATTCTGTAAACTTATACTAAAGAATCAGACAGTATTATGTATTGTATTGGAATTGGAAGAGATTTTTATATGCTACACATTGCAATTTGCCGTAAACCACATAAATGACTGGAAGCAGAAACATTGATTAAGTATATGTGTTGAGCATAATGGTGCTGTGATGGATTAAAATAGTAAATGAATACTATGTAATATTTAGTTAACGATATTCCCTAAAAATGCAATAAAATACAAACGCATCAAACCTAAATTAAAAATAATCAGACTAATGAATTGTGTATATTATTTTCATTACCCATAAACATCCGGATTATTTGCATTGCTTGAATGAAATTTGAAATTTAATCAGTATTACTGATACTAAAATTCTGAAAGTGACTTTATGAACAGCTTTTTGAATCAATTTGGCACAAAGTTTAACTCTGTAGTTCAGTACATGATATAAGGCTATATAGGGATAACAAAGCCAATCTTCAAGATTCAACGCTATAGATCAAACACGAAGGCATAGCAAAGCAGCCGACGCCAATGAAACAACGAAACCAATCGACAACGGTCCTACCGATCGTTCAGAACCTCCATCTCCCATTTTAACTTCAACCGCTATAGTGAAAGACCATAATACATATAAAACGAGTAGTTAAATAAAAGTAGTTAAGCAAGTTGATTTTTCTTTTGCCACAACAAATTGGAAGCGTGTAATACTTAAAATTACACTATTTGCTTTTACGTACGTCCACCAGATGGACCAGGACCAGGAGAAGAAGTATCTTTATCACGGCTTATGACAGCATCCTTACACAACTTTGATTTATCCATGACTCCAGGCATATCACAAAATGACTTCATAATGGATTCGTTGTTTAAGTCATTGCAATCGTTACCCATACAGCAGCACATATTCTTGTCAATATCACACATAAGCGTGTCCTTCAGGTTATCCGGGCATTTTTCTTTAGCATCGACACATCCACCCATTTCTGCCTTGTCAATTATAATGCCACAAGCCTGACCAAATGGGCACTTCATGTCCTCATTATTTGTCTTCTTGCACGTTACTTAAAACGCAAGACAATGAAAGCCATTCTATTTTAGCTGACTTTCAGAATTTCACTGAAGAATTTCAGTACTTCTTACATACGTTGGAAAATATTGAACAATTACTTGGGGGTGTACAGGCTGGGGTAGCTTTAAGTTGAAGAGGTGTACAAATGGCGTCTTTGTACTTTGAAAGGTCATTGCAAGCTGATGGACTTCCGGCACCAGTGTTACAACAACATTTTATTTGAGATGTATCGTCACAAACTACTGCACCAACGGCACCGTCTTCTGCACCAGCCAAACTTGCTGGACAACTACCTGGGTCGGCGCATCCACCGGCCAATCCAGTGGTCATATCAAACTTGCAAGCAGTGTCAGGAGTTGCACAGGGGATCGCACTTGCAGAACCTTCCTTCATGCATTTATCTTCAAAGGAAATTTAATTTTAAGGACACATTTTTAGTATACATGTGAAACTTCAACTCACTGCCTCTTACCAGCCTGAACAAGATGGATCCATGGCATAATTAAACTCAACACCAAAAAGAGTAACGGAAAGTTATCCATTAAGATCATTTTTCGAAATAATAACATCAGATCACCGAACGTGGTTTTACAAATAAATTGACATATAATAAATTGTTAACATTTATGAATTTTGTATAGAAATCAGGAAGCAAAAGTTACATAAGAATTAAAAGAATTTAAAAATTTAAGATAATCGAGACAAAATTTTGCATTGCCTTTGCTGATTATCCTTATGTATCAGTAGAAACCAATGCATAGTATTGCAACATGAGGAAACCGTCACCGAAGCATAAAGCTATTTCGGTTACTGCATGCAACTTTATTGTTCTTCCTGCCATAAGAATATGTAAGAATATTCATCGTTGCTTTCAATCATTGAACGCTTGCCTTTCAATTTACCATGAAGTTACCATCGACTATCATCGACCGATTATATGATTACTTAATTAACGTGGTTCCAATGACAGAAATAATATGATTTAGAAAGCCACAAGGATACAAAATGCAATGTAACAACCATGCTGAGTGAGTGAAATATAAAACAGCAGTAGCTTTCTTCTCTGACAGTGCACCGAATTGGAAGCACGAAAGACCTTGGCAAAGGAATTGGAAACAAGGAAGGACCTTGAAAATACTAACGTACCTACTTTTCTTATGAACTTTTTTTGACGTGGAGCTGCAGCTGTGACGCAGGTAGCAAATCGATATGTTCAGTGTAACAAGTTACAACGGCACAAGTGTTACATCTTAAAAGATAAAATAGGATTAATTGAAACAATACGTTACATTAACTAGGTACAAACTTAAAATCACTGCTATTAAAAAGTATTAGTTTCACTGTCATATCGAGTTGTTGGTTCTATTTCCAAGTACATTTTACTTCTAAAAAATGTCGAACTCTCCCTCATATACGGATTATAAAACCTCCACAACCTTCCGCGTTTCGGATAAAACGCCCGAAAAACATCATTTGCATTCTCAGCCTAACAATATTCCTTTGAATGAACGAATTAAGGAGTTGCCACCATACCATCGGAATAAATGCACAGAGATTCTGCAAATGTCAAACTTCCCTGCAAATGTGTACTTTACAAAAAATGGATTTGTCAACACCGTTTTGGATGCGTACAACCAACACTACAACTTGGTCATTCGACCTGACGATGTCTGGGGAGCAATCATGACTCAGTTTTCATTTTACATCAACAAGCATGCTGAAGAGTTCCGGGGAAAGTTTGTCAACTTTGAAGGGAAGAAACAACTAGAGGTGAAAGTGGACGGGTCCCTAAGAACTGCACCATACAACACAGTATTGAAGTTGATGAGTAAAGAAATTGACAGGAATTTGGTCGACACGGAGGTGAAAAAATGGGTCTTGCCTAGTTTCTCGACAACCTCTGACAATGATCTGGTCACGATCGGAGTGGTCTTTATGGCATCCATGAAAAAGTATTTTGATTACAAATTCAGTCTTATGTGTGGAATACCTTCTATCACCCTGGAAGGCACGATAAACGATTGGAAAAATGTGCATGGAAGATTAGCAAAGCTGAAGGATTACAAGCTGGATGAATGGTACGATATGCTGGAGCCGATTCTTTCTCAGTTTGTGGATGCAAAACAAGGAAAAGTTGATTTGGAGTTTTGGCAAAAGATTGCACACCATGAAGCTGGTGGATCTGGACCCAGTTACATTTCTGGCTGGATAACAACATTTTGCATGTTTGACAAGGATGGAAATTGGCGTGGTAAGTTGCCTGTTCTAAGCAAACCAATAATATATCGCTCCTGCATATTGTTTGCGTTAAACATGCAGTTTCACTTTGTTCCTTAGAGTATTTTAGTTAAATCAATAATTTGACTTTTAATTCATTTCTCAAGGGACAGATGTCACACCGGTTTGGATTCCCGGAAAAGGATTCTTGGAGAACTATTTGACTAAATGGGTTGGGCTTGATACCAGGCATATTCCTCCTGCAATTGTTGAGGTCGATGTAATAATTGATGATAATGGGGTAAAGAAGAACACTGTTATGTTTGCTGGACATATGGCTACAGAAGTCCAAGAGGATGGCACAACTGTTCAACCTACATTGGGGTGGGCTATCGCACTGAAGCCTGATGAAGCATCTGAATCTGCACCGGAGGATTTGTGTATTTCAAGCATTTTGCGAACCCGACTCAGTGAAAAGCGATGGACACCTTATCCTACTGTTTGTGAGCGTTTGAGGAAATATAATTAAAGTTGAGTAGGATTCTCATATACAGTTTGTTCATATTTCCCATATTTAGTTGATGCATGACATAATTATTCTGATTATTCATGTCACACATTATACCGAATTAATGTCTAGTAGAAATATATATGAACAGTAAGTAACCATACTGTAACGTTCAAATGGAAAGTAAGTTCGGAAAGTATTATATGACCAGGTTGATATTAAGTATGTAATTCACAAGAAGAATTAATAGAGTCGGCAGCGTTTACAAACACAAACGTAAATGGTTTTGTTACGAATGTTGCGATGAATATTACATACAGCATAATCATGTACCTATGATCTACGTGGCAATTATTGGAAAAATAAAATGAAGCTAGTCATTTATTTTACTGGAATCAAATACATATCGTATTGCATTGATTTATTGCTAATTACTTGTAAATAATCTCAAAACAGTAATGACTAATTATTTTATAATAACAACCTGAGTATATTTTGCATTGAATTTTAAAAATAGAATTGCATAATAATTGCATATATACGTATACAACGCTCCAGTCCATTCAACCTTACATAGCATGAACTTGTACAGAAGATAATCATTATCCTTTGTCGTATTCGACGAGTGCCGAATTCATCAGTAACTTGCATTATTACAAGAATGGAAACAAAATTTTCATGTTATTTCAGCACATAATCCACAGATTTCAGTTCAGGATGGCCCACTAGGCCCACTTTGAACTTTTTTGGTAAAAAATGACTGGGATCATTGTTTTTCTTTTGCATGAATTTTGTTAATACCATGTCGCATTTCTATTTTCTTTCTAATCAAACATCTTAATCCCACAGCGAAAACCGAGAAAAGAATAGAGATACCAGCATAAATATTAAAGATATACTTGTCCCGTAAGTCCACATTCGTGCCAGTTAAAATTATGAGGTATGAACTTCCGATAAGAATCCAATTTTCAATATAGAATGACATAAAAACGGTCGGGCAGTAAGACTGATAAGCAAAACTCATGAATAATGATCTCCATGCAAAAGTAAATGCCCCATATACACCTGTTTCCTTCAAAAACCCGCGTTGTTTCTTAGATCCTAAAATCCCGACAAAGAAACCATATAGCCCTGCTCGTACAACAAATTGGCAGAGGAACGTCACAATTAGAACTTCACCAAACGAGTAATCGTGAAAGTAGAAACAGGCGGTTGCTTTCAGTATCGCGTCAGCAAATAGTCTGGATTCTATAGAAAGTTGTGAAAATTCAATGAGTATTTCCGATCTTCCATTCCAATTGTTAAAAAATAAATCATACCGATCGACATGTAGTTAAAGAAAAATAGCGCCACTCTCCATGGGATTCGAATATGCTCAATGCTCCAAGCATCCTTTTCGCGTTGAAACATTCGGTAATACGGAATAATGGTGGCGTACATGTGTGATTCCGCCAATGCAAAGATACAAAGTAGCAGACAGAGATTCACCCAGTAATCTAGTTCCAGAAGGTTAACACAAATTCAGTTACTGTGTTGAGATGCTGTAGACTTTAGGATTTTTACAAGTAATCTACCTTCGCCATGAAATTCCCTGGCTCGAGACCATGTTATTATCCTAAAGGTTAGTTGAACAAATGCTTCTGGAGATGCCCGAAAGAAGCTTTCGTATTGTTTCATTCTGGTAAGAAGTGATTCCAATCTCTCAAACCTTTCTGCGTCATTTTCTCTCAGACTCAAGAAAAATAGTCGGAGGGCACTTGGGGAAAATGAATTAAGATGTTTATGCTCAACATTTTGCATGAAAAATTTTGATTGTTGTCTCATGTTATCAAGACTTGAGCGTGATAAGCCCTATTTAATTATAAATTAAAATATCACAAATCTTTTCAAAGTGCAAACCTAGCTGAAGGGCCCACAACGGGAAAGAACATCAGGTTTCTCCAAATGAGATTTTTACATGCAAGCATTTCCATCTCCTTACGTTCCTCATCACTAGAAATAAAAAAATTAATTTGACAGTTCAAATGTCACATACATGAAATGTACATATCTAAAATGTAGTAACTTTCAATTCGTTTCTGAATACTTACTCTGAAAGGAATGTAAAAATGCCTATGAAATTCAAGAGAATCGGCAGAAGCATGAGCCACGCTTGGATATCTGCACTGTGATGAAAATGTAGGTAGGACAAGTAAATGATTACGGTTACATCTGCCACCGATATCAAGAAGGTTATAAAAGACCAAATGATTTTGGTCCAGTGAACGCAACGCTTGCATTGCTCTTCCTGTTCAATCTCAATTTTTTCCAATTTCTCCTTCTCAGACTGTGCATCTTTCATGGCTGAAATTGTTTGGATTGTCCCAGATTTTATATTGGAGGTAGATGACGAGGAAGACAAGAGACGTATTCCAGCCTCTGAAGTTCCATTGCCATGCGAACCACTATTTACTGTGTACGACTGTGTCATTTTGGCAAAACGTTTAATAACTTTTATTTAAACCTGAGATCCAATTAAGTAATTGATTTCAAACTTTACTTGCAGATATAATGTAATTGTGTAAACGTTTAATACTGTGGAGTATTTAGATTGCGATTATTAGTGTGCTTGAAACTTTCAACCAAAAATAAAATAATTGACTTTTGCAGGTTGGAATTGTAAATGGCACGGTATATGATGTAATATGCATGTGCAAAACTTTTCCTCCGCGGAAAAAGCAATGCAAACAAAATTTATTGATCAGACTAGGCAGAGTAACATACGTATTTTTTAGCCCTCTAGGTCAGCAAAGTCATTAGTTGCAAAGGCGTATTCTATTGAGACGTCAGATTATTATGCCCAATGCACACATTTGCTTTGCTGACTCGGAAATACTAAATTGATCAAATATTTTATTGTGCTTTCGCTTTTCGGCAAGCCACGGCTACCTTTCGAATCTGGAGGATAACACCAATAGCGAAAACGAAACAGATTGGGTTTACTTATTTGTTAAAATATAAAATATATTTGTGTTTTAGAAAAAAGGAACGCAACACAATACTATTATATTTTTGCCGATGACGGTTGTCGAGTTGACTGACTGAAAAAAACATGAAGGAGGGATATACATGCATATTTAACAGCATGCAAAAAATTGGCATAATAGATGGCTGATGTTCTCGGGTTTCGGCATAAAAAATCCATAGCCATTTTTATTTACTAGAAATATGAACAAGTCAAGTCGGGTTAAAAAACTTGATGCTTTGGTATAAAGCACTCGAAAGAACGAACTAAATTACTAGTTCTATAGAATAGCACTCCCGTTCTGGTAACATGCTTTAAAAATATAAAAAATCGAACAGTGTCCAGTGTAGCTGAAAAGGATGGAGGTGGTTTTGACAGATTTGCTTTGTGGTTTCAAGGTAATTTTTCGTCTGGATTGTGATGTGACTACCTTGTATACCTTGGAGCTAGAAAAAGTGTACAAAAAATCCTCAGTTGGAGCTGAAGTGCTATGCTAAAATGGAAGGATGTTTTTTAAAAAATAATAAACGCAATTGTAACAAAAAACACCATGATTCTTAATCTTGCATTTTTGCATACATAATACCTATATTGTCTCTGTCAAATGCTTGCGCTTTCTGAATACTATAGACATAGACATAATCGAATCAACCAATGCTTACAAGCAAAGTGTACACGTGCAACCCAGACTAACAAAAACAAGACACATAAGGTTTGAGAGGGTCTCAGAGTTTGTAACAATATTGCCATTTAAATAAAAAAGATTGATGTGAAACTATTAATGATTGAACTTTGCATACAATTAAATAATTTGAGAAACATGATTATGTATTGTATTATAGACTGTAGCTATTTCAGATTAAAACATACCATGTAATTGTTAATTAGCAATAATATCTTTCTTGGCTTATTCACAAGGTCAAGCACAAGTTACGAATATTTTAGTAGTTGATAGAATAGTTCTCTTCTTCTATGCCGACTCTTACAATGAAAAACACTATTAAGACTGAATTGAAGAACACCACAGATGGGATTTTGCATGATGCATACATTTGGTACCTATTCAAGGACCCTTTTTCTGCCAGTTTAACGGTATAGGACACTTCTTAAATAAATGCGTGGTAAAACGGTAATAAGTAAAATGCTATAACTAGGCTTACAACAACATATTCACAGGACGCATTCTAGATAGAATCCTGTAAACGGATATGCCCTGCAGCTACAGGATGTGAAATTAATACATTTGCAAACAAACATGGAGAGCAGTCAAAGCATCATTATTATTATCACGAACAATGAATGCATAACATCCAAAATATTGCCAAAAGGATGTAAGAAAGGGATTTCCCTTTTTGTTGCGTGGCGGTTGTGATGACGTGAGTAAACAATCTGCACTTGCTAAGCACATTTTATTTATGATAGTAAAAGCAACTCATAATGGCATTTAAGGCATCAACATCAATAATGCTTTGCAATTGCAGAAAGGTCTTAACGTGATGCAGCTGCATTATTCAGAACGGATGAGAGGAACAAGAGTGAACTACTAAACAGTTGTAGGTTAATGAGAGCGGTAAATGATGTGATCATAATGATGCCTCCTCCCATTAGCTTTCCAATAAAAGTATGCCCAAACAAATTTCTAGGTATTATGTTGCATTATGGAGTTACCCAAGCAAAATGTCTTTACAAACCATCCATGTGGTTTACTGTTGTTTTGTGATTCATCATAATTCGTTTCTATATACTTTGTGTCTAGTATAAGTCTGCTTGTTGGTTAATCGTGATTTCGAAATGCAATCGCAATCCCATTTTTGGATTCCATTTATTTTGCCAGCGTAGCGAGAAAAGAATCAAAGTTTCGGTAAAATGTTTTTCTTTTCTTTGTTTGTTTTTGCATAATCACTGCACTCGTCGGCATTACAATCTCAAAAGCCATCAATGTCTAGTGTACGAACTGTATACATACTTTGAGAAATCTTGTAAAAGTGAAATTAACTCCTACACACACTCAAAAATTGAAGAAATATCCCACACAAGATTCTCTGTCATACATTGTTCAGTAAAAGTATTCAGTTTTGAATAACAAGCAATTTGCTGTTGCTTCTCAAAAGTTCAATTGTTTGAAATCATCCATTCTTCCAGTACTCGAAATGACTCTCTTCCTGCATTTTGGAACAATGAAGACTTACGTAACTTTTATTTTAGTTATACCCCTTATCACGTTTGTGTCTGTGCCCGGTTGTGAATCCAGAGAAGGTAAAAATGAGACTGTGGTAGTGGTGCCACAAGGAAAAATACTGAATCTCATTGACGAGAAAGATGCTGATTTGGAGGCAAGAGCTGGGAATAAATCTGTGAAAATTTTAACGCGACCATTAAGCCCACAAACTACTACCACTACTCCATACAACCCTTACTTTATGCACCCATATAATCCTGGCTTTGGAGATGTATCTGCTCAAGCCAGTGGTCCACAACCGAATATACATCAACCCCCACCTCAGCATAACAATAGGTTACCTACTACTCAGGAGCAATCATCAGCAGGGGTTCCTGACATTTATGTACAACTTATTGGAGCAATTGAACGAATGGTGGGTAGAATGGATAAGCTGGATAATAGATTACGAACAGTGGAAAGTATTTTGTATCACATGACCAATAAGAAAGAAGAGCTACCAGAACAAGGTAAATCGAGGAAAAAACCGTAGATTTAAAAACGATCTTTACATATTATAATATTCTAGATATGTTGTTGTATAGGACCCTGCCCAAATGATTTCCGTAAAGTTGAAGGAATAAGGGGAAAATGCTTTCAATTTAGTTCATTCGATAAGAATCCCATGATTTTTGACTGGAAAAGTTCAGAGAATGAATGCACAAAGAAAGGCGGTCGTCTCGTGGAAATGCTGAATTACGAGGATTTTGTCCGAGTCTCTCAGTTTCTCATTAAGTACAGCTCTGTTAGGTAAGAGGAATGAAATGCAGTAACATGAACAATCTCCAATGGAAACTAGAATAATTTTTAAGCTTTCATATTATTTTAACAGCAATTCAGCCACGTCCGACTACTGGATTGGAGGAATCAATCCTGGCTTGATATGGATTTGGGCAGAATCTGGTCAGCCAGTGGAAATGAATAAACGGTTTTGGAATGACAACGACAATAGCAGTACAATTCCTGGCTGTCTGAAGCTCTCTTATTCACACCGGCTCAACACTTACTTTTTCAAACATTCACCTTGTGCACATTCCCAAAATTATATATGCGAAATTATGGACAATACAGTGTCGCGTGCATTAGCTCGTTTTGAGGAGCAACTTTGGACTGAAAATAGCATGGCGATAGAGTAAACCGAGCTTATATCGCCTGGAAACATAATTACTGTGCGGATTATTTTTTTAAAACTAAATATGTAAATAGAAAATATAATAAAACTTCTTGTTTCCAAATAAACGTGAAATCACAATAATATTAAACCCGGTGTCCTTGAAAACGAATGCAAAACCATGTCGACTTTTGATAACCCTACAGCAGGGCCCCTACTGCGTCTTTATTTCTCGTGAGCATTATTTATTTTAACTTGCATGTAATATTTTTTGACACTTTTCAAATGTGCTCCTGTACTATGTTCAAGTTGTACCGAATGTCATGACCAGGTGTTGCATGCTTATCAGTGATCATGAAAACATCTAACCGTAAAACAAGCAACTCAGTTCTCCATTTCACACTGCACCCTAATCGATAAGTCTGGAGTCTGGACTGATTATAGCGCAGTTGCTCCACGTGGGTATTTGCCATACTATAATTTACACATTTACACATTCGCTCTCTCTTGGGGACAATATCCGGTTTAAAACTGTACGAACTACTTACGTCAGATGCTCTATTATTATGTTGGCAGCATGGTTGACACTTCTACAAGCAATGTTAATGGTCTAAGAATTATAAACCCGTTTTTCTCGCTTCATTAGCTGCGTTCCGAACTTTTATGACTCCGTTCATTCCAAAGAAAGCAAAAAATGTTTACATGTAAGACTGTAATAATAATCATGGGTGCCGATTCCGATAGTGCTACTTTTATTACAGTTTTTTGTGCAAACTAAAATTCTCTAGTTTCTAAGAAAGCATATGAGAAAAACATATATCCAATATTATTTAACTTGTTGGTTTATAGGATGTAATATGGTAGCCTATAAAGGTTCCAAATTCCAACGGTTAAAGCTTCACAAACAAAAGGAAGTCAATAAACTTGATTCTTCGTTGTGAAGTGATGTTTTCTTGTGGAACAAAACTTTGCGCATTTCCCAACGAGGAACTCCAAGCAAAAATGGAAGTTGACGAGTTACAGACCACTATTGCTACATTAAAAGTGTAACGTCGCGCGTCCCACTGGCAGTAAAAATATGAGAATCAATTTACGTGCATCAAGAAAATGTACTTTGGTCGTTTGTCACATGTCGAAACATGTAATAAGAATGCTACATTTACTCCAATCCTACTTTATATGAGTCATTGTGGAAGGAAGTCCCAAGGATTTTTCTCTATTACTCATATTGCTGAGCTTCTGTAGTAGAAAGTAGAAATTAATAATAATTTAACGTGCATTTTTTGAAGCAGTAATTTTTATTTTATGAGTATAAAGAATGTAAAGTGTTTTATGGCACATAATTTAAATTGGAAACTTATGTACAACTTAAAACATTTGTTATAAATCATGCATAGTACAATAAAAGAGCACATGTAGGGATATTTGCAAAACTATATTACAGCCATCTTCATTACTTGAGTATGTTCTGTATTTTGTTTCAGGATTGACACGTGTGTTTCTTAATCCTGTGCTTCTTGTAGCATTGAAATAGCACACGGAACTCTTAAATAAGAGAAATGAATGCCTGTATAGCGTTTACATTTAGTATTATGTAAAGGCCCAAAAAATTATTTTCGCCCAGTGTGCTTTACAAGGACAACGCCCAATCCTGTTAATTTGATCCATTCTGATCAGGCAAATTCAAATTAAGCTTCCATCCGTAGTTGTACGTAGCATATTTTGGAGTGTATGCGTTTTCAGCTTCAACATCACCAGGTAGGGGGGTTTCCGGCCGAGATGTATTTTGGGATGGGATATTTTCACTTCCTTTATTCTCAGCTTTATCGAATTTAGCCGCGTCCTGGTATATTGGGATTGCTTTGAAGCATCAAAAATGATATAAGAGACGGAAGTTACATTGATATTATGCCAGTTATATAAATGAAATGATCAGATTCATTGTTATTACGGCATATTTTAACTCAATGTTTTCACTCACGCAAATTAGGATATTGTGAAATCAATGACGAAGGCAAAGAATGAGGCGCGGCCAAAGGAAGCTGTGCTTCCTGATTCTCTATTTCACAGTTGTGCAAATCTTTAAAGAATTCCATGTACGGTATAGTTCCCACCACAATGGGCATTTTCTTTTTGAGATCAATACTACTTGGAATATCAAGTTTGAACTGAAAAGGGGAAAATAATTACAACGCATAAATTAACTTGTCAGTATGTAATTCATGAAAAGCATGCTTTATACGTACCTTTAATAAGTAGTTTAAGTCGATGAGTTTGCAACCACCAAGATCTGAAGGTGGAACTGGGGGAACTTGAATCTGCTCCTGCCACGTCTCGCTAAGAAACGGCTGTACTTCCGGGCCACGCATTTTCGTGATTTCTTCACTTACCGTTTTGGATCTTCCTTGTGCACGATAGTTGATTTCCTAAAAGAACAACATTCGTATAGCTACCTACATGCCATAAAATTAAATTATTGATGTATGAAACAAGCTATTAGCAGGCTATTTTCTTTTTAATTTCGTTTTCATGTTACGATGGGCTAATAAAGTTAATACAATACTCGGGATGAAATTGAATGAAAGCTTGAGTTATTTCTCCCTCGTCTTACCCTGATAAAGTAAACCACTATTGCTGACACGGGACGCGAGCTGGAATTGGAAGATTGTACGGAGAACTTGATGAATTCACCGGGAACATAGGCTGTTCTGCCCAGTTCAACCCTCATGGAGATCGGACCTTCCTTACAGCAAAGACACAAGATCGATTTTTCTTTTAATGCTTCTCTTGGCTCCATGTAGACTTTCTGTAGATTGAGGTCAACTAATGCGTTGACAGTAAATAATATTTTGGTAGTATAGTCAAACTTCCAAGATCGCTTCACCACAGCTTCTATATCATAACGGACGTGGCCAAATGAGCCCTCAAATGAAGATGGCAAGTTTTCTGGCAATTGAAACGTGAAAGGATACTCGTGGCGTCCGGCGGGCATTGTCACGTCTGAGTTTTTGTCTGTGATGGCAATAAATTGATAGGCTTATAAAATGTAATTATTGAAGAATTAAGTTAAAAGATAGGCCATCAAGCAGTTTTTTTTGGAACAACCAACATTACACTCTGCCTATACTCAGTATAGTATACTGTTTGCTCATTTACCATCTCCGAGAAGAATAATTTTTGAACGAAAATACGACTCCTTTTCGTGAAATCCTTTAGATCCTGTTTGTCCTTGTGATTCATGCCAGTCAACTTCAGCTTCACCATTTAATTTTAATTTCAAACCTACAATTATGAAAAACAAACATAATATAATATACTAAACCTGTCTTCTTACGTATCTCAAAGTGCCCCATACAAGAAAGCGTTCTTCTTACCTTGTGTGTTTTTCTCCTGGTCCAGCACAATGACGACTTTTCCCGTAATGCTTTGGCCAGGAAAATATGACCCAATTGGGTTATCTAAAAGTATTGAAAACTGAGTAGGTGCCATGATTTTATGCAACTAAACTAATTAAAGCAGCAACTTTTCACTTCACTTGTTTATGACTATAGTCCATGTTAATTTTTCTAAACACAACATTTTTAATTTTTGAACATTCGATATTGCCCTGTACGCAACACACGTTCGTACAGCAAATTAGTGGACTCGCAATTCAGTTATGTAATTAAAAATATTCATGGTGTTTGGAGTGTTGCACTCTGACTCTACTGACTGACTGATGCTGCGGCAAAATTCCTCCGTTTCTTTTTCCTGTTCCCCGACAATTCCCTAGCACCATGTTGAATTCATCTTAGAATTTCTAACGAATTTCTTTGGGTTTTGCATTTGTAAGTAGTAGCAGTAAACTGAAAAAGAGATGTGTTTCACGAAGCACGCTACTACTGCTACCGGAAATGTGTAATGTTATGTGCTAAGTTGTACAGTTTTGAACACGTCGCAAATCCAACCACATTACCATTCCATGAAATCTAGACACCCGCCTCGTGGTTTTTATATTTACGGGATGAAAAGAACAAGACTACATACTACAGCAACTTTTACAACGTTCTTGCATGCTAAGACGCTACATAAAATTTTGTTATTATTGTTTATGAGCATGTAATATGTAATCAAAGTGAAAGTTCAGTCACAAAAAGTAACGCGTTCAAACTTGTATGTATATACATTCCACGAACAAAGCCTTTTTGTTGATTTCATTATAACTCTTAATCTAAACTTGACAGAAAGATTACGGATATGGGTAACCATTCTTAAGCTTTCCCCGGTGTAGTAAAATTTATTGCTGTTTAGTCCATGAACCTTTCCTTGTATCTATGCTCTGCTTTTGTACTCTGAAACTTTTATAATGCGATGTGAATATGACTACGTTTGAACATTTCAGTTATGTTTATTTCATGCTTTACATTGGATTTTACTTGTAACGATTACTATACATTCACATTCTAACATCTTTAATAGAAAGGGTTTATTACTGAAATATATCTTAAATGATTCAATAGTTCATAAACAGTTTGATCTCAAAGTAGTAAGTAGTATATTCATACAAAATAAAACTTCAACTCATTACTCCCAGCAGTGGAAAAACATGTAAATGCATAAGTCCTGATTACACGATCGCACCATTGTCCAGCAATGATCTGCGAGGCATAATGTTTACTAAACTTCTTCATTTCTTAAAAGATCCTAGAAAGTGGAACAATTGGTTTATGTAATAGACAGTTTAGCACACACATTTTAATATGGTTTTCATAGCTTACCAATATGAATCCCAGAGCAATAATTAACGCTTTATCTCGAACCTGCAGCAATTCGGTTGGGTTAAACTGCAATGTCACCGTTCTTAATACTTGAGTCAAAGTTGCAACTACTCTGCCATCATTGGATACAACCTGTAAAAAAAATTCGTTTTACTTAGGAATAAGGCATAGCTGCTTGTGTGACGTTTTCTTTGCATATCACTAATTACCATTAAACCGTACCTCATATTTTCTTTTGTAGTCATAGCTTTTTATTCCAGATACTTTTGGTGGTCCAATACTAAAGAGGTGTTCTCCATCCCAGTTTTGTATTTCAAATCTGGGCGATTCCATAAAACTCCATATTCTAGAAACTGCGCCCATACCTAGTTTCGCCGAAGATACAACAGAAAATTTCTGCAATTTTAAACCATTATACTCAATTACCATCCTTTGCGGGCATTGTCAGGAAGTATTACAAATTACAAGCATTAAATTTGAGACGATACCATCTGCGTGCTCAAATACCCAGTTCTCTCTTCATATTCTACAGTGAACATTAGCTGATCTTGTTGATCATTAATGAGCAAATCTTCATAATCATTTGTCCAGCAGCCACTGTCTTGACATGCTGTAAGAAGCAATTCCCGGTTTTGGGGATCATGAACATGATACTGGCGAGTAGTATTGCAGCAGGCACCTGTTCAGCACGCGAAAGAAAATTCAAGGCCATAGCATCAAAGGTACATTTTTGGAGCTTCTTTTCCATGATTTAAGAATAATTGTATATGAATCAGTGTTGCAAGTTGTATTACGCTTTTTATAACGACTTATCCGAAACTCCAGGATGGGTGATATGATGTTTAGTTCTGACAAGCTGCTCTCACTACGAATAGATGAAGACAGTGATGTCGACGTTGGGGATTTTATTAGGGCTGAAATTTATTCAAATTTTTAATTTAGATTACTCACTGATACTTGAACAGCACAATACCTACTGTTTTGTGTTATAGATCACGTTTTCCAAATAGGTCACAAAATTCAGAACAGCAAGCAGTTGAGTAAGTGTCTAGTGTACTGGTACTAAAAGTCGGTGTTTGTCTTTTTTAATTCAATAAGTTCGTGAACTGTAATGCTAATAGCTCCAATGTCAACCATACCTGTTGTCTCTGACGCCTTTCGGGGTTGACTCTGAATGGTGCTCCACATAATTAGATTTCAAGACAACAATAACAGCTTAATTGTATTAGTTCCCTATAATGTAGAAGCGGTTAATTTTGGTACTAGGAAATACAAATAACGTCATGAGTAGAAAAGCAAAATAATGGAAGAATATTACTAGCATTAAGCCTTTCCCGTCAGCTTTTACAGCGAAATAAAACTATACACAACAACAGGAAAGGTATATTTGTAAAATGTGGCATAACTATGAGCGAGTACATCCAAGAATTTGAAGATGAATGGAAATATCACATTATTCGATATATGCAAGCACACATTCATGATAATAACTATGTTGCTTGCCTGCTTTAAAAATCATTATGTCAATCATTACAAAACTAAACATTTGTGGATGTGTAGATCAACACAAACATTGTGAATCATTGCATGAGTAATCCACAGTGGTATGGCTATTTGGTTAAATCTTTTCCTTTCATGCAACCACACAATACATAACGCGCAGTGAAATTAGATCATTCATACTAATATTTTTGTAAACATAAAGGTAACCGACTTTAGGTGGCCATGTATATATAAAGTATGCTGCGGTCTGCTGTGCTTCCTTTACAACTCATTAACAGGCAAATTGCGCTAACTTTGGAGATTTGTACTCCCAAAAATAATAGAACCAATTTTTTGTTGTATTGTTTTAAGCACTGGAAATGTTGATTTCTAAATTTGTGTGATTTGAATTATTAGATGCCTCTCTCCTACACGCTGTTGTTGTGCCATAATATATTGTATACATACAATATATTTGATTTAGTCATGTGAAATAATTGGAGAACTGTGTCACACTCACACTTGATGTAATCAGTTCACTGATAACCATTCAATATTATCATTATTGTTTCACAACAGTTTCAGAACAACCACAGAATATCTGGTTAAAGTTACTCCTCCTGGAAGAATGTAGTAATGCATAGAAAATAAAATATCACAAGGGCGATGATGATGAATATGATGACTTTACTGATACAAAAAAGATGAACGAGTTGTTCTCGAAGTTTGATCCAACCGAACCAAGGCTGATCTTTCATTGTGCATTGTGCATGTCAGATTTGGTATTTAGGCAGCTCTTTAAGATGAGTACTGTATTACCTAATCTAGGATAGTTTTCTTCTCCAATAAACTTGATATTTATGTTTCATTCAATAATGATCCTTATACTTTGATGGGATCTTTGCTTTCACATTAATACACTTGTTTGCTTGAGCTTTTTACTGAAATCCATTTTTATTTTCATCTTGTAAACCTTATTTTATGCTCGAATCATTAAAGCATCCATCATAACTTTTATGCTTCCGCATTTTTGAATGCCTACGACAATTTTAAAGTTGGTAATGTTCGTATCGTAGTATTATTTATATACTCAAGCAAAGTTGACAAAGCAAAGTTTTGTTTACTGACCAAAAACTGAGAACGTAATAATATGTATAAATTGAGTAAATCTTAATTACCTATAGAGGTAGTACTTATTACAATATGAATTTTAAAAGTTGCTTGAAATGTAAAACATTTAATCAGTCATTTTTAACAAAATCCGGGAATATACATATAACAAATAAGCAACTGCAGCAATCGATTAATGAGTCACTAGATGACCACATCTATGATATCTATCAAATGTATTCCTTGAAATGAGATTATGCAAATTCTTTATTAAAACATTTACCAACAATCGGTAATTTCGGTGAAAATGCTCCCAACAAAATAAACAGATACAAAACATATAAAAGCGGCTGCAATATTTCAGCCTTTTCAGTTTGGGATTGCATTCCTAACTTAATACAACTTGACCGTTTTCTTCTTCACTGTATTCAACATTATTATATCATTTAATCCGTAAATCAGTTTTTGATTATAAACCAATTTGATTACTTTTCACATTTTGAAAGTCAACTTAAAAGTTGTCAAAATGTTTCAATCCAAGAAGTTTGGCACCGCCACCCTAGTGTTTGCGGTTCTCTACTTTGCGTTTGCTGTTACCCTAACCATCTCATTAGAAGACGACTCTTTTACCGGCGAAAGCGCTTTTGGTCAGATCTACCCTGGAGAACCAAAGGGAAATTTGAGTAGCAAACGAATTTGTACAATTGACTATCGTACAGCCAATGTTTGCTTAAGCAACCATAATGTTACGGGAACCCAACACACGCGTATAATTTACGAAGTCGATAACTTGAACTTTGCCAATCGTACGAGCATCTTTACGTGTTGCCGGGGAGTGCGTGCTACAGGAAATCAGACAAAGAACCTTGGGCATATCGGATGTGGACACGTGAAAATACGAGGTTCTGTGCACTGGGGAAATGCTACTGGGTATCCAGGAATAAAGTGTGTTTCGCCACCGGCTAGAGGTCACAACCATACAAACACCGTGGCATGGCAGTACAAACCAATCAACCGTTTATCACCAAATTTAAAAAGGGGATAACGTATTATAACTCTGTTGAGTTATAAAAGTTGATATTAGATACCTAGTTTATACCTTACCTTATCATTGTTTTTAGTAATTCACATTCTAGTAATTTCAAGATTTAATTACCACATGTAGTACAATGGCTCTTCAAATACCTACTTTTACTTAAATAAACTCGTATGGAATAAAGAGTTTTTGAAATTTTATTATGTTCGTCGTTTGAATTTCATACTTCAAGCATTTGGTGTCTTCAACGGTAAGTAGGAAAGCATAAACCTTGAGCACGCTTTCATTGTACAATTCTAGACGATCTAGTCAGTTTCCTAATCTAATTTTATACCGTTTACAACTTCCCTTTTTCATATTTCCTTAACTTACAGGGCAAAGTGGTTCCTTTTCCAAATACTATGTAAAATGTGAACTGGTAGAAGCAATACTGAATGGTGAAAACTTAAAACATAAATTTGGTACAATAAGTTTCATAATTAACTTATTTTGTGGAAAGGAAATGATATTACACGGCATCGTCTCGCTAGTTTTCTTTCTACATGTATGTATATCGCTGTCATAAAGTAGCTGTTTACATTTTTCGGGAGTAGACATCTTTTTCATCAGAAAATTGGAAAGTGGGAAATAATAACAAACTGTCGCATAATGACTTACACACAATATCAAATTAACCAAATCTAATAATGTACTATGTATCTGAAACATGAAAATATCTTCTCGCGTTCTTCT
Organism: Entomobrya proxima; assembly: GCA_029691765.1. Classification (NCBI taxonomy): domain Eukaryota; kingdom Metazoa; phylum Arthropoda; class Collembola; order Entomobryomorpha; family Entomobryidae; genus Entomobrya; species Entomobrya proxima. The sequence continues at coordinate 7,836,194 of CM056169.1, forward strand.
CTGAGTACTGTAGCTAAACTTATTAGTATATTTTAACATTCTAGTTTTTCATATATAATTTCTCCTCTATGTTTTTAAACATGATATGATATTATGATACAATACTAGCGAGTTTTTAGTTTCGCTGCTTGTTTTTATGCAATTAAAAAGGTAAGCCAATCGCTTTTCTTTTTCCTTCCTGCTTTTACACTTTTTTATTTTCCAATATTTCTCCCATCTTATAAAGAAGGCACGCCATGATCACTTGTATCATTTGAGATGGTCCTCTTCAAGCAACAATTTCTGTTCCGTCGTTCCCAGTTTCCCACCAAGTTTCATCAAAAATCTTACTGAAGCATACTTTCTTCCTAAAAATACTCTGACATATCGTTTTGCACATACGGTAATCTGCAATCATGACTTTTTGCTGTCAAATTACTTTTAGCAGCATCTATTAGATTGTTGATTCCGAATGTGTTATCGAATGTTCAGAAAAAACATCAATAAACAAGAATTCTGATTTTGCCCCATAGTAAGCCGTCCTGGGTTTTGGAATCTGGCTACGTCCGACTGGAAGCATTTACAAAAGACGGTGGAAATCAGCTACATTCTCGCTATATGTATTGCACAGCACTCGTATTCCTTTAGAAAAGTAGAGGACATCTTAATACAGGAGAAGAAAGCATACCGTTATATCACCAGTTGAATCCCAAAGAACAAGTAAGAAAGCAGCATGAACTTTTTCCAAGTAAAACGTGCAGCAAAAAGGGTTGGAAACATGAATCCTCTTTTGATTCCAAGTGTAAGTGTTGAATTACTTGGTTTTAATGAAAAAATCAGATTATCTGAATGATTTAGCACTTTGTGTTTTCTTTTGTTCAGATTGTTCACAGAACCGTACAATATCTCAGCTTTAAGGAATTGCTTGCATGCAGGCAAGTCAACAAGTTGTGGAAAGAGGAGGCAACAAAAGTGCTTCTGATTCAGGATCGGTCAATTGTTGTGGTTCCAGATTGGCCCTCCGTGGAACAATTTGTTAGGGTGGCGGTGGCACATAAAAAGGCATTTCCTTCCGACAACATGTTTACTGCTGTTCGGTTAGGTCCTCATATCAGTTTGACTGATAAAAGCAATCAATTAGCGATTGAGAAACTAGCATTTCAGGTCAAACACCTTGAATTACATTTGAACGTAGGCCCATTGGAATGGCGATGGCTTTTATTTGATCAGTTTGTAAACTTGAAAGAATTGCATTTCTACGGTCCCGTTCCATTTCAGCCAATATTATCTTCGCCAGTACCTGACACTGGGGCTGCTAGCCCAATGTCATCCGCAGCAAAAGCACAGCTAGTACAACAGGGAAAAATAAAGGAGCTAGTAAATTTGACCAGATTAGTATTCAACTTGACAAACCGAAAGTCGGAGGACATATTTGTGAGACGGTTTCTTCGCGACATGTTTTCCATTACCCCAAATCTAGAGTCTCTGGAGTGGATAAAAGAGGATCGCTTTGCAAATGATTTCCAAAGAACAATGTTTGATTGTTTAATGATAAAAACCAAGCCAGGTAGTATGGGGCATCTGGAAACCTTCAGGTGTCCTAGTCTCGTTTGTGGCACAAAAGAACTACGGGACATGGGCTCGAGAGGCTTTCCATTAAGAGAATTGCATATTCAAATTGCAGCAGACGTTTCGGCACAATATCTTGAGAATTTTCTAGAGTCACATGGAGGAACACTTGAAAAGGTGCATTTAGATTTTTGCCCGGGTTCACCATTAAACGTTATGGTTAATTCACCCATCTCAGGTTTGGCACAATTAAGAGAACTATCGTTAACTGAGTATAGGCGATCTATCGGTTTTGTTGGATATTTGCCAAATTTGCAAAAACTAACTTTAACAAGGACCAACATTAAAAGGGCATTACTTAGTATTGGGTGGGCTTTTGATAACAAGGAGCAAAAAGAGCTGTCAAAGTCCTTGCAAGAACTTTACGTGTATAACGACTACTTATCAAGGGAACAAGGGAATTGCACCAGGGAAATTGTTCTAAAGTTGGCGCACTGCTTTCCAAACTTGAGGGCTATACGAATGGAAGGCTTGGATGATAGCTCGATTAGACATCTTTTTAAAAGCTTTGCCAGCCTGGAAGAGCTATATGCCCCTTCAGGTACTTATTCGGATGAAGCCTTCCGCAGTTACATTTGCAAAGAGCAGCTACTAAGCAGTGTTGGAAGATCTCCAAATCGGTACATTCTTTCAGCTTTTGATGCGTCTCACTTAAAAAGTAAGCGTATATTGCATTTTGACTGATGAATTCATTGAAAATAATAATGTAAACAAGAGTTGTTTTTAAAAAGATTTAAGAACATTGGAACTGGAATCCATTGGATTAACGGATAAATTTGTCACGCATGGAATTATTAATTGGCGCTCATTACGCAACCTATCAGTCAAGTATTGCAGGGTATGGACGAATGCGTTGGCCGGAAGCTATTTTTTTGATTTCATAAAAAATTGTATTTGTTTCATCTTAAAATTCTATTTCAGATGAGTTTTATGGTGCTGGCTAGAATCTTAATGGAAATGGACCTCCATCAAATTCGTTTACATCAGTGTACCATTCATACTCCGGGAATCTTTGGAGTGTCAGATGACCCCGTTGATTTAACACAGGACGATGGCATGTTGGACCTCTCACATAATCTCATTCACAAATGGCGTTTTGAAACATTTCGTCTGCTTTTTGTTCAAACACCGTGAATTATTGTGTTGTTTGAATGCATAATATAGATAATCAATTGCATGTTCTGAGATATCGTAAATACCAGAATTTTAGATTTAAAACATAATATTTCATGTAGCAAACATAGATCACTTTTGCGTGTTGTTGGAAGACAATAAATGAGATTTCGTGACTTAATAAAACGGACAAGCTCCAATAATATACGATTCAGATTTTCAAATATTTTGCATGTTATCATCATTTATGACAAGCTAATCATCTATGATGACGTTTTGCAACATAAACAGAAATATTATGGGAAAACAGTGCAGACAGCACGGAAATTGCAAAACCACGAAAACAGTGGGATGGGCACAAACCACTTTTTTCTAACCTGACGCTGACATGCTTTCAGCACTTGCTACAAAATGAAAAAAAAACAGCGCAGAAACAAGAATAGGTACCACCGCAGGGCAATATCATTTTTCATATCAACTAAACCTTTTCGTAGGCTAAATAGTCACAATGCTGAAACCAAAGCTCAGTAATTTTTGCATGGTTTATCCACATATATGTATGCTTCAAGATTTCACGATCATATTCTGAGTTTTGAGATTGCTCATTTCACATTCGGCTTTCAGTTAATTTAGAAGCACATCTTGTTACCAGCTTCCAGCTCAAAACCTCTTGATTGCAAGCGTACAAATTTTGAAACGTTGTAAGTTACAATTCATTTATTCTTATACTGTATTAATACGGGATATTGCATGAGGTAAGAAACGCATACAAACTTGAATTGAGATTAGGTTTTGAATTAAGATCTGGAACGCCATTTACGTCTACATAGCTATTTTATTCTTCAAGGCTGGTATATATTATGTACTACGTTAAACAGTAACAGTAAATCTGTGGCATCAAATAACTACATCACTAAAACGAAAAAATACAAGGTTAGTGCTAAGCCAGTTAAACTGATGTGTAGTCGAAGGTCGAATGTTACTATCCTTGGTACATTTTATCATTTTACGATTTACAACTTTGCAATAATAGCAGATTCAAGTCATGGCATTGTACGAACGTGCTGAATCATTTGCGATGTTTATTGTGTCTTCTTTATTCTTGTAGTACAAAATTGTATAATATGACGTTTCTCCACATTTAACTGTTCCAGCTCTAAAATGACAGATACAAAATTCGTAGTGTCTTCGCCAGAACCACTGATTATTCCACCGGCACAGACCACCTTACCGGAATATCTCCTTGATCAGGCCTTAAAATGGCATCAAAATGGAAAATCTTACTATGCCGTAATTTGTCATTTTACTTTCAAATTGACTAGTAAAAACTGCACAAGTGTATAAACTATCTGGTAAAAACAGCAATTTATTTTAGGTTGATGCTACATCAAAGGAGAAACGATATTTTGGAGAGTTTGAAAATGAATCAAGAAAAATTGCAAGTGCATTGTACAAGCTTGGTTTGCGTAAAGGCAACTACGTATTATATTTACCCTCCGAAATAATCAAGCTACACATATTCTTGAGTGGAGTTTGGCGAGCTAATGGAATTTGCCGTGCATCTTACTCTAACGATGACGCAGGTAGATCTGGATACAATTGGATAGCAGTTATTTCAACAAGCTTACGTGTGTAATATTTTTTTTAAAATCTGATAGCAACTTTGGAAAACCGCATCAAAGAAACAAATTGTAAGGTCATTCTGTGCGATATAAATGCGGTGGATAAGTGTCAAGAGGCCGTTAAAAATGTTGAATGGACTGTAGAAATTATTACGACAGAAAACCATCCTGATTGTTTGTCTATAGAAAAGATTTTGGAAATTGACGATGGAAAAGGTTTGAAATAATTTTTTGAGATTTTGACGAGAGAAGTTATCGAAGCAGTTATGTATGTACAGATGACTTGTGTTTGCTTCAGACTGTCCACCATTGGAAATAAGTGGAGAGGACCCTGCACTCGTACTATGTACTTCAGGAACAACAGGTTTGCCAAAGGGTGCTGTTTTAACACACGCAGCCCTGGTGAAACATCTTCATGAGATTACCTTCATGCCATTTTCCAGTACCAAGCCAAATGCCCTTTTCTCAACTGCCACACATTATACCGGGTCTATGTTAACATTGGCTATGTTGGCATGTGGTAAAACGGCAATTTTAACAGGGAAAATCACAAAGGAATTATTCTGGAAAACTATTCATGATATGAAGGTAGGCACTCAGATAAACGACTGAAAACGTTCGATAATGTCATATAAGCAATTCCAACATTTCAGCCCGGGAATGCATTTGCATTCCCTACTTATCTGATGTCACTCGTAACAGATGAAGCCAAGGAATATGATTTCAGTAGTTTAGATTATCTTACTACGGGCGGAGCAATGGTTACACCCGCCATTAAAAAGGCATTACTGAAACTACCGAACGTAAAAGATATTGTTAATGTGAGTCAACTGTCAACTTAACGTGGTTTTATTTACTAATAAGCGCAAACATCCATAAATGGTCATAAATGGTGTTTCTAATTGTAGGCTTATGGTTTGTCTGAATGTGGCATCACTCTAACTAATGCAGTATTGAAAGAGAATCCTGAATCATGCACTTACATGGATTGTCCCGATACTGCAATAGGGCGACCTAAACCCGGAACTCTAATTCAGATACGAGACATTGATACCCTGGAACCTTTAGGACCGAATAAAAATGGAGAAATTTGCATTCATAACACAACACTTTTTCATTCATATCTAAACAACCCGGAGGTTTACTTATTTTATTTTACTTTTTGCAGAAATTGCGATAAGATGTAAGAGTGTTTATAATGAGCTCTACCTTATATTTTCAGGCTACTAAAAGTACCTTTATTGATGGTTATCTAAGAACTGGGGACATTGGCTATTACGATGAGAAGCATTTTATACACATTGTCGATCGGTTGAAAGAGATTTTCAAGTATTATGGCAGCCATGTATGTATCCACGTACATTTGAAGAATAAACCTTTATTTAATCAAATTTAATCAGTGATTAAATTTGATTAATAATCACTAAATTATTGTATGAATTCGGATAGATCTCCCCGACTGATTTGGAAAATGTGATAAACCAACATGCTTTGGTTAATGAAGTCTGTGTTGTTGGCGTACCGGATCCAGATGCGGGAGAGATTCCCCGGGCATTTGTTACGGTGAAAGAAAATACTTCCCATACTCTAAAAGATGAAATTTTGGAGTTCGCCCATGGTACATAATTATATTGATCATCAAATAAGGAAGGAACATAGGAAGAAAAGTTTTTAAATTTTACCACATTTTTAATTTAATTTTAGCCAAGCTGCCAACTTACAAGCATTTACGTGGAGGTTTGTATATTGTACCTGAATTACCAAAGGGGAATACTGGCAAAATCACTAGAAGTCTAGTGGCAAAACTTGAAGTTTAAAGCATACCTAATTGTAATATTATTGTTTGTTAATTATTCAAGAGAATAAAGAATATGCGGATAAATCGATGGACATGTTATGAAGTTTTGACTGTACTTAATAAGACATTGGGGCGAGTTGATGCAACTTCAATTAGTAACCTTTGTTTAGCAGTAGCAATTCATTTCATCCAAATCAGCAGAAATGCAACGGAAATGCCAGTAAATGCACTGAATGCTCCACTATGTGTTGTTGTGAAGTTGTGACATTCCGTCGTGGAGACAACCGGTTTGAGAAAAACATCAACAATCAGCATTCCCATTTTTATTGCAAAAATCACAACAAACATTTAGAGGCTCTTTGAAAGTTTAGTTCCATGTTCCATGTCCAAATCGCTCGAGATCATACCATAATTGCGTACTCGATTTCAATTACTTGTAACTTGTAAAGTTTGAGTAGTAGTCGTAATTTCGTGTACAGTAACTCGGCCTATTTAAAGAAGTACTTAGTAGCTTCACAAAATGGCGCAAGGGTATTCTCTTTGGCTCTGTAGAGGGATAGTTATAATGTCGGTTATGTCTGTGCTCCACATTACAGCTGCCCCAATTTGCTGCTTGCCCCCATTCTGTCCCAAATCCACGGCCACTGGAAGCGTGCCCTTCACCTTCCGTCCCAATCCAGCACGGGGTATGATACCGAATAGTGTTGCAAATAACTACTTACTTTGCAGCTTGTAAAACAAAAATTTTACACAATTTATTTATTTTTCTGTTGGTTGGTAGTGTTTCCAATTTGTGTCGGGAAGGATCCCGAGACTGGCAAATGGGACGATGAGATAGTCAAACTTGGATTTCATGAGGTATGCGTGTTAGTTTTAATTAAAATCATATAATCAAATGAACAACTCGTAAATGTTTGATTTATTTATACTAAGCCCGATTTACGAAACCATATATTATGCATCACAGGTTTTCGATAGCATTGATAAAACGCGGAACAAAGACCAGGATAAAGTAACTCCAAAGTGGGATGGTTTCCGTTATGATCCATATCGAGACCACATGTTCCAGTTGGCCAACACTAAAGGAGACGTAGACGTACGTTATCATGAATTTTCTATTTTCAATAGCTGCTACGTTTAATACATACATATTGGTTTTAAGTTGTATGCCCTTTACGAATGCGAAAAGAGAAAATGCAAATAAAAAACTGAACATGTTTTTGATTTGGCTTTTGGCAGATGATAACACAGTACCTGTCTCACGTTTATAAACCAGGTGCTAGAGCAATAATGGATAACTGGGTAAGTGGGTTTTGCAAAATTAGAGATTGACCATTCCCGTATTGATATATTTCACTGAATATACTGTAGGTACATTTGGAGTTTTTCGGTTTGAATACAGCAAAAGGAAACAAACGTAAGTTTCAAGACAATTTTTAAAAACCCTTGGGCATATATTTTTCACCTGTAATCTAATATTATATTTTCTTCTTTTAGCTATTGTAGGACTATACGTGCAAGCCATACAGGTACTATGTTTTAACATATTTTCAACCTATTTGGAAATCAATAATATATACGTAAACGGTTTTCTGTAGGGACCTCTTGGAATTCCGTTTGGTGAGTTTGTAAATATGAAATACACCAGAGGAGTTTACCCGGATCCAGGAGCACCTGGGAAACCATTAGGTTGTATTGTATTATATGCAGAAATGAGAAATGTTTGTCTTGGTGAATTTTCATTTTATTGATTATTTTGATGCAATTTTTTTATCAGAAAATCAGCCACATCCCAAAGATACTGACTATGATAATGTCCTGAGCATGTATCCTTGCACATTTTATGCAAAGGCTGGAGTTAAGGTAGGAAAATGCAAGTTACACAAATTGTCCCCAGCCAATAATGATTGTACTAATGATATCATTGGTTTGGCAGATTCCAGAAGTGCTTATGTGGAGCAATAAAGTTGCTCCCGGGACTGCATCGACCAAATACAAGCATTTTGGTAGACTGGCAGTGAACTTTAAATGGGACGAAAATGCTTGCGCAGAAGTGGCTTTCTTTCAGTTGATGTAAGTTCAACTTGGAAACTTTGAACGAACAAAAGCGTTATTTGCAGCATTCACATTGAAAATATGGCGATACAAGTTTTGGTCTTGCTTTCAGAATCATTGTGGTCTATGATTTCAAAACTCTGGATTATCGTGTTGGATTATCCCATGTTATGTTCCCCGGGCGCATTAATTTCAATACAAACGGTTTTGCATATCCGTACTATCCAGACTGGGGCCCGGTCGAAGTCATTACAACCACGGACAAGGAGATAGAAAATGATTTCGCAATTAAAGATCCTGGTTATCGACAGTATCGCATTGTGTCAAATTTGGATTATGAACACTGTGTGCAACACCATGTGGGAGTGGTAAAGAAAGGGCCACAAAAAGGAGCATGTCCTCCAGGACCATTTCGATGCTTAGGACGTATATAAATTGTTCAAGATATTTATGAAACTGTTTTTGTGTAGGTGACACTGAGTTTTTAAAATGCTCATTGGAAACGTTTTTTATTTAAGGAACATTGTCTTCCCGTCCAGAGAGCAAAGACAGACTAAAGACTTATAAAGAGGACATGTGGAAAAAATGGTGGCCCGTTTACCTCGCGTATAACACTAATCTTGATAGACTTAAATGCGTTCCGACTTCCACCACTACGTATGGAATATTATACCGATTAAAAAATCTATTTTACAAGAATAACTCAGAGAAGACATAGTTAATCTATGGTTGCAACTTAGGACTTCAACTACGTCAACGACCACGACTAGTGCCCCAACTGTCCCTTTCTCAACCACCGTCATTAGTGAAACTACTACATTCATTCCTCCAAGTGAGAGTTTGTTCGTTCATTATGACTTTGAAAATGAGAATCATTGTAATATAAAACTTATTATTTCAATCGATAGTCCCCGAACCAACTACAACAACTACTCGGAAGCCAAACAAAGTGGACAATCAGACCATAGCTGCTGCCAATATCGCCAAGAAGATTGAAAAGAAAAAGGTTATCAATCATGGCGACTTGTGCGTATTTATCTGGTTTGTGCTCATTCCTGTTGCAAACTTCTTGGCAAGATTTTTCAAAGACTTTAATAATTGGGCCGGTCTGGGTGTTGGATTCTGGATAATTGTGAGCTCTAATTTCTCGCAAATAATATAGATTTGTAAACTGAAAACTTTTAATTCAATAACCCGGAATAACTTTACAGGCGCATGTCCTGATTCATCATGCGGGAGTGCTTCTAATGTGGATCAGTTTTGGACTTGTGGTAAAGACATTTTTTATGATTTTTTAATGACATTCTCAGTTTCATGAATAAATCACAATGCGTAAGTTCATTTTTAGGTGTCTAACGGTATTTCATTCTTCGGGGGAGCTCCACTGGCTCACTACATTTTCGGGTTTCCGGCTGCATTTATACAGCATTTTGAACTCTTCAAAGGGTTTATACGAGACAGTAAAGCGCAAGTAGCATATCGACAAAGTCTTGCCCACGCAATTAATGGATACGTATCTGGGCTTTTGTGTCGTACGTTTGCTTACTAACATGCAATTTATTTAACTTTACACTTTACATTTACTTTAGTAATGTTTTAATGCAAGGTTTGCTTTTGGTCAGTGTGTTGTGCTGGATCAACCCACATGGATGAACTTAAAGCTTGCATCATTTATGCTCTGTACGTGATCACCCTGATTAGCATCGTGTGTGGAAATTGCGTGGAACGTAAGATTGCGACCAGTTTGGGAGCTTATCCCCCAAGAAAAGTTTTTCCTGTTTTAGAGCGCTTTATGATGGTCAACACGAAGCCTCGCTTTTACAAACAAAAATTATTCATAACTTTTGTATATGTTTTGCTTGTTTTAGGCTTTTACGTTCTGTATTGGATGTATGATAGCGTTAGCGTTAGATTTAGATTTCATTCGTTTCCTCGAAGAAATAAAACCTTGAAAAATTATTTTTTGAATATTTTTACATTGGATAATTTATTCTTCTTGTCACTGTCATGTTGTAACTTATTGGTTTGGAGCAGTTCCTGGCAAGACAGTAAGCTTCTTTGAGATTGTTTCCCACTTACTACTTGCAACCAGTGGCATCCAGCAATCTACCCTTACCATATCTGGTTTTGCGTGTAATTCTTCCCCGAAAATTGAAACTACCATATCTCCATTCCCTATCGTTTGGTTTCCCTGTAAATATACAATTCGGCTACCTAATGGTGTCGCAGTGTCTGCCCGTTTCTGTATCTTGATTTCAGTTTCCGTGCCATTCATCCAGATAAGTTTCAGATAGGCTCCTCTTCCGAATAAAGGTTGCGAGCCAAAGCACATAAAAATCAAGGGCTCACCGTTGTAGTACACGTCCCTTTGATATTCCACAACATGAGTGTATGATGTTCGCTGTTTAATTTCTGCATTTAAAGTTAAACCTTTCGGAACGTCATCATCATCACCTTCTTCCCCTAACATGTCCTTATAGGCTGCGCTGAAATGAACGCCGGGACCACTTGGCGGTTTATCAACACGCTTTCCAAGCACCAACATCAATTTCTGTGTTGGCAAAGCGGATTCTACCAACGCAGAGTTTTCATCTATGAAGAATTCAGAAAATTATTTAAAATTACTAGTTTTATTTGGCAGAATTGCAATTTATATAGGAAATTACTTGCATTTTAAAATGGAAGTAATAAACGATTGGTTTGTAATAGTTCCTGTGGAATTTCTTGCAAAGGGATTAAATAATCTTGTGTAGTGATCCATGAAATCCACATTTTCTCCCCGACAAACCACAATGTGACTAGTCCCATAAAGCTCTCCTAAGGCACAATCACTCGTTCCTTTCAGCAAATCTTGTCTACGACTTGTGAACCCATTTTCAGTGCTAACATCTTGAATTGTTTCAGCCAATGTTTGGTAACTCACTTGATTACCACACCACTGCATGTAAAGTTTTGGTGGTTTATTATCAATTCCCGAGCAACACACAAATTGTATCGTGGGAATAGCTTGTGGGTTACTGTGAAAAGCCGCAATGCGCACGCTAGCATGTCCCTTTAAAATTGATTTAGGAACTAGTGGCGACAACTCCAATTGAGGATTGGCGTCTTTAACGGAGGAATCTTTAACATTTTGAATGGAAAAATGTGCAAAGTACTTTCCCTCTTTCGGATTGTTGTTAGGAGAAGCAGAACATCGATACTCGCCAAAAATTTTATCTCCAAGAGAATCATGGTACAAGGTGAAGCCCACTTTAGGATCATAGCAAACGGTTTTTGATGGAACGCTTAGAGGGGTCCAAAGCTGTTTGGATTTCCCATCCTCAGATTTTGCAAAGCCGTCACTCTTTTCAAAGGTAACTGTCATATCTGGTGACGACGGTCGACAAGGAACTAGTACGTTTTTATGGGAATCCGCATAGATTCGTTTTCGTTCTGTTACATAATCCATCACTATTCCTCCTTTTCTGTAGAGATAGATACTGGACATGAGTTGTGGCTCAATTTCCACAGAACTGCATGTTAAATTAACGCTTATAAATTTGTTCCTGTCAAAGTAAAACTGCAACAAGCTTTTAAAGCGTACGTTAACAGGTTTCTTGCTTTCAGGACCAAAACTTGAAATTCGGTAGTCTCTAGTATCAATGTTGTGATAATTGATTTTCTTAACGTGCTATTTAAAATTATAAGAAACATTAGGTCATTTGATAAATTGAAAATGTTTGTCGAAATACGCATTATTCCTTCAATACAATTACCTCCACGTTTGTAATTTTCCATTTGACAGGGTATGCGGCTTCGCAGGTGAACACAACTTCTTTGGCTTGTTCGTAAGCAACATAATCACTACCATTTTTTGAAATATATGAATTGTTGAAGTACATATCAAAACGAAATTGGCTCTCTGCCGATGTTGGCAGGTTCGTCTTAGCGTCTAAAAAGCGACTTAGCCATATTTCTGGCGACATTTGCTGATGTTTTTCGAAATTACTATCAACGAGAGAAACTATTAGGAACAGTATACTCTGTATGGCTGTCGATTTATGGAAATTTTCCATTTTGTGCTAACATGCGTTTACGGAAAAATTCCAAATCAGACTTTTTTTTTGCAAATTTTGCAACAGTCAGAAATGCTTAAACTGCTTTCATGCGAGTTGACCATGATAGTTTGACGTGAGTGTTTTACGTCACACTACCAGCTATACAAATATTAAACAGCTAAAATTTAAAAAATGGAACATGCTTCCTTACAATTTTCAAAATCGTGCACATGATTTTCATGATTTGACTTGAATTGAATGAATGCATTTTCCATGAAAGCGTGACCAGAAATTCCAAATTTTTGAACTCATATATCATAAAAGGCTAGTAGTGGCAATACGAGTCAAACAAACAAATTTATATTTTCTCTTACTTTTACATGAGTATATGATTTATTCTTTACATCTATATTAAAATATATAAATCACATGTCACAAAATCACTGCATACTATCTTAATTCCTAATCGATCTTATTACTTTTTTGTCGTACCAATACTTTATTCCCAGTCCAATTAAAACAATTCCAAGAACTCCAACTATACTTAGCAAAATGGGATGTGCAAGGGATGGTTTATCTGCAAAGTTAAGCTCATTTAAACACAAACATTTCAACACAAATATTCCAGTAAGAATTTACTTTTAGGACTTCCAGCAAAGTCCTAAATGATAGGATATTCATTATAATGATAAGATTACAGCCATCCATTTCAAAATCAAACAGGTATTTTGTTAATTATTTTGAAGGTATGCTATGGCACAAATCAGAAAACTTCAGGATAATTTTGTAGATTTTTCAATAAAATTCTACCTATAGTATCCTGTTAACCATTATTTCAATGCTTTAATATTCAGTTGGACTTTGCTTTGAAGTTCTAAAAGTAATCCTGACACTAATAATTTACCAACTAAATAAAAATTTGAAAATCTTTATAAAAATACTTACCAATCACGATTACGTGAATAGTTCTTGTAACCGTCTTGTTCACATTTGTGGCAATGCACTGAATCGTGCTATGGTATGCATGTTCAATCTTATCATGAAAATCAATCTTGATATCCACCAAATTGTTCACCTTGTCCACCGTTTCTGATCCGGATGGAATGCCATCTTTATGCTTTTGCTCTTTCCTCAATTTTTTCAAATCACCCCAGTTTAATTGTACGTTTTTGCCATCCCACAATACCTTAAGTTTTGGAAACGGTTTTGCTTCAGTCACAGTGCAAGTTATGTACCTTCCTTCCTCTCCTAAATAAACGTACATTGTTTCCTCTTCCTTTTCCAAAAATTTTGGAGCAATACTTGGCAAAACTCGTATCTGTTTAGAAGTTTTGTCCCACCTGCTGCTTTCCACAAGGGGCATCCAGCAATCTACAGAAACCATTTCTTGCGTTGCTAATACCGGTTCACCGAAAATGTTTTGCGTACGTTTTCCTTCTCCGTAAAACATGTCAGCACCATTGCTCAAATAAACTAATTTTTTGGAGTTTTCTAAATTGGATACCACAGGGTTATCCGATTGTCCAAGCATGCTTTTTGTTCCATTTTTCCAGTTTAGCGTGAGGTGTGGTCCAAGTGCATAGAAGCTCTTTACGCCGAGACAGAAAAATAATAAGGGCTCACCTACATAATACACATCTCTGTCGTACTCCGCAATTATAACTCTGGAGCGTTTTTTACTGGCTTGCAAATCTGACATTAACAATAGTTCATCAATTGATATGGATTTAAATCCATCGCCTTCAAAAGGAAGCGTGTGCTTCGCTGCAAAATGAATCGAGAGACTTTTCGGAAAATCTCTATCCCTTTTTCGCATAAATTTTCCAACAAGTAATGCCATTTTTGAGTTTGCAGCAACAAGTTCAGAATTCATATCTAAGAAATTATATACTTTTTAAACTCTTTCAAAAAACTTTCAGTTATTGGAAACAAAATTGATACTTACATTGGGTTAAAGAATATTGGCTAAAACCCTTGAGGAGATTCACTTTCTCAGGTTTAACTTTAAATCGTTGCGTCCTATTCTGCACTGCACCTTGAATTAGCTGGTTAAACCCCATAACGTACATGCCTGCTACATCTATATTATCCCCTTGACATATTACCATCTCATTCGTTTCTAGCAAAAGTTGTTTTACGCAGCCAGCATTTCTAAGTGCTATGCTTGAATTAGGTTCTAAAATAAAATTCCGAAGTTGATCCTGTTTGTGCGTATCAAGAGAATCCGTTAAAACTGCCTGTTTTACCAATCTGCATTGAAGTGTACTTCTACATCCTTGTATTATCAACCGAGGCGGCTTTTTGGGCACCCCAGAACAGCAAACGAAAGAATCTAACAGCGTGGTTGAAGATGAAATTGAAAAGTTTGCTTTTCCGTAAACATTAGATTTGGAATAGGAACTTTCATTCTCATTAGACTTTTTTGTAGCATAATTCGATTTTATGAGGGTCTTGGTTACATTAATATAAACGTACTCTTGATGAGTGTCAGGGCCTTCATTAGACGAGTCATTATCATTGGTTTTAACAAAACATCGAAAGAAACCAGACATTCCAATCCTTTGCAACAGGTTTTCCTTGAGTATAAAGCCTATCTTTGGATCAAAGCTCATTAGATCATTAAAGGGACCAAACGGTTTCCACTCGGTCTTTGTGCTTTTCCAATCCAACCCAACTGTCACATTTGGAGACGATGGTCTGCAAGGTAGTACTAATTGATCATTGATCAAATTAGTAGGAACTGTTAATGTCTCTCCTTCATGTTCCAAGCTGTTTATACCTGAAAAAATTCGCATGTTTGATTCTAGTAAAATACTAGGAATGGACAAAAAGCTTTGTTTACTCACCCCGGAGAAATATATGAATGCTTGACTGAAGCTCAGGTTTCATGTCCTTTGAAACGCAAGTCACATTCAAACTCATAAATTCAATGCCTGTCAAGGTAACTTGTATCTGATTTTTGAAACGAATGTTCTGTGGCTCAGAAAAACTAGGTGTAAACTCTGATATTCGTTGCTCTTCAGAAGCGATTTTGGAAATCGCTTCCTTCGGTAGTTGTTCTGGAAATGGGAATGTCCAGGTAATCGGATAGTCTGCCTCGCAGGTAAATACTATTTTTGATATATCTTCACACATTAAGTAATCAGAACCACGTTTAGCAACAAAATCATTTTCAAAGTCGTTCTGAAACAAAAACTGCTTATCTGCATAGGTTCCATCAATTGAATCTACTTCTTTGTAACCACTCAGAACAATTTCCGGTGGGTTTTTACGTGCTTTCGTGTGTTTAAGTGTGAATAATTTAAAAGCTTCAGTGTGACAATTTAGTAAAACTATTATTTCCAAAGACAACGAAAATATAAAGCACCTTATTGTAAACAAATTTAGCTTCAACATTGTTATCAGAATTAATATATTAATAAATGCTCTTAAAATTTCAAGTGTAACAGCTGAAGTGGACCATTAAACGAGGTCCAAGCAACAATCCTATTAATCGCTAACCTTCGAGGTAAAAATCTAAGCCACGAATTTTTGCCTGCAAAAATAAATGCTATTAAATTGACCACCCAGCATGCAACATGCAACATTCGAACCCAATATCAATAGAAATAAATAGTACAACAACGTATTGCATGTCATGACACAAAACATAATTTTCTTATCATGCATTAACCATTCAACGATTCAACAATGATCGTCTTTGTTGCACCGGAGCTGGTCAAGTGGTCACGGTATATGGTATTCAAATTTTCAATGTCAAATGTGGTATAATATAATTTGAAAAAGTTTCTCTCATTAGGACAAGATTAATGCAACTAAATAACTGAATAGCCTTGATACTTTTATGCTTATGGATTGAATGAAAGATATAATTACTCGAATCATGGTTATTCTCTTAACATTTGCTATGGAAATGTATTGTGTATCATCGCTCTTCGAAATATGTGGTAGCCCTTAAAAGGGCCGTTGGTTATCTAGAATTTAGATCATTGAGTCATAAGGTGCTTAAGCACGTTCTCCACGGATACGTCTGGCCAGTTGGATGTCCTTGGGCATGATGGTCACACGCTTGGCGTGAATGGCGCACAAGTTGGTGTCTTCGAAAAGTCCGACCAAGTAAGCCTCAGAGGCTTCTTGCAGAGCCATCACAGCGCTGCTCTGGAAACGCAAGTCGGTCTTGAAGTCCTGAGCGATTTCTCTGACAAGTCGCTGGAAGGGCAACTTGCGGATGAGGAGCTCAGTGCTCTTCTGGTAACGACGGATCTCACGAAGAGCGACGGTTCCAGGTCGGTAACGATGGGGCTTCTTGACACCTCCGGTAGCGGGGGCGCTCTTACGGGCAGCCTTGGTGGCGAGCTGCTTACGAGGAGCCTTTCCTCCGGTAGACTTACGGGCAGTTTGCTTGGTACGAGCCATCTCGACAAGTACGAGTGTAAAGGTTTATGAAATTGAGAGAGATGTGAACAAATTGAATGTAGGAAGTTGAATGAAGTCAGCACTGCTATAGCTGGTGCTTATATGCGAGCAGGGTGAGTTTAAAAATCGGCATCTGCTGTACTGAATGCGATAGTGTGAAAACCCTTTGTTCCATTGCCCGCCCACTTTTTCCTGCAAGCTTGCAACTCAACTACTCAACTCAGCAACCAACTCACTGAACTCACCCTTCGCGTATAAAACCAAGCTCTCAATTCAGGTTAGCTTCATTCTGCTCCTGTCTGTTGCTGAGTAAGCATCTTTTTGAAACCCATTTCAAAATCCAATACTCAAATCACCATGTCTGGCCGTGGTAAGGGAGGAAAAGTCAAGGGGAAGGCAAAGTCCCGCTCCAGCCGTGCTGGGCTCCAGTTCCCAGTTGGACGTATCCACCGTCTCTTGAGAAAGGGCAACTATGCCGAGCGTGTGGGAGCTGGTGCACCCGTGTACCTCGCTGCCGTTATGGAGTACTTGGCCGCTGAGGTTCTTGAGTTGGCAGGTAACGCTGCCCGTGACAACAAGAAGACCCGTATCATCCCACGTCACTTGCAGTTGGCCATCCGTAACGATGAGGAATTGAACAAGCTGTTGTCCGGAGTGACCATCGCCCAAGGTGGTGTGTTGCCCAACATCCAGGCTGTCCTCCTCCCCAAGAAGACCGAAAAGAAATCTGCCTAAGCAGTTTCATCTGTTTTATGAACTTGAACCAACGGCCCTTTTAAGGGCCACCACACAATTCGAAGAGCAATTTTTATAATGCATGCATTTCTATATATACGCTTTTATTTCAAAGCAGCACTACCAAATTACATGAACCTAGTAATTTGAAGATCTATTTGCTATTTTTGTTTTAATTGTTGGTTTAGCGGAAACTAGATATTTGATGCCTGGTAAAATATTATGTAGGATGACCTACGGATTTTGTTTTGCGATCGGGTTCATTTCAAACTCTACATTAGCACAAATTCGTCATTTAAACTCATAAATGCGTATGCTCAAAATGCCAGCGGTTTATCATTTTCTAAGTATAGTATTATAATATATACTACAATATACATATACTGACAATTTTAAACGATTTTTGTATGATTTAGGTTGAGTAACTTAATATGAAATTTATAATATCAATAGAAGTTCAACAAATTGTCAAAATTAGGAACCAATTAATGTTATTCATTTAATTATAATACATAGGAGAGTAGAGTAGTTGCTTCATTCAATTGTTGCTTATGGGGAATTGTCTACATGATTTCTCCAACTACTTTGCTAAATCCAATGTTGAGTGTTTAATTATTTGTTTTTTCCATGAAATTAATTAGCCATGCATTGTATGATGTGTAAGCATAACGACGGTTTAAATATACTTTTTAAAGTTACATACAAATATTATTATATCACGGCTAAAATATTTTGTATAAAATCTAAAGGCTTCAAAGTTTATGAAAACAATTTTTTTTATACGATTGAATCTATTTCATGGCTTAGTACTCTTACATTTTGTCAAATATTTTTGTGAAACGTTGCAGCATATTCATTGATTTAGATTTTAGATGGGAAGATAAAATGCTTACAAGTTGAATATTTTGGGAAAATGTGCCAAAATATGCATAAAAGATTTAGCGCTTAAAGTTTTCAGGGACTGCATTATGCTTGACATATCAAGAGTAAAGATGTATAATATATAGCATATTTCACGCTGCCATTAATTAAGTATTGTAGTGTAGTCGACATCTATCAAATATTTAACATATTGCCAATACTCTCATCTCATCGGTAAATCCAAACTCAGAGATAATGATAATCTGCAGCTTGCTGGTATGCCGCTAAAACTAGTTTTTCAGCCAATCACTTAAACGAAGCAACGGACAAAAAGTTTTCACTAAAAGCTAAGTTTTCCTTTTGCAATCAACTTGCTTATTATCACCCTCGAGCCAGGCAGGCAGGAAGCTCCTTCGTTTCAACTCAGATCTCAACCCAACCGTGCCACATAAATACGGAGCATGCTCAAGCAACCACTTCATTCTCACACCGATCTCTGAGCTGAACACTCAACTTACCCCAAATATATTCTCAACCGTTTTCCTTGTAATTTTACAAGCAAACTCTCACCATGCCACCAAAGACCAGTGGAAAGGCTGCCAAGAAGGCGGGCAAGGCCCAGAAGAACATCTCCAAGGGAGACAAGAAGAGGAAGCACAAGAGGAAGGAATCCTACGCCATCTACATCTACAAGGTGTTGAAGCAGGTCCATCCCGACACTGGAGTCTCCTCCAAAGCCATGAGCATTATGAACTCCTTCGTCAACGACATTTTCGAGCGTATTGCCGCCGAGGCCAGTCGTTTGGCCCACTACAACAAGAGGACCACCATCACCTCTCGGGAGATCCAAACTGCTGTGCGTCTCCTCCTTCCCGGAGAGTTGGCCAAGCACGCCGTCTCTGAGGGCACCAAGGCTGTCACCAAGTACACCTCCTCCAAGTAAATATGACCTGGCAACATGACAAAACTCACAAACCAACGGCCCTTTTAAGGGCCACCAAAATTTACGAAGAGCAAAATTTGGTTTTCCTTTAAATGTAACACTTGAGTATATTGAGTACAGTAGCTCCGTTGCTATCAATTTATAGAAACTTTATGTTATTGAATAATATGGTTAATATAGTATCTAACGCTCAATGGTTCAATAGTGAAGTTTTTAAAGAGGTCAGGCAATTTTTAATAAAGTTTCCAACCAACTATATTTCCCACACTTTATATACCAAAATATTAACACACTTTGACGTTCTTATTATATTTGTATGTAAATTAAAAGCTACATCCATTCAGAAATAAAAAGGTTAAGATTCGGTGGAATTTTAAGCACTTAGAGGTACATAATTCCATAATATTTAATGTACTTGTATTTTATAAACAAATCAATCAATCCCATAATACAAGTAAAACGTTGTCATGTCATGCATGTCAAACTTTGTAAAGTTCCTGTCAACAGGAAAAAGTGGCACGAGATTTGGATACATTTATTAAAACTAATAATTGAAATTTTGTCATTATATAATACACTGGAATTTGTAATTCAAAATCTGGGCATTGTAGATATCATCATGCTTTGTTACACATATTTTGCCGTGATGCTATTTAAAAACAAAATCAGTTGGTAGTTTTCACGAACTTTGATTTATTCTCAAGCTGCAACAAAATTTTGTTACAAAACTGTAGGTCTATTGACTATATAGTGAAGTTTCAATCTTTAAGATTTAAGAAATTTTCAGTGGCGTCAAAGTAGGTGTATTTTTTAGGAGACACCATCATGCAGTATAAAATATGTAGGTAATCTTTGAAATCACATCATTTATAGCCATCTTTCGTTCTTTCCGCTGCCGGGAAAATACTGGTGATGTTGCATAAACTATGCATTTTGCATGAATCAGCTATGTAATATTTGAATATTATAGACTATAAATATTGCAACTTTGCAACCTTTGAAAATTGTAGCAAATGGACTACTAAATTTGTGGTGGTGTGCGAATCCAGCTTACCTTACCTAGAATCGTAATTTACTAACAAGTAAATGCGTATTTAAATGTTCTAATTCTTCATGGAAACTGGGTACGTTTACAGTTTCCGAAAGAAAAATATAAATCATTCAAATATCTTGGAGGTGAAATCAAATGTTAAATAAAGTAGTTTGTTAGTTTGTTTTATTCAAATGGGCATAATGGAAGCTAATAAATTAATTAGTTTGAAAATACTCTTCATAACGTTTCCACTTTTAACTTCATTATCCACTCAAATAGTAGCATTAAATTTATCAAACGTGGATGATTCTAATCCGAAATCACGACAAGATTCTCACCGCCGTATAGCTCGGAACAGCTCGGGACAGTCACAAAATTCATACTACGGAAGTGGGTCTAGTGGGCCAGTTAACTCAGTCCCTTTAATTTCCGGTAGCAAGAATTATGGCGAGGGCAACTGTATGCTCTGGACAGATATAGCTGAAATTCTTAAAAATGTAACCCTGAAAGCAGAGGAGAAGAGTGCTCTCATCGAACCCAATTGTTGCAATCTGAAATTCGGTTTGGACTGCGTACCAGTGAGTGCGAATGCCAACATTTGCAAGTGTATGTCCGTCTATGGAACGAGACCTGTGTACTTGAAGCACAAGGATGATAACCATAATTATTACTATCGGTGCTTTGTTTCCGCGGGACAGGAAGTTGGATCTGAGTGCAATTATGAATGGAGCACGACATTCGGATATTTTTATGCATATGGACCACCTGCCTATAGTAATGATCATCTATTGGCAAATGCGGGATCTTGGTATAAGCCTGAAAATGCGGAGGATATTATTAGGTACATCAAGTGGAACGCTATTATACCAAGATGTGTTCCTGACGCGGAATGTTCGCAGCCGGGAGGACCTTATTATTACGCACCAAGGTGTGACTGTACCAAGGGTGAACTGGATAAGAACAAAGGAACTTGTAATAATGCTGTGGATAGGATAAAGCTGCATGTATATTTCATTAAACTGCTTCTTTGCACAATCTTGTGCAAATTTTGGTAAATAAAAAGGAAGTTTACTTCGAAAGACAAAATACTAATGCACTAGAACCATGTTTATTTCAGTTGCTACTGGGCATTCATTCCTCAGGACAACATACTTCCTTGGCAAATGTAAAGAATTGCATCGCTTGTTTTTTGCATAAAATGTCACAAACAAGGCCAAGAATTTAAAATAGTAACTTTATTATTCCTTGTCACTAGTGGTTTTTAAAGCTACAAAAGCTACATTTGCCAATACTGGAATCTTCTGTAATGAACCCGATTACTGTTAATATCTTGTGTATTGTGCCCCAGCACTAGCAAAGACCATATTAAATGAAACACTACAAATTCGTTGGCTAGAATGTACGAAAGTCGTAAGATAAAACATAGATCTTTCAATACGTAACCGGAAAGAAAATCTAATATTGCTTGTACGGCTGGTTCTGCTGACCGAATCGCACGAGATCCCGAGAAAGTTCTACAACTATCCATACACTGATTCATAAATAGTGAATGTTACAGGCAATTCCATAAGCGTAAAGCATATTCTCAACCCAACACAAATGCCCCGACGTAAACTAGATGGTTCAAGCAGTTCAGCAGGTTTTAGTATATAAAGCTGAGCCAGCTCTGTGGTGAAGCACAGTTGAATTCAGACAAGCGAACAGATCGAGTCAAACGCAAAAAGCAACAAAGTAAACGTGAATACATACTTTAAAGCGTGCATATTGCATACGTGTTCTGAAACTTATAAATCTCTACACTGAATAGTGCGAAGTTTTTTGGAAAATAAGCTGTCAAAACGTTTGCATTAATATTCCTGTTATTTTGGCTTCAAAGTAGAGATAGTAGGTAAGTGTCAAAGTTATCTGAATTTTACCTGTACACTTGGATTGGTGTTCTAATTAGCAAACAGTGTACTGATATTTGGTGTTCCCATTTTTGTTCTTTTTTCATAGAACTTGGAAACGCAAGCATCAAAAATGGTTCAGAAGAAAGCGGCAATCGGAATCGACCTGGGGACGACCTACAGTTGTGTAGGTGTCTGGCAGAATGGCAGAGTGGAAATCATTGCTAATGACCAGGGGAACCGTACAACGCCCAGCTACGTTGGCTTTACGGACACGGAGCGGTTGGTTGGTGACGCAGCTAAGAATCAAGTGGCCCTTAATCCCAGAAACACCATTTTCGACGCGAAGCGACTTATTGGCCGAAAATACGATGATCCGAAAATTCAGCAAGATATGAAGCACTGGCCCTTCAAAGTGCTAAGCCATGGAGGAAAGCCCATGTTTGAAGTGGAATTTAAAGGGGAGACCAAACGTTTTGCCCCAGAAGAGATCAGTTCCATGGTTTTGCAAAAGATGAAAGAAACGGCAGAGGCTTTTCTGGGATACAAAGTTACTGATGCGGTTATCACAGTGCCCGCCTACTTTAACGACTCCCAACGACAAGCCACAAAGGACGCTGGTGCCATTGCGGGATTGAATGTGCTGAGAATCATCAACGAGCCAACCGCAGCCGCTTTGGCATACGGCCTGGACAAGAATGTGAAGGGGGAACGAAACGTTTTGATTTTCGACTTGGGCGGTGGCACTTTTGACGTGAGTGTCCTGACAATTGATCAGGGCATTTTTGAGGTGAAGAGTACCGCTGGGGATACCCATTTGGGTGGGGAGGACTTTGACAACCGGCTCGTGTCCCACTTTTGCGAGGAGTTCAAGCGGAAGTACAGAAAGGATCTGAGTGGCAACTCCAGAGCATTGCGCAGACTTCGAACAGCTTGCGAGCGTGCCAAGAGGACACTATCCAGCAGCACAGAGGCTTCCATTGAAATCGACTCTCTGCATGAGGGCATCGACTTTTACAGCAAGATTAGCCGAGCACGATTCGAAGAACTTTGCAATGACCTTTTCCGCTCCACTTTACAACCTGTCGAGAAGGCTCTTCTGGACGCTAAGCTGAGCAAATCAGATATTCACGAAGTTGTGTTGGTTGGCGGAAGCACAAGAATTCCCAAAATCCAGAAGTTGCTCCAGGATTTCTTCAATGGAAAAGAACTGAACAAGTCCATCAACCCTGACGAAGCAGTAGCTTATGGCGCAGCAGTCCAGGCAGCCATTCTCAGCGGGGATACCAGTTCTCAGATTCAAGATGTCTTGCTTGTGGATGTGGCTCCACTTTCCCTGGGCATTGAAACAGCGGGTGGAGTAATGACGAAAATAATTGAGAGAAACACCACGATTCCATGCAAGCAAAGCCAGATATTCACCACCTATTCCGACAACCAGCCTGCAGTCACCATTCAGGTCTTTGAGGGGGAGAGAGCCATGACCAGAGACAATAACTTACTTGGTACCTTTAACTCGAGTGGAATACCACCTGCACCAAGAGGAGTGCCTCAGATTGAAGTGACCTTTGATGTCGACGCTAATGGAATACTCAATGTGAATGCGGTAGAGAAGAGTACTGGAAAGCAGGAAAGGATTAGAAACGACAAGGGCAGACTTAGCAAGGCGGAAATTGAGAGAATGTTGGCTGACGCGGAGAAGTTTGCCAAGGAAGATGAAATGCAGAGGGAAAAGGTAGCAGCGCGAAACAAGCTGGAAAGTTACGTGTTTGGAGTGAAGCAAGCAGCGGAAGGGGCCACAAGTTTGGGAGAAGATGATAAGCAGAAGGTGCTTAGAATCTGTGAGGATACGATTAAGTGGCTGGATAATAACTTGTTGGCGGACAAGGAGGAGTTTGAATACAAGCTGCAGGAGTTGGAGAAGCAGTGCAAGCCATTTATGATGAAAATGCATGGGCAACAACAGGGAGGACAGCAAGGGCAACATCCCCCCGGAGCACCGAATGGTGGAATGAGGGGAAGTCAGTATGATGGTCCAACGATTGAAGAGGTGGACTAAATCACATAGAATCATAGTCGCTCACTGCTGGATAGTGAGTAGTTTACACAAACAGTCATGTATAACTTTTGTATTCAATTATGCAGTTATAATACTTAGCTATATTCCAATTAAGACTATAGTCCTACAAGACTTAATGTAGATCTCGGAGCTTGTTACAGGGTTTGAAGTTTATATTTTGTATTACTAGTAGTTGTAAGTTTTAGCCACAATCTCTCCAACATAGTATGTGTTCATAATTTAAAAGCATTCATTGTTATCAATATTTCCTCATGAAATAATTCCAATAAATGTAAAATATTGTAATTATTGATAATAACTACAAGAATAAATATAGAGTTGGTATTTTAATTGCCAAAAATAACTCCAGTAGTACTATGTATGTTTATTTGCATCATTCTCCAATCCACCACAAGCAACTACCATACTAATTTTACTTCATGCATTATTTTCAATTATTTTACTGTCCTGTTAAGTCCGAAGCTTGTTCATAGTTCATACATCATATCATAAAGATGATGAATTGCATTTTGTCGTGATTTGTACATTGTATAATTAAGTGACAGACAAATAAACAGACACATCACAATTGCTCGTTTGTATACATCATCTCACTCTCACCATAACTCGTGATTTCTAAGTTGCGTCATCGCTTCATTTCTACCACTTGATAATAATACAAGAGTCTGAGCATGATTTTGTTTTCGTAAAAACATTGCTATGATAAAAAATGCGAGAACGATGAGACCGTATTTTGCAGTACCTCTAAAGCTACTCGTCTTCCTTTTTTGCTTTAAGTGTTTGCATCACGCAATGTTTCGGTCACAGTAATTCTTCAACTTTAGACAATTTGGCAAAAAAATCCTTCAAATTCCATTGAAAGATTAACACTACTGGGTAGTAGACGCTATACACCATTGGCTTTTGAGAAGCTAGGTACTACACACAACATTCAAGTTTTAAAGCATGTGCCTTTTGATTTCTTCAAAGTCTAATTTACAATAATTTATGGATGCAGAACTTTTGAAAGTCGTTGTCAGTACAGCATCCAGCTCAGAAGGAGACGGATGGTAAATCTGCAAATATTTTGTTCTCATAGAAACAATAAAAATTTTAGCAGGCTAAAGATCACGTATTAAGTCAGTTGCAAAAATAATGGCACCTGTGTAAGTTTAAAATATGGTTTTATTCATAAATTTTTATGATGTTGTATTTTATTTTATCACACATACTATTATCTAAACTAATTTGAAATTTTTTATTTTCTTATTTATGCAGTAGTGGTAAAGCTTCCGCCATAAAATTTCATATCAATGGAACAGAACATTTTGGTACACATAAAACTTAATTTGATGATTATTACCATACCTATGTACTCCTATATTATCCAAATATTTCTTGCTACAACACCAATTTTTTATTTCAAAAACTCCTCAATAGTTGATGGAGGAACTAATGTTACTCCTAAAACCGTACTTGTTGACTACATCCGTGATGTTGCAAATCTTAAGGGAACCAAGGTTATGTGTCGAGAAGGTGGCTGTGGGGCTTGCTTAGTAACTGCCAAAGTGATTGATCCTAACACTGGAGATCAGATTACAAAAAGCGTCAACGCGGTTCGTTTCATGAAACAATTAGAAATTAGTTGGTTTCATTTTGCCCCATAAAATGAAGCTTGTTCTCTTTTTAGTGCTTGACTCCAGTATTGAGCTGCGATGGATGGGACATTTCCACTGTGGAAAGTCTTGGAAATAAGCATGAAGGCTATCATGTGGTTCAGAACAGATTGGTTAATTTTCATGGAACGCAGGTAAAGCCAGAAAATTATTTCAAATTTTGAAATGCTGTATACAATATAATATTATGACAAAAAAATTTGCACAATTCTGCATCTCTTTTTAGTGCGGATATTGTACCCCAGGGATGATTATGAATATGCACAGGTACTAAGCAAAAATTTCGAAGCTTTCTGAAGTGTTTGCAATGCAAGTTTTACGTAGTTTGTCAAGTATAGTTGTTTTACCTTCTTTAAAAACCATTAGTTTGCTTGAAGCAAAAAAGGACCTTGGAATGGAGGATATAGAAAAAAACTTGGATGGCAACATTTGCCGGTGTACAGGCTACAGACCAATTTTGGACGCTTTTAAATCTCTCACCAAGGATGCTTCAGAAGATTTACAAAAGAAATGCACTGACATTGAAGTAAGTACAACTAATTATATAAAAATTAATAACAGCACTGTTGTCAGTGACAACTTGTCACGTGAGTGCATGCTTTACACCTACTCATCATGAGTCAGCATCTATGATATTGTTGCATTAAGGATTTTTTGTGTTCATAAATTCATTGCTGAAAAATCATTGAAATAAAGTAATCATGTTTTACTGAAATTGCATGGCAGGACTGCGGTACCTGTCCCATCCGAAAACAAAATGGACAATCATGTGCAGGTAGAAGTCCAAACGCACAAGCATCTTTAGCGCATGCCTTTGCGCTAAAATCAGGAGAGGAATGGATCACTGCGAAAACAATTGAAGGTGCTCTAACGGCTGCTGCTGCAGCTAATGCAAAAGGAGCCATACGATTTGTGGCAGGAAACACTAGCACCGGTTAGAAGACTTGTGCAATTGTATGAGTAGTTGTCAATCATCCATGGTGCATTTTAATCATTTGCAATTTGATGATTACTTTTGTTGGGGTCTCAGGAATTTTCAAAAATGAAGGGCCTTACCAAACGTTCATTGACATTAATGGTATTTCTGACTTGAAGAGGAAGAGCGTTGGCAATGACGGAATAACTATTGGTAATTATAATTTTGATGTTACTACTGCTACTGTTGCTTTTGGTAACCAGCCGGTGTGCGCGTATTGAAATGCAAATGTACACTGAATACAATAATGATGATTACATGGGTCTTAGGTGGAGGAACTACTCTAACAGAAATTATCAGTCTGTTAAAGGAGGCTTCCAAACAGTCCGGATTTGAATATGGAGCAAGAGTAGCAACGCATTTGGAACGGGTAGCAAATGTTTCCGTTCGAAATGTAAGTTTATTTTTTGCAATGTTTGTCAAAGTGTACATGTATTATGATTCTATTGTAAAAAACATTTTGCTTGAAATTTGTGGAGTAGAATGGAACAATAGCTGGTAATCTGATGATTAAGCACAACCATAATGATTTTCCATCAGACGTTTTCGTGATATTGGAAGCGCTTGGAGCAACGATTACCTTAGGTAATCGTCTGACAATTTAAACGTGTATAATATTGGACAATTCTTAAGAAAATCGTGATATTTTTGCACAGTTGCAATCAAGAAATGTGCATTTCCACGAACAACGGTTGAAACGTTGGCTCCTATGTCTATGCTTGAATTTTTGAAGACGGACATGAAATCAAAATTGATTTTGTCAATTAATCTTCCCAAACGCGACGGCTACCATTACAGAAGCTTCAAGGTCACATGATAAACTGATACGTGCAATAATATAGCAAATCCTGAATGCATAATATTCTCAATGGTATGCACATTAATTTCAGATTACGAGACGTTTTCAAAACGCTCACGCATACGTTAATGCTGCATTGTTGCTAAAAGTTAGCAAGAATGATGGAAAATTTGTGGTCCAAGAAAAGCCCAGACTTGTTTATGGTGGAATTTCTGCTTCTTTTACACATGCCTCTGCAACCGAACAAAGTTTACTGGGCAAAAGCCTGGCAAATGTGGACACGCTAAATGGAGCACTTGACACTTTAGAAGGCGAAGTTAATCCGGAAGTGAGCCCTCTAGAGAGTACACCTCAGTATCGAATCCAACTTGTCAAGTCTTTGCTATACAAGGTATAAATTGGTTCAAAATGTACAGACAGAAATATGTTTGCCCAATTAGCAGAAACATTTATTCCTAAAATATTTTCCCTTTTCATAGACCATTCTGGAAATAGTGGGAGATAAGGTGGGACAACGACTACGCTCCGGTGCTGGGGATATACTTCGAATACTTACTAGCGCCAAGCAAAAATTTGACTCAGATGCCACAGACGTCGCTCTTTACAAAGCGGTCCCAAAATATGAAGCTGCAATTCAAGTGTCGGGCGAAGCTGAATACACTGGCGACATTCCCTTTCGCCCAGATGAGTTATTTGGCATTTTTGTTCGAAGCACCGTTGGTTGTGCTGATTTAGTATCCATGGATGCTTCAGAGGCTCTGGTATAGTATTCAGCTATATTTTCTCCGAGTTTCACTAAGGAAAGTTACCATAAACAGTTTTCCGGATTTTATTTCAGAAACTGCCTGGAGTTTTCCGGTTTGTCACCGCTGAAGACATTCCGGGTGACAACAACTACATGAAATACAATTTCTTTCCATGTCTGGCTGAAGAAAACGTTTTTGCCAAGGATAAAGTCTACTATCATGGCCAGTCTCTGGGTTTGATTCTGGCATCATCAAAAGATGTTGCGATTGAAGCTGCCAAACTTGTCAAAGTTACCTATGCTAATGAACAGAAGCCAGTGGTCAGCATTGACGAAGCTATAGAAAAGGCTAAGGCTTCAGGAACGTATGCCAAACAAACTGGAGGAAAATTTACAACCCCGCCAAGCGGAAATATTAAAGTAGCCCACACACTTAAGGGTACAGTACGAACTGGTTCACAGTACCACTTTTACATGGAAACGCACAGCGTAGTTTGCCATCCCCGCGAGGACGGCATTGATGTCTACTGCAATACACAATGGATGGACAGCGTTCAGAGTTCTGTTGCCGCAGCGCTAAATATTCCGACAAACAGCGTAAACGTCCAGGTTCGCAGACTTGGAGGGGGCTTTGGTGGAAAGTACGCATAATTGAATATTCAAAATTCGAGTCAATCCCATGTTACTAGATTAGAAAACTAGTTTAACCTAGTCTCTTCATTGAAATGTTATTTTCAGGGCGTCTCGCTTGAATTACACTGCCAGCGCATGTGCCGTAGCAACCTGGGTTACCAATCGTCCAGTCCGCGTAATTCTTGACATGGAAACCAACATGAGCATGCTTGGGAAACGACTCCCATACCGTCTCCCTTATGAAGTGGGCTTTGACGATAAAGGTCGCATTGGTAGTTTGAAAATGGATATGATTTGCGACACCGGCTACGCTCCCAACGAGCCAACAACCTTTGCAGCAGTAATTCATGTGCAAAATGTGTACAAAGCCGTGGGTTGGGAAGTGGATACCCACTTTGTGACTACAAATACTCCTGGAAACACGTTTTGTCGTGCTCCAGGTAGTGTCCAAGCAGTGGCAGTGGGTGAATGGATTATGGATCAGATTGCAAACTTCTTGAAATTGGATCCCTTGAAAGTAAGAGAGGCAAATTTGCTGGAACAAGGTGATCCACTTTTGTTTGGGCATCCGATTTATGAAAGAAAGAATTACATTCCGGAAATGCTGGCAGAAATGAGGTCCAGTGCGGAATATGAAGCTAGAAAAGTTGCGATCGAGCAGTTCAATCAAGAAAACCGGTGGAAGAAAAGAGGACTTGCTGTGGTTCCGGTTAGGTATCCTATAGATTACTTTGCCACAAATATTCCAGCACAGGTTGCAATTTATCATACCGATGGACATGTGTCTGTTACCCATGGTGGTATTGAAATGGGCCAGGGATTAAATACGAAGGTAATACAGGCTGTGGCCCAAGCTCTAGGAATACCTATGAGTCGGGTTAAAGTTAAGCCCAGTAATAATTTTGTTGGAGCCAATGCTATTTGTACTGGAGGGTCGATTACCAGTGAAGTCGTTTGTTATGTAAGTATGCCCTTTTTTACCCCTCTATGCTGATTATGAGTTCATGACAAATTTGAAGAAAAAAATTCATTGTATAGTCCATAACGCGAGCATGTGAGGAAATTCGGGAAAATCTCAAACCAATTCTGGAAAAGCTGGAGAATCCTACGTGGGAGCAGCTTATTAAGGAAGCGCACAATGCCAAGGTCAATTTGTCGGCGCTTTACATGTAAGAGACGAAACCTTCTCTAAAATGCTTTAATAAGTCTTATATTCCATGAAGTTTTCTTCTTACGGCAGGCCTACAGCTAAAGATGATATAAAGGGGTATGACGTCTGGGTTCTTAACGCGACCGAAGTTGAAATAGACGTTTTAACTGGAGAATATAAGGTAAAAGATGAATTTCGAAAATGGAATGAGAAAATAATGCTCTGTCACGCAGATAGTTTAACAATGTAATTATGGGATAAACACAGATACTTCGTACGGACTTGTACGAAGATACAGGAAAAAGCCTTAGTCCGGCAGTGGACTTGGGGCAAATTGAGGGAGGCTACATTTTTGGACAAGGCTTCTGGACAACAGAGAAAATTGTGCATGATGAGAAAACTGGAAAGTTGCTAACTAATGGAACTTGGGTTAGAATAAACTTTCAGTGAAATAACAATAGATTTTAACTAATATCATAATAGTATATTGTACTTTTACATTTTAGGATTACAAGGCACCCGAATGTAAGGATATTCCAGAGGATTTCCGGATTACGTTAATGAGCAATGTGCCAAATCCCCATGGTGTTTTGAGGAGCAAAGGTATAGCTTGTAGCTTCACAGTGTGAAGTTCACACTTGCTTTCTGTTTCATTACCTAACACGTAGATGTAGGTAACTAACTAGATATAAAACACTTTTTGCAACAGCAACTGGAGAGCCTAGCGTAGACTCGGCGTATGCTGTTGTCCTGGCAATGAGAAATGCAATCGCTGCTGCAAGAAAAGACGCCGGAAATGATGATTGGTTTGATATGGGTATGATTTGTACATCAAGAAAATTTTATCTGTTACTGCTTGACATGACGCAAATTTTAACAACTTCCCTTTTTTGTTCAAAGATTGTCCCGTCACACCTGAGGACGTTTCTCGGTTGTGCCTTGTAAAGGATTCTCACCTTTCCCTGTAAAACCATTTGGAAATATATACACACAAATACCGTTAATTCTGCTAACACAAATAACTTTCTGTTAACTACAACTTAATCTGCTTTAGAATAAACTTCTTTAAATGTTTGAATGATTGTCAGTGCATGTAGTAAAATATACATATAAAAAATGATGATACCTAGTGTACTCATAAACCTTGCGTTTTGATTAAATCATTGTCCATAAAAGAAACCAATCATACATAAATAACTTATAGATTTAATGTTTGTAACCGAAATTCACAGAAAGGAAACTAAACTTCCCTTTCATGTATGCAAAAGCATGCAAAGTAATCCCACTTCACCATTTCGTCATGCACTTTTGACGCTCTACATGCAATGCTACGTTGCACTGCACTAGAATGAGTCATTAGGCACTGCTACACGTAGATTTGCACAGTTTGCAGTACGCTGAACTTCAGTCAGCATTAATGCTACGCTTTACGGTGTAATCAGTCATCATTTTCAGCTGGTCAGTGTTAAAGAGAAGTTAAACTCTTGCAAAATGTCAACTGTAAACTCTGTAACGACTGGGGTAAGTTGAGACACATTTACTATAATTTTGTACTACTAAAACTGTATTTGCTACAATACTTAGAGTAGCTAGATTATTGTCAGTAATATTAAGTCTAATGTATATAGGTGGCAGCGGAAGAGCACCACTTCAAATGGAACATTCGAAACTTTATCATGGTTCAAAAGAACGAGAGCCTGGTTACCTCGCAAAACTTTGAAATTAATACCGGTCCCAGTTCCGCATGCCATTCGCTATGGAACGTGGGTTTGAAAATGAATGAGGCAAAATCTCATATCGGATTTTACTGCAAATTGATAGGATTACCAGGCATTGAAGCGACAGAAGTTCCCATGGGATTCCAGATTTCCGTGCGATACGCTGATGGGAATAAAATACGGAAATCGGTAATACTTTAGCTGTCTAAGAAGCATACAGCATTTATTGGTGAATAAGTACCAAAATATAAATAAGACAGTTCTTCTACTAGGTACTCAAAACGCTGAAGTTGGGAGAGGCCTGTGGTTTTGACAATGTGTGGACGTTTGACTGGCCAGACTGGCACAGGTACACGGACCCTGATGCAAGTATAACCGTGCATGTTATCCTTTCTGTTTTCGTACCAGTAACGCCCTCAAAGAGAACCGATGTTGCACTTCAAACCTTTAAAACTGCTGCCATTTCTAAACTACAAGAAAATTTTGCTAGTATGCTACCAAAAGGCATTGAAACCCCAACTTCCACTAATGTCAACTTGGAAGCAGGTACTGGAGGGGACGTGAAAATTGTTTCTAGTGATGAAAAGGTGTTTCCATGTCACAAGTTAATTCTTTCTGCGAGAAGCTCCTACTTTGAGGCTCTTTTTAGTTCCGGGTTTTCCGAAAGCAGTACTGGAGTAATTAAAATGGACGACTTGTCATCTAAAACGGTGCGCATACTTCTGCACTACATTTACACTGGGCAGCTTCTTGAATCCTGGTTGGAACCGGATATAATTGTGGAGTTTACCTACGCAGCAGGGAAATACCAATTAACAGAAATTCTGGAACTTCTCGACAACCTGCTAGGCACTGCTGAGGAACACACGTCACAAACCAGCGTTGTGCTGCTGGAGTTGGCAAACAAGTTGTCCTTGAAGAAGGCAGAGGCCGAACTGATGAAGCGTATAGTTAAGTTTACCGTTACAGCAGAGAAAAGTGAAGAGTTTCTTTCGTTGATTGGAAATTAGTACATAACTTGAACTATGTAAACTATTTGAACACAAAATTGGGATATATTATAAAAATGGATATTCAATATTGGTCATTTATTTAAAAACTATTAACAATCAATGAGTATATTTATTTTAGTCTATCGATTTCATAAATTTTAGCTATATATTTATAAGAAACACAGAGTCATAAAGATTTGCAAAATGTGGTTTGATTGGCACACAGAAGTTCATTCAAGTAAAAATGTATATAATGTGCTTAAGTAATGAGATTATATAAATGTCGATTTTAAGGTAAGTGAAAGGCATATTTATCTTGAAGCGTCATTAGTTGCTGCTGCGGGTGTAAATTCACCTTCGCATACAGATTTCTGATTGTTTGAGCATTGGACAACCGCAGGGTTGACCTCTTCGATTACTGGGGGAGTAATGGCATTTTCGTTGATTTCTTCTTCTTGATCGTTGGAACAGTGAAATGGATAATCCTTTGTTGGCTTTGCTGCAGCTTCGTGAACATAACTTTGCAAAAAACCAGAATCAGTGGCAGCTGTTTGGTGGACAGGGTCACCTTTAAGCTTACCAGACTTGCCATTAACAATTCTCAGCGCAAGCTTGGCAGTCTGTATAATACAAAAATGGGTTATAAATTGGTATTTTAGACTTTGCTGTAGAATAAATAATATTTCTTATAAAGAAGATTTTAGTTTCAAACACACCTCTCGTAGTTGGCAGTCAGGCGAAATTGAAGCTTTACGAAGAATATTCCACGCAGTTGGTTTTCGCTTCTCTACAAATTCGCGATTGAAGCGAGAAGAATTCAGAAATAAGTATGCAAATAGTCTAATGCTCTTTGACTGGATTAGTAGATCGGCATGTGAGATCAATCGGTAGAATTCTTCGCTCGCAAGATCATTTTTGCTTTTTTGTGCACCTGTAAACAAATATAATTTCACACATTGCAGGTTGAAAATGTAGTAATACTAAAAAAACTATCAATTGGATTTCCAAGATTGAATATAAAATACTGTAGTCTTTACCTAATATAACGTCTTCCACAATACTTTTATTGTTCGGGAAAATCCTCAACAAGTGACTGAGTACTGAAATCGTCTTTACAGTCAAACTACCGCGCACTTTATCCAGCCTCAAAAACAGTTTCAATATCGCCGACAGTTTTAACACGCATACGCTATCACAAAACTGTGTCACAAAATTTTCATCCATATGCACCAAGAAAGTGACAAGTCGAAAGCACTTTTCCAATCCACTTAAATCCTCCTCAGTTAGCTGCTCACAAATCTTATCCAATGTCAACGACATTCCATGTACTCGGTTCACCACAATTAATTTGCATGCAAACAGCAACAATGGTAGCACTTTTGTACTAATGTAAACCGCTTGCAAATCGCAAATTAAGCTAGGTAGTGTTACATGAATGCTTTCATCCAGAGTAAATGGCAAGGAAAGTAAAACAGCGATTTTTTCGAGGACTATCGCTTCAGCAGAGGTGCTCTTCAGGGGAGCCAAAACCATTGTAAGGAACGGCTTGTCACAAAGGGTTTCTGGATTATCCAAAACTTCCTACATTTTACAAGTAAAAGAAAACATTAGTGTCCTCAATGATAAGGGTAAGTATTTACATTGAAATGGTTTGGCATTGCCAATGTCTCACCTTCATGTTCTTTGCCAGAAAACACATCCATTCTCCCGTATCTGTCAGGAATTCTGTTGAGCCAGAAGTATCCAACGTGAACAACACCTGTCCCTCTCCACTGTGACCCACATTTTCAGCCATAATTTCCACCGAATTCTGCTGCAAGTTACCACTTTTTCTACTATCTGTGCTTTTCTTTTGGTAAATCTCATCCGGAACTACCGTTTTCCTATCGTCCTCATCCGAATCATCATCACTATCTGTCTCACAGTCGGAACTAGACGTGGCGTCCGATGGACTGGAAGGTTCATTTGATCTTGCCCCATCTTCTTCACTGTGTTTATTATTGGGCAAATTGTCTGTAGTATTTTCTTCCTTAATCCTCAAGTTTTTAAACATTGCATCCACATTATTTGCATGAGGCGAATTTAAATTTGCAGCGTGTTTCTTCTGTGAAGCTGGAAGTACATTCAAAGGAGGCAGTACATTTGGTTCACAAAATAGTGGCAGTGGCCTTCCTCTTCCGATTGCGGCATCAGAATTCCAACGCTTCAGCTTTTTCTGTGCATGGGCATATTTCTTCATGGCTTTTCGATAAGCCTTAGAACAATGCTCCAACTCCTTTTTTAATTGTTGTCGTTCCGTTTCCTTCACAAGTTCCTGAGATGGACTGAGCGCTTTAGTCAAAGCGTATTCTGCTACAGACCAGTCAATTGCTAATTTACCACGAACGTAGGGATGATCTAGTAAGGCAGGCCAATTCAGTCGTTTCTTGGGATCTTTATTAAGCAATCCCTTAACACGAAAACAGGATAAATTGATTACGGTATTACGATATAATTTATGGCTACAATCGACATTCTTTAAAACTTATAAAGTACCTGTAGAAAGGTAAGAGCATCTCCAGCAATGTAAGGATGCCACTGAACTGGGTTTTCAATCATCATTTTGCGCAACACAAACAACGAATTAGTGTGAAATGGCGGCTGTCCCACAAACAGTTCATACACTATGCAACCCAAAGACCACAAGTCTGCTGTTTGATCATAAGGTTGTTCCATTATTATTTCCGGTGCCATATATAGTGGCGTTCCCTTCATGGAAGTTAGCATAAAGGAGTTCATTGCAATCATTTTTGCAAATCCAAAATCACACAACTTTGCTCTTCCATCAATCCCAATCAAAATGTTTTGTGGCTTCAGGTCACGATGTAAAATACGTTGCGAGTGAAGAAAATGCAAGGCCGAGACCAAATCACAAGCTATCTTCCGAATCACCTTAGGATCCCACCTGGTATTCTGGGGATTCATTTTGTACAGGTCCCCATGAGCAAGTTCAGTTACCACTACAATCTGAAAACCAATACAAATGTAAATAACCAAATAACCCAACCCACGGCAAACGACTAAATATATTTCACCAACATCTCTTTCCGTCTCAAACGAATCCAGCATTTGGATAACATTGGGATGTCGCAAATATTTCTGGATTTCGCATTCCTTCTTTAAACCAACTATCTCTGCCTGCTGCTTTCCTCTCTGAAACCAAAGATTAAATCAAAATGTCAACCATAATTTGAGAATTTCCAAGAAAAACTGCTTCCCCAGTATTCTACCTGCTACTCTAAATAGACCTCACCTTGCTAATAAACTTCATTGCCACATTAACCCCGGAAGTCAGCTCAATCCCCACGGTCACCGTTCCAAAGGTGCCGGATCCTAGGCGCAGGTCGTGCAGAACTTTGTACCTGTCCATTATAGCAAACAGTTGCAACGCAACACTACACACTACAGTTTGCCAACAGTCCAATAATCTAACGGAACATGCTTCACTTAAATTTAATTATGGTCCATTCGCCAGCACCAGATTTCAGTTGGTTCACTTGTGAATCTGGGCAAGCATTGTTGAATGCACTTGCACTTTAGCGTAGCCAAAAGGTAAACAAAAATGCATCCTGCAACAACAATGCACAAGGCATGTATAGAGTGCATAGGGAAAGCGTCTTGTCAAGCTCAGCTGTCAGCTGACGTACGTGTAAAGTTAGAGAAAGCCAAGCAGTAAAGAATACCGGAAGCCACCATTTTCCGTCTTTTTGGACTATTTAATTAGTTTGTGGGTTAATTGCTGTATTTGCTAGTTTTAGGGATAATGGAGGCGGTTGTGGAAACCCAAGGAAAGTGCCTCTTTTGTTTGGAGAAAGTGGAGCATGATCATGCTGACGGTGATGAAATGGAGGAGGAGGATTTAGAACCGGAAAGATTTTCCCTGAGACATATTTTCCACTATTTGCAGCTAAAGTTGAAAAGTAATCAGTTGGATGATTGGGACTATTCAGTGCTGCTTTGCCGGAAGTGTGGAGTCTTGGCGGAGAGGCTGACGGAGTTGTGCCGACAGCTGGAGTTGGTGCAGATGAAAGTTGACTACTTGGTGGAGGAGCTTTTCCTGGTGATTACGTTGTCAGGGTTGCCGTCGGAGGACTTTGGGAGAAGTGGAGGGGACAGGGAGGATGGACTATCGGGATTTGCTAGTTTGCTGAGAGAAAGGACTAGAAAACGAGGTTGGTAAATACGGTTAAGGATTTACCTATGGAATTTGGCTTGATGGATGTATAATTTATTATTGTTTTGGTGCTGCTTTTAGCTACTGCAGCGTTAGATAGATCGAGGCAGCCGCAAATTAAACTGCGTAAAGTGGATGACGAGGAAAATGATGATTTTCAGATGGAGGAAGAAGCGTTGGAAGATCCTCTTTATCCCACAGTAGAACTCTCAGATGGTGAGGAAGAATGGGCTGCTAGTCCAGCTCCAGTAGTAGCCTGTAATTCGGCCTTGGAGACGGAGACTGCTTTTTCGGGGGGTCAAGCTGGTCAAGGTTATTCATGCCCCTTCTGTAGCAAAGTCTTCAGGGATCAGTCTAAGCTCAAATTTCACACGACGGGCAGCCACTTGGAGCAATTCTTTTCTACAGCTCGGTTGCCTGGAATTTCAGAAGAAGCTTTTCAATTTGTCTGTCATCAACAAATGAGATGCGGAAGTGATGGGAGACTATCCAACGGTTTCTACAAGTGTTCATTTTGCCCCACGGCATACAAAGAGAGAAGAAGAGTTGTTTGCCATATAGTGGATAAACATCATGACGAGATGACACAAAAAATTCAGGAATCGCTAAAGCAAAAAGAGGCAGGGACGTACTACGAGGATAAAGGTGACCAATTCTCTTGCGATAAATGTCATCGCAAATTCACTCAATTTGAAGAATTGGCTTTGCATTGGAAATCAATTCATCAAAATCAATCACAAATCATATCCGCCTCCAAGAATATGAGCTTGAATCCCTTTGTGGAAGAATTTCTTCAAAATATTCCAAAAATTCAGATTGGAGCAGAAAATCGGTACATTTGTGGTTACTGTCCGACCAAGGAAGGAGTGAATCCCACTATCATTTTGCATAATTACGTACTTAAAAGACACGTATTACAAGTTCACTCCGAAATGTTGTTCATGTCTATAAAGAAGCCGGAAGTTTCAATGTATGAATTCAAGAACTTCTGCCAACAAGTACTCAAATCAGCCCAGCAAATTTCAAAATCCGTTGTGAAACGCGATGGCGTAAAAGATGCCGGCGAAGTACAAAAATTGTGTTACTTTTGTAGTAGCATGTTTACCGATCCTCGAACCCTACAGCGACACCAAACACAAATTCATTTTGATGATCTTAAACAGGAGCTGGAGAAATTACAGGAGGCGAATCAACATGGGGAATCAGACGCCAACATGAGTAAAACACGGAAATGTGCAGTGTGCGAAGACATTTTTAGCAACATTTTCGAGGTGGCAGACCACATGCAGAAAGAACACAATGATTCAACAAAAGTACTAGAGAATACTTTACCGCAATGTCCAAACTGTAGCGTATATTTTTCTTGTCAGGCAACATTGACGCAACATAAAGTACTATGTGCAGCAGGACAGTACTCTCAGAATACACAGTTGGACAACACTGACCATCAAAAACCACAATGTCTTTACTGTGACATGCACTTTTCCTCAACAACAAATCTCAATCGTCATTTAAGAGAAAATTGCAGTGTGATAAAAGGGCAAATAAAAGGTAGTACGAATGTAGAATGTAAGGTTTGTGGAGCTACTTTTGGTTCCAGCCAAGCTCTTGGCGGCCACTTATCTCGTAAGCATCCATCAACTGTAAGAGAACAAGTTCCCATTAATTCTAAAAGCATTTTGAGACCAAAATGCCCCAATTGTTACCAAGATTTTGCAACCGTGTCCAATTTGGACCGACATTTAAAGGAAAATTGTGAAAAATTAAAAATGCTTGGCTTAATACATCATAAACCTAAACCGCGAGAGCAAAGAACTTGTCCTTACTGTAACCTTACATTGTATGATCGGAGCAATCTGAATCGTCATATTCGGTTGAAACACCCCGGAATGGCTGAAGACGTGTCTACAACCGAGGACGAAACCAGCAACCTGTCCATTGATAATGTTACATCTTTATCTGCAGTTGTCAAAACTGATGATAGAGTGAACGAAATGGACAATGACAACGAAGATCATGAATATCAGATGAATATAACAGACTTTTTGGATGTAACGCACAATGAAACCGAAGACTCTGACATGCTTGATATTGAAGATATTGTTCCGGAAGAAAGCATAACCTTTCATAGTGAATCTGGTTACGACCTTGCTAATCATGGTACAGAGTTCTCAGAATCAGATCCTTTGCAATTCTAAGACGCACGCCAATTGTATGTTCCGTAGTTTTTTATGTAATACCAAGTCTGCACATTTTTGAAACTACAAAACTGAAAGTACTTTCAAATTTTTAAAATAAGAAATAACTTATAAAATTTATTCAACTATAAGATATAAGGGTAGTTAGAAATTTAAAATTTGTAACAGACGTATTATTTTTAAAGACAAGAATGACTGTTTTTTTATTGTTACTATTGCATTTTAAAAGTATATTTAAAAATAAAAACGTATTTATTGGTCACTAATTTTGTGACATCAAATACCCTACATCTACCTTTACTGCTTGCCCAACACATTTAGTCATATCTCCGCAAATTTATGGGAATTAATGTTTGTCACTTGTCACCACTTTATTCCCCGGTGATTATGAATGCAGGAGAATAAACATTCTAACTTGAGGTCTTCTTAATTTTAAAGAAATGTTTAAGCCACGAAATAAAGGCATTGTACATTTAATTTATCCCAGAAAATTAGTTTGCATTTCATGTCAGTAGAAAAATGAGCATCAAGTACACTACACATACTCGAAAAGAGCATATACTTGCATATTAGGCAATTATTTGACACTATTCGGTTGAGAAAAACTAGTCATATTTATGCCCTATATTGCAGTTAAGCCAATCGTTCATGTCCTTTATAATCCATCTTACTGGATTTTCATCAGCCTGATTTTATAATACGTATGATAGCATTATTGATTTTCACCAATGTAATACCGTAACAATGCCATGGAAGCCACCTACAACTACAACGTATTTTAGGTACAGCATAGTTTATTTTATATCGCTCTTCGAAATATGTAGTGGCCCTTAAAAGGGCCGTTGGTTGTCTAGAATTTAGATCATAGAGTCATAAAGTGCTTAAGCACGCTCTCCACGAATACGTCTGGCCAGTTGGATGTCCTTGGGCATGATGGTGACACGCTTGGCGTGAATGGCGCACAAGTTGGTGTCTTCGAAAAGTCCGACCAAGTAAGCCTCAGAGGCTTCCTGCAGAGCCATCACAGCGCTGCTCTGGAAACGCAAGTCGGTCTTGAAGTCCTGAGCGATTTCTCTGACAAGTCGCTGGAAGGGCAACTTGCGGATGAGGAGCTCAGTGCTCTTCTGGTAACGACGGATCTCACGAAGAGCGACGGTTCCAGGTCGGTAACGATGGGGCTTCTTGACACCTCCGGTGGCGGGGGCGCTCTTACGGGCAGCCTTGGTGGCGAGCTGCTTACGAGGAGCCTTTCCTCCGGTGGACTTACGGGCAGTCTGCTTGGTACGAGCCATTGCAGCAAGTTAAGATGGATGTTGATACGAGAGGGAATGACACAAGATTAGAGAACTGAACGAGTCGAGTTTGTCAAGTTGAATGATGGATAAACTGCAGGAAGCACTCTTTATATGCAAGCAGTCTGAGTTGGATTGCGTTGCTCTACCAAAGTAGTTCAGGTAAAAAACTAACCCTAGGAAATACTCCTTCTTTCTTTCTTTCTTTGTTCACGACCGTTCAACCGCCAAATATATGGACTTGGTTTGCATGCCAACTCAATACAAGAGTATATAACGTAGCTCAGACAGCAAACCAACCTCATTCAATTCTTGACTACTGCAAAGTAAGCATCTCTAAACTTTTTGAAACCCACTTCACAACCCTATACTCAAATCACCATGTCTGGCCGTGGTAAGGGAGGAAAAGTCAAGGGGAAGGCAAAGTCCCGCTCCAGCCGTGCTGGACTCCAGTTCCCCGTTGGACGTATCCACCGTCTCTTGAGGAAGGGCAACTACGCCGAGCGTGTGGGAGCTGGTGCACCCGTGTACCTCGCTGCCGTTATGGAGTACTTGGCCGCTGAGGTCCTTGAGTTGGCAGGTAACGCTGCCCGTGACAACAAGAAGACCCGTATCATCCCACGTCACTTGCAGTTGGCCATCCGTAACGATGAGGAACTGAACAAGCTTTTGAGTGGAGTGACCATCGCCCAGGGTGGTGTGTTGCCCAACATCCAGGCTGTCCTCCTCCCCAAGAAGACCGAAAAGAAATCTGCCTAAGCAATTTCATCTGTTTTATGAACTTGAACCAACGGCCCTTTTAAGGGCCACCACATATTTCGAAGAGCAATTTTTATAATACATGTAATTCCTATATCTACGCTTCTCCCAAATACTGACAGTACAAGCTTTACACAAATGCATAATATATAATAATAACATGCCCAACAAAATGTATGCATAATATTATTTGATTTTAAAGTTAGTTTTTATTTGTTTTGAATACATTATTTCGTAACCGTTTAAAAATAGTTTTTTAACCTTGCATTTTCAGATGCTAACATGTTATAGCTCTAGTACTATAGTAAATACAAGTGTACTTACAGGCGTGCCACCATTCTATTTTAGTGGCATGGCGTAAGTTACAGCACCAATCTATTTTTTAAATAACGATCTGTTACTGATTTGCAACCACCTAATTCAAATTTTCATGAAATTTTACTGATGCAATACACTTTAGTGTTTCGCCCGGTACGTAAAACAATAAATCTCATGTTTAAAATTTAAAAAATTGAAATGCTTAAAATTTCTCATATAGTAAATTCTCAACTAGTTGCTAGTGCAAACGAAATGTCACATTGATTAATATTCTACAAAGTGTATTCAATACACTGTATTGGGATATTATAATTATACAATAATAACCATTATTGAATAATGCAACGTAAAATAATCAACAGCCCAATGCAGGCATACAAACTGGTAAAGTAAATCATAATAGGTCAATTCAATAAAGGCTTATGCATTACTGTTTTTACTGTTTATATAGTATTACTTGGTTGTGTTACGGGTGGACACTAAAATTTTGTTGATGACAAACGGACAATTTTCGTGATTAAGCGGAAAAGGAAACCCGCCATTTGCAGTCCTGTCTACATTACTGTATTATACTTACATGCTATTGCTTCCGTAAACTATGCGCAAAGCACACACAAAGTACACAAATCTTATCTGAAATGAGCCGGTAAGCTGTAACTGAAAAACTTTCTCGTCCGCACTCCACCAGATTCTGTATATAAAGCACCTATTCTACCTTCCTTCCTCATCACAACTTCTTTAGCAGTTTCACTAGAAGCAACTTCTCCAACTCAAATCCAAATCCTCAGCCAAAATGACTGGTCGTGGTAAGGGAGGCAAGGGACTCGGAAAGGGGGGTGCCAAGCGTCACAGGAAAGTACTTCGTGATAACATCCAAGGTATCACCAAGCCCGCCATCCGCCGTTTGGCTCGTCGTGGTGGTGTCAAGCGTATCTCTGGACTCATCTACGAGGAAACTCGTGGAGTTCTCAAAGTTTTCCTGGAAAACGTGATCCGTGACGCTGTCACATACACCGAGCACGCCAAGAGGAAAACCGTCACTGCCATGGATGTCGTCTATGCTCTGAAGCGTCAAGGCAGAACCCTCTACGGTTTCGGAGGTTAAAAGCTTCCTCCTTAACTTGGGATGCCGATGTTGATGAATTGTTTACAAACGAAACCAACGGCCCTTTTAAGGGCCACCAAACATTTCGAAGAGCAAAGTTTTTTAGAAACACTTATGCATTATATATTATAGTAGCATCAGTACAATATGACCATTTCAACATTCTGCTTGTGCTTCGCCTTTAATACAGTTTTAATATAATTATTAAAGTAGTAGTATGTATAATTTGATTGTTTTTCAGTAGTGGTTTTATGTTTAAGATGATTTTGATGACAAGCTTTGGATTGACAAAACCGAATTGGGATAAAGGGGCATGCTTTCATATTTGGTAATTTGGTGTACACCGTGATTAAATATTTATTTCATGTAAATACCTAGATTTTATGATTTCACTCCATAATAATACTACAATTCCAAGAGATCTCTACAAAATATTTTGAGCATTTCAGAGATCATATAAGTAGCGAGTTAATTTAGCTTGAAGTAATTTTTAGAATGAAAAGTTTATTTTAATTTCATGACTATCGGTAACCATGATACTTGCGGTAATAGTATCACATAATATTACGCTTTTTGCAAAACATTATAGCATGTCATGAGTAACATGTAACTTGAGTAATCATTATAAAAATTATATCATGTATTGGTAACATAATCAGTTTTTTAAAGAACGTGAAAACATTAAGCAAGAAGTGAAAAGTGACTCATTGGCATTCATTTCATGTAAATAGTACAAAACTAAAATATTGCTCTTTGGAAATTTTGGTGGCCCTTAAAAGGGCCGTTGGGTTTATAAGATTTTTGTAGAAGAGTCAAGAGTCAATTTAAGCCTTCTTGGGAGCAGCCTTCTTTGCAGCCTTGGGCTTGGCAGCAGCCTTTGCCTTTGGTGCTTTGGGTGTCTTGGGAGCCTTGGCGGGTTTGGCTGCCTTTGGTGCTGCTGGCTTCTTTGCAGCGGGCTTAGCAGCAGCCTTGGGTGCCTTGGGCTTGGCAGCGGCCTTCTTGGGGGTGGCAGCTTTCTTTGGGCTCTTGGCAGCCTTTGGCTTGGCAG
This sequence comes from Entomobrya proxima, assembly GCA_029691765.1. Classification (NCBI taxonomy): domain Eukaryota; kingdom Metazoa; phylum Arthropoda; class Collembola; order Entomobryomorpha; family Entomobryidae; genus Entomobrya; species Entomobrya proxima. The sequence goes on from CM056169.1 coordinate 7,879,982, forward strand.
CGGGCTTTTCCTTCTTGGGCTTGGCAGCAGCAGCCTTCTTAGCAGCGGGCTTCTTTGCTGCTGGCTTCTTGGCCTTGGGAGTTCCAGGAGCCTTCTTGGCTTTGGGCTTCTTCTCTCCTGCAGGTTTCTTGGCGGGTTTTGGCTTGACAGCCAGCTTGAAGCTTCCAGCGGCTCCCTTACCCTTGGGCTGGGTCAGCTTGCCAGTCTCGACCAACTTCTTGAGGGCTTTCTTGATGTGAGTTCCCTGTTTTTCGACATCCACCTTGTGGGTGTCAGCGATGTACTTCTTGATGGCTTGCAGAGAGGATCCTCCCTTCTCGGCCAGCTTGGTGATGGCTTCAACGACCATGCTGGAGGAGCTGGGGTGAGCTGAGACCTTCTTTGCTCCGGTTCCCTTGGGAGCCCTTGGCTTGGCTGGTCCCTTTCCCTTCTTTGGGGTTGCAGCTGCTGCTGGGGCAGCAGCGGGCGCAGAGTCGGCGGCAACGGTTTCTTCAGCCATTTCGACTGTAAAGCGATGAGGTTTGGATAAAGGTTGGTTGTTAGGTAGTTGGATTATGCAGATGCAATGATACGAAAAGCAAAATCCTTCTTGCTTTATATACACCAGAGAAAAGGGTTTCGTGAAGTGCGGACGTCCGTGTAGCAAACCATGCTCGTCTTTGACTACGTACCAGTTCAACTCAACTCAAAATTCTCTCTTACCAAACAAGCAATAAAATTGAAACTCTACGATTTCAAATGACAATTGCGCGCCTCTTTCACTTTAATGGATCAAAATTAAATAAATCTGCATGACCGTATAACAAAATTAATTATTCTTACACCAATATATACTAGAAGCTTAACAAAATGCATGACTTTTTAAATGTGTGTGTGTGCACTAGTAGAACATAAAGTAATGGAATTCTTTTAGTTTTTAGAGTTAGCAACGCTAACAAATTATATAAATACAACAATTAACATTTTACAATTAAAATGCTAAGACCCGACGGAGACTTTTTAGATCTTGATTGACTTCTTGTATTATTTGATAACTTTACATTATTAAAGATTCATTTTAAATTGCTATTAGATGTAATAACAATTTAACATTGCTGAAAGATGCAAACACCTTAACCTGGTCCTGTTCTGACCAGTTGTTTTAATTCCAGTTATAGATTGGATAATTGTAGCATTACTATGTATTTAAACCATAAAATCTAGGTATGTACTGTACATAATGTACATGAAATAAATATTTAAATCTCGGTGTACACCCAATATGAAAGCATGCCCCTTTATCCCAATTCGGTTTTGTGAATCCAAAGCTTGTCATCAAAATCATCTTAAACATAAGATCACTAATGAAAAACAATCAAATCATACATATTATACACACTAAATTAAAGGCGAAGAAAAAGCAGAATGTTGAAATGTTAATATTGTACTGATGCTACTATAATATATAATGCACAAGTGTTTCTAAGAAACTTTGCTCTTCGAAATGTTTGGTGGCCCTTAAAAGGGCCGTTGGTTTCGTTTGTAAACATGACAATTCATCAACATCGGCATCCCAAGTTAAGGAGGAAGCTTTTAACCTCCGAAACCGTAGAGGGTTCTGCCCTGACGCTTGAGAGCGTACACGACATCCATGGCAGTGACGGTTTTCCTCTTGGCGTGCTCGGTGTAGGTGACAGCGTCACGGATCACGTTTTCCAGGAAAACTTTGAGAACTCCACGAGTTTCCTCGTAGATGAGTCCAGATATACGCTTGACACCACCACGACGAGCCAGACGGCGGATGGCGGGCTTGGTGATACCTTGGATGTTATCACGAAGTACTTTCCTGTGACGCTTGGCACCCCCCTTTCCGAGTCCCTTGCCTCCCTTACCACGACCAGTCATTTTGGCTGAGGATTTGGATTTAAGTTTGAGAAGTTGCTTCTAGAGAAACTGCTTGAGTAACTGTGATGCAGAGGCAAGGGAGATTAGGTGCTTTATATACAGATTCTGAAGGGTGCGGACGAGAAAGTTGTGAAGCGACAGCTTTTCAACACCCTGCCTTGTGTACCCCAAAGCAGGATAAGAAAAGATTGTTAACCTTCAGTGCAAGTATAGAATGTGTGGTTTCGAGTTAGGTAGTGATGATGATATAATGCAAATACATTTTTTCTTAGAATTATGGCTTTATTTGTGCATTTATGGCGGTTTTACTCCGCGCTCAAGCTATTAAAAGTTTCTGTTTGTACAAAAAATGTACCTAGAAACAAGAAAGAGGATTAGAACCAAAATGTGCTTTTTAAAAATGTGTACCGAGAGGGTCAAGTTATTAGTTAGGTACATAATCCTTTGTAAATTTCTGCATATAATGTACGCCGTTAATCCTTTAAAATTTAGTATTTCTATTGACTATGCATTATTTTGCCTGTTCAGGCCTGGCTACAAGGTGAGTTTAGAACAAAAGAAAGCTTAAAAATTTAAGCACTTTCAAATAATATTATTTTAAGAAAGCAAAGCCTCATTCTCCATAACTTGATCAACGAGTTCTATGCATTTGAATAGTACGAAGAAAAGTAAAAAAAGAAAATAAATTGGAATGACAATTCAGTCGGGGTTCGGGTTAATTGGTTATGCCATACAGAAATAAGAATTTATGAAACAAACAATTTCAAGGTTTAGCATCATACACCACGACTTTGGAGTGTTCAACATATATTTCAAATTCCTTCCACATACCACCTCTTAATATGCCGAAACGCCATTTTGATTTTAATTACTACCTGAGACGATAGACGAATGATTTGTATGTAAAAGTTATGGTAAAACGTTGTTCTTTGTGATCATTTTCTACACCAAATTGTATTCGAAAGAGCGATCGTCCTATTGTAATTAATGTCTTATTATCAACAGTGTAATAAACTGTGTTTTAAGGCAAACATTTACTTGAAATCAAAGTAGTCATTACGCTTTACTTTCTATTTAAAATTCCTAGGATAAAATGAATGAATTTAAATGTGCATTGTGCACTAATTTTATAAATGCTCTTCGTAAATTTTGGTGGCCCTTAAAAGGGCCGTTGGTTTATGAGTTTTAACATCATGCAGGGTCATTTACTTGGAGGAGGTGTACTTGGTGACAGCCTTGGTTCCCTCAGAGACGGCGTGCTTGGCCAACTCTCCGGGAAGGAGGAGACGCACAGCAGTTTGGATCTCCCGAGAGGTGATGGTGGTCCTCTTGTTGTAGTGGGCCAAACGACTGGCCTCGGCGGCAATCCGCTCGAAAATGTCGTTGACGAAGGAGTTCATGATGCTCATGGCTTTGGAGGAGACTCCAGTGTCGGGATGGACCTGCTTCAACACCTTGTAGATGTAGATGGCGTAGGATTCCTTCCTCTTGTGCTTCCTCTTCTTGTCTCCCTTGGAGATGTTCTTTTGGGCCTTGCCTGCCTTCTTGGCAGCCTTTCCACTGGTCTTTGGTGGCATGGTGAGAGTTTGCTTGTAAAATTACAAGGAAAACGGTTGAGAATATATTTGGGGTAAGTTGAGTGTTCAGCTCAGAGATCGGTGTGAGAATGAAGTGGTTGCTTGAGCATGCTCCGTATTTATGTGGCACGGTTGGGTTGATATCTGAGTTGAAACGAAGGAGCTTCCTGCCTGCCTGGCTCGAGGGTGATAATAAGCAAGTTGATTGCAAAAGGAAAACTTAGCTTTTAGTGAAAACTTTTTGTCCGTTGCTTCGTTTAAGTGATTGGCTGAAAAACTAGTTTTAGCGGCATACCAGCAAGCTGCAGATTATCATTATCTCTGAGTTTCGATTTACCGATTAGGGTATTGGTCAATATGTTAAATATTTGATAGATGTCGACTACACTACAATACTTAATTAATGGCAGCGTGAAATATGCTACATTATGTCTTTACTTCTAATATGTCAAGCATAATGCAGTTCCTTAAAACTTTTAAGTGCTAAATCTTCTATACATATTTGGCATTTGGGCACATTTCCCCAAAATATTCAACTTGAAAGCATTTTATTTCCCCATTCCCCATGTAAAATCTAAATCAATGAATGAGCTGCAACTTTTCACAAAAACATTCAAGTACTAAGCCATTAAATATAATATGCAATCGTATACAAAATATATTATGATAAACTTTGGAGCCTTAAGGTTTTTGTACGAAATATTTTAGCAGTGATATAATAATGTTTGCATCTAACTTTAAAAATTATATTTAAAATGTCGTTATGCTAACCCTGACGCATCATACAATGCATGGCTAATTAATTTCATGAAAAAAGAACAAACAATCAAACACTCAACATTGGATTTAGCAAAGTATTTAGTTGTTAGCTATAAGTTAGCTGCCTGAACATCCTACATTTTCAACAACGAGAAATATGTTAAAATGTCAATGGGAATTTGAATGTTTCTATAATTTGTTTAAGGTTTAGTCATTCAATTTATTGTTATTGTTTCCGTTTTAAAATATTTGTGCAATGCAACGAACGCGAAAGTTATGTTGCAACCGAATACGATGAACAATTGAGTTAGTAAAACAACTTTTCTGCACAATATATGTTGCCGTACGTATGTCAATGAATAACCATGGAGGCGCCACCAAATTAACACAAATCATACTAAAGCTCAAGCCAATTACCTATTTTATTTTATTCTAAACATATATTAGGCTTAGATGATAAATATGAACGCGTTTTTCTGCTCTTCGAAAAATGTGGTGGCCCTTAAAAGGGCCGTTGGTTGTTTAGAATTTAGATCATAGAGTCATAAAGTGCTTAAGCACGCTCTCCACGGATACGTCTGGCCAGTTGGATGTCCTTGGGCATGATGGTGACACGCTTGGCGTGAATGGCGCACAAGTTGGTGTCTTCGAAAAGTCCGACCAAGTAAGCCTCAGAGGCTTCCTGCAGAGCCATCACAGCGCTGCTCTGGAAACGCAAGTCGGTCTTGAAGTCCTGAGCGATTTCTCTGACAAGTCGCTGGAAGGGCAACTTGCGGATGAGGAGCTCAGTGCTCTTCTGGTAACGACGGATCTCACGAAGAGCGACGGTTCCAGGTCGGTAACGATGGGGCTTCTTGACACCTCCGGTAGCGGGGGCGCTCTTACGGGCAGCCTTGGTGGCGAGCTGCTTACGAGGAGCCTTTCCTCCGGTGGACTTACGGGCAGTTTGCTTGGTACGAGCCATCTCGACAAGTACGGAGTTTTAAGGTTTATGAAAGTAAGAGAGATGTGAATGATTCGAATGTAGGAAGTTGAATGAAGCCAGTTCTGCTCTGGCTGGAGATTATATGTGGTCAGGGTGAGTAAGGTTAGCATCTTTGTGAATCCCAAACTGTAATAGCTCAAGTTCTCTGCTCCACGATTGGCCCGCTCATATTTCCTTGCAAGCTTGCAACTCGACTCAGCAACGAACTCAGTGTTCGCGTATAAAACGAAGCTTTAAATTCAGGTGAGCTTCATTCTGCTCCTGTCTGTTGCTGAGTAAGCATCTGAAAACTTTTTGAAACCCATTTCAAAACCCAATACTTAAATCACCATGTCTGGCCGTGGTAAGGGAGGAAAAGTCAAGGGGAAGGCAAAGTCCCGCTCCAGCCGTGCTGGACTCCAGTTCCCCGTTGGTCGTATCCACCGTCTCTTGAGGAAGGGCAACTACGCCGAGCGTGTGGGAGCTGGTGCACCCGTGTACCTAGCTGCCGTTATGGAGTACTTGGCCGCTGAGGTCCTTGAGTTGGCAGGTAACGCTGCCCGTGACAACAAGAAGACCCGTATTATCCCACGTCACTTGCAACTCGCCATCCGTAACGATGAGGAACTGAACAAGCTTTTGAGTGGAGTGACCATCGCACAAGGTGGTGTGTTGCCCAACATCCAAGCTGTCCTCCTCCCCAAGAAGACCGAAAAGAAATCTGCCTAAGCAATTTCATCTGTTTTATGAACTTGAACCAACGGCCCTTTTAAGGGCCACCACATATTTCGAAGAGCAATTGTATGCAAGTCGTTTTATGACTTAATTGGTGTATTGAAATTGGTCTAGTGTGCTTTATTAATGCGATTAGGTATATAAGGAAGATTTTAAGATTTAGGAACTATGTTAGCTACGAGGTAACAGTGTTAAATTTGGGCTTGGAAAGCTGTGCCATGTGGTTTTTGCACCGATTTGTCCCAAATTTTGTACAAATGTACTTGAAGAATAACGCTACAAATGACTACTTGTTCCCCACGTTCAAATTGCATTCTAATTCGAGTATATGAAAAATAAGATTAAGATAATCTAAAATATTCTGACAATAAGTCAAATTTTAGTAGGTACTCCTTATAAAACAAGCTTTTTGCTTTTATATTTTGTGATTCTGCGGTGCAAATTGGGAAAGTCGACACATTTTGCTGACATTACTCCCCGTATTCCTCATATAGCGTAATGTAAAGTAAAAGCCCTGCTCCCTCTACAAGTACCTGTTTATTCAGTCGTCGTTGAGTCAGCATATATGATATGCTGTAGAGGTGCTACTAATGTAATTTAAAGACTAAATGATCTGAAATGAATCACTTTGGCCATGTTAAAGTATGCAAATAACAAATCAAAAAGCATAAAGTACTATTTATATCGAATTTATTTTGCTTTCTGCGTATCGGCATACGTGCATCAAGCCTACTAAGCCTTGTCCATTAACATTAAATAAATATTATATATTTAAAATATTACGTATTAAAAAGTTCCACTTTTTCTGAAAAATACTGAATGCACCAAATACCAAATGTACTAAATACCATAACATTTCAACTGGAAGTACTAAAAACTAGTATACTGTTTTGCGTGGGAAATGCTGTCACAAGTTTTTCATCTAGTGTGCTATGCACTAGAACAGCAACTCGAGCAGTTTAGTACGCTATACGTTCCACAAAATACAAAATCTGCAAACATTTTGGTTACTTATCCTACATGCCACATGAACAGGAATATATTGCAGGCAGAGGAATTTGCTTTAACACTCAACAGTGAACAGACTGCACATCAAAAAGACAGGTGTTACACCATTGTGTAATACACAACGCTTCGTAACAAAACGTATTTATGAGCGTCTTTTAGACATTTATATTTATCAAATGAAATAAAATCTTTAGCCACCAAATCTTTTCGGTGTTTAGTTTTCAGTTTTGGCCTGAGATTAAAATGGTGGTAAGAACATTATATTTTATCTATGTATACTATAAATACTATACCTCAAAACTGCTACCTGTGCAAATATAATTTGCTAATATACAAAAATATTTTTATTAAACAGAAATTACTTGATCCGGGCGACAATGAACTCAACGGAGAGGTGGAGAACGCTGATAGTGATGACATGGAGGAAATCATTTGTACACACATTTTCCCCGAAAATACAGCGTCAGAAGAAGAGGATGCTTCAAATGGAGCAGGAAAGAATGATTTGAAAGCAAAGGATGCTGCAGTGGCGGCTGCCGCTGCAGGCACTGCTGCTGTTGCCGTGCCAACCGTAGCAACTGCCGGGTTAACAGCAGTCGGATTTACCAGTTCAGGTGTAGCTGCAGGCTCTATGGCTGCGGGGATACAAGCTGGGATTGGGAACGTGGCTGCGGGGTCACTTTTTGCAAGTGCTCAATCAATTGGAGCTACAGGGGGATTTGCTATTCTGGGTCCTGTGGGAGCGATTGCGGGACTAGGAGTTGGAGGGGCCTACCTCGGATATAAAGTTTATAAAAATTGGAAAGGACGGAACGAAGATGAAGAAGCTAAGAGAAGACGAGAAGAGGAAGAACAAGCCAAGAAAAAGCTGGGTAATGACAGTGATAATCCTGGTGGGGGAGAAAGCGGAGAAACCGTGAAACGAACAATGTGTCCGGATTGTACCAAAAAATTAGTGCTGAGACTTACCCGAGAAATGTGTAGGAACATCAAAATATAATTGCTGTTTCCCATTGTGGAAAATTGAACTGTTGGACCACGAAAATAGGCCTGTGGGTACTTTTTAAACTATAATGCTATAATATATGCCTGATAGTCACCACAACTTTTGTAAATACATATCGATCTATACTTGTTCTAGTACCGGTGTCAGTTGTCGTGTGTTTTAATTTAGAATAATTACATGAAAGTAATTTTATTATTTTTACTACTTATCAATTGATAATATAACATAATGTGAATGTACCAGAAAGTGTCAATAAAATAAGCGTTATCCGCGCGTTTATTATAAATTCATAGCAAAGTACAAAAATATCTTTAAAACACTAAACTACGTATTCAAATCGATTGATAGTATATCTGCACTACTCCACTCTTAATTGCTACGGCTAGGGTTTTAAAAAGTAAGTACTCGTAAAACATGTCACTGGAAGGTTGGTAAATGAATAACGTTGTTGGTTGACATAGGTGGCTGGGGCTGGTAAATATACTGCTGTTGCTGGTAATTGCTAGCTCTGTTTGAAGTACTTGTCGTGGAAACATTAAATCCATGAGAGGTAGAAATGGCGGAAAGGTCAACTGTAGAAACTATGGGAGTTTTGCTGGCAACTTGATCAGTGTAATGCATTTGCTGACCAGTTTCTTTACGGTAATTATGCCTAATTTGAATTGGGTGGGATTGTAATTCGGTTGAAGCGTGATCTAGGTGCAAGGTTGTGGGTACGTTTGAAGATATTTCATCATTGAGCACAATCTCTGTGACACAGAAGTTTTGAATCGTGCTAATAGCTTCATGTAAGGCAGATAGATCGAAGGAGCAATTTTTTACTGCCCATCCACGTAAATGGTCCAAATCATTAAAAAGACGATTGGTACTTGGCGGGGGCAAGGAAGACAATTGGATGGCAACTGGGTATCGACTTCTACAAGCAAGAAAATATAGATAGAATTCATTATGAGAGTTTATCACTGTAATTATGTTTATGACTCAGCGATTGGATTTGTAATCATACCTATCATCCAAGGCATCAGCCCAAATAGTAAATGCATTTAGATTTTTTTCCAACTTCATGAAATCGTTGAATTGAAACCCCTTGGGAAACTTGATGCCCGCTGCTTTCGCCTCCCTTATCAACTTTTTATTCAACTTGGACTGATTTTTCACTGTTGCATTTTCGATTCCCTTTTCATTCATTTGCAGTAGCCCAGATCTTCGGAATATATTCGTTATCATAGTTGATTCGATTCCTAGCCAAGCCGTGTGCAACATCCCAGTAGCATCTAAAATACTTGTTGCTTTACTTTCATCCTTTTTCTGTCTTATCAGCTTATAAAGCCACAAATTCTTGTATCTAATCTTCAGCTCTTGTGCTATGTCACTTTCCAAATATCTCAAGATGGAATCCTCTGGCAGGACAATTTTTATGCAACTCAGCCCCGAACACAAAGTTTCCACTTGCTGATTAACCGAACAGTTTCTCATGAGCAGCAGCACCTTCCTTCCTGTCACTTTCTCCAATTTTGAATTCCATCCACACAACCATGACGATATCACCTCTGGAGTCACGAGAGCTTTTGAATTACTCCAATAGTCGGTGGCCAGCATATCTTGATCACTCGTGCTCAATTCAGCACCAAACCCGGAGGAATTGACAACTCCTCCTACAACACAAAGTTTAAGCTTTTCTGTTCCAAGGGCATTAACTCCAAATAAAACACTTAGTCTTTCCTTTGCATATTCTCCCTCCAAACACGATAACCCTTGGAAATCTTTGCAGTTTTCTGGACAGGCTCGATAAAACAGACCAAAAGCATCTGCAAAGAATATATTGTCGTAGTCGTACCCTTCACTAATGCTAGGCCAAGTTTTGCTCAACCATTCACTGGAGCACTTTTTATTCCCCACAGTAGTCTTTACTCGAGGTACTGAACTTGGCTCCCAATCAGTTTCAGGATAATCCGCCGCCATATCATCATGAACATCATCGTGCCCCTCCAAATCACCTCCAGTTCCCTCCAACTTGCTTTCATCTCTCAGTCTTTCTTTCTTTGCAATTTCCATCAACATCCTATCATGTCTTCTTGCTTTAGGCAAAATCACCCTATTTCTCAATTTAAACTTTTCCAGCCATCCTTGACTGGCATTAAAGTCCTCATATCCCAGTCCCTTTCCCAGAATCTTGGCATGTTCCCTAATTTTCGTTCCACTGACAGGTGTTCCCTGCTGCCTCATGTAGTTAATCCAACTTACTAGCAATTCATCCAAGCCCTCCAAATGCTGTTTACGACACCTTTTCTTGTTCCAGTTTCCCTCAGACGCCTCCTTTTCAATCTTTTCCCGTTGAGCCCAAACGTTGCTTATTGTAGCACGAGGAAGTTTCAGTCGAGTTGCGATTCGGGAATGGTTCTCCCCATTTTTAATCCACTGAATAATTTCCATCTTTTGCTTAACCGACATGCTTACTCGCTTTCCTAGGAACATTGGCATAATCTTTAAGTTCACTTCTGGAACTGCTGCTGTAACTACTGGCCTTGGTGAGAAATGTTTAGATTTGGTGCAGGATTTTCTCCCTTTTCTCTTTCTGGGAACCGGCTCCTCTTCTTCTTCCGAACTGCTGGTGACACAATCTCCGGCTAACGCAAAGTCTTCAAGGCCATCCTCCTCCAGAGGGTCATCATCATCGTCCCTTTCCTCTTTCACCATTGTTTGGATGCTGGGATCGACGCTCCCTCTTTTGTGCCTTCGTCTTGTTTCCATCTTTCTTTTAAAAATTTCAAAACGATAAATTACTTATTAGCCATGGCCTTGAGTCATAATCACACACACATTCTCTTTACTCACCTGATTTGTTCTCTATTAAGCTAACTGTAACTTAATACATAACTGCATGGTTAATTGAAGACAGTAACTAATGCACTGTCACAACAAAACTTGCCAATTTTCGGAACTTGTTACCTGTCGTCGCAAGCAAAACAGTAGCGAATCATATGGTCAAACAGCTGCTTACAAAACACTTGCATTCGAGATGTAGTGTACGGATTTTCCCTCAGTCAGATTTTCATTTCGAGTTTTGGTTTGGTATTGGTGTGTTCATGCATTGTGTGTTGTGTGAGTGATGCGTTACTCTACCCGACCCGGGTACTAGAATTCATTGTTTCTGCAGACTTTTACTTCTCTTTATGACATGACAACTTGCCGGCTTAAAGTCAAACCGATTTAAATTGCTTTGTTTAAGGAATTGAAGTAAACGTTATTCTCACAAAGCCCCACATCATTCTTTCAAATTTTTGTTTAGAACAAAGTTTCATAAAACATCATAGTATATCGTTGGCAAACCTTCCTCAGATCATTAAAAAATTCATTGTTTATCGGTTTTGGCTTATGAAAGACAATTATTCTAAATGAAAAACTGTCAAAACTAGGATCTAGGTTATTGGAAATCAGTTTAATAAGTTTCAATGTATGACAACGTTAACTGATTCCACTAACTGCGTAAAATTTGGAAAAATGAATTACTCAAACAAGTTCAGTGTTTAATATGTTTTATTTACTGTTATAAGTCGGCTAAGTCACTGATATCAGTAAAATTAACTAATAATTTCATACTTCTGCAATATCCCATTCCAAAAAAATTATTTAGACTTGAGTATCCTCCTCTAAAGCATGCGTATTTATAGGAGGCTAATGTTTCGGCGCAGCGTATGAATTATCTTATCAGTCTCCATTTAGGAACACTTCTCGAATTCCAGCCCAACACTCCTTGCAAATCTCCAAGTTCCCACGGAATTCCTCTTCCCGTTGTCTCCTTAGCTTTTGCTTGTAAGCCCAGCTCCAAACGCTACACACCAGTCCAGTGACTATCATGCCCACCATTACCAGTCTTGCAAGATTTGGGGATGCTGCTCCGGTGGATGTCAGAGATTCAGCTTGATGTAACCTGGCCAAGACATCTTTTCTGGATAAAAGCATAGCAACAGCACTAGCTGCACCCATGACCTTTACGGTACCAACAACCACTTCGCCAATGGATGGGGTTGGCTCGTTGTCGTCTTCTGAACTTGATTTACGATGAATGTTATGGTAACGCAGGCACAAGGGACATTGTACCTCTTCGTCATTGTCACTAATTCTCTGTTGAAAACAGTTTGAAATACAAATCTATAAAATTTACTTCAGTAAGTTGCTATGACAATTTCAACTAGAACCAAGCTACCTGTAGGGACATTTTGTTGTGAAGCTGATATAGTTGTGCACGTTTTAAAATTAAAATTACCGACTTGTTTCAAACACGCGTTTGAACACAAATGCTCTCAAATTGAGTGACTCAATTACTGGAACACTGGATATTTGGTTGTTGTATATAGTGGTGGTTCGATTGTCCATTGCAACCTATGAAGTATGACAGCTGAGAAATAATGGCCCAGTTAAAAAGTGTATGGTCCGATAGTACGATGACGATGTAAATATCAAGGTTAAAAATTAAGCAATGCGGTAGGTGTTGCTTTATCCAATGTATGGGTGTCCTCATGCAAACTCACTTGCGCTTTATAAACTGCTACGTAATGTACTTGCTAGCCATGCGTGTTTTAGTAAGACTGAATAGTACAATGCATTCGAATCTACAAAATTACGATGGATCATATATGCAGAAGTACTCAGTACATTGCATGTGCAAAAATTATTGGCTCTGAATCTTCCATAATTAAGACATGGGTTTCCAGGGAGCCATAGTGATTCAATGAACTGAGTATATTATTATTATGAATGATAGGATTTCGTGTGAAATGGATACGCAATGATACTAAGACCACTATGACATAATATTAGTAAATGAATTAACAAAGTTTCTCATTGATTTTTATTTATTTAAATTTGTTCATCACAACGAATATAAAATGGATTAAACAATGATGCAGCGGTAGTTTGTCAATATCATAGACAATGCGACAATGGTCAATTTTCTCTATGCAAATAAATTGATAACTTGAGTTTCTCGTAAGCTGTACATTGTCTGAAAATTTTGTTTCAATTGTTCTGTAGCATTTTTCATTCCAGGAACTCATATACATATATCCTTCCATTTTTGACATTGAGTTACACTCATACACCTACATATTATTACGGAATGAAGATTTTCGTAAAATTGACTTTTCCACATAATTTATTTCGTTTAATTTGTAATGATAACAAATGAAGGAACATAAGACTATTCGATCTCGTGGAATTTTACGTCTGCGTCACAGACGCTACCATTCCTGGCAATTTGTACTTATATCAACTTCCACTACCCTGGTTCTCCTCTTGGTTCTCGTCTACTACGACAGTGGCAAGCAACCGCTAGTTTTAGAACAAACATCCGAAAAGCTTCAGGAAATTTCTGCACAGACTAGCAAACAAGTGTTTGGAATCAAAAGGTTAAGTTCGACCAAATCAATTACAACTAATCATACGCTTAAAACATTGAGTAAAAAGGTTGTAAATGCCCAAAGCATGATTTACGATCAAGAGATCGATTTGAGCATTTTAAAATTAAGAAAAGCTGCGCCTTCCCAAAATCGTGACGAGTTTTTGGATGAGGTTTTAGCGGAAGTAGAATTTTACGAAGTTTACTGGACCAGAAAATTGATGGAGGAGACTGCCAAATATGACTCGTTAATAAAGAAAATGCTCCAGAAAATTGAGCCGGGACTGGGAGAAAATGGAAAGGAAGTTCCCATGGCTAAGGCGGGTATGGAAAAAACTGTAGAGACCATTATGAAAAAGGAAGCTTTAAACATTCCACTGAGCAATAGAATAGCACTTGATCGGAATGTACCAGATACAAGAGAAGCAGCGTAAGCAAAAATGCTAAAGTTTACTTGGAATTCAAACACATAATTTCTGTATAATTTTGCTTTTACTAGGTGTCGCAACATTAGCTATAACCTGGCATCATTACCAAGCATGTCTGTTATTGTTATTTTTTACAACGAACCATTTTCTACTCTGATGCGTACAATAAACAGTATTTTTAATCGAACGCCGGCAGAAATTCTAGAAGAAGTGATTTTAGTGGATGATCACAGTGATAGGGAAATGTTAATGGGGCAACTTGAGAGGTTTCTGGTAACAAGATTTTCCATTGGAAAAATACGGTTGATCAGATTATCGAAACGGTCTGGATTGATCAGAGCAAGGATGATAGGGGCTCATGTTTCCACAGGAGATGTGCTCATGTTTCTCGATGCTCACACAGAAGCTGTAATTCATTGGTAAAAGTACATTACTATTGGTTTTAAACTTTTATAACATTGTAAAAGGAAGTCAGCTTAATTTGAAATTACTTAGGGCAGAACCACTTCTTGAAAGAATCAAAGAGAAAAGAACGGCTGTAGTGACTCCAATCATTGACGTTATCTCTCCCACCACATTCAAATATTTTAATGAAAATGGGGAGTATTTTTACGTGGGAGGTTTCACGTGGTCGGGAGATTTTACGTGGATTGACATTCCTTCGCAGGAGCAGAAACGGAAAAAGTTTCATCATTCTCCCACAAACTCCCCGGTAATGTGTGGAGGGCTTTTTGCCATTGATCGAAAGTACTTTTGGGAAATCGGATCTTATGATCCGGGAATGAAAAGTTCGTAAAAACTAAAGTAAAAGTAGTTCGGAAATATTTCAGAAATTACATATATGCTGTGCAATTAATTTACACAGTTTGGGGTGGAGAAAATCTGGAACTGAGTTTCAGGGCAAGTAGTGGATACAAACTTTATGATGTGTGCTTCTAAATGCACTAACTGCAAAATTTTCAATTTAAATTCTAGTTTGTTTTCTAGATTTGGCAGTGTGGAGGCTCTATTGAAGTTATACCTTGCTCAAGATTTGGCCATGTTTTCAGAGACTTTCAACCTTATGGCTACCCAAACAATACAAATACAATTTCTATGAATACGGCCCGCGTAGCAAGAGTGTGGATGGATGAATACAAAAAGTTATTTTTTGCGGAAAATCCAGATATGAAGGTTGTTAATCATAGTACAAAAATATTTGAAATGTTAATAAGTTAAAGTTCGAAATGCTTTCAAATTGTATAGACTACAGGGATGTTTCTTTCTTTGTCATTAGCGAGCAAATATTGGCAACATTCGCAAACGAAAGGAATTTCGCAAGAAGAAAAAATGCAAAAGTTTTCAATGGTACTTGGACAATATTTACAAGGACAAGTATAGAATGGAGTTTGATACAACAAAATGGGGACAAATCATGAATGTGGATACCAACCAGTGTCTGGACAATACGCAGCATCAGGTAGAAGCTGAATTTACACCATATATGCTGGAACTGTGGGATTGCAATGATAAGTTGACGGCTTCCCAGGTATTTAAATTCTACTTTGAACATAATTATTATCGAAACTTTTTCCTCGCTTTCTTACTAAACCTTTCCATGCATTTTAGAGGTACTTCCTTAGTAAAAAGGGACAATTAAGGAGAGAGGTAGGTTGCGCTATGGCTTTGGATGAAAGCAACCGTGTCAGAATGGAACATTGTGAACGGATGAACGCTACAGAGAAATGGGCATATAACGCAACAACAAAAATTCTATTTAACCGTCGTGTAAAAAAGTGTTTAACTGTGCAGGATGATAAGGAGAAGGCACATTTTGTAGTGACTTTGGAAAAGTGCTTATATCATGACGCTAAGACGAGTGTACGACAACAATGGCAAATTATAAGACAGTCTGGATATGGATCTGGGTATTTTCGGTAGAATACTTTGAATGTGTATGTAAACGTAATTAGCATCTTGTTGAGGCTTTCAGAAAATAAAAGGGAATATTTCAGTCGACCCTCAAAAAACCATTTGTTCACCCTCATTTTATCATGCCTCATCCTTTCGTGTCAAAATATTAATCATCATTGGCCCTTTAATGATTTTTTGAGGATAAAGTATTATTTTTGTCAATTTATTCAAAAACGTTACGGTACATATTATATAAATTTTATTCTTCTCAAAGGCTTTCTCTAAAACTATTTAGCAGGCTTTGGTGGCAGCTCTAACTTTTTCTGAAGTACTGCTATCCTAATATTGCGATAGCAAAATAAACTTTTAGGATCAGTTCCAAAAATATTTTTAAAAGCTTTGGTAATAGCATCAGCACAGTCTGCTATAAGATATTGATTTGTGTTTTTTGTTACTCCGTCAGCACAATAATAATTTGTCACTTCACGATTTTAGGACTGACTGACTGACTATGTTTCTTATTCTCCAGTCTTTTTAACTTCTTCCTCGAAAAACGAAACTTTGCACCATATTTGCCGATTCTATGGAACAAGAACTACACGCTCTTGTTTTGATTCTGAGTCACTGCTGCTGCTCATACTGGTCACTGCACAGATTTTTGTGCAAAAACTGATTCAAAATTTTAAAAAGTGTTCTTGATATCGAGATCTTCCAACGTAAAATTCCATTTCCGGATTATTTTACGATGAAGACGCTGTCAGGGGTCCTAGCAAAACAAATTTTTGTGTATTTGTGTTATTTTACTTCTGTAATAAAATCTTAAAAACCTGCGCAATGGTCAGCCTGTGTTCCTTTTAAGCAGTGGTCAAGGTATTTCATACCTATACATACCTGTAAAACGAGGACATACATGCATTTAATACGTTTGAGCACTGAATAATTGTTTATCCTCAAAAAATCATTTAAGGGCCAATGATGATTAATATTTTGACACGGAAGGATGAGGCATGATAATTTGAGGATGCTTTAATGATTATTTAAGGGTAAAAAATTACATTCCAAAATAAAATCGTTGGAATAATGGTGCATTTTTCCATATTGCTGATATAGACCCGCATTTCGCTGTTCGTGACAACAGTATAGCTGATAACTGGGTCTTACATTCAGCACAATACGCATTCACGAGACGATAACTCTCATTATCCGCATGAAAAATCCCCTTCAAAATATAATATTTTACTTGTTTGCATAACGAGAGCTTTTTCATTGCATACATAGCTTGACATCAAATACATGCAGAATTATTTTCATATGATTTAGAAACTTCATGTTCGTAAAGCATAACTTTTGTCTTTGTGAAATATATACGGATTGAGATTGTATGCATTAAAAAGCAAACAAATCGTATTAGCAGAGAGCATTTCTAGTCAGTACAATGTTCAGCTCAGGAATTTAATATAAACACTAACACCTCTTATAATCATCTGGCTCTGACTTTACGTTTGACAATGGCTTATAATCACGCTTTGCTTTAATTACGCCGAAAGTCATAACAAATTGTAACTTACAATTTGTAAGACTATTGCAATACTAATTAAAACACTTCATCAATTCTTCACTAAAACTGTTCTCAACAACATGATCCGAATGGTAAGCTATAATTTGTAATTCAATGTTACTTTATTTCTCACGCATGTTAAAACAAGTAAAACGGAGGAATCCTAAACTAGTATTTGTTTCAAATTTAGAACAAATCAAGAATTCTACGTTGGACCATCGGAGCAACGGGTGGAACTGTATTGGCTGTAAATACCTTGAAACATGAACCCGAACCGCCGCCACCTCCCCCCAAAAAAGATGGAAATTTGACAAAAGATGCTGCAGAGGCCGTAGGACTAGGTACTGCCGCTGGGGTTGCAGGCGCTAAGATAGCCACGTATGCTCTTTGTGGAATCGGGTTCACTGAAGCGGGCGTCGCTGCTAAATCCTTGGCGGCAGCATGGCAGGCATCTATTGGAAACGTTGCTGCCGGGTCGACATTTTCTGGATTACAGGCTGTTGCGGCAAAAGGAGGAGTTGCCTTTTTTGGTCCGGTCGGAATCAGCGTTGCGGTAGTGGGTGGGGGCTTATTTGTTATGTACAAAGTTCGACAAAATCGTTTGAAAGAGGAGCAAGAACTCTTAAGACTGGAAGAAGAAAGAAAGAACAAACAGTTGTACAACAAATTGGTAAACGCGGCTAGCGCTTGGAATCCATGGAAATAAGTGCCTAATGCAAGTTTTGTTCACTAATTATTTTGTGTTTTTGGATCAAGACTTTGGTAATTCTAATGCAATTATTGTAAAACTACTTTTGTATAAATCTTTTTGTTGAATCCATTATGTAATGGTATTACATGTTGTTGTTTCCAGAAGATTTTGACTTTTTTACATTTTTTATAAAATAAATATTATGTAAGAACATCATTGAAGCTCAAGTATGCGTGCTTGTGTGATTCCAATTATTCTATATACCCATCGCGTAATTTGATTAATTTACCTGTTAGACATACGCATGCATACATTTTTAACGTGAAATACAATCTTAAAGGGATGTAAGACAATGGGAAATAAACCGATTTAACGATCATTTCAAATACGTAGCTGAGCCAAGTGGATGTCTGTCTGTCTGATTCTCTGACTCCACCATACTTACCCAGGGGGATGAGAAATCAGGCTCAAAATCATTAGGGTTATTTCTTATAACCCAATGAATCACTGTACCAAATTTGGAGTGATTCTGATAAAGCATATGGTCAGGGGGGTTACCTCCCCAAACTACCCCAGGGGGATGACCAATCTGGCTCAACGTCCATAGGGCTCTTTGCTATGGCCCAATGAATCATTGTGCCAAATTTGGTGTGGTTCTGATAAGGCATATGGTCAGGGGAGTTACCTCCCCCTACTACCCCAGGGGGATGACCAATCTGGCTCAAAGTCCATAGGGCTCTTTGCTATGGCCCAATGAATCACTGTGCCAAATTTGGTGTGATTCTGATAAAGCATATGGTCAGGGGAGTTACCTCCCCCTACTACCCCAGGGGGATGACCAATCTGGCTCAAAATCAATACGGTTCCTCTTTATGACCCAATGAATCACTGTGCCAAATTTGGTGTGATTCTGACAAACCATCTGGCCTGTATCGTGCTGACACACACACACACACAGACAGACGGACAAATATGACAATCTCAATACTAGCTTCACTATGCTCAGCTATGTAATAAATTTTCATGAGGATGTCCATCACTGCACGACATTATTTATAAATTATACTCTGGACTAGTACAATGTATTTTAAAATGTTAAAAACACTGATAAAATAATTAACTAATGGCTGCAGCCATGTACCTTAGTGTTGACCTTAAAGGGCAAGTACAACAGAATTACTGACTAACAATAAACCGATTTAATGATCATTTCAAATACGTAGCTGAGCCAAGTGGATGTCTGACAGTCTGATTCTCTGACTCCTCCCACCCTATTACCCCAGGGAGATGACAAATCAGGCTCAAAATCAAAAGGATCATTTTCCATGACCCAATGAATCACTGTACCAAATTTGGTGTGATTCTGACAAGTATTATGGTCCGAGGGGTCATCTCCCCCTATTACCCCAGGGGGATGACCAATCAGGCTCAAAATCAATAGGGCCGTTTCGCATGACCCAATGAATCACTGTACCAAATTTGGTGTGATTCTGATTAATTTTATCGTCAGGGGGGTTACCTCCCCCTACTACCCCAGGGGGATGACCAATCTGGCTCAAGGTCCACAGGGCTCTTTGCTTTGGCCCAATGAATCACTGTGCCAAATTTGGTGTGATTCTGATAAAGCATATGGTCAGGAGGGTTATCTCCCCCTATTACCCCAGGGGGATGACCGATCAGGTTCAAAATCAATAGGGTTCCTCCTGATGACCCAATGAATCACTGTACCAAGTTTGGTGTGATTCTGACAAACCGTCTGGCCTGTATCGTGATGACACACACACACACACACACACAGACAGACAAACATGACAATCTCAATACTAGCTTCACTATGCTCAGCTACGTAATAATGGGTTATGATTCATCACGAAGATGGTATATAAATATATCACGCAATACAATCAACTATCCGTACTTTAAACATTTGCCTAACAGATTTATGAAACAGTTCTCATTTATTGTAATATTTGAACTGAAACGTGAAAGAGAGTGTCTTAGTACCCAATGTATTGCTAATATTAGTTACAAAATCTTTGCATAATGTCAGGAAAAAGGTCCTCGCATAACACCAAATCTATTCTTCACCCCATCAAAACTTGTATTCAGTTATCCCCCGTAGTTTTCATTCTATTGATTGCACCTGTACTTGCCTTTATCAGTTTTTTCTACTGGCTGCTAATTGTCCTCCCCTTATCCTACCTGTTCCGTGACCTTGGAAAATTCACTAATCACAATGACGCCTGGCTGGATGAAGACTTTATAAATCGACCACCTCGAACATCTTTGGTTTGTACAGTTGCCTTAGATGGTACCGTGCCACTGTCCACAGTGCAACAATTGACTATCGAAAACGTGCTTAAAGCTACTCTTCCAAACACAAAAACTCTCAGATATCCCGAATTCAAACAATATCTCACCACTTTCTTGGGATTCCGTATTTGGCGAAACGATCCAAATTTCGACGTAACAAAACACATTATTCAGAAGGACAAACAGGATTTCTTGTCCCCAACCAACGCTCACAAACCATTTTCCGACATTGTTCACCAAGAACTAATGTACAAACCGTATATGAAAGATCATAGTCCCTGGGAAATTATAATAATTCCCAATGCATTTACTGACCACAATAACCCGCAACAAAAATCCCTACTTTGTTTGCGAATTCACCATATTTTGGGGGATGGCTTATCATTCTGGACATTTTTCGTAGAGGGCCTTTGCAAAAGGCCTCTTATTATGCGGAAACCAATCCGCCCCAAACTCTCTTTTCAAGATCGTCTCATGTTTTATGTTACTTTCCTTCCAAACTCCATCAAATGTTTAGGTGAAGTCCTTCAGCTTCTATTTCAGTCTCACTCGCACCCTTGGAAGATTCACAACTTTTGGAATGACCATTACTCCTCGTTTAATGTTTCATTTTCTCCCCAGTTTACCTTGAACGAAGTGAAGCAAGTAGCGAAACTAAATGATGCAACCGTTTCATCCGTGATAATGTGCATATGTGCAGGTGCTACAAGAAGTTGTGATGTGGACGGTTTGGGAAGTCAGGATGTAGCTGCAGGATGGCCAATTCCAAAAGAAAATCATCCGCCGGGAATGACAAATCATTTGTAAGTTACGATAGTTTCCTCAATTTCTTATCTACATTTTGTTATATTATTCTGCTCAACTTGTACCATTGCATTATCTTATGTTTCTAAGACACCTTGGTATAGTTCTGATACCAACAAGCATTGCTTGTCCACTTCAAAGACTGCAGAAATGTCAAGAGATACATGTTAAAGCACGACAATCGGGAATGGGCAAACTTTTAGAAATCTGCAAGATGACGTTTGGCCAAATGTTACACGCATGGGCTTCCCGTTTTACGATAAACCGTTTAGTGCCGGTGGGCATTACAAATGTAGCTGGAAACCGAGACAAGCTCACCTTTGCATCCTTGAACTGTTCTGACCTTTGGGGAAGTTGCGGAACTTTGCAAGGCTGTATGGGGCTAGTGTTTGTAGTGAACAGCTTCCAGGATAAAATACGGATTGGAGTAGTAGCCAGGGACAGTGTAGTATCCGCTAAACAAGTTGAAAAATTGGCCAGGGATTGTGTGTATGAGCTGGAAAACTTGTTGGAAATCTCCAAAGAGAGATATGGGTCACAAATAATATCGGAAATTTCTGAGTCTCCTGGTACTCCAAGGATTGGATTTAGAAACTCTATGCGCAAGAAGATTCCAAGAACTTGATTATGAATCAGACTGATGGGATTTTAAGCATTGTTCAATCAGTCTATGATAATATAAAATTTTAACTATATTATTGATGCATGAAACTAAAAATATAATTCATTGTGGAATCATTCAGAAAGTGCTCACGTTTTTTACTTTATTTTAAAAGGTTTTATTTAACTGATATAATAATCAAAATACAATAAATTTTTAATTATGCATTAAGTTTGTTCCGAATAACTTTGAATGAGGAAAGTGTTTACTATTAAGAACGATTTTGGTCTTTAAAACATCTAATTAAATACAAAATGCATACAATTTTCTAGCATACGTGGTCCCATAATTTTGCAAAATCCGCTGGGAAGGCACAACCAATTTTGCAACAAGTTTCATTAAAAAATTGCTGAACCTTTTGCCATTTAGACGGGTGTCTTCTCCATCGTTCCGTTTCGATTCCATTTCCTCTCATTTCTGAAGACAATGATGATGGATCATCCTCCTCCGGATCAGTGGTTTTGGGTTTGCCTTCGTTGCCTATCGAATTTTCATTACTTCCCATTCCGACCGGATTCAAGTACCATATCAATAAGGACTCCTCAAAGACGCTATGGTTTCCATTTGAAGAAATTGTGGTTGTAGGGGGCGTATCAATTTGTTCTGAAGATTTTGTTTCCTGGTTAACCGAATTATGGGCATCGAATGCGCGATGGTGGTGCTTATTGTTGCCATAACGACGACGATGGTGGTGAAGTCTATTATATCCTATTGAGGCATACAAAAATTAAAACAAAGAAAATATTTAGGATTCTCGGTTTTATCCCTGCATTTTGTATTATTCTTACCACCAGTTTGCCGAACGGATTTGCCCTTGTGGTCAAAATAAGAGTCACAAAGACGAATAATCTTTTTAACAAAGGAGCGTTGCTCGCAATCTGCTCTGTGATTTCGAACGCCTGAATGTCTATCCGTACTTATCAACCCACAAAATACAGCTAATAATACGCCAATTGTTAATAGAATGTGTGCCATGATGAATAAGTAATCAAATTACAATACAACACAATTAACAATTAGATTAAGCTACTACGATATAAAACTAACCAGGGTTAAGCTTATTGCCTACTACGGCCGAGACGTGTAGCTCGCGGAGCGGAGCAAAATTCGGAATGTTTGGTATTTTATTCATGTTCCCTATTATCTAGCTCATCCAGCCAAACTAGAGGTCTTAACCTTTAAGTTTGTCTGAACTTTTACATCTGCGACGTTATAAAATGAGCAATAAAAGTGCAATCAAAATTAAAAAATATTCGATATTATCAACCGAACAAGGAATGTGTTATATTAATTCTAGACAGTCAACACAATATACTAGTAATTTTTAAGATTTCTTAGCTTTTCGCATCTTAAAGAGGCAGGAGGCAGATATACCTATACATAAATATATTAATGTTAGAATAATCATGGTTTAATTGTTTTAAGAATAAAGAAGCTAAAGTTAAAAGACAAATATCGTCATAACGACGTAATTGGCAATCACCAAATAAAAGTAATGTTAATTAAACCAAATAATCTATCATTGTTTAATATTGGTTGGGTATATGAAGTAGTTCTGTCAATAACATAAAACATAACAAAGCAGCTTTGGCAAATCAAGTAAAATTATTAACTGGGCTGCTCCAAAACGCATTAAGTAAAATGGGTGATCAAATCAAGGCTTTATTGCTACATTAAAGTTATCTTGTTTTGCTACATTTTTAGAGATGCTCTAAGCTAAAGAACCAAAATCTTACAGCAATGGAGCAACGAAACAAGCGAAGCATTTTTTAGTTGAAAGCACTCTAATCAAGTGAACAACTATTTATAGGTATGTTGCAATTGCGTAATCACAGTATAAATTATCTAATTTTTCATTCACATTTACTACAACTGAAAATCGATAATATAAAACATCGAATGATCATCATGCGAGGCATTGAGACAAAGAAAGTTCTTAAAATTTCGTAGGGTTGAAGGTCATATATTGTCTAGGGCAAGTCGGGCAAAATGTTACATACATTTCATACATAAAACAACTAAATCGCATGAACCCCCAATACATTACAGGTGGAAGTTAAATGTCTTACGTACAGGAAACAAAATGTTCCGGAACACCGGAAGTTGGACAAAGTTAACCTATTTGCAGCAGAATGTAAAAATGTAAATGTAAATGTCGCTTGGCGCTAAAAGGTTTAGAATTGCATTTATTGAATTAAACCGAACAACTAAAATTTCATGCTTCGCTTGGACGACTGCCACTACTGTCAAAACAGTACTGCTTTCAATTAACGTTTTCACGCTTTATTCAACTTAATATGTGTATGGTTTTGTTCAGTCAATTTATTTCGTAAACTTTTTTATAACTCATTTAATTTACAATTCCGTTTCAAAAGAGGGTTTCGAACACGTTTTTGAGTTAAATGGATACTAATATAAAATCAAGTAAAACTTTAATAATAATAAATAAGGGAAAGAAATTGTAACAATTTGTTCCTTCCTTCAAAGTGTGTGAGCCCAGCATAATAAACATTTAAAATATCTTTAGATTTTTATAAGTTGACAGTTAACAAATCTATTAAAATTTATCTAATATTAACGTTATAGCGAATGGCTTGCCGAAATTTTGACTTTAATCGACCTAGACCATAAGAGTTCTCCTATAAAAATTGTTACAGTTGCTATGTAAACTCCACCCCAAAGTATAAAGATTACCACTAGCTTTTCAAAGTCAATATATTCATTTCCGTCATGCCCAGTGGTCCTTAAAATTTCAGAACGTTTGGATTCTTTTTCCAGCTTTAGCTTATACGCCCATCTAGACCAATAATCCCATTTGTCAACAAGTCCACCCTCTTTCATTCGTAGCAACGACCTTGAAAGCGATTTACCATTGGCTGCACTAATTTCCCAGAAGAATGCAAAGTTAAAAATGTCGTCAGGAAGTCCTTGGCACTTGAATCTTGTCTTATAATTCGTTAGCTCTAAAATTCTCTTTTCAATTCCCTCCGCCGTGCTTGAAATCACTTCGTAGTCCTCTAGAAGCATGAGCTTGTTTGTGAGAAAACTGGCATGGTTTTCTTCGTTTGGAGCAGAATAGTACACTTTGTAAAATGACATGTTGGTTTGATGCTCATCGATTCCTTTGATTTGAAACTGATCCCTGTACACCGTTTCCGGAGTATAGATACTGTAATTTGCATACCATACAATTTTGTAGCCAGCTTGCATGATTTCTTTTAATGTTGAAAACGTCTTTGGAGATGGGGGTGCCATTACTAAACTAAACATTGTGTTTTCATATGCCAAGCATACTATCATTCCTAGGAAAGCAATATTATAATGAAGTGCGTTATATTTAGAAAACTTGCTCCAGATAGATTGTCTAATAAAAATACTAATTGTATCAAAAAGCGTTTGATTGAAATCTGCATGCGTATTACGCAGCCGGCTCAAAAGAAAAGCCACAAGACCAATGAAAGCGGCTGCACTTAACCACAAGTCGGTTTTCAAAGGTCTTGTCCAAACCACGTAATTAGTAAACCCCAAAAAGTTTTTATCAGATTTCTCATTTGAGTTTACACAATATATAGTTTGCTGCACGTGGTGCTTAACAAAGTGATATTGTTGGTATTCTGTGACAGTGGAAATGTCAAATGAATTTGTATCGTATATATATGGAACTTCCACTGAGCCGCGTTTTACACTTTCCGCTTCCTTGGGAATTCGTTTACTCAAAATGTTAATAGAAATGTTATGCACTCGGGATAAAGTGATAACTGACATTATGCCAGACTCACAGAAAAACATTTCGTTTGAAACAAATAAAAGACGTTCGCAAGCGTATCTATCGTTGCCATAGTGATCCGCATCAAAATAATTTGGAAACTGCAGGTATATCACAGCCTTGATGCAGTAATTTCTAGGCACAAAACTAAGTTTATAGAATTTGGGTACCGAGGTTCCAAAAACTGGCGAATTCAGAGTATTGCGTTCCTTAGAATTTATTAGTATAAGAGTTTGTCCTTGTGTATCCGTTGAATTGACAAATTCACATAAACGTTTATCTTCTGCGATACCATGTACTGCCACGATATTTAAACTGTTCATCATTTGACCACTAATTCCAGATGAATATTTAAATAGTTCCTTAATTTTTGCACAGTCAATATATAGTACCTGTATAGGTTTACTAAATCTTCCATAGTAGTTCGATACAGCAGAAATGGTAATATTATTGCGATCTGCGGAAAATTTTGAATTGAATTTAGAGGACAAAACGTGGACAACACCATATTCTTGGCACGAATATAGGTAGGCAAACGCAAGATTAAGATCCTTGCTGAAATTCGTATTTGTCAAAGCTGTCAATGAGTTACACAGTGAAGATTTCGTTTCCTCGCTTGACAAAACGGCATATTTATCACCAAGATGACATAATATTAAAACTATAGAAACTAATAACGACACAGGTAATCTTGTTTTGTGTCTCATCGTTTCCTGGAGGTATTAACTAAGTATTTTGTTCACCTACTGTACTTGTCGCTTCCATTGCAGCTATAGTTTGCTCCAAGTAACGTAACCGACTAGAAACCTGGCCCCAAAACGTTTTCACTCTTCAGCGAAATAGCAAGTTATAAAATTTTTTTGGTGTAACACTTGCCTTTTTCATTCATTTATATAACATTATGCAATAACGCTTACACTAGATTAGTATCCTTTCAATCTAATGATTACCTACAAGCGCAACGCAAACATTACTAAATTATTCATACTTCGCCATTCAAAAAACTAATTGATGTCATTATCGAGTTATCTTGTATTCAATTTATGAACATTACTGGCTTCTGCCTGACATATGTAAGCACTAAGTAATATCAATGATTTATAGCATTAAGTCATCAAACGCTTTTAAGCAAAATAGCTTTAATTTGTACCTGCCTGCAGCATTGCCTGCAATTATTTGCAAGCCTTTTTGCATGTCAATCAAATATCGGGAAGTGTTTTTGAGCAGCTCGGTGAACCCAAGACATTCCGGAAATATTGTACATCCATGTACTGTTTAGTAAACAAAGTTTAAATATTTCATTGCATTGATCAAAGTTTTGATAAAAGTTAAATGACAAAATAAGCTCAATTGCAATAAATAAACATAAGGTTTTCAAACTGTTTATGAGAGACAAATTATTGATTTGCCAATATCGTAAAGTAAAATTATATAAAAAGTAACATTATATATTTTTTCGGTGTATAACGTGACTGTTGTTTGATCACACTGTCAAATTTTGTGTTTCAACATTTTTATTAACTTTTCAATTTGTATCAAGAAGAAGAATAAGAATATTTATTAGGTAGTCAAAGTTGACTGGAGTGGCTTATTTAGACACGCCAAAGGATACAAGCGTGGCCGTTAACTACGTGCAAATGTGGAAGAGTACTGGAATGTTAGAACTTTTCTCAAAGGGCAGAAGCATATTCTGTGTTTAATGAAATGCAATGTGAACTGTGAACTACTCATCCCTTAAATTAGATGTTTCCCTAAAATTACCCTTGGAAAGTACAAAAATCATGTAGATATGTAATTATTAACACAAGTATGTGAAATAAAATTGGTTAAAACATTACAATGACATTTTAAATGTATTTGGAAGTCTGGATTTAAACCGCATGATCATGCATTAAAATGCAACGGACATTTACAGTAATACTAAATGAGTATCATAAACTTATTATGTATATCTTCAGAATTTACACAACCTTCTAGACATTGGCGAGGTCTGATCTAAGCTATAGTTTTAGAATCTACGGTAATTTTCTAATAGGCTTCTCATTTAATAAGTTATACACTTCCTGACAGTTCTTATCCCAGTACCCCAATCACATTAATAAGTTATCGCAGTTATCACCTCACCTACGTCAATCAATGTTCTCTGAAATTGGGATTTTGGGACAGCCGAAGCGTTTACATGCATGAACCAAGCAAGCTCATAATTTGAACAAAGGCAGGAATGAAATTCGGTGTTGAGAATACCCTGCCAAAAGAAGACAGCTGGCAAATGTGGAGGAGGTGACACAACAAATAATGTAACATGTACATGCTCTCCACTAATTAATTGGATTTAAAAGTATTGTACTAACTACTACAATTGCATGTGCTATCAATTTACACTTCAAGGTGACGTAGTGACGTTGGACATGTTGCCGCAGTAATTGTTCTCCTGCAAAAGTGCAAATTTGGAACATTAACATCTCTGCAAAGCTACAAGTAGGTAAGTTATTGCAAGGATTGGTTTTGTTCCTGTTTTCTTGGATAATAATATTATTAAATGATGACTGAAGTCGTGAATTGAGAAATCGCCAAATTATAATATTTTGGAATTTAGGAACCGTCTGTCCACAATCCACTATTGCTGAGGTGGCGTTTTTGTCCTGATTGATCATTGATATTGAACATGGCAACTTTGAGTGAGACAGACGTAACCATGGAATCAAGTATAGAAGTTTCAGCAGTATCAACCGACTTCCAAAAACTACCACCGGAGGTGAGCTAGAATTATAGTTTTAATAGTTTACGTTCATTTACGAACAAATGGATAACAGAAGCTGTTTCAATTATTTCAGATGGTAACAGCTATTTTAAAGTGGTTGGTACTTTATCCCGAATCCCTACTTACATGTCGTCTAGTATGCAGCCAGTTCAAGTTTTTAGTCGATGATATCTTGGAACAGAGACAGTGGTCTCTTTGGAGCTGGTCCAAAGGGCATGGTGAAGGAAAACCGTATCTCAGTCCTGGGCCCATCAAGCGACCCTTACCTGCCAGCAAAATATTCCAGGATTCGGGAGACATTGGCCGGTCTCTTGAGGCCATGACAACTCACCGGGAGTCTGGCCTAAATCCGTTTTCTTGTAGAAGCATTTACATACGGCGATTACGGGGAAATCTACCTTTTCCTCTGCAGCAGATTAAAGCGGATACGAGTAACTGCTCGGCTGGGTTGGAGACTCAAACTATGCCCCAGATCAGAATGAGATCATTGTCATCATCAAAACTGTACTTCTTTGAGCATCAAAACGGTTCCGAAGGAAACGAAGCAAGTGGAATGCTTTCTGTGGAAAAGATTGTGTCCCTACTGGACGTATTTGGGGAACACCTAACCTCCCTAATTTTGGAATGTGGAGTAACCACTGACCTTGAATCTGTGAAGGAACTTGCTGACATCCTGGAAAAGGTTCCAAATCTTCAATACTTAATGCTGAAGGGTGTTCGTATAAAAGACAGCAAAGCTGATGAGCTACCTCCACTTCCATACCTGAAGTCTCTCAAGATTATTCACTGCTCAGGAGTTACCAGATCACTTTTGACAAGTTACCAAGGTCAATTAAGCACATTGCAGCTGCTTAACTCTCTCGACTACTGGTTAAATCATTTGGAAGTGATGCAGCAAGATTTCTCTCATTCTATTTTTGGGAAATTACGAAGCCTGAAAATCGGGGAATTCAAAAGTCCAGAGGAGTTTGATTACTTGACCCAATTTTTGAAGAGTCAACAGGAAAAGATGAAGCCTTTGAGGTTGGAGCGAGTAGCAATTCATTACTCCATGCCCGTTGAGTTTTTAAAGCCGAGCGAGAAGTTGTTTCAGATTCTGGAATACCTACCTAACATTCGGGAGTTTAGTGTGGGAAAATGTGCTAATACATCGTTTCAATTCGATCCTCAAGAAGCAAAAAATAATTTTAATGTAGGAGGAAACACTGCTTTGGCCAAGATCTCACTTCCGGTTCAGTTCATTCCTCAGACTGGTATCATTCGGAAGATTTTTCGGAGTATTCGCACACTTGACCAGGTTCGGTTTTTGGATTGTAATTCTTTGTTATGGGATATCAGCAGTACAGACCATCAGAAAGTGGATCAAGCGTTGGGACTTCCGGAGAATATGACTTTGCCTCAAGTGCTAAGGGAGTTCATGCAGAAAGATTTTTCTAACATTTCGAAAATATCTGTGGTGACAAGCTTTGGGGACAATGAGCGTGTACTATGTACAGTTTCTGATGAAGACCAGGCTATTTTGTAATTGGAGACCACATAAATGCAAATGTTCTACCAAGTATTATTAACACAAAGCAGATTCTATAAAAATTTATAAAAATACGAATTAATCAAGTTTATAGTTTACATGACACGGGGACTTGTTTATATTTGGTTATTGGTTTGGTTGTACCTGATGGTTAATGACGTAAAATAAATAAATTGACGTATTCTGCATTGTATTCATTTGGTCAAACTCACTGACTCATACACGCCGAAAGAATGATGGAGATGCTTAGTTAAGGTTGAATGCAAGAACGCTTCATTTTACCCCATATCCTATAATCCTTAATTAGAATGGCTAGATTCCACATGTCATGTTTTAATTTGTAAGCGTCTTTCACGGGGTTTCCCACTCCAACTTAACGAGGTGTCCTGTTGAGATTTAAGCTGTAATGCCTTGTCATATACACAATACACACAAGTAAAAAAATGATTAACTGAAATCTGCATTATGTACCAAAATTATCATACGAATACGAATGAATCATGTTTTGCATTTCTTGAAAAGATGCGCATAAAAACTTGGCACTTTTGCAAAAACGCAGCACGTTTTATAGCATTCTTGAATGTCAATTCAATATTATTCAGC
Organism: Entomobrya proxima; assembly: GCA_029691765.1. NCBI lineage: Eukaryota > Metazoa > Arthropoda > Collembola > Entomobryomorpha > Entomobryidae > Entomobrya > Entomobrya proxima. Next base: position 7,910,319 of record CM056169.1, read on the forward strand.
TTTTAGTTTTCTTAATGCCTTTTTCATGTCTGCCATAATACCTCAATTAAATATTCATTAGATCTCTGGAGAGGAATGGATATCGTGATATTTCTTGAATTATCCAAACAAGCTGACCGCACTAAAATGTAAATAATTTTCAGTATTGTCCCTAATCAACAATGAAAACTTTATTTTATTTATTCAAGGGAGTGCCAAATAACCTAAACTCTAAAGATAATTTGTTCCTTATGAATTAGCGGATAGATTGATTGTAAGTCTCAGGTATCTACATGGCTCGCTACAAATTAAAACATATTCTTGATGAAATGGAGGGAATGGTTAATAATTAGTAATTATTAATTACAGTAACGCAGATGCTAATTACGATTAGAAAACGTTTTATTACATTAAACGAACTTATTAAACAATTACAGATATTTAGTATTATATGCTTTGTAACTTTGCTTTGGTCGCTTCACTCATTTCAATTGTCAGTACATTTTGTAGTGTTCCGAATCGCTTCTTGGCGGAGGATATACCATTGCTTCTCCTCATATTCAAAAACTTTTTCAACTGTTTAGCGCTGACATTCATCAGCTCCAAAACCAGTGGCAGGTGCTTGGCCATGGAAAACTTCCACGTGAACACAAAGGGATGGACCATGTACAAATTCCATTCCTTGAAATTCACCTTGTAATTACATCGCTTGTATGTAGCCAGTGCTTCCTCATCCTCTTGTCCGTGGTAATTCTTTTGGAGTAGTCTTAGCCCACCTAATTCAATACTAGTCATTTTTGTAGACCAACATGTTCCAGGATCCGAAGTTAGGAACTTGTCCACACTAATTACTTCCCCATCTCGGGTGTTTAAAATCCAGCTACCATTTCCCAATTCGTGGCCGTAAAATTCGAGAAATTCTTGGAACAGTCCAAGCACGTTTACAATGAACTCTTCACTAGATGGGTTATCGTTGTTTGGGAGGGTGGGATCTATGGCTCTTCGATGGGTTCGCCACTCTTGGGAAAATTCATTGTCTGCATGGAAACCCACGTCCATTCCAAAAAATCGTTCGTTAACTACTTGATGGGGCCTTTCCTGAATTTGGCGTACGGTAGGGATAAGCTCTTTATGACAAAGAAAGTGTATTACCAACCACTCCAGTGTAAATGGTTCTGGTAAATTCATATGAACACTTCTACTGTTGATCTCTAGGGTTCCAAAAGTAATTTTATTAACTTGAGCCCAATTGTAGGTCAGACTAAGGAGGGAATGGCAACGGGGATCAAATGTACACAGGTATTTCAATAGTCGGCAGATTTGTGCTTCCACAAAAAATCGCTTAAATGTAGTCAGCGTAAATGGAATGTTAGTCGGTTTGTGGCTGTAAATTCCTCCTACTTTGTCAGAATCGGGGTTTGCACTGTTCAAAGCTTCCAACACAGAAAAACGTTTCCGACCATGGGAGCTATCAAAAATAGTATGAACTGTGGTGTCCGGGAGCCAAGTAAAACTAGAAGGAAAGTCGGATTGTGACCTTGTGCTATAGGCATAATACAGTAGTTGAAAGTTACACGGCCAGTTGGCATTCCTCAGCTTTAGATACCAATTTCTAAAAAGGACCACTTCCACCGTAGGATCATTTAATTGGAAAAGTACTTTTAACTCCTGGGTAATCTGCAAAGCACTGTCGTATTCTTCATCTGGAATCGTTACAGAATTTTGTACACACCAAAACTGATATTCTAGTGAATCTGAGCTAGCTCTAGGCGGGGCAATTCCAATGCTTGGAAGTGGAGGTTCTTCTGGCAAAGGTTCCTTCGGTTTTGTTCCTTGGTTATGACAAGATGCCGTATTCCGAGCTGTTTTAGCTGCATTATAAAGCGTTTTTAAACACGCAAACGCAGCGCGTCGCTGAGCTGCCTTTTTATCAGCCCTAGTCCCTCGTCTTATGTACTTTTTCCCGTTCACAATAACGGAGCACAACCAAGTAGGTTTAACTTTGCCTACTTTTGGAGGACGCTCGATAAATGTGTATGTAGGTGGACGCCAACCACATCGTAACGCATAGTTTTTAAGATCCTTAACTGATGTATTAAGTTTAGGTTTACTCAGTGTTACTTCTTTTGAACGGTGAGGTTCTTCAATATCATTTAGGTTACGATTCCTGTTCAGGGAGGAATCCAAGGGTGGTTTCTCGTCTACCCGGTTATCTTCACTGATACTCTCAGTTGGTGTTGGCTTGGCTGGTTCATGCTCCATTTCTTCTGCTTCTTCAAAAGCTACTTGATTTGTTGCCTGTTCGGTACTGACACAGTCTGAGGCTTCTGGTGGAAATTCACTTTCGGGAAGAATGGCAGACCCTAGATTAAATTTGATAAAGTAATGATAACCTTGCAGGATTCAATCCTTAGTAAACAGATAAAAGTATTATGTATGTCATCATCACCCACATTCCAAATCCAACAAGTCCACAGCCCGTTTTATTTGTATTCGCATATTGTCAACCAGAAGATCCGCACCTTGCATGCTCGAGAGCACCTTGTCAACCATGGTCCTACAATTAATCAATCATTAAACCCAAGAAAGGAACAATAAACTTGACGTAATTTGAATTGTTACGAGCGAATTACCTGCTTTCAAGCTGCAAAATAGCCAGATAGGGCCGCTCCTCCCACCACACAAAGTCAGTGACAAAGTTGCGCAGGCCCTTTGAAAAATGGTGAATGATTCTATGAGCGCCTCCACTGATCCGGGTAACCAGAAAGCTGGAAAATATGACCAGACAGCACTTCTTCATTTTGACATTTGGTTTGCTCCATTCCTCAAGACATTCCTGTCTGGCTAAACTTTGATGTGTGTCACTGGTCAAGTGGTCAAGCCACTTGGATTTCGATAAGTAGTCAACGTTACAAACCGAGCACCGAAGAACATAATGAGTAGTCATTGTTTCCACTTTTAATTAATCATACAAAAGCTTTGTTAAAAAACTACAAGCTTACAAGCTACTGATTTTGGAAAAGCATGTGCACAACAGATGTGTTGGATGGGTGCATGATGTTTTTATTTTGACAAATGCGGGGCACTCTGCTATCTAGGAATGCTGCATACAAATGCGGAATTGCAAGATCACATGCATATTTCTAAAGTTTTGTAACGTTTTTAAAAGTTTTAAAAATACATGAGAAATATTCAACTCCAAGACAAAAATTATACACATTTTGTAAATATTATAAACGCATTATTCTAATAAATAAAATGTATATTCAAGTATTCAAAAGCACAGAATTTGTGATATTTAAACTCCTACTGATGTATTTTTTAAATTTGATAAATAATCTAGAACTACTATTACAATTTCCATAAACTTCCACTTTTCCAAATACTCTAAAACGACTCTTAAAACATACAACGCAACGATTGTTTCGAAATTACAGTGTTAAAGATTTATTACAAGTAAGAAGTACAAAATTGAAAGTATTGATTATTTTTCACGTTTTCTTAATTATTCGATTTAATTCATATACTTAGCATAAAATTAACATTGCAGCACCAGAAGTTTTTTAATGTTTTTCGCTTTAAAGTAACATACCTAACCATTATCCCAGAAATATGGCATAGAGTATCAAAATAAAGGAAGTGGTCTGTGGCTCTGGTAAAACGAATTTGATTTTTAAAAATTAATTAAATACGCTAAAAAGCAGATTCGGATAAATTCAGTCGACATTTGCATGGAAAAGATTATCAACATTCAAAGCACCGGAACAAGTTAAGCTTACAAAGACCTATTTAAAAAGCATGCTGGCCTACTTAGTACACTATTGTGTTTATCATAGCTAACTCGCATGGCTTAGTTTGACTTCTGTTTTTGTTAGATATACTAAGAATTTTTACACGATAAAAATGTTGAAGCATGGTCATAAACTGACTTTTTGGTATTAAATGTTCCACCATCCAAAGAGGACTTTTACATGTACTTTACCATAGTTACAGGTTATGTCGGATCAAATTTTCGTTGTTTCAAGTTTCAAGACAACTGCTTCGGCGGGACAAAGGGCAGAAATGTGATGACTATTCAAGAAAGATGAAAAGAAAGGATGCAAAATAACCAATGATGTAACTGTAGTATAATGTGTAAAGATTTTCTAAAAACAAAACCTTCATATGGATTTAAAGTGTTGTAAAGTTGCTGTAAAATAACTGAATTTAATAAAATGTGTATCTTCATTTTTTGTTTTAGTGGAGATTCAATTCGCTATTTATATAGACATTTTAAATGTTTTTACATTACTTTCAAATAAAAATAGAACTTCTACAACAACTACATTCAGGTTTACTTACAGATTAATAGAAAAGAGCCGGAGTCTATGTGAGAAAAATAATGCTTCTGGTGATAAAAAATCTTTTAATATTATCTCTTTAACTTTGAATTTATCAAACGAACCAGAGTACAAAAGTAGCTATAAGCTTTTGGTCACCAAAATTTGGTGTATTAAAACGGAACTCGCTGTTTTGGACATCTTGTTGTGCAGTCAAATCCACGTTGCAATTTAACATATTTATTTGGCTACACATGGTCATAGTTACTTTTTTACTGTTTTTTAGCTGCTTCTGGAGTTAATGGCAACAAATTTGCAAATTTGTATTTTCAAAATCTATACATCTCTCTCAAAGATGCAACTCATAGAGACAGATAAACACTTACATTACGCTTTACTAAGTAATATAATAATTACGCTCGTTGTTCCCATTAAGGCATATTTCTTGTCTTTGCAAAATGAGATTCACTATTCCGAGGTATATAGCTGACTAAATTGCTCTTATCTGAAACTTTTTTTTTTGCTACGATGCATATTCATCTGCTGGTATTCCATGTAACCTTTAACCTAAAGCTATTTCCATGCAACGAAAGGAACGCTAATACACACAAGGTTGCAGGTTTTGAACTACTTTGATTATAATTTTTTTTATAAAATGATGTCGATAGTCGATGATGAAAGATTTTAGCACAGCATCTCATAAGTCAATACTTTCAGCAATAGCAATCTTTCTGTTCACTAGGAATTCATCATTCATTCATGCATCTTCCATAAAATTTCTGTTAGTGCTCTGTTAGTTCAAATTTTCTATTCACATTTAAGTTGTTTGTGCTGGAAAGAAGCATAAGGCTACTACTAAACTGCTTGCCACAAGTTTCCAATTTTATTTAAATAAACTTCATCATGGAATCTAACATTGCTGAGGTAGAAATACCACCGGTTCTACTAAGTGAAACAATTAAACAAGAGCATGAAGAAAATGAACATGCCAAAACGGAGAAACTAAATCTTTTCTTGCAAAAACAACTGTACCATATGGATAACATTCTTGTGAAAAAGCATGCTAAAATTGTGGATTTAAAGGTAAAGTTAGAACTTGAAAGCAAACAGAGACAAGTCGCAGAACAGAAAGTAAAAACGCTTAGAGAGTTGGTGGGATTTTATATCGCTGAAATCAGTGAGATGATTAAAAACTTGAATGCAAACACATTCCCCGAGGATAACCATACAGACCATAATGCCAGCTCCTTGCAAATTCTAAATCTTCTTACCTCTGAAGTTAGTCAGTGGTTCGTTAAATGTTCCAAACATCATTGCAAGGTTAGACAGGAAGTGTCAGAAATGCAAGAAAATTTGGTGCGGTTGGAACAAACCTTGACCGTGCGTCCAACTACCAACTCTTACCCTGTTGAAGTTATCACTATAGATTGTTCTTCTCCTGGAAATTCAGAGCAAATTCAAGACGTGCATAATCCAATTTCAACCTTAGAAACGGGACTAGGTTCCCGAAATGTGAGCAAAAGAACTCGGGCAACTTGTCGAAAATGCGGAAAAACTTTTACCACAAGAAAAATTCTATATGCTCATCATAAAACCGTTCAGTAAGAAACCAATTTTTTTAATTGAAATTTTTCCTATTGCTTAAATTGTTTGAATGTTGCAGCGGTTGCCGTATGGGAAAAGCCACCAAACGGTTGATTGTCCCTACTACGTCTACTATCATCACTGGAGTTCATAGGCCTGGCACCGATGGGCGTTACCATGGAAAAGATGCATCCAAATCACATCTCGGAATTTATTGTGTCTGTGGAATGAAATATCGTTACAAATCTTCTTTGAACGAACATATTGGTGTTCTCACTACAGAATGGAGGTTTACTTGTAACATATGCAATAAAAAGTTTTACCGTGGAGCACATTTGCGACATCATATGAAAAAGGCGCACAACGCCAGAGCGACTACGTTTGTTCGCTGCCATCACTGTGCCAAGCAATTTAATGATTTAGCACAACTTCTGAGACATCGAAGAATCAGCCACAGGTAACGAATCAGAATCGGTGGTATATATTGAAAAATTAACGTAAAGATTTTTATAATTAGATTTTTAGTAACATGGCTGTTATGACACTTTATTTTTCAGTAATATTTCGAAAAGGGCAGCTTTCTCGAAACCAAGGCAACATAACAATAGTCCAGACTATTCGAATCCACCCCCACTTTCCCCACATTTTTCTAATGAAATGATGCATCAGCAGCTTGAAAATAACAGTGCCGTAATACACCATGACTTTGCTGAACCTTCTACTAATTCTGGTAGCAATAACAATCCCAGTCGGTTTTATTGTACTTGCTCAATTGGCTTCTCAACGAGAAAGCTTTTGGCACATCACATCAAGGCAAAAATTACTGGAAAAGTTTTCAAATGTTCCTTGTGTCCAAGTGCATTTGATACTCATAACAATTTAAAACTTCATGTTAGAAATTCCCATAAGGTACCTTACACAAACGGCAAGTATGGATGCCGAGACTGTGGAAGTACTTTCCATTCTTACCAGGAGCTAATGAGTCATCGGTTATCAAATCATTATACTTTTAGAAAACATTAGGAATGTAATATTCAGTTTTCAGTTGCACTTCTTCCAGTAACTACAGGTGGCTGTTATGTTTGTAATTGTTGTTAAATTTGATAAAAGTTGATTGTTGTTAAAAATTAAACCAACAAACTCGTGGAGCATGTTATATGTTGCATAATTTGAAAAAATAATTATATTTTAAGCTTATCTTTTTTTAAAACATAGAAACGTAGAGTTTATGAATTTGGTAAATAAATGTACATAATATGTTAATTAGGTTTTGCTTTTATGCACATACAATCGACAGCACATCTGTATATTACGTGGATTTTGTACTGCAGAAAAAGCATAAATAAAAGTTTGCTAGAATATAAGTTTTCATGCATTGTTTTTTTTTATTCCAATAAGATATTCATTGACAAATTTTCTAACATAATTTGAAATTTGGAAAATTTAAGCGGTTTGCTATGTAAGTGTCTTTGAACAATTTTATGGCGATGTTGTGGGGGGTGTTGTAGGATCGGCACATCCAGCCAAAGGATAAGAGCAGATTACTCCTCTGAGCTGGGAAGTGCAAGCTACCGCCTGAATCTTCGAATTCTTTTCAGTGGTTCCCTTCAAAAGTGTCAGACAATTAGATGCTGGTAAATCAACGTTCTCTGCCGGAATTGCATCAAAGTCTATTGTTCCAGGTGTGCATGTTTCGTTTGCACTAAATCGGTCTGCAGTCTGCTTGTCAATTCCATCGATCCAATAACCTATGTTGCATTAAACGTTCAAATGCATTAATTATTAGCTACTTTTTGTTAAAATGATTAAGCTTAAGATAACTACAGATTATTTGATTACTTCCAGCTGTTGGCAGCGACATTCGCAAAAGATTGAAAAAGTTCTTTGTATTAGAATTGACCTTGGCTAATTCGCCACCGTTAAGAACGCAGTAATCCAGGGCTTGAGCACGGTTTCTCTTTATAATAAACAATATAATTAAAACTTAAAGTTATACAATTATATTTAAAAGATTTGAAAAATAGCCTTTTAATAATATTGATTATATTTTGTTTTACATTGACTGTGTTATCATTGAAGTACAAGTGGTCTCCAATAATCATACTTTTGGCCTTGTTTGCTGATACTGTAAATATCCATAAAAATAGGTTTTACTTTTGACCTTATTTCAAAATGCGATATGTGTTACTTTTATTGTAAGTTTCTTACCAGCCAATACAGAAGCCAACACTAGCCCGAAAACCAGAAGTAAACCCTTTCCCGACATTGTAATTTGGAATCTTTCTGTTTTTACCTTTTTGCAAACTGAAAATCAAAATAGAAATACGGTCGATGTACTTCCAGGAGTTTTCTGTTATATTGTTGCTGGTCCAATGATGCATTTCTGAAGTTTGCTGGCAACTTTTATACTGTCCAAAAATCCGTGGACGATGATCCTGATTCCTGATCACAATTAGTATATAATGTAATTTAGAATACCCGAAGAGTCTGCTGTAATTTAACGGAAATAAAATAATTATAGTTTGTACAGTTTATACAGAAAGCGGTGTTTCAATTACCAATAATAATTAGACATTTTCTCGAATGACATCCGGGTTTTATCCATTTATTAACTTGCGACTTGAGAAGCAAGTTATTAGTTTTGTCCTGTCCTTCTGTCTGTCTGTCTGTCCGTCTGTCCGTCTGTCTGTCTGTAGATGCTCTAGAAGCCGCATTTTTCAACTTTTTTGAAAAATTCTTTTTGCATTTTGTTCAGAAGCATCCTCGCTCGGATGAGTTCGTAGATGAGCCCGAAAGGTCAACTCTAAGGTCAAAAGGTCACGATGATTTCAAAATTTTCCCAAGTGACCTATACCATGTAGCACATGTTTATAGATCATTTTTTGACCAAATTCACGAATCCAGCGTCAAATTTTCAAAATTCGAAATCGTGTGGCCGTTATGGCAGTTTTTATATTTGAACGGCTCCAGAAGCTGCATTTTTCAAAATTTTTGAAGAATTCTTTTTGGAAACACTTCAGAAGCACCATAATTCAAACTTATCTGAAGATGATTCCAAAAGGTCAATTCTAAGGTCAAAGGTCACGACGATTTCAAATCGTTTAAAAGTGACCTATAGCATGCGGCACATGATTTTAGGTCAGTTTTTGATCAAATTAACGATTCTGATGTTATTTTATCAAAGTGCATAAACGTTTGACCGTTAAAGTCGAAATAATCAAGGGATCAAGCCTTTTTAAGCTACACGGCATATAAAGAAGCAGTGTTTCTAGACAAATTAAAATTTGTTAGCAGAATTTCAGCATTTTGGCTACACATTTTGATCACAATGGTCGCAAGTTTGCTAAATATCCTGTTTTGCAGGTTTATTGCTTTTTATCAGAATGAAAAGCGTGTGTCATCAATTCACCCCGTTTTGGCTCACGTGCATTGCATCAATTCAGTGTGTAATGTTTGCATTGCATTTACAAATAACTGAATATTTCCTCATAACAAATTCGTACGCTCGAGATAAATGCAAACGAACTTCATGGAAACTTGTATCATTTAGTTTATTGAGCCCGCGCGACTTGTTTTAACTTGCATTTTATTTAATGTTGGTCTTTAATTTTATTATTTTTATCAAGTATTACTTATATAGTTAGTAATTTGAGACCTTTTCAAGGAAAATTCCAAACGAAAAGTTCTTGTGAAGCAGCAATATAATTTCTTACGTCAAGAGTCCTATTATGAACACTCGCGTAACGTGATAAAATTTAAGTAATTTATTCATAGAAAATTCAATTAAAATGAAATAGGATTATTCACTTTGTAAAGTATGATATGGAATTCGAGCTAATTGAGCAATTAATATATCTCTGAAGTTGGCATTTGCCTATTCGAGATAAATGTTTGGATACTAACATTCATCGCATGAGAATCAGATCAAAATCATTTAAGGAAACAATACTTGAACCAATTTATGCATACTATTTACTACATGACTTTAATATGGTATTTCAAAATCAGAAGGACACAAAAAAGGAAGAAAATGTAAATAAATTGTTCACACTTTTGGTTTTTATACTTTAGAAAAACTCGAAGTTTACATTTGTAATTTATTGAAGTATACAATTCAGTTTCACTAAATTCCTTTCCTTTTCGAAAAAATTATCTCTAAATCTAACTGAACAACCGATATTTACAAGCACAATCTTACACAAGGGAATCAAGAAATATATAGAAGAGAAGATTTCATTGTTTTCTTTAAACTTTCCGTCTGTCCGTTATTGTCATGTCATGCCTCCTAAACGGCTTCAGCGTTTTCGTTCATCCGCAGGTTCCTTATTTAAAATATTATGGGTAGTTGTAACATAAAAATATATTACATGACAAATACGACATTTGGCTTTTTGACTTACTGTTTTAATATTTTACTAAGAACCAAATTCAAGAAATTTGCCAAGTTGACATCTCAATGTCATGTAAGGTTTTCTCAGTAATCAAACTAATAAATCCCTACTTATAACGTAAAATATCTACGTAGCAACGAAACTTTAAATATTCCATAAAGCAGTTCGCATGGGAATCATATTATAATATATTAGTAAATGGATGTTAAAATGAATTTAATCCAGGTCAGACTAGAATACATTTATGGAATTTCTTAAACTAGTGAAAAACTCTAAAACCATATTATTTGTAGGAAACAGAATCGCTCAGCTAACTAGGGTAACATGTGATGCGTTAACAGTGTCACGTCATCAATGTAACTTCATTGAACAATTACTGCCTCGTGGCAGAATGTCACACGTCAACAATATCAGAATTTTACCAAAATGACACACCCATATTTTAGTTGTTGTTTTGGCAAAAAGTTCGTTCAGTTCATCGTAATTCCTCATTTCTTTTCAAAAAATGTGTTTTTGGTGAAAATAGCAATTTTTCATGCATAGGTAATGTATGTCAACAACACGGACAATAATGCAAATGACAGCAAATTAGGCGTATGTCCAATTGTTCAGATACTACCTACAAAGCTCCTATTTTTGGTGTCATAACTTACCATAAACATTTCGGTGTCAATAGCCAGTAGCTGGAAAGATTGATTTTGACATTTTAACGATTTACTCGTTCCTGTTTAGTGTCCTGCTGTTTGCTTGCAGAAGCAGCCAACATGGGCAAAACCAGTCCTTGGCTGGACGAAGAAAATGGGTTTCAGATTACCCCACCGAGAAAATTTTTCATAAGGCGTTTCACAGAATTTGTTCTGAAAGTTCGTGCAGAAAATTCTTTAAATCATGAAGCCACTGATCAAAGAAGTGCTTCGTTTTCATCAACGTCCATTCCACATTATGTAAATTCTGACGGGGAAAATGGCTCTGACGACTTGTACCTTTGTGTTAGACCTCTCCTGCGGTTTGGTCGGGTAATCGGCTTGATTCCAATTTCAGGGCTGTTTCATGCAACCCCTGATTTAGAATTTGTGACATTTAGCCCACGTAGTCTTGCCAGTGTAACTACAATTTTAGTGATAAGTATAATGATTCTGCATGCTGGAGTCCGCACAATTCTTGCAGGGTTCCTCTTTCGTGCGGGTGGTGCAAGTGACACAATGCAAATTGCGGAAAATGTAGCAAGTGTAATCTTTGCCATTAGTGGCGGTTACGTGTAAGCAGATAAAACTATAATATTTTTAAGACGCATTGTTTTACAATAAATGTTAAATTAACTAGTTTATAATGCCGATATTTCCAGATACTATTTTACTTATTGCTCTGCTTCTCAATTCATCAATTGCCTTTATGCCTGGCGTTCCTACAAAAGCGTAATTCCTGATCTCGTTGACAATCGACTCTCAAAACATACACATCTAGTAGCTGGATCGTTGCTCATATCAGCAGTTGTGCAAAATGCCCTTACACATTGGAACGTCCTGCCAGGTTCTAGGGCTTCGAATCTCACATTATTGGAAACCTATTACAATAAGCACTTTCCGAAATATTCCGACGTACTTGCGTTTAACCCGATAATTACCACGGGTCTTTTTATCTGCGACAAGTGGTGCGTGTATGCTTGGACTTTTGCAGATCTTCTTGTGGCTGTGATTGCCAGAGCAATTTATAAACAGTTTCAGCTTCATTATGAAACAGTAAATAGGGATTTGGCTAGAATGAAGCACGATAGACATTTTTGGTCAAGAATTTTGGAGGAACATGAGAGTATTGTGCAACTGCTAAATAAATTTAATGAATGCTTCAGACCTCTAATTTTTTCTTGTGTGGCTAGCAATATATATTTCATTGCTATTACCTTAAATAGATTTCTTGTCACTTCATCAACTGCACAAATTGCAGTGAAGGAACATGAAAGATCATATTTGATTTTGCTACAGCAGGTAAATTCGGTATGGTCATTTTTGCAATTGTTAGCTAAAACCTTTACAACCATTGTTTGTTGTGCAAGAGTTCATGAGCACGCGCATAAAATGGAAGATATTTTGTGGCAATGTCCAATTGTTGGATTTAACAAAGAGGTAAGTCAATAAGATTTATATTTTTTAGAAATTTCATTAGCAATCGTCATATTTTCTTTTCATTTTCAGGTTGAACGAGCAGAACTGAAACTGAGAACTATGAAAATTGGGTTTACAGGACTTGATTACTTTACCATTACAAAACCCTTTATATTGACGGTTTTCAATGTTGTGTTTACTTTTGAAATTGTTTTACTGCAATCAGCAGCCACCAGTATGGCATCAACGAACAGTAGTGGTAGCAGTTGAGATAAAATAGCCGAAGCAATAAAGCAATAGCATAATTATGTAATAAAATGCATGATTCTGTAATACCATGTTCAGTTGTGCAACAATGCATTTTCCAGGAAATAAAATAATAAACAGTCTAATTAACCACTGACTGCATAAGTTTCAGTTTTGTCTTTATTAATAAAAAATATTTTGGTTTTTAACAAATCGATACGAAAATAAGAAAATTCATTGTTACAAACTCTGTAAATTATTATCCATAATGAAAGTTTTAAACTAGCAGTAAATTAAAATTATTACCTGTGACGACAAATCGTGGAAAAATTAATTATTAATGAACATCGTAAGCATACATCTACTTTCCAACGTTACCTCCGCCGAATATAACGGGAACGGATCCAGTATAAGGATGCGGCTCTCCTGCTTCCTCTTCCTGTAGCGCAAGCTCTGCAAGTTCGAGTGGAGCCTCAACAGGGTCAGGTTGTACTCGTCTCTCCCTGGGTCTCCGGGATGTCTCTCCACTCGGTTCATCCCCATTTGCCCGGCGGTCCCCACGTCGAAATTTATCAGGGCCATTATCCGTCGGTTGCTCGACACTGTAGAACTCCATGTTCTGTTCCATACTAGTAATCCCCCAGTTGCTGAGCATCATCATTCTCCGATTTTTCTCAGCCTCCACATTACCGTTGGGGTGATGTCCGCCCGGTATTATTTTGACAGGATTGCTTAATGTCAAAATTTCCAGAAGACTGAATGCGTAACGGTTCGAGCAGACCAACGCACAGTTTTGAATCTCCTTTCCACTCTAAAACGTAAATAAAAGGTGACATGAAGAACAACGTAAATGCAGATTAAAACTTAACTACACTACACTTTATCTAGTACCTTCAAATGATAAACACAGCTAAGTTCCTCAAAGTATCTGTAGTTATCATATTGCTTGATAACCCTATCAACTTCTGCCTCAGTGCAGAAGACCCCCACTTTTAATCCCGGTCCGATTTCCTCAGGAAAGATGCATGGGCCTAGGGGCACCCCCATTTTACGGTACGGAGAAATAGCATGTGGACCTCTCTTGTCGATGTCCCTCGTTGAGGATGCCAGATACGCGTACAGATCAAGACTCAATACATTCAGTGCCACTGGACAGCCTACAAAGACACAAACACAAACTTATAAGCAGTATGACTCACAGATATGCAAATTCGGAAAGTTTAACATTTTTAAGCACACAACTAACCCGTCTTCTTTATCAACACTTCCAAACACCGTGTCACAAATAAATAGTCTGAATTATGGCAGAAGACGTAAATTTCTGCATTGCCCTTCAAATTGCCTTTGTACTGCGGATTGAAAAATCATACAAAATAAATAAGTTGATTTGTGCATAAAAAATGCATCACCGAACAAATTGGTAGAAATGATAGAATTTTACCCGGAAGAGAAACTTCAGCACAGTCGTCATTAGTGATCTGAGGTCAGCCAATTCTGGGACCGATCCAATCTGGGGGAGCCCAAACCTAGTGGCTGTCTGGGCAGCTTCTTTCCCATAACCTCTTTGAACGGGAGCTGAAACAAAGAAAAATATTATTTTAAATTCCATCCTAACAACATTCCTAAGAACAACTTTAGAATAGAATCATACTTGGGTCAATAATCCTTGCGTAATTATCCAGCACTCCTTGCGTCACGTTCATGGCCGTTAGGCCAATTTCCGCTGGATAGTAGATCAGATGATGATCTGGCTCCAAATACGACGTAAAGGAGCAGATCACAATCGGCTGAGCCCTCCAGTTCGGGTCATTCTCAAACATGTCTAATACAACCTGTCGATTTGCATCAAAAGTGGCCTTTTCCTCCGGGGTGAACTCGTACGGATCGCGACCCAGAGACCAGAACTTTTCGAACTCTGATGGTTCCTCCTTCCCCTTCCCAGCATCAACTCCACTCGCTTTGCGGATCGCATTAAGCGCCTTGGCCTGCTCATTATACTTCCCTTTCTTCTCCGGGGAAAGTTTCTGTAAACCAGTTAAAAATTTAGCTTTAAGTTTAACTTCACAAACCAAAACCGATTAAAAATTTTAAAAGTTTGTTAAAAAACTTACCTCCCAATCCGCCGTGCAAAGGCTCAGAAGCTGAGGAAGCCCTCCATTCAGTTTGTGACCTGCCGCCAGCAAGTCCGCTCGGCGTGACTCGGCGAAGATCACATACCCATTTTTCTTATTCTTGGGTGCCATCTTTCCCTGTAACTGTCCACTTGTCCCTTCCACCCTCTAAGATTTCACTTGACACTTTGAAATATTTCAAAGCAGACTACTGTCGATCACGGTTAAAATTTTCAAATTGAAGTGAAAAGTAATATCGCAATTTCAATGCAAATTACACGTAACGAGAGAAATCGCTTGCTAGTGAAGCAAGTCGCTCTTTTCAGTAGCTCGTCCACTGACTGACTGATTACTTTGAAGTTCAGAAGCTAGCCGCAATGCTATGTTCTCCACTCCAAATTCCAACTTGGTGCGCGAGCTCGAGCAAGTTGAGCACTTCGAAGAATCACTAGCCAATGGGCTGAATCAATACTGGCAACGTTTTTTATCAGCGTTGTTCAAGCAACAGGATTGTACTGGAAGCTAGCTGTTGGCTTTTGGGGCGTTGATGGAAAATGCAAATGCTTGGAATTTGGGGGTACATTCAAAATGTTAGAGTTTTGTGGTGCGAGATTCGTTGAATACTAAAATAAAAAGTGGTCGTCGTCAGTGTCGTAGGTATAATATTCTTTAAAAAATCCTTATAATAATTCATTTTATTTAACATTACGCATTATGGTACATTAAACACAGTGAGAAATTTACATATTATCATTATGATATTTACATTAATTCTTCACAAGCAAAAATTTTAAGCACACTCGCACAATTCATTTTAAAATCAAAATAGCCTACTACATACCTGCTATGTAAAATTTACATGATATTAATTTTTACAAAACTGGAAAAGTAATAATAAATTACTTAAGCATGTACAATGCAATATACACTATCTTCTAGGTCCACCAAGATCATAAAAGATACTTTGCCCCTGTTCCTTAAATCTGACATTAGTTGTCTATGATTAACCTCATCTTTACATCGTGGATGATTATGCAACCTAAGTTCTCGGAGAACGTCATTAATTTCTGTTTCGTTAATGGGTCTAGTGGACACAGGGTGAGAGGGCGTTTCCTCATTTATTACCCCTATGTCCCCTCTTCCCCTGTGTTTATGCTCTTGGTGGTACTCATAGGCAAGTTCACCTCCTCTCCCACTGTAGTATCCGGAACCCTTCACAAAACATCAGAAAAAAGAAGTCTTTTCACCACTTTGGTACAACATACAGTTTTAAGATAAAAAAGAAACAAAACGGGTTCATTTATTTTGTCAAGCGATTATTAACCTGGTAGCCATTTCCGTTTCCATTTTGAAACTGGGAGAAAGAAAACGATGCCAATAGTTTACTTGTAAAAATACGTCACTAAGAATTTGTAATTAATGCGCTAAGTACTCTATACCGCAACGCCAGGATGTCTTCGTTCACCAGAAGGGCCTTGCGCCCCTGCTGTTCCTCGCACTCCAGGCATTCCGGGGCTACCTGCTCCCCCGGGCATTCCAGGAGGACCATTTGCTCCTGATGCGCCAGGTCGCCCTACACCTCCTGGCATTCCGGGCATACCAGCAAGTCCGATGCCTCCAGGCATGCCAGGAAGTCCTACGTCACCCGACATGCCCGGTTCACCTCTTCCACCGGGCATTCCAGGAGCTCCTGCTGCTCCCACCATACCCCTACCACCTGGCATTCCTGGTGGTCCAGGCATACCTCTGCCGCCAGGCATTCCAGGCATCCCAGGTTCTCCAGGCATTCCGGGTTCTCCGGCCATTCCCGAATATCCGGGCCACCCTACGTCTCCAGGTAACCCTGGTTCACCCGGGTATCCAGGAGGTCCAGGCTCCCCAACGGCTCCGGGATAACCGACTCCTGCCCATCCCGCATATCCTGTGTAACCTTTTGAACTGGGATATCCAGTATACCCATTGGAACCTGGTTGTCCATGGTATGACTGAGAATTCCAGGAATACGACGCTGTTGTCGTTGTCGTGGTAGTAGTCGGAGTTGTTGTTATGACCCTACTTTCCTCATTCCTTCCGCCGGAAAATCCCAGTCTTCTTCTCTTTCTGGGAGCACATCCTGCAAAATATTGAGTCGAACTTGAAGTAAATAACCTTATGGTGACCAATTTGGTGACCATTCAAACATCCAAAGACATTTAATTACCTGGTGGACATGTGCCATTGTTGTGTCCATTTACTTGACGCTTCCAGATTTCATGGATAGCAAGACCATTCACATTGTCGCTCATTGCCCCACAACATTTCTCAGCTATGTAATACCCACACTCCACCACAGCTACATTTTTTGATACTTCAACGGTAGTCGACTGTAAGGGACGGTAACGATCCACTTCCCCTTTCAAATAATACACGACAACTAATTGAACACAGACGATGATAGCTAAATAGACACAAATTACACTCAGGTAAAGTTTGGAACGGTCTCTCTCTCCCTGCTGCATTTTTCTGTATATTTTTGTCTGCTGTTATAACCATTTAGTCATTTTGCAAAAACAACTAAAACAGTAACATTTACTGAAACATGGTAATTTACAATAAACCTATGATACTGCTTATCCGGAGGAAAGTTAGAACTTGGAGTTGTGTAATGAACTGTGAGCAGACTAATAATGAGAAATGATGTTTTGCCATAAGTACTCGTCAACCAAGTTTTAGTCATTTTTTTTATTTTAATGAATGTCGTGTGCAAGAACTGAACTTCATAAGTTCACACCAAATCTGGTCAAGCAAGCTTATAAAGTTCAATAAATATTGATAACGCGTCTTTGATAAATGTTTGTCAAGCGCAGTGAGGTGAATGTTGTAGCTCTTTCTTTTTATTATGGGATGGACTCCAAGAATTAAGTCATGGGGCAATTAAAAGGATATTGGCCGTATTTCGGCTGCTGTAGACTAAAGATGATTTAAATTTTCACATACTTAAAGTACAGCCCAATTAATATTTCCGCATAATATGTTTAGAAGCGATAGTGAAAAATGCTTGGTAATGGTAAGTCCAGTCAGTGAAAATGACGTTCACATAATTTAACATAGTTCACCTTTGTGCCCCTGTTGAAGTCGAGTGTACATAAAAGATTGAATGAAAGTATCAAACTGTCGTTTTCATCATATTAAAGATAAGTTCAATCGTTGTCAATGAAAAGTGCATGGAGCAAAAATATTTTTTTACGACTCGCGGAAGTAATTTTCAAGTCGGTATGTTTTGAGTTTTTTAATAACAGCCGTCGTCGGTCAAGCAGACAGATAAGCCTCCAATCGGGTGGAAATCAACTGAATATTAAATTCTACCCCAGGCATCTCATTATTAAGGCCTGTCATTTGGCGGAGTGAGCTGCATAAAAACAAGCTTTTCCATTTTCAAGAAAACGTAAATATGCATGCAAACGCTTAATTTTAAGCTCTCCCGCCTTTGAAAACGAAAACATTCGAATCAAACTTAATAAATTGTAAGGTCACCCAAATGAAAACATATACCCGACTCGACTCCACCGTAAAAGCATGTAACAGATTTAATTCGATGGAATGAGTTGATAATGCAATGCAAAAATGCGAAAGGAAAAGCCAAAAGCGCATTGTGCAATGCATGCATCATGCATTGCATGGGCGGAGTTGAAAAATGCAACAACCGAAAGTTACTGAAGATTCCCATAGATACCTTTTAAATCGTAGCTTGCTTGCTTCATTCAATTAACCTAAATGCACTCAAACGATGTAATGTAGCGTTGATCTTTCCAGCTTTCAGCAAATCAGTTGATCATTTCAGTTAAAGGCAAAATTGTTTTTTCCTAAATACTGCTTAATTAGCTAATTAGTAGTTTGCATCTAAATTCGTTATCATTTAAAATTAGTGGCATTAGTGCATTTAAAATTTTAATTTTAATCTTTTGAATAGAATTAGTAGTATTTTATTAGATAATCATAACAGCAATATGGCTAGTTCCTACAGCGCCGTTAGCAGTTTGCAATCTCAACCTCAAGATCTCAGATACATTTTCCCTGAAGAAGTATAACAGTTTGCTTTTCATTGTTACTTTTGTGATAATAAGATTTGATTTAAATTAGCAATTAACTAGGTATATTAACTTTTATCATGGTTTTTTTAGATTTGGCGAATTATTCTGGGACACCTGACATCTTCAAAAGACCGTCTGAATGCCTGTCAAGCGTTTCCTTTGTTCAACTCCATTCTTCACTCAAAAAAGGTTCAATGGCTTTTTGAACAGGTAACCTACAATATATTTATCTTTCTATAAGTGTTTATGGTAATCTAAACTAGACGTGTAAAATTTGCTCTCATAATTTTGTTAAGGCACTGCCCCACATCTTCAAAGATCTACAAAAATCAGACATTTTGTCCCTGCGTCTAGTCTGCAAATCATGGAGGGATGCCGTGGACAACTGGGTTAGTGGGCACCCTTCACTCCAACCGTTCTCTCCAGAGATTTTCCATGGACTCCAACGAAGCTTTAACTATTTGCCACTCTCTTCCAAATTTTATGATGACCTGTCCTTTGTCAATGGTCATCAGTTTGAGGATTTTCTCCAGTCCATGACTGATCATCCACGAAATCCATTTTTCGGCCGTTCTATCCGCATTGGAAGCTGTGGTGACTTATTCGATCTTGTGGATGAAGACATTCGACCTTTATGGCAAGGAGCAGAATCACTGTGCCAAAAGTTCGGACATCACCTTTGGCATGTGGAGTTTTGCAACTACGAGTTTTCCCTAAGTTCACTCCAGTTCTACCGCGGAGTACGACAAACACTTCACAGTCTTCCCAATCTGCGTTCTCTCCACATGAACGGTGCTCTGGATAAATGTCCAACTGACGAAGATGGTCAGTTTCTCAAGTTTATGGAGCTTAATCCGCTTCCAGCTTTGCCCCATTTGGATACTTTGTTACTTGATATGGTGCTGGAGCAAGAGATGCCCCCTGCCTTCCTGGATTTTTCCAGAACTCTTCCTCAGGATCCAGACGCCCTTGTGGAGTATCTTCAAGAACATCCCGAATGTATTCAGGAACTTTTACGAAATGTGCCCCCTAGTCCGGACACTCTCCAGGACCGCTTTATATCCACATACGCACCACAACTTCAAAAACTAGAAATATCTCTCCAGTCCTGGCGATCAGAATACTCCACCACTCTTTCGAATCTGAAGGAGCTACACATTAAGCACGTGACTGACGTTTCCCAGTTGACATCAGTTATTCATGCGCTATCTTCGTCAACCCTGGGAAAGCTGGTACTCTCCCTCCGCTGCTCTATGAAAACAAGCCAGTTATTCCAAATATTAGCCCCCTTGCGGATTATTTGTCTAGACTTTGGATATCTTGGAGAGGCACCAGAGAGCTATTTGGTGGAGGATCCAGATGGCTCCATCAATCCAAATATTTCCTCCTTGCTTTTTCTTCGTCTCAAGGATACCACACAGATGAGCTTCGAATTCTTGAGGAACTTTCCTGCTCTGCAGCATCTGGACGTTTGGGAGTGCCAAAATGCCCATGGTAGCTGGATAGAACAAAGTTCTGAAGAACAAGAAATGGATAGAACCATCACTGGTAATTTAAGACGCTTAATTTATCAATCAGACGGGGATTCTCAGGAAACAGAAGCAACTATTTGGTCTATGCTACCTTCGCTGAAGGTAATCACGTACCGGACAAGGAGTGGGGCGCCATTAATTATTCAACGGTTTTCAAAGGAAGGTCACTCATGGAAGTATGAATGTTCCTATTGAATCTTAATATTCACTGGCGATAATAATTGCAGTAGTTAACATGCATAAGATTTGTACAAATTGTTTGCGTTTTGGTTTTTTTGTTTTAAAAATTGCGTTCCTTGTTTTTGTTTGAATAATTATTAAAGTTAATTGTTTTCGCATTTCTTTTTACTTTGTTTTAAAATATTGTTTAACATTGTTTTTTTGTTTGTGAATTTGTTTTCGTTAATTTCATTGTTAAAAATAAAAACAAATAAAACTAAAACTAGTTCTTTTCTTTTTATTCACGCAAAATTAGTTAAGTTGGTTATTCCATAAATAGATGTGACAAATGACAATATAGTGCGCATAAAGAAGCTACAAGATACAGCACCGTTCCACCAAAAATTGTCAAGCAAGCAAAGATCTGCCAAACGCAAGCATGACCCGCCGTTGACATCAACGGTAAAGGTTTAGGTACCTGTACACTTGCTGACACCTCCGACCACGCAACTCCGTCGTTTACGCCCTTGACATGCATGATCATTTTCTGATTTCTCAGAACAATTCCCATTTCATCCATTTGCGTAAACAATCTATTTATTAGCACCGATCGAGGTCCCCATATCAAATATCCGACGCGCATTGCTGGAAATACATTTTCTGGTATTTGTACAGTTCCACAGAAATACTGGTTGGCTATCACTGCTGAACTAACCAATGTTAAAATGTTGGAAAGTGTAGGACTGGTAGTGAATCCAACTCCGTTTCGATTTCCAACTCCCAAAATCTTCTTGTATGTCATTTCGTTGAGCATAACGTCCAGTGGCATTCTATCTGTAAATCCAAATTCCTTGGACACCATGTCCCGAACGAATGACTCCACTCCAAATCCTTTGCTTAGTGACTGCTGTAAGAATTTAGGTGTAGAGGACACCAAAGTTCTCAGAAGACTTGGACGAGTTACCTGAAACTGAAAACCTTTTCCAGCAAAATCTTTCAACGATGAGGGCAGTTCAACAAACATGCATGAAGTGGAAATTGAAGCGTTGTAAATGCATGAAAAAATAACAGCACAAGGTAAATACAAAAATATTAAGGATCGTTGGTGCTGAAAATTTAAACATTTTCCAATAATATTCCACAATAAATCTAATGCTTGTAACAAATTATGATAAAGTAATCCATATAATAGCACTACAACGAGGACTGCCAACCATACGTCAGGATTTACAGTAGAAAAATTATTTATAAAAGTTTTCGTATTTCCAAATTCGCTACAATAAATTACGGACACTTTGTTCTGTGCCACTAGTTTCATTTTGCTACTGCTTTGCACAGGCACGTTTGAATGGAGAATGGGAAGCCAGTAAATATTCAGATAGGTTTCCGGATTTTCAAACTCGTCGAAGTCATCTATGTTTATTGAAAACGATACGTTAAGGATATCTGAGATGATTCGCATTGAAATAAAATATCCCGAGAGACATTTCGGAAGTCGCGAATAAAAATGAAGTCGACTTTTTGATACACAAGACGTTTCTTCAAACGCTCCTTCCCTAATGCGAAATGAGTCGCTTAATGTCGGACGCCATAAAGCATGTAAATGCACAATTTGGGAAAGATTCGGGTGCAAACAATTTTGAAGATTGTAGTGGTTAAGGACAACTGTATTTTTGCAGTTTTGACAGTAGGAGACTAACTGGTCAGTAGATTTCATAAACACAAAGAAAGGCAGTTCCAATAAAAGTGGATACTCAGTAATATCTTCCGTTTCATAAATTGAATTCTCCAGTTTGATAAATACTATAGACTCAGAGTTGAGATAACCACTGGCTTCCACAGCAATAAGAGTTGTATTTAAACTCTCAGTTTCCAGTAAAATTAATGTACAGGGAATGCTTTCACTATTCAACCGAAATATGAATGGAAAATATTCTGACACTGATTTCACTGAGTCTCCTTCAGTTTGGTTTCCCTTCAGATCTAAGAGATACGAAAGGTCTACCAGTGTCAGTATGTTTATATGAGAATAAGTTGATTTTGAGTTCAGTATTTCAACAAAGTTGTATCTTATATTTCCAAAATTTCCATCCGGTGCTTCCTGAATTATGTTTGTGTTGCAGTGACTTTTTGAAACAATTCTAATGAACATTGAGTTAAAAATTGAAAACTGAAATGCTAAATATATTAAGCTTTTAGCTTTTAAAATTCTTAGCAGCATTCTGCTATAGTAGTATGAAAATTGTCTTAAACAGTTCAACCTCATTTGTGGCACATGCCAGAATGTATTGATTTTTATAAGCGTGCCTATTCAAATCTGGTGTGATAGTAAACGGGTAATAGCGACTGTTGTTGATAACCCAAATTAGGCAAAATAGTTCGTATGATGATCGTACCCAGTTTATACAGCATTTTTCTCAAGCCCGAGTAGTCTAGAATGGAATGCGATTATAAGTTGTTAGCACCCCTGTAGTTTGCAAATAATGTGTCATGAAATAAGCAGAAACTTTGGGTTACGTATTGTATAACAACATAATACTATAATACATAGTTATTAAATTTGTCCATGTAACAATTGACACAACGAAATTATTTTTAAAGTTATTCCATAATAAAACGATTGTGTAACATGTATAAGTAAATGAATTATGCCATTTCGCTTGGAATACAAGGAAGAAAAGTAGGTACATAATTTGTCTTATCGCTTGTGAAAGCAAGGAATTCATAGTATAGAGCTAAAATGTTCATTTCATTTCAGGACAGTAATATTTTAATATCAATTTGGGTTTATTGGTAATATGACATGACATGTACAATTATAGGTAACCAAGGATACCCTTTTACAATTACGTTTGGTTCTTTAAGACAATACTGCATACCGAACTTGTTTGTGTTTGACAATTTGGCACATGCCTTGACGCACTAGTCTTTCGTTCTTTAAGGGTGAATTCAGATTCCAATCAGTGGCTTGCGTTTCCAAACGTTTCAAACTAGTATTAGTGACAATTTCTGGTTGCCAATAATGAAAAACTGGTAGGACAATTGTTTACAAACATAAATAATTCAACGGAAAATACCCATTGTCTAGAGCTCAGATTTTATATATATCACTAGTTTATAAATTTTCTTTAGCAACGAAGTTCCAGACCAGAAGTAGTTTTGGGCAAAAACGGTATGAGTTGACCTCTTTCAAGCATCTTTGAGAGCTGCTGAGATTGTTTTAAATACACACAAAAATGTTTTTTATGAAGTTTGAAAAATGGGCAACCAAAATTGCACCATTTCATAATTTTCCAATCTAAGGTTTGCTTGTAATTGCGACATCAATCGATCAGTCATGAAAGATTTTAGGGTACCATGATATTCCTAGGACTTTTTTTCATTCAAGATCAGTTTTGTGCCCTATGAAAACTCGCAACTTTTAAAGAGCATACATTTTTGTACTAAATACCTTCAGGCTATGAAGGCATTTGATCTTTATTACGACCAGAGACTATTGATGGATATAGACGAGGAAACAAACGTTAGAGATGAGTGACAAACATTTCCCATTTGAATACATTACACCACGGGCTAGCTTCGATGTTAGCAACGAAATCATATTTGAAATGTATGGACAAAACGCATAGAAACAATAGCTCGTAGAAAATAAGGAAGTCAGAGTTTTAATTTTTTAGCTACTATTTCCTCGTCTATACCCATCAATAGTCTCTGATTACGACCTCCAAGGGGTTTGAATGCAAGGGTCTCTGCAACATTGAATTGCCAGATGCCAGGCAGATTTGGTTACCAATGATTTTCCAACTTAGTTAATTTCCCTTAAACAAATTGACCACTCAGCTAGAGAATGGTGAGTGCTTACCAGTCATTCTTTCAGTTATAAGATAGTGGGGGTGGAGGGAAATGCCACTACCAATTATTCCTTCCACTGAAATAATAATTCTAAGACGCATCAGATCACGTTTTAACGGGAATAATTTGGCGTCCAGTTTTCTAGAAAATCTCTTACTTTTTTATGGTCAAACTACACAAATATTCAAACTATTGTCCATTTTTGTGTAAAAACTTGTTACTTCCTTTATGACACGGTACATATTGTATAAAATGCATTTTCCAAAGGATAATATAATATAATCACATTACTCCCATCTTTTTATGGAGCATTTGTAAAAATAACGGTATTCTTTGAAATGTGCGTATAGATTTCCAAAGGAAAGTATTTTTTGTTCTTTCTTGGAAACAGAAAGAAAAGAGGTAAACGCGATGCATCTTTTGATTTTTAAGCTTCTGGTGGTGGGGGAAATGCTGCGGGCTTGGGTAGATTTAACTTTTGAAAGAAAACAAGCGAAAAATGCATAAAAAACAGGGAAAGTACTATATATAGTATTCGGAGAAAGCAGAAAAATGCCTCGCGTCTATGCTTTCTTTTTTGTTCGTGGCTCCTAAGCCGGAAAAGTCATTCTATAAATCCCAGAACTTCTACCGCCGAGGGTTGTGTCTGTCTAGCCTCTGTGAATAGTAATGATAATAGTGGCGTTGTGTGTAATTCTTCATGCAATTATAATAAATATTGTGGCTTCTCCAGATTTTCAGGCGATGCGGCAGTGCAGTTAAATTTGCCCGGGTATCTATAAATTGCTTTCTGGTTGAATACCAGCGATGGTCATAAATGCCATTGGTATGCGTAAGCTACCGTTTTACAGGAAACGCACAAACGCATACCAAGACATTTTTACGCTCAATGAAAGTAAAGCGCTTTTTTATGCAAACCTTGGACATTTTCATGGGCTCCTCCGATGTCTTTGAGCATGGTTGGTAAAACACGGTTATTTATAAACCGAATTTTTTAAGTGGAAGTTGATCTACCTTTTTTCGGGGTTGCAAGTAAAGCCTTTGAGAAAGTGCATGTTTGTGCCTACAATGCACAAAAACTGGATTGTGCGTTTCTACAAAATATTTTGGAGAAAGGACACAGCTTTTTCTGAAAATGAATGATGAAACATCATGAAAAATTATAATTGGTTTAGAAAAATTGGAACAATTGATTGGTGCGATTCTGTTTTTACGTGCTGATTAGCTACAGCGTCTATTGTATTTAGAACGCTTGGGGAAGTTTATGCATTGCACCAGTCTTACATATTATCTGTCTGCTTTCACTTTTCACTTTCAAAGTGAAAAGGACAAAATATCTTTATTTACAGATTCTTTACTTCCTAAATGTACTTTCACTTTGCCAAGTCAAGATGGTCAATCTTAATCAAGGCCCTTCCACGGACCTAAAAGATCCCGTTCACTTACATCAGGGCAAGTCAGGTCACCTGGTGCTGTCCAACAAACAGTTTATGGACGTTTTGTACCGGATGTGTGACCCGGGGAAAAGGCAGGTGCTTCTGCCTCCCAATGTGCCAGCTTTCTATTTAAAAAGTAATAGTGAAAAAATGATAGATCGTGTGGCTGAAAGCTGTCTTTTCAAAACTTTTACTGCCGGGGTAATGGGTAAGGTTTTAACAGTACAATGTGGCAATAACATTGGCGTGACTTTCACTTGAATAAACTGGCATCTGATTTTCTGATTACATACTTTCACTTTTAGGCTATTTCTTTGGAGGTGCAATGGGTCTATTTTTGGCCAGCGTCGGTCCTCACCACAATGTGTTGACACCGGAAGGAGGAGTTGTGCCGTTGCGAGAAATGCTTCGCGACATGAAGTTGGCCACGCTGAAAAACGCAAAGAATTTTGCAGTTGTTGGAGCCATGTTCACCTGCACAGAATGCACTATTGAATCTGTAAGGACTCCATAATGAACTGCTTTTTGACTACTTAAAATTCAGAGTTAATGAACGAAAGCTACTTTTGCAGTATCGAGCTAAATCGGACTGGAAAAATGGAACAACAGCGGGAGCAATCACGGGAGGATTAATTGGCTTACGAGGTTCGTTAAAAACGAGAAACTTTTCAATAAATATTTAATATTATTATGTACTTGAAAACTTAATTGTTCAATTATTTTAAATAGCTGGATTCAAACCAGGAATCGTCGGAGCGATTGGATTTGCTGCTTTTTCTACATTTGTCGAATATTACTTCAAGCATGGATTGAATTTCAATTAGCATGTTTGTACAAATAATTTTATGAGAAGTGAATAAATTTCAATTGATGGTTGAGTGTCATCATTTCAACATGTCAACTTTAATCAATTCAATTTAAAAATGTTGTCAATAAATATGTGCAGTGTGTCTCGCAAGTAAAAAATTAAGCCCTTTGCACATTTAGAAGCAAACATTAAGGTTTATTGCCTTAAGCAGCCTGGAAGTTCATAAAACAATGTCAAATGTTACAAGACGACACTTCTGGTCAGGGAGGATTTGCAACTTTTATCAAGTTGGGATTTTTTCTGCGTGTCAATGATCTCCGTGCTAAATTCCTAGGACACAAGTCCAATTATTGAATGCACTAAAAGATAACTTTTAGACTGGAATTTCCAGCTTCAAAAATTTGACAGTACGGTTTTACTAAATAAAACTAATACTAAAGTAGCACAATAAGCAATGGTTTTTGAAGCGACAAAGTAAAAACCAGAGTTGGTATTCTTCGAGCCTTTTTTTACATGCAAGCATGAAAATCCCTCCAATAAGTCTATGGATTGCCATACTATTTTCCCCAGTCATTTACGCTGGGGTAACTTTCTCACCCAAGGATTGTGATGACAAAAAAACTATTCCGCCATGTACAGGAACAGATCAAATACATAGTTGGTCCAAAGAATTTTTCGAAAAATGCAGAAAGGAGCTCGATGAATACGATGTAGCAATTAAGAAGAGTCCTTTCGATCCTGAGGAAATCTGCCTTTCGTTTCCTAAACTTATGGAGGGTGCTGAAACTTGTATCCCTGTGGAAAAGTATGCAACGATATTTTGCAATTTTGAGTTTTCATAGGTATCCATTAGCTTTATTCGTCACTTCCATGATTTCCCAGGTACAAACAACAGATTTCTGGAGGCATCGCAGCCTTTTTGATACTGATTATCTTAGATGTGATTGGCATCTCCATAATGCTATATTCTTGCTTCAAATCTCACCCGCCACCACCTCCACCTCCTCCAAGTCCTTCTACACAACCGGTGCAAAGTCAACCTACAGTTGTAATACTTCAAACTGCTGGATCAGCAGTGGCGTCACCTCCGAAAGATGAAGAGAAAGGCTAATACGGTTGCTGGACTTCACCTTAATTACGTATACATCTTTATCTAAGCGTTATGCATGTAACAATGCTGCTACTACAAGACAATTTATTGTACTGTATTTGTATTCAATTATATTAAAATAACGCGAGTAAGATATAATATGGGTAGCTATAACATGTAATAAACTTTTGTAAACTTAGGAAAGCAGACGAGTATGACAATTTATGTTAACTACAGTAATGGTCAGAGTTATGTTGACATCAAAGTCTTGACCAGCGTACTCAATTACCCCTTAATACTTAATTTCACCGTGTTATGGTGCATTTAAGTATAGTGGGGAGCTACCCCGGGGGGATCAGGGTGGTTTGGGGGTAACCTGGGTACCACAATATTGATCAGCGTGGTTGATTACCACTGTGCACTGAGTTTCACCTATCTAGCTTAAAGACTTGTGGAGATATTAAGGATGTTGTATTTTTGCACTTTTCGCCCCCTAGCGGCTAATGGTAAACAGCTACTGAAAAATGGTTGTCATTTTTGAACTCAGGGGCGTCAATTACCTATAAACAGGTGGACTTGTGATTTAAAAATGTTTGACCTTAATTGGGGTGTGGGGGGTATTTTGGGGAAGGGGGGGTCTGGGGTAACTTTTTTTGTGCCCCAGACCTAGATTTAGTGACCAGGAATCCACTGGGGAAATCAGATTTTGAATATCTGGTATGGTCTAGGAGGAGATCGCGCTACGGACGAACGGAAGAACGGAAGAACGGAAGGCTTATACAGACTTGAAGAGCAATCTCAGAAAGCATACTGAGGTCTAGAGACCTCGTCTGCTTAATAAACTTTTCATGTATTCACTTTCATCTTATTCCCGAAACCCGAAGGCAAACTTTCAAATATTTTAAACTTACTCAAGTTCGTCCCCCGTGGCATGCATTTCATTTCATGAAAACTTCTAAGCTGCTTATAGGCATTATATCACACCTGACCTTTTAAAATAACGTTACGCTTCCTCTCTGAGTTTACCAAATCCACTGTGTGAAGTGTGAAGCTTACTAATGCAAATAGGTAGACAGCACGAGGGAGTGAAAGGAAGCTACCGATATTTTCTACTATTATCCGAATATGGGGTTGGGTTTGAAGATGTGATGGAGAAAGTATTTCAAAGTGGAGGGATGCACTTTGATGCATCCACCGGTGAAAAATGGAATCCGGATGATGCAGGGTGCGAGTGCAGTGCAGAGTGACACCAAAGTTTTGATTTAATGCTTTTCATACTCATAACATTACATTTTCCATATAATGGGGTGAGGGTGTGTGTGTGAGGAGGAAGCGAGCGTTGAAAATTTACCATAAATCTTCATGTCGCCATCATCGCTTTTACTTTTTTTAAAAAATATCCAAAACTGTGTAGAGTGGATTTTCATTCTTTTAAAAATGATGTAGCCCCGGAGCTGTTTCGGTTACTTTGCTTTTTGTATAGTAAAATTCAAGTTTTTACTTCCAAGTAAGAACCGAAACTACTGAAAAATGGCATTGCGTTTTACTAGATTGAAACACAGACGGTTATAAATTCATTTTTCTTCAATATTTTTGATAGCATCTTGAGAGAAAGCTTTCTTAAAAGGGTTGTTAATCATAATCATTTAATCCATTTTAATAAAGTGATACCCAAAAAAAACCTAACATTTATATTACCTCAATTGGCCGGTATGATATGATAAATGGCTAATTTTAGTACTGGCACAGTCACTCCTGGTCCTGGCCAGAGGTTTTAATAATTTTGCTTTCTATTGTCCAGCTGACGCCATGCGGCAGTGATAAATGCTCAATAAGTGTAGTGTAAAAGTAACGGTCTAGCTAACTGTGAAGGATACCGATAGAAGAAGTGCAGAGCAGAGAAACAACCTGAAGTGAAAGGAGTGCCCCATGTCCATTAAAATTTCCCCTTAGACGGTAGACGGACACATTTTTTATTGATTCTTCATCTTTGGACCAAGAAACTGACACTATTCATCATCGCCCTTCAAAACAATGGATTTTCTTTTCAGTTTCGTGCTATCATTGTACAAGCTATTTTATCACTTCATTCTATCCATGAATATTGAACAATGATTGATGATTCCTTAGCTTGCTTTTGAACTCATCGATTGAGCATTACGAAAAAGGGAAAAATTCTTTTGTTTTTTAGCAGAAAAATGATGGATATTCAATTTCGATAAAAATGAACTTTTGTTAAAATCTTTTATTCTATTTTTAAAAGCAAATCACAAAACCCCATCTTCATACAAATGCAGCACATTAGCGGACATCTCTGCTTTATACAAACTGTTCTTATCCGCTCCCGTCATCACCGACGAAAACACGTCTACAATGCTATCCCCTTCCGTTGTGTCCAAATCAACGGATTCCCCTTGTGGCTTCAAAACAACAGAAAGTAGAGGCAATGAGAGGATCAATCCAAACAGCTTGGATCTTCTGTAGCGTCTTTGCAGATTCTCGAACGTAAACCCGGGTAGCGTTTTCACATGAAGGGCTTCACAGTACTTGTTAAACGCATCAAAGTAAACGCGAAGCAGCTCGGTTTCATTTTTGATTCTGATGGGAGCACGCACACTGTTGAACAGAAAGTAAGCCAAGTCTGTGGTGGGACAGGCCTCCCGACAAATCTGAAAGTCCACTAGGGTCACTCCAATGGGCTTGGGGGAATCTGGGCTATTATCGTACCGAAACAGCATGTTGTTTACCCAGCAGTCCCCGTGTGTGCACACAAGCCATGGTTCTGCAGCAAAGTTTCAAAAATTAATTCGAATAAGTATGCATTTAAATTTTTTGAAGTATCTTTAATCCCACCTTTCAACCTATTCTCTTTTGGTTTAGTTCGAAGAAAGCTTTCCTGCAGTTCCTCGTCGATCCCCTCAACTCCCAAGCAGTTCTTTAAAAGGTTCATGGTATCTAAAGCGAGAAAAGCGCGCAGGTTTTTAGAAGCTTGGTGCTCAACACCAAGGGCTTCCTCCACAACTTTGTTTGTGTTTTCGCACATGTGGTCCATCATGGGTTTGAATTGATCAATCATTTCCTGCAGGTCGTAGATGTGCTCTTCCAAGCAACTATACTTGGAAGTGAGTAACCGCAAGCCGTGCTTTTGCTTGTAGGCCCATGATGATGCATGCAGCTTTGCCATTTCTTTCAGGGCTAGTTTTGCATGAACTAGGTCCAGTCCGCGAAGACGATCTACCATTCTGAGTCCGCCATTTTTTCTTAGGTCTGTCATAATTATGAAGTTTTCCGTGGCCCAAGGAGTATCTTTGAAAGCTGTAATTTAAAAAGGAATCTATAGGTTCACGTGTCATAAAATAAGTTGAGCTAAATTAAAAGTATTGATTGTTTTCTCGTACACGTTGTTACATCCGATCCTACAACATTTCCTCCGTGATATGGTGCAATGTTAAGAGCAACCTCGGCTTCAGCCCCGTTTTCAACGGCTAGTTGGTTCAGTTGTGGCAAAAAGCTGTCATACATGAACAGTTCCTTTTCAAATACTTTAATTTGATCAAGAAAGTCCCGTCTTCCGGCATGATTTGGGTAGCACTTGACCAAATAATGCTTTGGGCTAGTTTCGCCTTTGAATGTAACTTCCACCCCGTGCATTACACTCATGTAGTTGTCCCCTGGGTTGGTTCCCTCTTTTGTGCTAAACCTTTCCACTTCCTTTCCAAATGCCTGTTCCAGAAATTCCTTGGTCAAAGAAAAGCCGGGGGCTTCTGGTGGGGTAATGCTTATCACTGGATTGTCACCGCCTTCCATTTTGAAATTTTTATTGAAATATTTTCAGAAATTCAAACCACCATGAAAAAACGCGTGCACGTAAGAGAGTTCTGAGGAATGAATGAATGAGTTAGTTTGTCGCAAGTATGCTTTTACGTAAATGTAACCACATTGCAATGTGCAATTCAACGTGCTGATGCTGTTCTAGTTTTGGTTTACTTTTCCTCTTGGTATAAAAGCACTTTACAACTTAACCTTATGAAACTGTGATAGCACAGTTTGTAACGTGTAAATGACAATGAAACTGATAGCCAGTAACTTTATTCGAGAAGGAATCATGGCACAAGCGGACGTGGCATATTTAATCATAAATTGAATGGACCTTGCTACTTGGCTCCTCGCTGGTCTACGATATATGTGTTGAAAATGCACAAGTCTAGTACATAAAAATTTAAATTACATACTTATTTTGAACACTTTCATACACGGGAACTTACACATGGTTATTGTGAACAGTGAATTGTATAGCTATGTATATATATTCATGATTACATAGTAGAATGATTATAGTTCATACGTACCGAATGATTGTATTTTTTATCTTTTTTGATAAAAGTTCATTTCACCAATTCACGATCACCCTTATTCCCACTCCTTTGACAAAACAACAGCGTGTTTGCACTTGAAGGAATAAATGGTCAAAGCAACACGTGAATCCAAATATACAAAAGTTTGGCTTTGACCAGTTCTTTTTAGTACTATTTAGGTATATTGTATGTCCATAATATTTCGCATTGCAATTTAGAAATTTAGGTACTTGGTTTATCGTTAGTTGCCGAATAATATCAGTCAGGGTATGTCCCAAATAGGCTAGCTTTAGGCAGCCAGACTGAAAAAATCACCATACCTGTTTTATAATTCACTGGAAATTACATTAAAGCACACACAAGACATGCAGAACCAATTTTTTGTGATTGAGGGATGTGATCATGTAGAGCTAGAGAAGAGTTGCTTCAATAGTTTTTTCTTGGCTACATTAAAATATACCTGCTAAAAACGATTCTTTGTGGCAAAAACGTATACAACAAAATCTCATGTTTGCATGCTTAGACGGACCAGCAAGGTCATTCTTTTGTCGTTTTTTACAATGTGTTGCAGACACAAGAGTATGTTGACGCTATTTCAGGTAGGTAACATAGTTTCATGTTAGCACAACGTTTGTTGTTCGCATGAGATTTACTGGCTGCTTATAATATCCCAATTAGCATACAATTTGAACCACAAAATCTCCTAAACAATTCCAGAGAATTAAAAAATATTGTGTACTGTCTAGTAACTAGTCTAGACAAAATGCAGCTCAAAGCATTAGACTTTACTTTAGTAAATGAAATGATAACATAAAAAATGAGTTAAAATGGGTAACAATCAATTAAGGTTTAAACTCATATTCCTTCTGTTGTTCTGCTTTTTACAATAATGCAGTATGCAGCTCAGCATATTATCAAGAATGGTGCTACTTATACTGAATGCCCGTGCTTTTCAAGACTTATATTCAAGTCCAAGCTTGGCACTTATCAAACCGGCATAGCTGTATAGTTGAAGATTAAAACAAAACAAGCCTGTGCGATAAAACGTACAAAAGGTGCATCACATTCACAGTGAATTATACTGATAATATTATAATGAGTTTGTTGACGAATGACTAAAACTGCAAAATAAGGGATTCGTTGTAAACTACAATGTAATTTAAGCTTATTTCAAGCGAAAGTATGATTACTCTCATTATAACAGTGTAAATGTTCTCGTTTTTCCTCTAGAACACAAAATGACTTTGTTATTTAAATACTTCACTAACTCACGCGCATGTTTGCTTTCCATCGATGTTCAATTGTACTTAACTTTAATCACATGATACTTGTCCCATTAAGTAGGTATTTTTATAAAACTGTAAATTTAAAAATCAGATAGGAGATTAAACAAACATGTTAACGTCATATTACCGTGAACGTTAACTCACATGGTATGTAGCAAGCCGCAAACATGGAGCTTTTGTGAATATCATATAAATATTTTTCGGGCACATGGCACACTGTCATAATCGCTTGCATTCTGCAAGTAGCTTCGAATCTTACTTTTTTATGTGTACTGGAAACTGAAACGAGTAGGTTCAAAATGATCGTTCCACTGATTTTGCTAGCTGTAACTACGTACTTTATATACACCATATTAAAGCCAACGCGTCCGAAAAACTTTCCTCCTGGTAAAAACTTTCTTCGTTTTGCATACTTTAATAGGTAATTGAAAACATGCATATATTTTTTCAATGTTTTTGTTTTGAAGGTCCGGACAATTACCCAATCGTTGGTGCCGGAACCTTCATTGCTTCACTGGGAAATACCACAACTGAGGCATTCTCCAAACTAGCGGAAATATATGGACCGGTGACAGGACTCTTTCTGGGAAAAAATCGTGCCGTTGTGGTAAATGGATATGAAGCTACCAAAGAATTCTACTCCCGGGATGAATTCCCCCATCGTCCCTACCTGTACATTGCGGGTTTTAAATGGGGAGGCAAGATGTTAGGCGTATTTTTCTCAAACGGGAGGTTATGGCAAGAACAAAGACGTTTTACCCTTCGTCACTTGCGTGACTTTGGTTTCGGCAAGACAAGCATGGAAGGTCTTATTCACGAAGAAGCTGCTGATTTGATCGACACCTTGAAAAAAGCGATTAAAGAAGCCGGACCAACCTCCATTATAAACATGGATGATAAGTTTGGAGTGTCGGTTATCAATATTTTGTGGGCTATTATGTCAGGAAAGAGATACAAACATGATGATGCCGAGTTCAAGAAAATGTTGAGAATAATTTTTGACTCGTTCCGGGCCGGAAGTCCTTCTGGTAATCTGGTCAATTTGTATCCCTTCTTGAGACATTTTCCTTTCTTTAAACAACAATTCAAGAGAATGACCTCGGGCGCGGAAGAGATTTACGATATGCTCGAGGTATATGCAAACAAACTTATTCACATATATTTAATTGTTTTTAAAATAATGCTTTTATTTTACGTTATTATTTTTGTCATTTCATCAGGTTACGATTAAAGAACACAAAAAGACACGAGAAGTGGGATCAACTCCAAGAGATCTCATTGACGTTTATTTGGATGCTATGAAAGAGAATGAAAATGATCCAACCACTACTTTCTCTAGTACTGACTTTATGACTTTTTAAATTGCTAACTTATTTAGTACTCAATCATTGCTTATATTTTTACAGTGGAACAATTAATGCAAGTATGTTCAGATTTATTTGCTGCCGGAAGTGAGTCAACCAGTAATTCTATCGCTTATGCCATTCTGCACATGCTAAGAAATCCGGAATGTCAGGAGAAGGTTCAAAAGGAATTGGATGAGGTTATTGGAAGAGATCAGTTTGCGTCGTACAATGATAAACAAAGGTGAATAAATCCTTAGTTGCATGCGCAAGACAAGACCTCTAGACCAAAAGTAAATGAAATACTACTCTATTTTTTGTTTAGACTGCCCTATACATACGCTGCAATTACGGAAAGTTTCCGAATGTCTCCCGTTGCCCCAATATCAGTTCCGCATTTTTGTACTGAGGATGCTAAACTATCAGGTTATGACATTCCGAAGGTAAGCCATTTTAATGTACTCCGCATAGTTATACATCCTAACTGTCATTATCTAACATTTTAATATGCCTTGCAATCTGTACATCTGAGCATATTATTTCAGGGGACTTGGGCATTGGTAAATTATGCGACTACAAACATGGACAAAAAGTACTGGGGTGACCCCGAAAATTTCCGACCAGAAAGGTTTCTGGATGACAATGGCAAATTTGTTACTTCAAAGTTAGATCATGTCTGGGGATTCGGTGCAGGAAAACGTCAGTGTCTTGGTATGCTCCAATATGCCAAATGAAATTTTTTAGAAGAAATAGTTCATGATTTTGTTTATTTATATTTTGCAGGTGAACCATTAGCTCGAATCAGCAATTTTTGTCTTTTCACTGCTGTCATGCAGCATTTCAAGTTTGATTTGGTTCCTGGCATGCCTAAACCCCCGATTGACCCTATTGAAGGTTTTACCATTGCTCCAAAACCATTTAAGGCCAAAGTGTCTATACGCTCATAAAAATTAAACTCTTTCTTCGTAAAACCCGATTAATTTTAATTGATGAACCGCTAAATAAACAAGCAATAAGCAATTTTACTTTACACTACTACTATCTTATGCATTCGATATATTTTTTCATATATTCAAGTACGCACATAGAGTGTAATTTTTGTAAAGTCATTTCACTATAATCTATGTTACTTTACATGAGTTATGAAGGACATTTAAACTAATTATGTAGATATTATGCAACTTTCACAAGTACAGAATGGCCTTCAACACAAAGCACATCACATTCGACAAAAAATGACTTCCAAAGTTATATTATGCACACGGACAGTCATTACGAATGTCAATGTCAATGGCTTACTATCCATGTCCGAAGCATAGCAAATCATCCGCACGGCATAACGCACCGTCCTCACCATCAAATGTGCTTAAACCTCATTGTAGAGAATTCGCTAATTTTTCTAGTATTAGTTCACTTTCAGCGTTATCAGGTGCAGAAACCAATACACCTAAATACACGCGCTTGTACTTGTTTTACATTTTTAGAGTAATATTCCACTGTAGTTCAATTGTACTAACAGAACTCTCCATTCTCCATTCACTCCGGTGCATATTGTAACAAGATTGTGGTTAATGAGCTACAAAGAGTCTACTGACAACTGATAAAACTGAAACGATAAATAAACTTGTTGAGAAAAACGCTGCAACAGAGATATGAAGTCATTTTAAATTATTGTAACTTAACAAGAAGGTTTGGGTTTACTATATTCAATGAATATTCATGTAGAAGAGCATAAAATGCATGATGACAGATTACTATGTTATATCATGCTGAAACCCATTTAACTCACTCGCATGCTTGGTTTTCAAATATTTCCAATTTCATCACATGATGATGTTAAAATCCCATTTAGTATGCCTTTACGTAAATGTAGCAAAAACAAATGTCATAAACAACTTATATTTTTAGGTAAAAGTAAATCGGAGATTGTCATCCATGCTTGCATTCTGCAAGCACCATAATTGTGTCCTTCACCAGTAATATTTTTAATTGGGGAAAATGTTGGTTCCACTAATTCTGCTAGTTTTAACTGGCTACTTGATTTACTCCTTTTTAAAGCCGGCCAGGCCGAAGAATTTTCCTCCTGGTAAAGTCAAATTAACCGTTCTGCAAACTTAAGTCAATGGGATGCTTACAAAGCAATCTATTTTTTAAATTTCCAGGTCCTGAACCCTACCCGTTAATGGGCACAACAGCATACGTTTCTTCACTGGCAACTTCTTCAGCAGAAGCGTTTGCAAAATTAGCCGATATATACGGACCAGTGGCTGGAATCTTCTTGGGAAACTATCGCTGTGTAGTAGTGAATGGATATGAAGCTACCAAAGAATTTTACTCCCGAGACGAGTTTCCCCATCGTCCTTTTATATTTATTGCTAGTCATAGATGGGGAGGTAGAATGTTAGGCGTATTTTTCTCAAACGGGAGGTTATGGCAAGAACAAAGACGTTTTACCCTACGTCACTTGCGTGACTTTGGATTCGGCAAGACAAGCATGGAAGGTCTTATTCACGAAGAAGCTGAAGACTTGATTAAATCGATGAAGAAGGCGATAGCGGATGCTGGACCAAGTTCCATCTTAAATGTTGAGGACAAGTTTGGAGTGTCGGTTATCAACATTCTGTGGGCTATTATGGCCGGACAGAGATACCAACATGATGACGAAGATTTCAAGAATATTTTGAAAGCAATTTTTGAATCCTTTCGCGCTGGAAGGCCTTCTGGGAATCTTGCAGGAAATCTGATTGCGGCATTTCCCTTTTTGATTCATTTTCCTTATTTTAAGCAAGAATTTAAAAAGTTGACGTCTGGAGCGGATGCAATTTACAAAATGCTGGATGTATGTGAAACAGATTGATACCTTGATTTCCTGTTTTATTCCATTTTAGCAAAGTAATTTCCATTGTATGAATATTTGCAGGTAACTATTGGGGAACATAAAAGAACAAGGCAGCCTGGAACAAAGCCCAGAGATTTTATCGATGTTTATCTGGATGCAATGAAGGAAAATGAGAACGACCCAACATCCACTTTCTCGCGTGTGTAGCATTGCAAATCAATTAATTAACCATTCATCATTACGATACATTTTGTTTAGTTTTAAATAATTTATGCATTATCTTTTCAGAGGACCAACTAACGCAAATATGTGAAGATTTCTTCGCTGCCGGAAGTGAGTCAACCAGTAATTCCATCGCCTATGCTATTCTACACATGATAAGAAATCCAGAATGCCAGGAAAAAGTTCAAAAGGAGTTGGACGCCGTAGTTGGAAGGAATCAGTTTGTGTCATATAATGATAAGAATAGGTAATTTGGCAAGTATACAGTTAAATCAGTATTGCACTTCAAAGTAGCTCTAACTGCACAATTAATTAAAACCTGATATAATTGTATCTTATTGCATTTTTTTATTTCAGACTGCCCTGTACCTACGCTGCAATTACGGAAAGTTTCCGAATGTCTCCAGTTGCCCCAATATCAGTTCCGCATTATTGTACCGAGGATGCGAAACTATCGGGGTATGATATTCCGAAGGTAAGCCTTTGTTTAACTTTTTTTAAGCATTACGTTATACAATAGCTTTATATCAAAACCATTAAAATCTGATATTGCGAAAGACGAGGAATCAATTATCGATAAGCTGACTATTTCATCTGTACTATTACATCACAGGGGTCGTGGGCTATGGTAAACTACACGACAACAAACATGGACAAAAAGTACTGGGGCGACCCAGAAAACTTCCGACCCGAAAGATTTCTAGATACTAATGGACAATTTGATGCCTCAAAACTAGATCATGTCATGGGATTCGGTGCAGGGAAACGGCAATGTTTGGGTATGGACTATGCATTTTATCTTCTCAAAGTTTTTAATATTTTTGAATCACATTTTCTACTTGTACATTTTTGCAGGTGAACCCTTGGCCCGAATTAGCAACTTTGTACTGTTTACCGCTGTCATGCAGCATTTCAAGTTTGAATTAGTTCCTGGTTTGTCCAAACCCTCGCTTGAACCCATTGAAGGTTTTACTATCGCTCCAAAACCATTCAAAGCCAAAGTGACCATACGATCATAAAAATAGTGTAGCACGGTTTTTTCAATATTAATTTAATTGAACGAAAAACAAATAAATACAAACCACTACAAAATTTTACACTGTATTCAAAATCGTGTTTATTTTTTCACTTGCGTTTTCGATTTTTATTCAAAACCACCAAGGGCTTCCCATGCGTAAAGGACATGGAATGTCGAATATCTCCCGACTTTTTAATTCCCAGATCATTCAGCTTGGCCAAATCCTTTTCAAACAGATTTTTCTCTGGAATGTAGTCAATATGCACGGGCGGAGGAACCTGTATCTGTACCGTGAGCTGCATGTCGTCATCAATAGGTTGAATTATCAGGTTGCCCTCCTTCTCCAGCTTTTTCGCACTATCAGCATGGTGCACACTGTCAAATAGCTTTTTATGACGCATGTCCTCTCTGATTTGAATTGAAGAAGTTGCATGAAAATGCTCCGTTTCCTTTAAAAACTTGTCTATACTTTCCTTGTGCACCAAATCGGCCAATAAATTTTGATCCGAATTCTGCGTTGAGCGACGTTGCTTTTTCAGGTGCAGTTTGCGATACAGTCGTTTCCACCGATTAATTCCAGATTTGCAACAGGAAGTCGCTGCAATTGGTATGTCGGTCTCCCGTTTTGTCTTCTTGGTTCGGGGATATGACAAGCCAGCTCTCCAAGCTGCACTAATTTGAATGCCATTCTTATCATCACTGATCGATAACCTTAAAATCAAGTTTAAAATGCCTGCTTACCCTGTACAAACTTTTTGGCCTTTTGTTGACACGCCTCCTGAGCAAATTTGGCTTGATGAGACTCCATGTCATCAAAGTTAAGACTTAGTTTCTCCAGCAGATAAGCACTCTCACTATCCCCATCTTGCAGTGGCACGTGACTTTTTGATTTTGACGAGCCCATGTCCTCATCAACCTCTTCGATAACCAAAACCCGTTTGCTTGTTAAGGACACACCATCCGATGAGGATAAGCTGCGGTGGCTGGAGTGAGCCGACACTCCACGGGGCCGATAAGGTGGGAAAGAAACATGGGTAATGGGTCGAGTTGGTGGTACTGCGGCAGCACTGCACTGGCCACTTTTGGACTTGTCACTAAACTTGGAAAGCCAACTAGTGCGGTTGTTCCGTTTTGTAGTCAGGCTGGTGTGACTACGACTTTGACGGGAGGCGCTGGAAAGTTTAATCAAGTTTGTTAAGGAATTTGTCCTGCTGGCGGATGGAGGGATGGTCCTGCTATTGCGCTTGTTTGTCTTTCGGGACTGCTTCCGCTTGGACATTTTGAAATCTAGTATAACCCTTGACAAGGGCATTCCCATGCGTTTATGAAACCGACATGCATTTGAGTAGGAAGATTTGGACAGGGTAAAGACGACTCTCAACTTTGAATTTTAAAAACTTTACATGGGAATCGTCTATTTTACCTAGAAATGTAGAAACGTAAACACATGATTGATTACATGATTGTTTAAGGTTCTCATCAAATTTCAAAATTGACTTCGGAAATGGAGGGACACGTCACTCCAATTTTACCAGCATTTTGTTTTACTAACAACGCATCTTTCCCCAGCAACGCTAGTTTCCTACAACTTTTAGCTGTACCGACGTGGCTGGAGAACTGCGTTTTTTCATATTCTAGAAACCTTAGCACGCTAATTAATGCTTGGTTTAAATGTAAAGGGACGCACAATTAAACTTTGAACTTTCCTCTATCGAGGCCATATCCTCTCGTATTTTTAGAACGCATAGTTTACGAGATACATGCGATTAAAATTCGCTAACTCGTGTCTCCAAAGGCATACCCCAGAGAAAAAGAGCCGTAGAATGAGAATGGATAAACATATAACCATGAATGGGGTAGGCCTTTGTAGCTCAAACATCGGTCTATCGTTTGGTACAACTTTCATAATTTTTGAAGTTGCGGCTTTTACGCTAAGGTTTCTAGAATGTGAACGTTGCCCATTGCATAAAGATAACATGGTATATGTGGTTGTTGTCGTGATTTACAGTGAGTCTTAATTATTATTTTCTGCATTTTTTGTATGATGGGGTATTTCCAAACTTTTCTCCATCATGTACATCAATAAGGGTTCCATGTCGCTAGACTACGTTTTCCGAATGGCCAAGAATGAAATGACATGCCATTATCGAAGGATGCTAGTTTTGGGGTGACGTGAATATTTCCGTGTGGGACATGGTATGATCCAAGGGTAAACTTCAAAAATTTTCATTTCATTTGTTGCAATTGAAGCTCATGGTTTCATTCTTCAAATTCAAAAGACTGAAATGAACGAACAAGCAAAACTTATTGCTATCTATTTAATTTATATACCCGTTTTGATTTCGCTCGTTTTCACTAACCACATTTCTCAGTCCTAATCCCATAATATACATGAAATATTAATGACACAAACGCAATGTCTGTACATTCTCCATTTCTTCTCTAAGTTTATCACTTTTTTTCGGAGCCCGTGAAACAAAAACTCGTTTTGGGCAAAAACCAGTAGAACAATTTAGAGAAACTAGGGACAATGGATCTTTTTTTCACAAATGGAATCCATTTTTCATGGAATATTTAAGTGCACGGATGGTAATCTCAATTCAATAAGTTTGAAAATAGATGCGTGGGCTGAAACTTATCCTGTCTTTTCGTTTTCTATCTTTGGTAGTTGGTAGAAAGAAACCTAATACATGATATATGCTGTTTTAATCAAATGTAGCTATAAGGGAAGAAGGAGAATTACCATATTATTGAAAACTACTAACTGAGACTTAAAGTGCGTATGCCTACTAAATTAGCTATCAAGCAAAGAACAAAGAACGCTATGAAACTAAAACCATGAGAAGAGTAAAGAAAGGACAACCACGAGAATAAATTACGTTTGTTTAAATGTATTTATGCAGCTTTCATTTCGACAAGTTTTGAAAAAATTTTCATTATTGCATAATTATATGTAAGAAACCATCATATTTTTTTCTATACACATTCAATCATTCATTTTCTATATTGAATACACATTCTCTCACATGAATGTTTGTTTATCGGTAATTGAACAGCCACATTTGAATTAATACAACAATCCAATGCCAGTTTGCTTTCACTCCAACAGTCCCATTCTTTCTTCTTTTTAGTTCCTGCTCCAGCTTTTCCCATTCATCCACCGAATTTTTATGAAATCCATCATGCCCCAAGAACAAATGATTCCTTGGCTGATCGTAAATTGGAACCCGAACCTCCTCAATTCTCGACTTTTCCGTGTCTTCCGAAGAAATATCCACCTCAAACCGGGGATCATGAACTTGTGGTGCAGTGAACCTAATATCCTCATCCCGATCAAAAGATGTTGGAACCCGGGTCAGAATTTCAATTTGTCTTTTCGTCATTTGAATCGGTTTCTTAAAAACAATCACATTCTGCGCTCGAAAACAGGGTGGCACTGGAGAGCTGCCTTCGTAGTAAAAGTAGCCCCCGTCAGTTGGAAGTAGCCAGCTTACTTGAAACGACATTTCAATCTTTACTTTTTCAGGACTTTGCTTATCATATTCGGTTATTAATGGTTCGGGCACTTGCATGCCTCCCAGTTCCGGAATGTTACGCTTGGCTTTCTGCCAGGGCATTTGTCTATTTACAAAAGCCTCATAAATTTGACCTCGGTTGTACTTCATTCCATTTTGTTCATCCCCGTGCCTCAAGTACAAAAGAACCTCTTGCATTCTAATCAAGCTGTCATACTCAAATTTAGACGCAATATTGTTAATTTGTTCTAGCAGTTGACCCCTAATATTTAGATACTTTTCTGCTTTAATGAATTGTTGAAGAAACTCGTGAATTCCATCCACAATCTGAAGCTTTTGATTATCATCTTTGTAGTTGGGTACCTCATGACCAGGAAGGTAGGGATGCCACTGGGGAGCAGTGCCATGAAAATGGTTATACACGTCGAGATTCAGTTCCTCCCTGGCCTTCCTTTCCTCTGTGAACCTTAACATCATCTCGTACTTTTTCTCCAAAGTCCAGTCAGTATTGCAATAAGTATTGTTACATCCTTCGTTTTCTCTATGCAATGGGGTAAATTTTGCAAGAAAATGCTCGCAAACTTTAACGATCAAGTCGACAAAGGCGTCCATGTGGGCTCCTGTAGGGACCTGACTCACGTTTATAAATTTATCAAAATCAAATAAATCAAAATAATTTTTCCAATTTCGAATATAAAAATCGGTATATTGTCGGCAACTGAATGGCTTTATATTTTCATCGTCAAAATCTCTGTAAGTTTTGGCGAAAATCACATAATTCAGCATTTGGTATTCCGTGAAATTAGTGGGTATTAGGTCGTTTCCCTCTCGAGCGAAAAAATCTGTAAGGTACTGATAACGGGCTTTGTAGGCAGTGTCTGTACGTTCAAAGTCCTCAATCAGCAAAAACAATTCGGCTGCTAGCGCCTCCATTTTCTCAAAGGGGTCTACAAACCTGGTTAAAAGTGCCTCTTCCAACACCGATCTATCCAAAGACTCTTGCAAAATGCGTTCTTTCCTTTTAACATGATTCCCAGTATCATATACATCGTAGTAGGTAGAAGGTTTGAGATGGTGAAAAAGGCGTTCACGTCTTATCATCCCCTTTTTCCTGTCCAGAAACCGACGTTCCTTTATATACAGCTTGTTTTCAATCGCACTGATTATTGGAGTAACCTGCCGATTGTCCCTATCCGATTCCTCCACAAATACAACCAGAATAGTGGCAAAATTGAGAGAAGGCACCGTTTCGTCCAAAAAGTACATGTAGATTTCCAGTGGATACGTTTTCCCATCAATTTGGTGAGAGGTTCGAAAAGGCTCGTGTACATCCCCTGGATAACCGCCGAGAAACACGGCCTCGTAGAACTTGCGTTCGTTGATTGAACCGCCATTTAGAATTGTTAGAAAGCTCTCCGGGTCCTCGATCATAAAATGGTCCTTGACATAATTCAGGTCCTGGCCTTCTCCAAATCTTTCTGCGCTGAGAACTAAGGCCCTTACTCGACCAAGTACAGGATACACAATGCATTCGGAGTCTTCTCCGTGGAGGCATTCCTTGTTTCGTTGAAATCCGTAGGAAACGCTGTAGTAATTACGGAGAGCTGCAATAATATTCCAAGAAATCCATCAATTAATTAAAACCTCAAAAACTGTAACCAAAAATTTAGTTGTGAAATTTTACCCGGGTAGTTGTATACGTGAAGGGTAACATTTTCAGGTGCCCTAATTGTCTGACTCGTGGAAAATCTTATTGGAGACAGCAGCTCTTTCCGAGTTCGTAAACTGTCCCTGTTTTCAAGCACCCAGGGTTCACGGAATATGTCGAAACTGTAGCTGCAAGTGTAACGATAAGA
This sequence comes from Entomobrya proxima, assembly GCA_029691765.1. Lineage (NCBI taxonomy): Eukaryota > Metazoa > Arthropoda > Collembola > Entomobryomorpha > Entomobryidae > Entomobrya > Entomobrya proxima. The sequence continues at coordinate 7,954,432 of CM056169.1, forward strand.
ACTTGACCACTCGGAAGTATCTTCCATGGACGTAAACGAGTACCAGTCATCCCGAAGTGAGCTACCAAGTCCAGCAATACAAATCACCAGGAGGAGGATCATGGGCAGCTCCTGCGACCCATTGGCTTTTGCTGACATCACCTAACTAATCTTTAATCGCAGAATAATAATTAACTCTGAATCTTAATTGTTCGTAATTCCTAGCTAATGAATCATTCACTTTGTTTTTTGAAGAGAAAGTAAAACAACGAAGAAAGCATATAAAAACTTGCGTTGAAAAACACGTGACATGTGTTTGCTTCGGGGGATGAAACGCGTGCGGTACGCGTTTCCTCTGCTTTTCTGTCTGATTTTTAATAAATGAATCTTTCCTTGGCATTTTTTTTCTGTAAAAAGAAAGGACGACGATCTTTCTTCCTTCCTGTGTTGTAGTAGTACAGTACACAGCCGCTTTTGCGCTTGTTGTTGGGTGAAAGCGGCGGAAAGAAAGAAACTTATGGCTGCAGGTCAACAACAAAAGAAAGTGAAAGCAGCTGCGGAATGTCATTCATTTCCTTTTGTGCTCAAATGATGAAGACAAAATGCTTTGTCATAGTCTTCCTCTCTTTCTTCTTGTTTAAGATCGCAGCATTAGAAGATGACGATGATGAGGAAAAGGGTGGACGCGCATCGTAAAATGCAAGGATTCATTTATCCACGAAAAATTGCTCTCTAGTCACTAGTCGCATTTTCATCCAATCTTATAGAATCCAACCAAACCCAGCAGTCTAGTCAACTTTGCCGGTGGCAATTGAATGTCATGTTTTATGAAATCTTCACAAGACCAGGAACGACGACATGGCACACGCGAAAGAAAAAGCTGTAGAGAGAGATCGCCGATTTTTAGAGAGAGAAAGTGCCTGGAGTTGTGGAAGAAACGGGAAAATTGTGTGTATATTTCATACTGATCTTGGAGAAAGTGGAAAGATGAAGCGAATGAGAGAAAGCTGGAGAAAAGCATTACAATAAAAATATATAGTAATAATCTGTCGTGTGTGTGCCTGTGCGTATGCGGTGGTGTTCCAAGACTTTTCATTTCTTCACGATTATCATTAGAAATGCGTGCTTCTAGGAAAACTTATTGCTGCCATTAATATCATTATTACTGCTACGGTGTGTAACCATTTGGGAAACCAGAGAAAACTCTTTCCTGAATCCTGACAGAGGAAGAACTGCACACAATGATATTCTGGAGAACACTAGATTGCAGAGAGGGTCAAAGAGAAATGTGTAGACGCTGTCTGTCTATATGTGCAGCAAACAATTGCATTTTCCTAGCCATATATTAATGACATTGGTGAAAATCGTAGATTTGCTGTTGCTGATTAGCAGAACAGGAAAAAGTTTGAGATTTTCTGTGAATAGCAGAGGAATCTCTCTGGAAAGCTTGAAGGATGTGGTGTGAGGAGTGGTGATGTGAAGCAACCTTGTTGAGTAAAGATGATGGAAAGCTGTTATAAATATATCTACACTTTAGTGCAGGTTATGCTGGCATTGTACAATAAAAGCATTGAGCAGAACAATAATATACAATGTTATACTTGGAAGGAGAATAAGATTTGAGCAACTTGCTTAATTGAGTTTTCCTCATTTCCTCTTTCACACACAACTTTCCGCTGAAGTATAGAAGTGCAAGTGGTATCACAAAAGATAGGGAGTGAAAGCCTGGTATGCTCTTTACGGCTTCCCTGTTCCAAGTTTTCAACATTATTAGTGTGCTCTTCTTACATTTCCAGACTTCTCTGCAACATGATCATCGTCAACCTCATCATTTTCTCTCGATGATATAAATGCGCGTATAATAATATAATGCAGCAGAAGAGAGAACTGGAGGAGGAGAGTTTTTGTAATGGGAACATAAAAGAAAGTGTATTAACAAAACGGAAGAAAAGTGGAAGTGATTTTGATTGTGATGATGTGAAATGAAGGCGGAAACTTTTTCAGTTTGCTTGCAAGCAGGAAAAAAAAGTTGGTACAAAATATATATGTATTTTATTCACAACCAACCACAGTCTTTCTGCTTCATTTAATCTAATACGCTTTGTTTTCATTGGAATTTGGAATTGGAGAAAGAAACCTTTCTTTTAGTGGGTTTGTAATTAGCACGGTTGGAAAGTAGATTGCGGTTGTGTCATAACGTTTTAGTATAAAATTGCCTAATGAATACGATTATGATGGTTGAGTATACGGCTCTTGAGGGAGGAAAAGAAGTGGAAATTTAATTGGAGTGTGATTATATTGATTACCGCATTTATTCATAGGATTATGAATATGCTCGTATCGTCAGAGTTTAGAAAATGGATCTTTTTGTGATTGTATTGTAAAGTTTGGAAATAAAAGTTAAAGGTAGCAATTAATCACTTTCTTTGATTTGCATGCATATTGGCATCACTAGTAAGATGAAGCACTACTAACATGATTTCAAATTAAATGAAAATTGATAGATTTGAATCAAATGAAATATGAAGGGTTTGACGAGTTTGTGCAGAAAATTTGTGATATATGGTTTTGCACGATTTTACCTACGAACCGTAGTTTAACCTGTGCAATGCAATGCTGAATGCAAAGTTTTATGTGATGTAGATTTAAAGCCGTCGTTGTAAAGTTCCATTTGCATAAGAATATAATATGTTCCATATAGGAAACTAAATGAACCTTGTCAATAACACTATAATGAGTTTTCACTCATCACGTTTCCCTCTGTCGTAAACTGGAAAAAGGATGCGACACAGACTACAGAGGAAAGAGTTTAAATTAATTATTCATTTTCCATCACACTTTACGTCTTATTTGATACTTCAAAGAGAAATTAAAGAAACCTAAGAGAGTCTTTTTTATGGTTTTTATGCATTGCCTTCAACAAGGAAGCACTGCATAGTACACGTGCAGCAACCATAGGGGCTTTACTTACATGAGGGGAAGTGTATTGCATACTAGAAGTAAACTTAATATGCTACTTTACAGCCCACGTCGTCAAGTTTCCCCGCATAATTGTTGATCTATAAAACAAGCAGAGGTTTTGCAAACATATAGTCTGTCTTGTTTCCGCTGAGAGTAAGTCCGAAAAATCTCTACGTTATCCCGTTTAAATACCAGAGGGTACTACTGCGGAGAATTGTCTAGTACTATTATTTCAGCGAAGCACCTCTTGAAATATTAAAACGCTTTGTTTGGAAGGACCATCATCAACTCTTAAAGTGTATTGCATTGTAGATTGCAAGTGCTTACATTTCAATCCCTGGGCTTAATATTCATAACTAAATGATATAGCTTCCGTTTCTATTGTAGAGGGTTCTATAATATTCAATTTCCCAAAAAGTTGCCTTAAATTTGTTCAATCGACAGTTATGCCCAATTCACTTCAACTTTCCTTTAGCAATATTAAAGTTTTGCTGTTCCAATAAAAATGAGATGAGCTGTCGTTTAATTCATGATTCTCTGAAGAGCAAAACACATGAAGGCTAACACACACGCATGATAATATCCACAAGTGTGAAAATCATATAAAAAGGAAACATTGAAAGAAACAGCGTTATTCCCATTGTCTCAAACTTCTTGCATTGACAATGTTAAACTATCGAAAACTGATAAAATTGAATTGAAAGTCTTGACAGGCGACAAGAGTAGAAACCCGGCCCGAAATAAAAATGCAAACATGAAAAGGGACAAAAAAAGATGCACGTCTCCCCAGGCAGATATGATTCTTTTGAAATGTTCGTTTTGTTCCGAATCCGATATGCTTTCTACTCTGAACACTATCAAAACAAACGACACAACAGTTCAGAGAGTGCACAACAGTGCATCCTACATCCTTTTTTATATATTCCAATTGAAAAAGTGCATTCAACAAGCAATGTATTCAATCTCTCTCTAGCCAGGTTTCAAATATGCCATACAATCTGTGTATTGCAATTCAATAACACTTTTTTCTTTCAAAGATGATGACACTTTTTTCATATTGCCTTTTCTTTCTTTTTGGGTATTAGTGCATTAGACACTTTTCTCAAAGTTTTTTCTTACAAAAAGAGAAAAGAAATGCAGCTTGACAAAAAACAAGAAGAAGTGCAATCCACTCCAAAAGTAAAACTTGTTGTCGTGTGTTAGCCAGAAAACCGAGATATTATTGAGAAGCGTTCTGGAATGGAATGATGACGAGGAGGATACAACACCGAAGCATGACTTTCTTGGGAAGGGTGGGTAGTGGTGGCGGTGCGGTGTGGGAATGAAAAAGGGAATCACTATCTGTTCAATTCAATAGCGTACCGAATCATATCGTTGTATTTTCTAACGGGATGTTTTTCCTTTTTCAATGTAATGTAACGACATAGTACTTTCGTTACTTATTCAGGGAAAAAGTGCAGCGTAACTGCACCAAAAATGACACAACTTGTACTGTAACGGGAAAACTATTGCATTTTTGGTTGTCTTAAAAAAATTTCATACGTATTTTACTAGTCTCCGTGTACAAAAAGGATAGACACCCAGAAGAGACGAGCACTCTGGATATTATTTTGTGGATAAGTGTATATTCGGCATCTTTTTGTGCTTTTTATACACACTGATATTTACACTATTTGTCTCGTTTCGGATTACATATTCTTCCACCCTCCATCTCAGCCTTTTTTCTTCTCTTTCTTGTTCTCCATGCCTTACATTCTCCCCGAAGGATCTTTCATTTCTTATTGACATTGCAAGACAGAGGGTTTGTTTCCTCTAGTCCGCCTTTTGTACGGAAAAAGGAAGGGAGAAAATATCTCATCATTTTTTTCTCTCTTTGCTGCTGCTTTCTGCATCTTTTCTGGATAACCTTGTGCATATAGTATAAATGCAGCTTGTAGCTTTATTATTAGTGCGTAAAATAAAAATGTACGTACGTATAAGAATGAACAAGAAGGAACAAAAAAGCAATACAATTTAATGTAATATGTGTGTAGTCTTTTGTATGAAATACTGCAACGCATCCTCCTTCTTCATGCACTTTTACAAGAGAATTCTGCCTTTTGAATCAGACTATTCGATAAAAGCCAGATAATATTGTAAAGTATAACACACAGACAAAGAGAAAGCAGTCAACGAAATAGGAATTGCTCTGAAGACAGACATATCGTATGTATTCCTGCTGCTGAATGAGATTTCGCGTACAGATTTTTCTCTGAGATTTGGAAAAAAATAGGAATTCCTTCGTCTACAGTAGCAGCGGTAGCAGTCAATATATTTTTTGGGGATAAAAAGAGGCAGGAGAAAGTTTCCTTTTTATCAAAGATATGTTGATTCTCCTTGATCTTTTCTTGTTGTTCCAAACGCACAAGTTTTTTAAGGACTGTTCTCGCCTCTGTTTTTTGCTCCTGCAAAGATTTTTTAAAGAAAAGGTCTTCCTGTCCGACACGGTATGACTTTTTGTAAAAATCCTTGTATGCGTATAGATGCGTAAAGTAACGAAAATAACTAAAACAGTTCCGGTAGCGATACAAAGAAAAAACGCAATTTTCAACGTTGATACAACTGCAATTGTAAAAAATGTTACTTTATATCTCACACTTTCAAATGTTCTTATGAGCTTGCACATGAGATGAAAGTGCGGGTTTAAAGAGGTTTAGGTTTATTACGTATGAAGGAGAAAGGGGAAGAATGAAGAACAAAAGGCAATGAATTTGTATTGACACTTTGAAACAAATATATGTTCCTTGCTTCATGCATGTATGTAGCACACAATCAAGCGCTGTGAAGCAATGAAATTGCTTATATTTTGAAAGCACTTATGAGTCGAAATTCATCATTCTCTGCGCATATTGCAATGTCAACCTCATCCTTCCGTCGCCTCCTTATCCGTCTCCAAGGTAGTGAGGACGCATTGTTCACGCATTGGTATTCGTCATTTTTTGCATTTCTCTCAAGAATTTTCAACACTCTGCAAGCGCTTATTGCAACTTTCATATTCTCGCTCAGCGCATACATGCAGTTCCGATTCGTGAAATTTTCTCCTATCTATTATTCAAAGCACAGACCAAACACTTTCGGATTCCCCATCGGAGTAGAATAGTGTTATCTTTCTTCATATTTGTACTAAAATATGATGATTGCGTGTTTTGTTATAATGGCACCCGCTTGTCGGCTTTCTCCGCGTCTTGCCCTTGTGCTTATCACCGCCGCTTGGGCTTCCATGATATCCCCCGTGTCTTGTATTCTGGAGTCAATGTGCTTCTCCCCTGGCTATTACGGCATCAACCCCGGGAGTACAGGAGGTAGCCATGGACCAAGAGACACTGGATGGAACAGACTGTATCCCACTAGTTATTCATGGGCGCATAGCTTTTGGGTTGTTTCCAGCTCAGACGGAACTCGGACCTCCCCCCAGCTTAGAACGGATGTAAACTTTGTAAAAAATACAGACACCGTTATTTTGGATGGCTGGGTTCACCTTGAATTTGTAAAGATCCCCTCCGTTATACACTACTTTGCGGTGTGGGCAGTCAACGAGCGCAACGAGGCTTACGGCGAGTTTGTTCGCATGTCCGACAAAAATAAATTCAAGTGTGGTTCATCAACTATTGATTCCGGTAACTGATAAGTGACTTTATTAATGAATTCAAATGCACATACCTAATATGTATTGCATTGTAAAATGGTTATTTTAATTTTAATTTTTCAGTTATGCAAGAGAAAAAGAATTTCTTCAGTTGTTCTGCCGGTCCCGCAAATGCTGCTTCGGTATAAAGTATTCTGTAAAACATAAAAAAGTAGCTTAAATTAAATCTATAATCCAAAAACGTGATTTCAGGTTCCCAACATGTACGTGTATGCCCACCTTGACACTTCAAGGCTAGATACTAATGGAGTCGTAATGGCTAGACCTTATGACGAAGATCGCAGTCTGAAGAAGAATCGGTTAAACCTACTGTGGCGCACTCCAGCACAGACTTGGTGTCAACGACCCGAAAAATTTCGGTTTATGTATGTAAAAAATTCACCTTTCCTAAGAATTAAGGTGACCACTCAAGTCACTTTTCTTTGGTTCACCAGGATCGCCCACTCCGGAGAAAAGTGGTGGGAAGATAAATGGTGCGGAAACTGGACTATATCAGCGATTCCGTCTGGATACGACATGGATAGGGCTGGAGAATGGGGTCCCATCCTAGATGTTACCGAGTGGATATACCCCAAGTTTTACGGACATGCTTCCAGGCACGACCTTGAGGGAGACAAGGTATCACTAAGCTGTGCTGGTGGTTTACAGGGCTCAAAGAATTGGGTACAAAAATTGGAGTCTGGAAATCTTGACTCCGTTTATGTAAGTCCAGCCTTATGGCAGCCTGCTTTACCCGGTTCTAGTAAGCAGCCACCGGACTGGATTCACAGCGCAGTCATAGCACGTTCCACTTGCCAAGCTCAACGGCCAGACTATTCGAACTATGACGAACCTTTCGGTGGCAGATGCGCTGTGGTTACCGGAAGACATTATGTAAGCGGTCAAAAGGAAAATCAGATGAAGTGTTCAGATAGTGCGAGTACAGTGGGACAGAGCGAGTTCAAGATTGAATACACTGACCACTTGAACAACTTCAAGGAAAGACTTTTAAGTAATCCTGAGAACTGTGAGTGTCAACTTGTGGTCTTTGGTCCTCCAATACAATACTCCCGTTTGCTGCCCATCTTTTATCCGATTAACCGAGCTGGGAGGGTTAAAACGCTGCGCGAACTTGAAGATGAGGCTCCAATCTTTCTGGAGGAAAAATGCGATCAAAGTAAAATGAGCCCTAAGGAGCAGGCCAGAGGTGGAATTTGCGTGCATACCAAGGTGGGCACTTTGGTTTACGGGGTTCGTCAGTGGCATGGAGTGACTAGTCTGTGCGTCACCCTTTTGATTACCCCCTCGTCCATTTTTGTGGCAAGGTATTACAAGGGAGGGTTTATGCTGGTGGAAGGGCGAGTGCCCCTCAGGGGATGGTACATGGTAAGTGAAAGTATTACTAGCCACAAGTGAAGGCAAAATGACGATTTGCTATTTTTGCATTTTTTCTTTAGGCCCACATAATGCTTGCGTTTCCGGCGATATGGATGTACGCCAGTGGTTTTGCCACGCTGTCCCGACAGAAGGACGTACTGGGCTACAGTCTCACTGGGGCAGCCAGGATGCATCGTATTCTGGGAATGGTGACATGTCTTCACATCCCGTTCCAGTTTCTCACTGGCTTTCTCCGTCCCATTGGTATGCGCAGTAGGAAGGTGGTAATTTTTCTGCACTGGTTGGGTGGAATCATGCAGCACCTTATGGAACGTAAGAGTTCAAAAATATTTTTAGTTCATGTTAAGACTTTCTTCAAGTTTGCAATTTTATATTGTAGTGGCCCTCTGTGTTTTGGTGAGCCACATTCCCGCATCCCCGACACAGAGCAAGAGCCTCTACAGTCCAGAGTTCGGAACGCTCTTGTCTTCTATCGTGTCTTGCTTGATACTGGGGTGGTTTGTCTTCAGTGCGCTAGTCCATATCGGTATAATGATTCGCATTAAACAGGACGATTGTCGATTGGGAGTGGGTGCCAGATCAGTGTTCCCAATAATCATACCACTACTGAACGTGGTCAAGCGGGAGGATGTTGAGTTGGGACGAGTTGAGGTTTGTACCAACTCAAGATAACTAACCAGCTTACAGCTTAACGTTACGATCTAATTTTTTTTTTTCAGAGAGACCATTATCTACGGAAAGGTGCACTTTTCCTGTATGTCTTTGTGTCCATTTTAGTGTACACTGTGTGCGTTGTTTCGCTCTACCAGCGACTTCACGACAAGCTGTACTATGGGTATGGACCAATGACCTGCACTCACGGTTCGGATGGAGCGGTTATCAATTCAACTAATTCATCAGAAGGGATATTTTGTCGCACTCTCGGAATCTGAGCTAGTTTATTAGGTCGTGCTACCTTGATTGAATCAAGTTGATTCATTGTCTGCAAACGATATTATTATACCTGTAAGGATATATCTATAATGATCAACGACAATACAATAAAACCTGAAACTATTTTTGTTTTCATTCAGAGAACTACTTTGTAGCTTAATTAATTTATTCAGGTTTAATTATTTTTCATTTAATTGAAAGAATCCCAGTTCACCATCTTCTTAGCTTTTGTAATTTTAGCTTCCAAAGCACTAATAGCTCTGCTCATTCTGTATACACCATCATTTGATCTTGATATTACAGCTTCAAATCAACACTAATTCTCTGTGAATCGGTGAAAGCAAAATACAAAATGATCTGGTACATGTATACCTACGCTCGCAATAATAAAAAAGGAAAGAGGCATGCCACTGATCTCTTGTCGTATAATCATGTTTCCTTTTATGGGTCGTTGTTTTATCTAAATGGTCCTTTCCTCAAGCAATTGAAGCTCATAAAAGCATGTCATTGTTATGCAGATTAAATTACACTGTACTTCCCGACCGCTTTTTCTCTTCCCTTTTCCCCTTTTTGCCAAACACGTATAGCTCGTACTTGCTGAAATTATTGCCGTTAAGTCATAGTCCATAGTCATACTCTCAGGCATACCATTGCATTGCGCATATTGTACGTATTATTGCATTGCATTTTTTCGTTAAACCGCTTTCTCCATTTTTTGCTGTGAACGCATCTCTCTTTTTACAGTTCTGAATAAATATTGCGGGTAATATCAGTATCCTATTATTTCCAGAGAGAGGTTTTTCGTCCTTTTTCTCAGAATGCTTCTTGGAATGCGACAATACCACAAAAATACTTGGGCAATATACATATTATTCTTACCCCGTTGTGAGTAACTACATTACTTGTATTACTTCACATTATTAAGCATTTTTTGTGTCCCTTTCCTGTACTTTGAAAGCAATCGTAAGAAAACGGTTACTCTTTCAGATTGAGAACGACAGTAGAGTTTTTGCGGCTATCTTGCTATCTTTCGGAATGCTATTAGCCATACATACTTGGTCTTCGTACAATTTTCCGTATTTCTTGTTTCACCAGAAACAATTCAACCCTGCACGCATCTTTGTTCAGATTCATAGATCCAATTCTCTCTTTCTTGGGTTGCAAGTATGGAAAAGGGAAATTGGGAAAAACAGAGACTTTTCCCAGCTTTCTCTTAGGATTCATTCGTTTGATAAATGTCCAAGATTTCATTCATTCCCCGCTATAAATTTTTCCCTACAGTGAAAATCATACAAAAGATGGCAAATTGGCTAGAGTTTCTTCAGCAAATGCAGAGACAGAGAGAGACAGCAAACTAAAGCATGAATAATATTACGTTTCTCGAGTCATTTTTTATCTTTATTAACAAACTGCTAAACTCTAGTGTGCACTTTACTTGCTAATAATAATATTTACTATTGACTGCAAGCTCAATCCCTGCTATTATTTCCTGATGACGGGTGAAATCATATAATATTTTGTCATTTGATTATACAAAGTATCAAATTGCTTCAATTGGTACTCCATTTATCTGTTTAGTAATAATCATCCCGTACAATAATACTTGACAAGTGAGAGTGTGTTCTTGCATAAATGGGTTGGGGAACCGTTCATACATTATAGCATTTGCCCTCAACACAAACATATAATCTCCCAATATACTTAATAAAATGAGAAGAGATAATATTACATTTGATAAAGTGAAGAAGGGGACATCCCGCAAAAAAAAACACGATGACGGTATAATATGCAGCAATAATATTACACACATAAATATTATCAAGATTACCGTTGGGATTTGAGACACGTGTTTGTCTGCCGTAAGCTGTCATATTGCAGCAACCAGGAATATCAAGTGGAAAACCAGAAATGAAATGCTGAAGCAACAGCAGCACTGGTCTCTGGTAACTGGTTTCATTGGCAAAAGAGAAAGGAATTAAGTTGTCTCATTGCATAGCAGAGAGAGTGTGTAAAATACACACACGAAAGTTTGTATTTTCCTTTAGCATCATATCATATCACAACCAAACACTCATTTTCTCTTCCGTCATATCATTCCCGTTTCTAGTGCGTTTTGCTGGGAAAGTCAGAGTGAAAACGGCAAACGAATGCAGATTTTCCCATCCCGGCCCAGCAAGCAGCTGTCAGCATCAGCATTTGGGCTTAAAAGGGCTTTACTTTTATTTTCTATTCCCGGGGCTGTGATGGGATGTATAAAGCTGGTTGGTGTTCTTACACAATACCTCTCCGCCATGATCATGATCATTGCACTTAATTACTCATCAAAATAATAATACGCTATTCAATCTCCATTCAGCCATAATTCTTCAAGTGAAAGCCTGCCGGCAAGAACCTACTCTAGTGTGTGGTATCATTCATGATGATCAGTATATGTTGAAGATGATATTAATGGCAGAGAAGGGAGATTCTGGTTGGCAGCAAAATGTCGAAGATTATGCGTAAATATAACCTGCCCACGTTGAATGTGAGTATATACCTTGTTATGTGCTAATCAGCAAAATATTATAGAAAACTTTGCATTAACATGCTGTTAGTATCTCCTCATCTTCCCAGGAGCACAATTCAAAATCACAACGAGATATCATTTACTTTTCCTAACAAAAACAAAAGTGATTGCGTATGAGTATGAAAATTACATAACATATCAAATAATACGCAATCTATTGGGAAAAGTTTAGGAAATAGAGAGAAAGTTGTGAAAGGTATCATATGCATCGGATAATGTTAAAAGGGCAAAAGCAAGCTGGCTTAATTTATTACTTTACAAGTGTAAACCTTAAACGAATTTTGCATACCTAGTTAAGCAGCTCTTGCTATCAAGGTAATTGAAGTAGAGTTTGAATAGAGAATTTGTACAAGGTTGATGAACAAGCTGGCGTTTTTAAACAAACCTTTTCTTGTTTCATTTATATTTTATTCCTCATTTCTCTGGTCTCTGATGACCAGCTTAGAGGGATAATGATCTCTGAGAATTTATCATGCTGAGTAGGTACAGAAAGGGGAAATGACTAGTGTACAAACCAAGTGATGTGCAACTCTATCCTTTCAATTCGCAGCAAACTAAAAACATGACAAATTGAGGGTCAACTACCTTACAATAGATTAATCCTTCATTTCACCCCCTGATGATATGTTGCTGCTGAGCAAGATATACTGGGGAAACCGGAGGGTTCTTATGTGTCTCTTTCTGATGAGAGTGAAAGTTGGGCTTGGATATTATTCTACATAATTCACACACAGTGTTTAAGCATTGATTATAGTAGCTGTAGTGAAAATCTGTATAGCTACGCAAGAGAGTAAAATGCTTCCAGAGAAAAGTTAAATACAGACGCAGCAGGAGCATTACTGCCATGTACTATGCACACCAAACAAAAAGCAAAAAGACTAGCGTATTTTACCCGTTATCTATAGACCGGGATGAGAGGCTTAATTGGACTGTGAATATGAAACTTAACATACAACATATGGATTTTAGGGAAAAGGCAATGGAGAAACTTAATGCGGAAGTGAAAGCATTTTAGAGTTCCAAATTACTGTAGTAGAGCCTAGGCATGGGGTCTCTAAATGTCAAAATGTAAAAGTACATGGTTGCAGATGCATTTTCTAGTAGTGTTTGTCTCAAATTTCAGATTCCATTAAAGATGCACCTTGTTAACTTCAACTTTTCTATGTTTAAATAGAATTTATGAAAATTTCTTGTGTAAAGCTAAAGGCATGGTGCACTGCACTAGTATAATATGCAGATATAGAAAGTTTTTAGACAAGGAATCTGAAAATCTCTACATGGCGTTTGTTGTAAATCTCTGGCCAAAATACTCTGCTATGTACGTGCCCGCTTTCACTTTGAGGATTTTCTGTAAAGGTCCATAATAAAGGATTTGTTTGTTAGTGTTGGTTTTACGCATTTTCCTTAAGATAAATGGACATTTTTGTTATTGGCTATATAAAAAAGGTATTCTTTTTCGTGCTTCTTACTCAATCAGATATGCTGGTTGTGATCATGTTCTGTAACACCAAACATGTCATCAAGATAAAAACCCATCATTTACTCAAGCCTCACACTCTCTCTCATTGTTTAGTAGAAACTTTATATATTCACACTCTCCAAGATTGTCTTCTTAAGCCGGCAATAATGTTGGATCAACAATAACGGTGTGAAGAAATGCTTCTGGAGAATATGAAAGCCATGAAAGCAAGTGTGGCTTCTAGCTAAAATTATCGTCAGTATGTGCGTTCTAGAAATGAAAGTGACAACGTGTGTATATATCTAAAAGATGTAACTAAATATTATGTAGTAGCATGAAAAGAAAAAATGGTAAAGTCTAAATCTCCCCATCGAATGCATCGTCATGCATGAGTAGAATAAGAGAGACCAAGAAAAGTATTTCACTTCTCTGCTTTCGTCTTGTATTTCACTCAAAAGCAGAGAGAGGTATTGAATTTATTGTACTGAACACATTTTCATATATGAGCTCTCATTTTCATCATCTTCTTCTTAGTCACCACACTCATGAATGCGTGCAATCCTGCTGTTTGCAGAAAACGTTGAAATGTTCAATGCAAAAACATACACGTAATATCCCCTTTGGTAATATTATGAAAAGTTGAGAAGAAGTATTATGGCGTGATTTATCCAGTAGTGTAGTGCCAGTACTTTGCGGGTAGGAATCATCTAATTCCACTAAAAGTGTTTTCAAAAGTCTTTACTCTTCTGCTGAGTAACAAAAACTTTGACTAGTTTTATGCCATTCAAATCAAGGAATGAGAGGAGAAATAAGATGGAGGAGACAAACTGTAAAGAAACGTAAGGGATCAAGATAGTGGGGGTGGGATATATGATCATCATGATATTGATGGCAGCATTGAGAAGGACGATGATGATGAAACTAACCAAATGACTGAGACAGCAGTGCGTTTTCTCTCTGTGTATAAGTACGAGTGGAAAACGAGCCATGATGGGAAAGTCTTTTTGATATAGATAGAGATGTGCGGGGACAAAAACACGTTTTCTTCCGTTTTTAGCGGTGTGTCGTTGCCAGAGCTTTCCCCCGCATATATACGCAACACACAAGACAAGATCAGAGGCAGGAATAAACTTTTAAGCAGAAATAAAAGCTCTACGAGAGAGACTGACTAAAAGACAATTTCCCTCACATTTTAAGAGGAAAAAGAGGATATATAATGTGATATCTGCAGTGAATACAAAATTTGGGAATTGGTACAAAATATTTTGGAAGAAAATGAAAGTATATACCAAGAGACGTAGCATCGTCAACATTGTGTGAGGTTTTACTTTAAAGAAGATGTCCTTTCTTTGGTACGTGTGCTCTGAGGAAAGTGTACAGTTTACAGAGAGCTTTGTATGTATACACGTTGTTATTAATCAACCATGGATATCCTGATGCATGACGTGCCTTTTGACACAAAATGCTTTCTCCAAGGAATGTTTGGATGAATCATAAATATGATGGAAGGCAAGAAGAAGGAACGTGTGTAGCTTTTCTTTAGGTTCGCGTTTGTCACATCATTCAAGATTAGAGTGAGATACTAAATACACGGATTGAGAAGATGTGTCATCTTTATTATGTCTGTGATAATAATACTTTGTTGTAGTTTAAGATTCTGCTAGAGTGCTTATACATAAAAGTAAATATATTCTCTTTAAAACATCATGGCTCGTGTGAGAAAATATTCAGCAATTTTTGGATTGCATCCACCACGCTTTCAACTTTGCAAATTGCATTACATTTGGCACATTTCATTAATTACTTTGATCATGTGCGTTATTTATTGCGGACAATCAAAGCAAAGTAAAGAAATCTATTAGAGCTCACGCACATTGCACAATATCAAGAGAGGATTCTCCACACAAGTTAATGAATTAACTCAGGGAGCTTTTTCATCAACAAAGTACTCAGCTTTCTAAGTCGTTCAATTTAAATATCTAAGCGGTAGTGCTAGGACAAAGATGCTGACTCAATGTGCATGTATGCGTATTCATAAATTAGAAAGTTATATGAATGTCTGATGTACTTGCAGAAAACTACATATTCTATTCCCAATGGGCTGTCATTGTGACTTTCACTCGATACAAATTTTTCATTTTCATCTTAAGCTTATGTACACCCGTATAAAGTGGTGTTGCATCGTAATGAGGCATGCAATTGCATAACATATTCCACGGGTTTTTCAGACTCACCAAATCCACTTCCTTTTTCCTCTCTTTCTAAACCGGAATAATATTTTATTGCAGGATGAGTAATGCATTAGTGTATTACATTTTGTTGCAGCTATATTATATACACAAGTTGCATTAGAGAGATCGTGTAACGTGGAATGCGTGTGAATGTGAAGGCTTTATATACTCTCTCTCACTATTTCTCTCTGAGCCAACCCCAGGAATAATAAAACTGATGAGAGAAGTGCATTCTCTCTCGCTACATCATCTCTTTTAGTAAATTATGCATCCGAGATGAGCAAGGACAAAAGGACATTATATTTTGTCATCATCAGAGTTCCAAACTTTTTGGAAGGGATATAGAATATTAACCCCCCACGCACGCTACTCAAATAATTCAGGATTACACTTTGGGGAAAGTGCAATAATAGTAATGTTAACTAATACAATATATATTCCACGCGTTAGAATTCTACTTTCTTTAACTAACCAGCAGTTCATCTCATCATTTTGTCAGTGTCATTTAATTGTGCATTATGTACCAAAACGTTAGATCAACACTTCATTTGAATTTAAAAAATATTTAGAATATGGAAAATTGGAGAAATGGAACGAAATAGAATTGTTTTGTACTTGAATCACAGCCCATACATTGTGCTTGATAGACAAGGCTCATTTTCTCTATCCTAATCACCATCTACTATAGTTTAACAATAAGTGGCATTTTACTGTTAAAACGTCATAATTTTATCAGTTCCTCCAGACGGTATTAATTTATAAACATGTTACCAAACCACACATTATTTTTATTCCCGTCAAATATTTAACGTCTTCAGTACCAATCTTCTTCAACTTTCTCAATTATATATTGTTTCCCAAAGCATCACTTTTTCAAGATTTTTTTATAGAGTGCGCGGTTTGAAAGAAATGATTGTAACGTAACAAAGATGGATGTGTGTTTGACAAATAAACTTGTGATGCTTTCTCTTTTGGGTTGCTAGATTCCAGGCTGTAAAAACATAAAAATGCTTTACGTGTACATAGAAAAATCGGTAAACACGGTTTAATTATTTTCTGAAAAACTTGTCAAAATGGAAAAAAGTTAGTTTGGCTACTTTATGTTCTCGTAGATAAACGCTGTCTGGGCACAAAACAACAATATGTGCGTGGTCATGTTTAAGAAAATACAAGAGTCAAGAAGTAATATATACGTGCCTTGTTGATTTCTGGACTTTTTGGCCAGTTTTCCTACATGCGCTCCTCGAGCAATCTCACGCAACAACACGTGACGCACTCTTCTTGGATAATCTAATTCACAGTGACTACAAGTAAGGAAATACGATGACAAAAAGGGATTTACTCAAATCAACTGCATAATTCAGAGAGTTTTTGCAGAGACCAGAAGAATATAGCAGTAACTAACCATGGGTCGCTAGAGTCTCATGGCCACATGGGATTCGTCTAGAAAATGTCACAAAGCAAAAAAGAATATATAAAGTCAGCATATGGACTGAACATGCACGCAACACTGTACCATATGCCCTGTTTTCTTACTTGGTTCAGTCCTATATCGCGTGATGTAGAGTGAAAACAAGGATGAAGGATGTTAATATTGCTTCATTGGATTGTCTCTGGATTCGTTTTTGTCCGTGTGGTTTTAAGTTTATATTGTCTCCTTCCGTTTTATGTGCACGTTTTTCATTTTCCGGAAGGAAAATGTTGACTTATCCTGCTGAACTAAGGTTTTGTGAAAGTTGGAGAAAGTAAACTTTTACCTGCGACACCAAAATGCATCTTACTCGTAGTCTGTAAAGCAGTCAAAGTTGCACTGGATTAACTTTTTTTTCTGTTCGTGGACTCACGCGGCAGTAGAAGAAAAGGTCTATCGTATTTTGTTTTCTAAATCAAAATAGAACCCAATGCCACCACCCGGACGCTTTCATAATATTTTTCATCTCTCACTTGGTTTTTATTTTATTATCCGTTTTCCTTGCCTCCCACATCAATTTTTTCTCAAAATGTAGACACATATCTACTCAAAACAAGAATACAGAGAATATGATGTGCTAAATGTAGGAAGATCAAACACATTCATATGGATTTTACTTTACATTTCCAATGAGATGACATGGCAAAGGACCAAGAAAAATATAAGCCACATGTGACACACGGTTTGGTATAAAATGAAACATGTACTGAGTTGAGTTTAGCTCGCAGGAAGTGAAGCCGGAGCTGGACAAGCATCCCTGGACTTGACTGTCTGGACATTTTCTTTGAATGTCAGGAATAACAGCGGACAAATACATTTTATCTAGAATCCGGAATTCCTTTCAAAATCGCAATGAGTAAGTCAAGGCTAGATCTTAGTTCAATTTGCAGCAAATACTATTTCAATAGCAATATTAATATTCTTCAGTGTGAATATATTTGTATGTGAATACAAGGACAAGTTTTAGAAACGGGGTACCTGCTTGAATGTAGCATAGAGCAGATACTGTGTCATCCTAGTCCTTTTGTCATGTTAAATAAATGCAATGCCAAACCACAGACGCCATAAGAGCGTACACGCAGTAAATATTGCTTTTTATAGTTTATGCATATGTCGTAAAACCAAAAAGTTCAATCTTCAATCTGGAAACCACACACAGTAAAAATGTACTTGGGTAAAATTGTATTTTTTCTGTCTGGTGAATGTAATTTGAAAACATAAAACGTTACTTATCGCCAAGACAAGTGTGTGTGTGGTATGGTGGTTAGAGCACAGAAGGATATTATCATACACACAGCAAATGAAGTTGGCCTTCATACTCGCCAAACTATGAGCACTTCAATAAAATCCGCAGGGATTCTATTAGAATTTAAAATGACAATGTGAATACGTATTCTGCGCAGTCTGTGACGCTATTCCTCCCACATTTCCAAATTCTTCAGAGCACAGCATAATTTTAAAACTAAAAATGCGTAGTAGCTAGTACGTGTCACGTGTAACCTCAAAAATGTGTAAAATGTCCTTCTATTATTATGGTTATTTGAAAAATCTTGCAACTTTTTGTATTCTTTTGAAAGTGTACATGAAAGAATTTGCTTTTTTGGTTTTATTGAAGAGAAAGATGAACAAGCGTTTAGAAATTGTAAGTGTAGTGCTTGTGTGTACTATGTGCACAGAGACAAAAATTTTCCCCTTTCAACAATTTTTATTTATGTGGAATTTATTCATCTGTTGTTCCGCCATTTTTTGTGCTGGATGATTAATAGCTGTTTTTCGGAATTGAATACAAAACTCTAAGAGAAAAGAAAATGATGAAGCCGACTAGTCACTAGTTTTTTAGTGGTTGCTAGAAATGAAAAGATTAGGTCACTTGGTACATAGTTGGTAATCTGCCATGCACTAGTACTAAACTGTAAATGTAACTGTTATATTGCTGAGTAGGTATATCCAGAAATTGAACCAGGCTAAAAAAAACTTTGTCTCTCGTACCACCAGCTACTTAATTTCAAGGAAAATTGGGCACTTTCTCCTTGGCAAGCGAAAAGGAAATCCACACACTGAAGTGGAACTATGAGTAGGAGTAGAGAATGACGCAAACCCAACATGCAAATGAGATTATTGAGAGAACGGAAACTACGAAAGATTTTTTTCACAAACCGAAAGAAAAAATACTCGACAAAAAAGGGTAAAAAAGTATCCACAAACTTATGAACAATAATATCCTTCCAGAAAAACCCAAAATACCATATCTATTTTTGGTTTCACTCTCCGGGAAAAACTCAACCAAGAGGGAAACAATGCTCTAATAATTTATTTCTGTGGAAGTTAATAAACGAGCTAGTCTGTGTATTAAATATACGAGGATATTAAATATGTTCATCTTTCTCCCACTCTCTTTTGTGTATCTTTGCAAAAAAGGACAGAAAATGCCACGCATTGAGAAATTATAAAAAACTGTTTGTCTTAGAACCGAGTAGTGGCTCTTTAAAGTAAAGTAAAGTAAACTAAGAAAAATTTGTTGGCGAGCTACTAACATATAGCCTTAACATGGAGAAATCCTTTCGACAGCCACGACACGGCACGTTTTCATAATAATATTATTACTACAGATTACTGTATTATGGCACAGTGGTGAATGTTGAATTTTCGCTACAAGTTTAGCGATTGCATAAAGAGAAAAGAGAGAGAAGCGAGCTCTACTATATCTGGTAACAACGAGAAAGGGATTTCCGAACCATTTCCTTTGTTTTATATGTCTCTTCCGTAAATGTTTTGACAGAGATGAGTGAACCGTATGATTTGTGAACAGAGAATTTCTGTGGGATTCCGGTTTTTGCAGCGAGAGAGAGAATATTCCTCCTTTTTTCTTGGCTCTAGCACATTGTTCGCCTTCATACCGAAAAAACCGTGATAAATATGGTGGAGAAAACTTAAACGGGAAAACTGTAATTTTACCAAACGAAATATGAGTCTCCATTTTTGTAGACTTTGTAGTATTACCATTAAACCATTTATTCTTCCCCAAAAATATTCATACCAAGCCATCAACCATCCTCATAAAAATATTTAACTTTTAGAAAAAATGCTTTTAAAATACAAGGTGTACTAATTTGAACTCACCCAGCAAAAACATGCATACTATGGAAGTTCCCTCGTAAGACGTTTCCAACATTAGAACCTAACAGAGTTTTGATTATGGTAAATTGAACAAAAGTTCAGGTTTGAGTTCATTGTACTTTATACTCAAGGTGTACGCAACCAGATTCTTCATTGTAAAGATACCTCAAATTGATTTGCTCAGATAAGATAGCACAAAGTGATCTCATTAATTAATCAACTCAATTTTCTAACACTTTTCTTAATCAACCCAGAGGTTCATGCATCCCAAATGTTCCACCAGCATTTCCGTATTTTCAATATTCACACCAACAATAATACAAAAGCACAAAACCTACTACAACCTTTTTCGGTTCATTCCACTCCGGATTCTGATACAGATAGGCATACATTGCAATCCACAATAACAACATGATGATCATCATCATCAACATTGCTTACAAAACACTTAGCTGGCTATTCAATTTCCTGTGTGTGTGCGTGGAAATGAAAGTAAAGTAGCGGGGGAGAAACTCCAAAAACAGCAATGAAGCAGGGAAAATAAAATTCTCAAGCTGGTGCATCTATATCCCACATTGTGATAATACGGATGGACATCACTTGATATCTTATTCTGGCTTTTTCCCTTGAATGAAAAAAAAAACTCCACAGTTTTTTCAACTCTCTCGGTTTCCATTTCTTTTTCCCAAAGAAAAACCCTCATGCCCGTGTATGGGTCACACCATCATACCTTGTACACTTTTTTCGACGGGGGAAGTTGGCCAGAAAGGAAACTAGCCCTCTTCTTTTCGTTTGTCCGCCTACATGCCTGCATATAAACTTTTATCTTCATATTCTTTTCTCTTTTCCTGTTGTTGGCTTATTCGTTTTTCTTGTTTGAAGATATTAAAACGATATGACTAGGGTCTTTATAACATGTATATAATGTACACAGCCCAGTGGTGAATCTTCTCATGCAACTCTGAGTAATATTATTATTTCTGTGTGGAGGAGGAAGCATGGCAAAAGGCTAGAATGTGCATTATTTACTTACCCTCTTCACTCAATTCTTCCCCTCACGTATTTCATCTTTAATTAATTAACAAATTATAGCCCGGCTTTATTGAGTCAGAGGAAGAACCCTGAACCCACCCACGAAGCCAAGATTTTATGAAGTAGACGCTACCACGATTATGAAGAACATGCGGGTAGTGAGGATACTGGCTTCCTTCAAGCGAGAAAGCATAAATATAAGTGGACATTGTTAGTGACGAAGAAAATGAAGATGAGGTAGAAGCGTCATTCACTACTACTACTACTTACTGAAAAATAAACAACATCGTAGTAGCCACAATGAGACCGAAGAACAAGCATTTATATAAAATATGAGAAGGTTAGCTTGATATTGGTGGCCATTCAAACGCGCAGGGGGATGGAAAGTGTAGATATTTCAAAGAATGAAATGAAACCCTTGGAAAGTTACAAAGGCAAATAAATAATGTATGATTCAATCATGCTTATTATGTTTATGTCGTTGATTTGCTTATGCCAGTCAGGGCAAAACCCCAGAAGACTGACTTGATTGTGGTAACGTACATGGAGAGGTAGAAAAGCAAACAAGTTAACAAGGTTTGGAACAAAATAGGTTAATATAATGTCACCGGCGACAATTTCTATTTTTAGAAATGGAGCAATTGTGAAACAATAAATACACACGTTAGAATGAAAATGACGCAAGACGCAGAAGAAATTGAGATGAAGGACACAAGGGCCTAAACTAACATGAATCTATGCAGAACTAAATCCTCCCTCCTAACCATAGACATGTTTCTGGAGTACAACAATCACAACTTTAATTGCAAGTTGGTTAGGTAAGTTACAAGCATTTCACAAAATCAAATACGCATATTGCATTATTTTTCCATTAGATTAAAATGCCCTCTGGTCATGAATGGGGATTAGAAATATCTACACAAAATCAAGAATAAATGCGTAACAAATCCGACATCCCCACAAGATTCAAACCTAGATCTTTCATTCTCTTTGCGTAAAAGGTTTTTAACTTTTAACATTTTGTGTAGGAATGGTTCTAAGTATACGAGTACTCTTAACTTTCTAAAGGGGGAAATGTTTATGGGAAAGTATGAACATTGCACATCTTTTATGCTAAATTCATGTCCATTCTACTTCAACGATTCTCAATGCATCCGCATCCCTCCCCAGATCTTTCACAATAGCTTTATATTAAATGCATGATCTAATTCATTAATTTAAAATGTACACAGCTCTTTCTGTTTTACTTTAAAATTTAGATGAAGGATTTCTCTGTTCATTCTTTTGTGGTTGGATGAAAAGCACATATTGACATGGACTATTTTTACGTTTTGCGCTTGCTTGCACCCTTACATGAATTTGCTTTTGTTTTGTGTGAGATTACGAATAAGCTAGATGCGTTGGAACATTATCAGCTAAGGTACCTACGTGTATTTATACAATATTCTTTGGGCAACTACAAACCATACTTATCTCAAACCACGCGTTAACATTGTATTCTTCACGATAAGAGACTGATAGCCAAAAATCTTATGGACTTTTGAACTCCACGGACTAGATTACAAACTGAAAACAAAGCAAAAAGTATTATGTACGATTTTTATAGAGAAAGTTGCTGTTTCGTAGACTAACTCGAGTCTAGCTTGCATCTTCTCAAAATTCACTGCTTCTCATGGTCTTCTTGGCTCATCGACATAACAAACTAATTTCTAGAGTACTTCCCTCAACATGGAATGTGACTTAGAAGACCCTTGGGGTACACTTTTTGAAGTACGCACTGTTGAAAAAGGCTGAAAATGCAAGATTTGTAGAAACTTGAACATTCAAGTAAAAACCAAAAAGACCACAAGCTTTGCAGCCATTTTCTTTTCCATCTCTTCTGTAGCCTCAACGCATCTAACGCAATTCTCTAAATGCTCTAAAGCCACCACCATCTTGCAAGAAGCTTTTCAAAGTTCCTTAAAATGTTAATGCACATCATCAAATTCAAGGCAAAATATATACTTGATGCGTCCAAGAAATGCTCTTGAATTTATGACCAGTTTGTAGTAGTCAGAAAATGTACAAAGTTTCCAGTTCCGTATATTGAGGCAAGAAGGACCATCACCAAATTAATCTTGTGAAAGCAGAAAGTGTAAAAAAGCAAACTACTCTAGCTGAGAAAAGCACTACTGAAATGTGTTGAAAAGCCATCATAACAATCAAGGCAAACTACTAGTTAGCATTATTTAAAATGGTAATCCAATCCCATGTTTGATATGGCGTCAAGTGTACTACGACAGCCATTCTAACAGTAAGAAATGGTTTTCTCTCTTTTTTCAAAGATTTGTTGCCAAAAACATTTTTGAAATCGGATTCCTTCAAGCTTTAATAGTGGCTCCACCAAACACACAGTCTGCATTATCCCCAATGAAAATAAAATTCCTCCAGTTAAGCAAACACACTTCATCTCTTTTCCTTTTTAAGTATAACTAATATTGTTATTACAACTGCTTTAAGCACTCATTTTCCTCACCCACATGTCAGTTTTCTATACTGCTTTAAAAAAGAAATGGAGACAGCATCAGCTTTGAGAGAAAGAGAAAAAGCCAAAAGGAACTGACTTAAGGACCATCTTAAAACGAAGTTTTTTTCGTCTATATTTTTGGTAAACCTATCTCACTCTCTCTCTCTCTGTAAAACGAAAAGAAAAGGGGGGATATGGGGAAACCTTTGGGAGAATTGTGCACATCACAAGTGGACTCTTGAAAACTATATCTTTCTCAAGAGGTTTGAAAGCTGCTGCTGGTTGGCTTTTTCTCTAGAACATTTTCTCCTTTCCTTAATGTACGTACTAGTACTAGCATATAACGTGTTTTTCCTTAGGTTTTCAAGTATTTCAATGGGTAGTATGACGTGGTTGTAGTAGAAGTAAGGGCTTCTTGTAAGATGAGGGTGGCGTGGGGGTTCATATGGATTTCCTTTCTTTTTTTCTTTCTTCTGAAATACAATATGTAGTTAGCCAACTGTACACTATTTCACCCTAGCATTTTTTTTTCTCTCTAGTTTTTACCCACGCAGCTTTCTATTTTACTTTCTCCCCTATGCGATGCTCAGTGCTCAGTACTGGGAGAGTTTGCAAATGGTAATGCTCCCATAATTTCTTGTAATTCAGTTTGCAGCTTGGAGTGCATATGGCAATTTACAGAGACAGCTTGATTCTTTAGTCTTTAGTGACTGCAACTACTATCAAATAATTCTTTTAAAATGCGTTCCAAGTTCCAATCCAAACTGATGGACATTTCAATTCAGATTCTCAATTTCTTTGAAAAACCAATTTTTTATCAGCTTTACGTGATCCTATGAAAGATAACACTTTTGAATTGTACAACATTTCCGGCAATTTTACTTGAAACTTTTATCATTTTTATTAAAACAGCTGCTACTACAGGCATTCTTCATCATTGACATTCCATCCACTTGCAAAAGCCATTAGGGTAAATGACAAAATGTGTCTCGGTGAATCAAATGAAAGGTGTTTTTGTGTTTTCTCCTCCAGTCATTCAACGGAAACATGAGGGAGGTCACATCATCCCCATCAACAATTCAGCTTTTCTGTTGAGATATCAAGCCCTCGAGGCTATAACAATAGACACTTATCGACATCATCATCATGTACGTAATCGATGAACCAGATCTTCTGGATGGAGATGAACCTCCTGTTCTGTGGCTGTTTCCCGTTACAAAAAATATGTCATTAGATGATTGCTCTAAGTGATGGAGATAAATTGATTTGTATTTTCTTCGAATGTTTCTGTATTCATGTTGTACGCTCTGTTTCCAATTTCTGTACTTTTTTGCTACGTGACAGTTCTGTGTATTTCCTCAGGTTTTCTTCTTCTTCAAATAGATGAAGATGTCGACTTTATTAAATGAATAGAGATACAAACACGGATATATACCTATCTTGTTGTGGTTGTCATTTTTTATTAGAAAAAGCACGGGAGACACTGAACGTGACATCATCAGTCTGAAATCAATTCATTTCAAATATTCATCTCACATCTGCGAAATTGAAAGTGCGCAGATAGAAGACGGAGGAGATGAGAAAATGAAATTACAAATTAGTACGTAAATCACACACAGCAATGCTTAATGTTGGAACAGTGATTAGAACGTGACAAGATCATAGCTTTAAAGTTTGCCAACTCCAGTCCTGTTTTTCTCAGGAAAGAGGACAAAACCATGCCTCTAGCTTAAAAACCTTGTTTTGCTTCAGGATAGTAAATGAATCTTGAACAAATGAAAAAATAGATTTAGACCTTATTTCTTCCTACTCCACCTCCTAAGAAAAGTCTAAAGACGTGTGCTGTGTGTTATTCCCTTAAAGAAAACCGCATTTTCTCAGCTTAACTTATTGACTGCTGTATGTTGTGTACTTGTTGTCATTCCCAAAAAATGTTTTCTCTCTAATGGCCATATATAGCCACCCTCAGTCCATTAGAGAGAACAAAACTATATCCAAAAGATAGTTTGTACGTGTTTATAATAGGCACACAACTGGTATGCCTATACACAAAAATAATATCAATAGAAAAAAAGTCTTTTCTTTCTTTCCCCCACAAAAAAAACGTCTTAAGGATTTTCCCTTTAGAATCACAAGTAATGTAAAATGCTCCCTTGTTGTTGTTGTTTGCCTGTTGGTGCTTCTTAGAAGAGAATCACACAGGAGGATTTCTTCTTCTTCTTCCAAGATCTCTTTGCTGATGTTGTTACCCTCAAGTTCCTTTCTTCTGACTTTCTGCTGAGCCTCTTTTCTTTTTCTCTTTTGCTGGAAGCAATATCAATAACCAGCACGGTCCAAAATGGATTGTGACTTGGATGTCCCCTGTACATACTTTCACCAACGACGGATGTCCACTGTCCATCTGTGACCATGATTAGTAATCCTCTAGAAAAAGAAAAACAGGAGGGAGGAAACCCTATGTACATTTGTGTACTATAACAGTACCTTGAACAAGAAAACGAATTTTAAATATAGCATTCAAGTTTATACGTCGTGTACTATTGGAGAAATAGATGGCAAGTACGTGTGTGCTAGGGTGAATGTTTAATGTACAAAGCGATCAGATAGTACATCCATTTTCGTCTCCAAGATGTCCATCTCATTCCTTATAAGGTAAGATTATACACAAGACAAAGAAGTATTCCCCCGAAAAAAAAATGAAATGGGCAGTTGGTTAAAAGAAAAGATGTTGTCTTTTGTGTCTTGTGTTGTTTTCCCTAAAACAAGCTGTTTGTATGCGCTTTGGTTGCTAGCTTAGTGGGCTTGTATAAAACAGTCAGGGTACTTTACCCAAATAGTAGAGCGTCTGGGGTGAATATATGTGTTTGTGTGACCACGTTGTTGTGGTGTGTTAGATTTTCTAACGATGACTATTCATGCATGCATACCCATGCAAGCATGCCGTATGACTTTTAATGTTTTTTGTGTTATGGTTCCATGTCATCGGTTTTTTGGGTAATAGGTATATATATTGGGAGAATAATATGATAAAAACGGAAGCTTTATCCAATCTCTATAATATATTATAAGAAAGGACAAAAGATACGACAATCAGAAAAAAGAAAGCGGAGACAGTCACACAGTTCCATACTTGGAGAAAACAACAACGTTAGTGTGACTTGATGGCAGTCAATTTTTCATCAGTTTTTTTTTCTATTCTCTCTGCTTCCACTCTTTTCTCTGCCTCTGATGGAATGGGATGAATTTACCATTATCTGATCTGACCTAATGGCCACACTGCAATGTTTGGGGATATCTTTGTAAAAACCTATATTGGACTTCTATATCTCTGTCTATTTATCAAATTCCAGTTACATAAATGCAACCCTGTTTGTTGTGCGTATTACACTTATTCAAGTCAGTGCAGCAGCAGTAGCAGCAGAATACACTTGAGCTATAGTGAAAGTCAATGATCAAAAGAGGGTTTGGTTTGTCCAAGGATCAGTTTTCCCTTTTTTTCTCTCTGTTTCCTTTCTCTGATCTATCCTCGGGTGTTTTGTATGCGGGTGGAAAGTCAAACTCACTTTTTTTCTATAATATACCAAACAGTTGTACAATGAAAATCCTTCTAGGGAATAGCATATATATATATATTGATGTTTACGGATACAAAATGTATAAATTTACCACTAGTACATCATGAAGGCTAGTAATTTAATGTGATGTAATGTAATTTGATGCCGGGCTACGCACCATGATGCCGTTTCGCATCCACTTTTGCTATCACACCAAACACCACCACCAAATGCAAAGCTTTTCCCAATTCTTTTTTTCTGTTTGGTAATCTCATCTACCCTAGTCACTCCTGCTGTTGCTGTTGCCAGTTTTTTTATGTGCTAATGCATTTATACGACTACTACACTGGGTAAAAAAGGGAAGTCCATTTTATGGCTCATACGACGTCTGTCTCTTGTTAACTTGTGAAAATGTGGCTTTCTACTACTTTTACTACCGCACAACAGCATATATGTTTTTTGTGCGTGTGTTGTGCGTACTAAACAACAAGAACAACAATATAGTATACTATACAGCAGTATATATGCGGTTTCAGTCTCACCACTGCCGTATGTCACAAAATTGCACTTTTACTACACTGACACTACACAAGCACAAGATCAAATTTAAGTTATGGGCTTGCTTGTTTGCTGTAATATGGGATCAAAATGATGATATAATGGTTATGAGATGGGTTCATGGTCATGTTACAAGATGAGATGAGTGCGTGTGGAAGTGTATACAACACGCACAAAAAATATAGGAAAAAGCTTTATCACATATCACGTGTGGAAAGTGGAAGTTTTTGGTGGTGATCTGGTCTCTGGTCACCACACTGGCTTTTTTGTCATTGCACTTTGTCTAATGATGTTTGATCGCTGTCGGGATGATCATCATGATGAATTACACGTTCGTTTTGTTGCCTCTCTTCGGGTTGTTGTAAATGCTTTACCATTTCTCACATGCTTGGATAGATTTTATTTCGTTTTTTGTGGTTTATTTGGCTCCATGTCCACTTGGCAAGTTAAAACTTACAATCAGTTGCCTTTGGTTGGACATTTTTTTTTTTGCAGAGCGCATTTAGCACTAAAAATGTTTTTGATCATGTAATATTGCTAATAATTAAAAAAGTGGCAGGGACACAAAACGTCTTAATACGACATTTGACATATGGTGCATGCCCCGAATTACTGGACCGACTAGTACAAATGTTCTGATTGAAAAATGATGGTAATTACAGAATAATTTATCATTGAAACTTGCTTTGGACAGAAGCAGCAGCCATGTGCCAATGCCAGTTGACATGTGACATTTTGTGCCGGGGTCATTTTATTATTTCCCAGTTAGTGGTGTGAGGACATAGTGGTGTTAGTTTTAAAAAATAATTTGGCTTTGTACGTTACTCACAGAAGACATGCTGTAGGTAGAACCGTTGTTTGTTACACAGGAGCAAGTGTCAACATAACATATTTTTAACTCGACTTTTTTCTCTGCTCCTTTAGCCACTAATGGAGGCTGAAAAAAGCGTCGTCATTGAGGCTGCTGATGGCAAGACGATGACTTTTTCAGGAAGTATAGGATCTGGTGATGTATTAAGTGCCGTCTCCACACTTGGAATCTGAGAACAAGAAAAAAACGGTTCCAAAGCATCTTCTACCATAATGTAGTAGTAGCAGCAGCAGCAATGGTGGAAAATGGGAACAAGGCAATAATGCAAGTGTGTAGTAGACGTGCAAGAAAGTGAAAGGAGGAAAAAAATTGAGAGCACACAAAAACTGACGAAAGATGTTTGACGTGTTGAGAAAGCAATAGTAATGCTTTGGACGCGGAGAGAGAGAGAGCGGTACTTGAAGAGTGAGTAATGTCCCACTTTAGCAAATATACTTTTTTCAGAAGAAGAAAAATAATATGTAATAGGCAGCATTTTTTCAATGCGAGCAAAAGAGAGGAAAAAAGGAAGGGAAATAATAAAAGGCCGAAAAAATAACATGTGTATTTTGGCTGGCATAAATGGACTATTAATGTGTTCTGGCAATAAAAACGGCCTTTTACTCTCATGTGATGTAACATATCACATGCATCACTTGTAATCTTACTAGAAACGAGTAGTGACGTGTAGAAAACTACTGCAAAAGTGAGAACATGTTACGTCTAAGTACGTTATTAACCAAAATCTCACGTTTGTGCTGCCAATTCTATCCTTCTTCTAGTTTCCACTATAGGCTTTCCAAAACAAAAATGAGTACAATTAATCAGCCCCTATTTGGCCCTTTGAAACTGTTGGAGCATTTTGCTCAGCAGCAGAATAATATCTTGTTTTGAGAAAAGCAGTTAAAGTAAGAGCCAAATGTCTAAACATGCTTATGGAACGAAAAAGGCTTATTGGATTGGTATTCACGGAATTATATGTAATTGCAAAAGTGCTTTTTAACAAATTACTGGGAAAAGTATACAGTCAACAGTGATGAGTTGTGCCTTTTTGCACACCGCGTGTCACTCTCAAAATAATTAAAGGAACATACCGTTTAACTCTGAGTACTTGGCTATAAGCGTTTACTTTGAAATGAGATATTAGATTTGACTAGGTAAGTTTCATTTATCAAATGGAGTCTGTCAGTCATCCAATTTTGCTAACAGGTTTTTTTGCCAGCGTTTACGTAATAAACAGAGTTAAAAATACTGAATGAAATGTAATGCCACTTGAAGTAGCTTGAAGTAAGTTTTCTCTGCTTTTTCATTACTCTTCCTTTTTTAATAAGCAGGTTGATGACTTTATTCATTGGCTCTATTTATAATTGCACAAAAAGTTACATTTGACTATGATTTTTGTGTGTTTGTGCATGCTTATTTATCAAAAAACAGTCACTTGAACAAAACTCTTTTGTGCTATTTTTGCTTATAAAAGGAGGCATAATTTTCTTCGAAAAAAATAATGAAAATGATCAACCAAGTTGCGTATGCTACTTGCTATTTCATTTAAAACGCCCTCATGTGTTGCGTAAGAGTCCGTTCATTCATGATGATTTTTCTTTGAGAAGCATTTTCAAACACATTTTCTACTCTTCTTCTGTTTGTTCGTCGTCTTGTCATACGCGTTCATCACTCTACTAAATTCATTCAGTGATCCAAATAATGTGCCGGCTACTGGTGCACAGTTGAAGTAGTCTGAAAAAAGAGAAAGTGAAGAGAAAAACGGACGAAAAAATTAGAAAAGGAGTAGAAGGAGGGAAGAAGGTGCGGTCCATGAAATCATTTTAGCAACATCAAGGAAAAACGGAATTCAATTGAAAATGTAGCCAATTCAATCTATTTTCCAACAAACGCAGTTCATTTCTTTAGACTAGCAGACCAGCAGCAGTGTCTCGATATCTTTTTTATGATGTGCAAGACTACACATTCTCTTTTTTTTCTTCTTTGGTCTCATTTCAAATGTGAAGTTTTTTCTATCCTCCTTTTTGAAAATGTTCGGTCTTTGTGTATAGTAGATAGTGGAAGCGCACACAAGTTTTTCTTTTGTCGGTTTTAGGTTACAAATGGAATAGAATAGTTACTGATCATGCTGTTGAGTTGAGAATGAGAAGCCTATTTTCAGCTTGAAAGACCAAAGAAAACAGGGAAAAAAGATGAGATGTGATGAAGATGATGATACTATTCTGCTGTGGATCGAAACAAGAAATAACTTGAAAGAAAAATAACTGAATGTTTCCCTTTATTTTTCTCCGTTGTTGGAACTTGTGTTTTAGTTATAAAAAAGTTTGATGAAAGGGTGCAATAACATTAAACAGGAAAGGAAATGGACTCTTTGATAAAATTGAAACATAATGTGCAGCGATTCAGCACAAAGCAGATACATTTAGCGGAATTGTTTTTAGAAATTCACTACGTGTTTTTCTCTCTTGCCTAGTAATTATGATGACGTAATAATTCATATCAAATTCAGTATCCTGCCTTCCATGCTTGCCCAATCCTCTTCAAATGAAGCGGACCTTGTCTGTCCGCCTATCCTGTTCCATCTACTCATCCTTTCACAGTCAGTCAACTTTTCTTCCTTCATCCTTCCGCATTATCTCATGCATGGTTTCCTAAATACTCGTTTTGTTCCCTATCTATCTCTGTTTTTAACTAAAAAGCTTGGCCAAAAGCTTTTGGCTACTCTGGCGTTCCAGATAAGAAAATGTCTTGACAGCATTGTTTCAGTTGGTCGGACTTGTCATCTCAGTTGAGCGAAGCACACACACATTTATATTCCTGTATATTTTGTGGCGGATATGCATCTCCTCCTACCCAACATGACAGCTTCATTCAAAAAACCTTTTCTGTGTGGATTTGTGGAAGAGTAGTTGCATAAAGAAAAAGGAGTACATCTTGATGTTCTCCTCTTGTCCAAAAATGTCAGGGAAAAAAGTTTGATGCAGGTTGCTCAACTGCAGCGAACAGAGTAATTTAGGAAAAAGTTTAGGAGAACAATCCAATTTTACTTTGTACTTTGCTATTTAGCCATATACACACTTTATCTCTTTGCCAGTTACTCATTAGGTTGACAATGACGCAGCAGCAGTTGGAGACACTACAAAAAATGCGACTAATACTACTGGCGTCTCTGCAAGATTGACTCGGCAAAAGGCAAGAAAATTATTTCACATTCCGCTTGAAAGGCCACCAAGAAACAAAAGGGGGATGATGATGGAGGGTAGCAGAGACATCACAAGCCATCGCTTTTGCTTATTACTCATAAATGCATTATTTTTTGTGGGATGTGACGAGCTGAAAAAAATATGTTAAAACTTTTCCATTTTCACCAGATAACGGATGTACGCCAACGTGTGCAACATCATCAGCCGCTTTTATCCTGTGACTAGGGTAGTTGGGGTTTGTATCCCTGCGTTGTACCCGTTACCCGTACAATTCAGCAGCGGAGGAATTCCCGGTTTTACTAACTTCACTTAATATGTCACTCACTCTTTCGTAGTTCGTACCAATATACACCTCCTTATAAATAGGTACCTCTTTTCCAGTTCTGTATTCCCCGAAAATTAGTCAAGTGTAAATAAATAGGTTTTCATATGAATGCACCGCACTCATTCATTGAGTTGCTTCCACTTGAACAATTCTTCATTTATTCGGAAACGAGAACGGATTTTTTTCTTCTCCAACTTTGCTTTGTTGTTTCCTCTCTCGTTCTCATTCTCGTTTTGTCATTCAGCTCAATGGCTTGTCTGAGTGATTTCCGAGATTTTTCTCCTCTTGTTACTTTTTTATTGACAGTTTTTGTGTGGTATAGTCTTTTGCTTTGTAAAAATTTCTATTACATTACCACATGGAATGGCTAGAAAGATATTTTGTATGATTGTCATTTCTTCTTGGAGACTGCCTCAAAAAATCAAGCTAGCCAAGTATAAGTATGAGGGTATACCTACCATCTCAATCTAAAAATAAATGACACCGGATTTCACTTGAAAACTTTTACCGAATTCGGTAAAAATAAGTAGGTATTTACGCCCACCTACTATTATTCAATGCCTGGATTTTATATACCTGTATGTGGGTTTAGGCACTCAAATGTCCGCGATAGGTGTATTTTTTACCAATTTATGTATGAAAATCCCCCGGAAAACGAACTTTGGAAAAAATATCTACATTATGCATTTTGTATGATATTTGAGTGGGAAAAAGCTTTTCCTGAATTCTACTTTTGATCTGTAAACATTTTAAAAGTTTAAATTGGAGGAAACCAGAGAAAATAACGTTGGTGGATCTGGATCTTCAGTGTGTCTTTGTTTGAGGTAATAATATGCGTGGGTAAGCCAACTTGTAAAACTGTATGCAATGTTGACGTCTTTTTTATACTTGGATTTATATTTGCTTGTACCCAAAAAAGATGACACACACGTGGCTCAGATTCACACAAGTTTAGCATGCTGAGTAAACTGTTGTAACGTTACATAAAAATCTTTTTTTAGCTCTGGGCGCTATCTGATTCTAGTTTGCTTTTCAGCCTCTTCCCCTTCTCTTTTGCCTTGTAAACTTTGGTGGAAAGTTTTTAAAGGGAAAGTCGAGTTCTTGTGATCCGACCAGAAAAAGAAGTCTCAATTTTGCAAAAGTATCATACAGGCTTTACACAGTTTGAAACAACATTTCAATGGGCTTTTCACCTTCCAGTGTTTTAGATGCATGCATAATCTTGCACCGCCCGTAACGTAAAGCTAAAGAAAAAGTTTGGTATAAAGAAGAAGCGTGTTGGAAAACAGGAAATCTTTGAAAGAAAATAAATTTTGAAACATTTTCCTTAAAGTTTGTATCTCTAATGAAGAGTTTGACTGTATGTATTTTTTAGCATTTCAAATTAGCTTGGTTCTAAATCTCTAGTAAATCTTAAACATTTTCCTGGAAGGCTTTCTTTTAATTCCAGTGTAATCAGCTTACAGCGTCTTGTTGATGTTGGTCATTTTGCAAGATTTGGTTAATTGCCTACTTAAGGACATAAATCAGCAGTGTGATTACTTGAAAAATAGCTGAGTATCTACATAATCAGCAGTACGCTTCTACTTTCACATAGATTTTGTCAGAACACCTATGATAATACGAGAGCAAGGATTTTCTTTGACAAGCAATTTTACATATCAGTCAAACAAAAGACCGGGCTTGTAACATCTTTATTCACCATCATCCTCCAAAGGAGTTGGAGCGAGACAGGCATTTTGCAACTTTGCCTTCCTTTCATCATCATTATCATTATTACAAGCTTTACAGACAGAGCATAGCTTGAGCAAGAAGCACAAACTAAAGAGGATGAATGGATACAATCATTTGACAAGTTTCGTAATGGTCTCCTTAAGATCTCTCTCTCTCTTTTGGCTAGCACATGATTGATTCGAGTTGAATACTCTATCACCTCCCGTTTTCGCGATAGTCCTTTTTTTAGTTGGGCTGTCAACCCTCCTACAAATTTTGATTGATTGGACTTTTCTTGTGTGGACTGCTGGAGTAAAGGGCTTAAAGGTATGCAGCGGTGGAAGGACTAACGATCTCCTTTTCATGAAAGATTTTCCGTAGAGAGTATTTTTCGCACATAACTTTGCTACCAGCAGAACGGTGGAATATTTTTAGACATTCTCCAGAGATGTTTGATACCAGGAACGTATTACACTTATTGAATGAAAGCAATAGAAAAGAAAAGGGAGGATTTAGCACGCCCCCACAACGCTCCAACCTGACATCATGACGAATAGAGTTATTCAAGTGATGTTAATACTGTGTCAAGCGTAAAGGTATTGTCTAGATTGTAGATACGTCCATTTTCTTTGGCCATCATTAGTCTTTCCTTTTCATGGAAAATAGAAAGACAAGTAGAGAGAAAACGCGCTCGCTTGGAAATGTTTTTAGCATAATGCGACCCTTGTCCATTTTGCATAATTCATGTGTGTATATAAAATGGAAAACTGCGCATAAGAGTTTTGAAAAATTTCAAAAACTTTTTTACTACATTGTCTGCTCGTAAAGAAAAAGTTTGCATTTTGCTGGAAAAAGTTTTCCTTTTAATCCTTCAGCGGGAGTAATCACAAAGTAATGAGCAGGATGAAACATTCATAATGGCAGGAGTAACTAAATCTACGCTTTCGTTAAAAAATTGAGTGAGATTTCCTTTTCAGCGAGATGGCAAAGAGGAGAAAATGGATTTGTTTTGTGTGTTTTCAAAAACAAGACAGCAGCCATAGCCTGGAGTAGCAGCAACGCTTTCTCTTTAGCCAGTACAACGCTAGAAATAATGAATCCATCCAGCAATCATTATTACCCTGCCTCTACTGAATCAGGGCGAAAGTGAAAGCATACAACCACCCCCACACTCTGTACAAGATTCAGAGACAAAAATTTATAAGCAAGCACACACATTTGAAAAACAATGCAGTGAAAATAGGCACTTGAGAAAAGAGGAGACAAAGAACATAATAATGTATCTTGTTTGGAGTACACAATAGCGCAGATTTTTCTTTTGTTAAAAGGCTTGGTATTTTTGTCCTCTTCTATTCTATATCCGTGATTTTGCTCAAAGCGTGTTGTTGTGTACACTGTACACTACAAGCAAATACACGCACATAAACAAACAACAACAAAACAGGAAGAGAAGATAACAAAAAACGTAGACAAAAGTGAAAGTGGAGAAAAATTGTTCTGTATCTAATGGCATTGTATAGTACTTCTTGGCCTTACGATACAAAACCCAACACACAAATTAATGATAATCATTATAGAGCGCTTGTTTAAGGTAGAAAAGGTGGAACTGGAAGCAATATTCATTATTTGTGATATTTGCCACACAAAAAATAGATGCATGTTTCATGTTCTTGCTGGTTAGTTGGTTTACACTAGAGTTGTGGAAAGCGATTTCAAGGAACAAACAATTTTGTAAATGAATTCACTTGAAATCTGTCAGGAATCACAGTTCACAGAGCGTGTGCACAAGGATCTCTGTCAAGCGCGCAATTATATCTGGTTGGGAAACAACAGTAACTAGAGCTGAAATTTGCTAAAATGCATTGAATAAAAGATAACCGTTTCAGAGAAGCTAAAAATTATTCACGTACGGTAGAGCTCACTACTACTTGCTTCTACTATTCTTTTTCAAACTGCAATAAATTTTTATACGCTGGCAGTAAGCGGAAGCCACATTTTCCAGTTAATGAACACGCTGAAATGTTCAAAATGTTTTTTGTTTAAGTACACATAAGAGTAATGTGCCATTCTGTTTGAAAGAGAAGCCTTCTCTGTGTGTGTACCACGAGAAATCTCGATATTTTCAGAGAATAGGGAACATTTTAGTTTTTTAGAAAAGCTATAGAGTCAAGGCGCCAACAGGATTTGGGCTGAAACAAACTAAAACATTAGCAGTGAAAATGTACAAAAAAGTAACGGGTTTTCCCCAGTAAATGACAATGATTATATTATTTCTCTCTGTGGAAAAACCATCAAAGCAATAATGTTGAAGTAGTAAAATTTTAAAAAATTTCTGGAAAAACAAAAACACATTACTAAGCATACTACTAACAAACAATTCCGTGTAATAAATATAGTGCGTACATTTTGAGCTTCAAAGTTTAAAAGCAAATTTTTGTTTTCTGTCGCTAGTAATCTTGTAAAGGCTCACTTGCCATTTTATAAGTATGGTAAAAACAACTCCGGAATGAGAAATAAATTATTTGGTGTCCTTAGGACATTCTCTCGTTCGTTTGAAGAGAAAAAACTTTTTCGTTTTGATACTCTATTTTGCCTTGATTTGATGCTTTCTCTTAATTGCTCTAATTCAAAAGAGAGCCGAGGAGAGATGCGAAACGGCAGAACAATTTAAGTCTCAAGCTGTTGTATAGCATTTTATGTTTGTGGAGATGAAGCTTTTACTTTTGGATATTTTTAAGTAAAAAATAGAAACAATAGATTAAAAAACACATAATGCTACACAACTTTACTCCTGGGAAGAATTTATGAAGTCTTTGCCATAATAATAAAAAAGTACTTGAAATTTAGGCCAGCTTTCATGCGCATTTTATAATGTTTCCCGCATTTTACTTTATTCATTTTAGAATAATGAACTATAAAAAATTCCGAGAAAGCCTAGTGAGTTTTTTGTGTAGACAAAGTTTTTTTTACGAAAAAGTTTGAAGGACGCGTGGATGGTGTGACCATGTATGCTGGGATGCTAGAAGGTGCGGAAGTCATAATCAACTGCAGTGTGCGTGAAGTTTTTGATTTAAACAAGGCCATTGTGACTCATAACTAAAAAACTAGCCATTGTTTTATCTTATCAGCCTATATACTCCACACAGCATTCACACCATCTGTTTTTATAAACATCTCAAGTTACACCACCAGCATTTTTCTCATCCATAAAAATAATCTGGTGCACCTCTCTGGAAAATATAATCTCCACATTTTACACGCACACACAAATATGCTAAAATGATTAAACACGAAGAAACAGAGAAAAGGGAGATTTGGAGTTGTATATTTCTCTGAATTAAATCAAAGGTTGATACTTATCTCGCCCTCGCGGAGGTTGACTGAAAAGCGCTGAAAATATGACGAATTTCCTGGTGGCAGACTTATCTCACTTTGAGAAAATTTAATTGAAAGCTGACAAACCTGCTTTGTCAATAATACTGAAACTCAGCGCGTGTTTCCCTGTTTCTCTTTCTCAATATTTCATGCCTTTACTTTCCCCGGTGCACACGTTACTACATGGTTGTTGTATATATGGTTGCTTCTTCTTTTTTCTTTTTATCCCCTGCTTCTCCTCGGGGTTTTTACCCTTTCAAATCTTCAAAGAAATTCACAAGAACAACATGTAATGCAACCGTGCAACCCCAAAGGGATTTATTTTTCAATAGGTAGTCGTCCCGGTGGTGGTCGCGGAGGCAGTCAAGCAAGCAGACAAACAAGGTATTTTATATAAAACGCAATACATAAAAACTAAAATAAAAAATACTTTGGGTCTGTTTCGCTCTGTTTTTCTGTGCATTTCTCTACAACCCCAGCCATTTCCAACATGGCATTTTACTTATTTATTTTGAGGGCTACTGTATACTGACAAACGTGCTCCTTGTTGTTCTCTGTACAGAATTTCCGTTTTTTCTTCACATTCCCAAGAAAAAATGTACTTCTCAACGCGCAAAAACGTGCACACATCTACCACTTTCTGGTGTGCCATCAACAAGAGTGAATACATGTGTATATTTCATTTTCTCTTTTTCTTCCTGTTTTTCACTCACCAAGGTGCAGTGCAACTTCGTCATCGTCATGATCATACCACATTCCCGTTTTTTATTTTACCAAAGTATAAAATGCAGTTTTTGCCTGAACAAGTTGCATATAAAGTGAAACGACACGGGAGCACGCTCTAGGCAATAAATGCACACAGAAAGAAAGGTAAAAAGGAGAGATTTGCTTTTCTCTGCTTGTTCCTGTTCTCTCATCATCATCATCACATCATCGTATTTTGGGTTTGAAGCAGAGAGAGAGTAGCAGTTTTTCAGATAAATTTCTGGTAGAACAAGTAACAAAAGAGAAACAAGACCTTTTCAACCCTTTTCTCTCTGAACTCAGCTTCTTTCCTCCTTCTTGTTGTTGTCGACGTCTTCAAATGTTAATGTCAAACTGCCGGCAGCTGTAGAAGTAGTAAATAGTGGAGTTTTGGAGTGTATGCTGCATAACATGCAGTTCTATAATCTTAACGACAAAATGCACCACCACAAATCTTCCGTTTTTGTTATTCAACATTTCACTTAACAAAATACCACTATTTTTCTTACAAAATGTATATGCCCATGTTCATGTTTATTAACTGAACGAGTCGACAATGTTTCTACCTTATCTATGCAGCTTTAATTCGTTTTCCTTAAAATTTGGGTTTTCTTAAAGTGTCTAACCATCTGCAATACTTCCCTTTTTGCCTGAAGAAACCGTATAGATGCACCGAAGAAAAATGGGTATTTACCAAATGCGCACATATGGAAGAATTTTGTTGATGCAGTTGTTGTATTTTGTACCATTTTTATTTGTTCACCACTCGACAGTTTTTCTATTCCCAACTCTGAACAAATAACGTGGAAGGCAATTTCAAAAAAAAAATGTTTGAAAGCAGCAACCCAAGCGTAAAATGTCATTGTTTTGGGCTAAAAAGTACAAAACAGCCAAAATATTTTTCAACAGAGGGAAATAGAGGAGTACACATTTGATGACAGTATTTTTGTGCATGGAGAACTCTACACATCGTTATTGTAAAGGGAATGTTTGGAAAACAATGCAAACAAGTTCCAACAACGAGAGGAAGAACAAAAGCATTTCCGCAGATGAATGGGTTCAAGTGCAAGCACCGAGTCAATTTTGTTGTCTGTCTGTATATTATGTTCTGTGCTGCTGCTGTTGAGAAATTCATTGAAAATTGTGTTGAAAGACAAATTTACTAACAAATTTTACTTGTTCTTCTTCTTGTTGCACACACAGAGAGATCAAGTATGCAGAACAGAGTACACTTAATAATATCATGAACCTTTCTTTACACACGCATCCTTTTGTACTACTAATGCATATTTTCCTCTGTTTTCAAAAGAATGCTCTAATAATAATAATATTGTTTGAATATTATACAAGATCGTGTAACTTCATATCGTTACATTTCTATTCCAAAAACTTGGAATTTCATGAAAGGAATACAAAATTCATACAGTGCTTTCCCAACTTTCTCTGGGAATTTCTTTGTCTTCCTCCCCAAAGCGCACTGGCATAAAGTCTGTCTAGCTCATTATGCTGCTAGCAGTCAAGAAATAATGATATTGTATTGCATATTTAAATGCATTATTATTTCGTTGTGCTGGGCTTCTGCTTCTAGCATATTTGCACGAGTTTTTGGAAGATAGGGGTAAAGTCTGTTTCGTTTGATATCATCATTACAGATGGAATTATTATATACACACGACCTCTTTCATTTCAATTAGTCAAACCCTAGAACTATAGCAGTGGGAAATAGAGAAAAGTAGAAAAAAGTTTGTCTTTTCATTCTACAACTGCGTAAACAAATGTGTTATTATGATGATTACTAAAGGGTGCGAAGACAAAAATACAGATATATAGATTTGTAATATATAGCTTCGAAATATGCAACTCGTTTAAGAAATATGTATTTTACCCAGTAGAAGCTTTTCGTTTGTTATACATACCCGAATGTCAGTTTTGGTTGGTCAAACCTCGTGATAATGACGTTGAAAATTTTAATACAATGTTGATATGCTTTGCTATGTGTCGTAGATTAAAAAGTTATGCATACCCGAATGTCAATTTTGGTTGGTCGACTTTTATGGTAGTGAATTTGAAAGTTTAAAACTTGTATTGTTTATGGAATGCAGGTTGACAAATTTTTAAATCTAGTAACAAAATGCATAAAGTAAAAATAAAGTCCAACAGTCTAACAGTAAGAATTAATTATTCGTAGTAGATCAATCAATGAAATCATTTTATTTATTGTTCAAGATATACCCAAATGCAATTTAATCATTAAGCATACATTGTATCATGTTCATTTCTGCAATAGGTAATCCTACAAGTCTTCGTCCTCGTCCCCGCTAGGCCCCTCTTCCTGCTCGGCATAACCACTTTCGTCATCATATTCCTAAATTCATAAGAAACACATGATAGATAGATAATTATATGTGATAGAAAGAAATGTGATTATATGAAATCAACAGGACTTCTTACATGGGCATTGAGGATTCCTTTGATCTCCGAGATGACTTCCTTCAGATGCTGGGTAAAAAAGAACAAAATATTTGTATGTGTGATCATTTAAATATCAATATTTATCAAGTTAATTATTTTAATAAGAATATGTATTACCTCCTTCAACTTGACATCCTTAGCTCGCTTCTCACTAACGTTAGCGGGTAGCTTGGCAATTTCCTCAAAGTTCCTCAAAACCTGGACTTGCAGTTCGGTTCCCAAGTTTCCCTCTTGGTCACTGGAGAACTGAGTAATGAGACGATCCGCCACCAATTTGGGAACGTAGTCCTCTATCTGCTTCTTAACGTGATTGAAGTACAAGCTGACCATATCCTTGATTAGCCTCGTGGTACAGGGATCCTTCAGCTTGGCAATCCTAGGATCGTTGCTCGTTGAGGTAAATTTGCTCCGTGACTTGTGAGAAGATTTGGGTGAGTCGACGCCTGTGGCTCCAAAGACAAAGACATTACCCTTAGACAATCCTTTTTCACCCCCTCCCACTTGACCTCCATCTCCATCTTCGTCAGAATCATTGCTGGGGTTGTCGTTCAAGTTCTTTTCCAGGTTTCGTCGAATTTTCGAGATTTTATCCCGAAAGCCATCATCCAGGGAGAAGACCACGCTAGCTTGGGTGCGAATGTAGTCTTTGATTAGCTTCTTTAGCTTGTCCAGTTTGTCATTCAGCATTTTGTGGACCACGGACTTCAAAGACCTTTTAAACTCAGGAAAGAAGTCCAAAACCTTCTTCTGATCCTTCAAATACCGATCAGCGATCTTGATGATTTCGTCGTGTACCCTTTCTGCACATTTTAAGGCGGGTTTCTCAATGTGCTTAATCTGCTCTTGAGCCAACTTTCGGAACACCGCATCCGGATAAACAAAGAATGAGTCAAAGCCTCCACTGTTTCGAAACGCATTCAAGATCATATTGTCATTGACGGATTCGTTGCTCTTGCGTCCAGCTGTGTCCATGTCATGCGCAAATTTCTTGTCAAAGATGTCCTTGATACGGATGCCACCATACAAGTGTAGATAGTCCGGATTGCGAGTACAGCCCTCGATTTCCTTTTTCATACAGTTTTCGAATTCCTGGATGATCCTGCTCACAAAACGGAACTTATCAGTTGGGGTGGTCACATCAGGAATAACTTTGATCCTGGCTTGGCACTCTTCGAGAATCTTTTCAATGTTGGCCTGGATCTCTGGAAGACATTTCAAGATGTGCTGTACCAACAACTCATGAAGTCGCTTTCGGAGATACGGCACTCCATTGACGGCAGCCAAGTCTTGATAATTTTCGTTCAAAAACACCTTCTCCTTCTCCAACTGGTCTTCAACACTCAGGTTGTTCTCGATGTCCCTTTGAGAACGATTCACCAGTCCAATCATTCCCAACTTAGGCAGCAACTTGGCATCCTTCGAGGTGCGAGTTAACAAGCCCCTGGCATCGGTTCCCTCGTCCATTAAGTCCAGTTTGGTTAGTACTCCAATGGTACGATCGCCGTTGGGATCAGCTTTCTTGGCCAGAGCAATGCCATCCGAATTGCAGATATCATAGTTAGC
This sequence comes from Entomobrya proxima, assembly GCA_029691765.1. Classification (NCBI taxonomy): domain Eukaryota; kingdom Metazoa; phylum Arthropoda; class Collembola; order Entomobryomorpha; family Entomobryidae; genus Entomobrya; species Entomobrya proxima. The sequence continues at coordinate 7,996,109 of CM056169.1, forward strand.
CGGACTAACTGCCAAAATAATTGCGTTCTTCTGGTCAATGTACTTCCGGCTCAGTTTTCTGGTTTGGTTCTCCAAGTCGTGCGGTTCATTGGCATTGTTCAGCTGGGAATCAATAGTTGATAATTGATAATTAACCTATCTAGTACAAATTAGTTAAAAGATTCGGCGAAATTTCCTTACCCGCTTTATTCCCGGCAGATCGATCACCGTTAACGTAACCACATTCGGCGAAAACACTTGGAGAGTCACCGGCTCGTCCCTAATTTCCCCACCTCCCTGCTCCATAAGTTCCGTGATCAAGTCCCTAGCTTTATCATACTCGTTGACACCGATTCTTCCTACCTCTGGCACATCTTCAAACTCCACGCCTTCTTCTTCCTCAGATGGATCCGTGATATTAATCAACTTGACAATAATTGGACACTTTGTAACCGTGTTTGAACCCCTCGGAAGAATAGAAGAGCCCATCAGTCCATCCAACACCGAACTTTTCCCCGAACTCTATTAAACCATCCGAAATGAAATACATTTATAGAGATTAAGGCATTAAGGCACTTATAGTAGTCACCATGTATTAATATTTAAATTAAACTATATGCACGTTTTTCTTACCTGCGCACCGACAACCACAATTTGAGGTAATTCAATTTCAATCTCGTCACATCCAGTACTTGATTGATACCCTCGGATCTTATCCACCAAACCAATAACTTCCCGGTTATCGTCCATTTTAATGAATTTACGCCACTTGTCAAATTGCAATACTACAAAGCAAGGCACCGAAGATTTCAGCAGATTTTTAATTTGGACTTTCAATGAATAATTAAAAATTAAAAACCTCAAAGACTTCAAGAAGGACTCTACCAAACAAATACCAAATGTACACGCAATACTAAATGACGAATGCCTCTAATTTCTCTGACGGACTGTAGAGTTTCAGTTTCCTAATAAAAAATAGGAAGCCAAAAAACGTCCGTTAACGAAACCTAGTGATTAGTGATAGTCACGATATAGGAGAGACTGGTATTGACACTGCACATTTATTTCTTACTAAGCACATAAACCGAGTACTAGGGTATCTAGTAGATGGCGCTGATTTTAGTGCAGAATGTAGAATAAGTTGTACACAGGATAGCATGCAATAAACTATTTTAATTAGCCTTCCTTACGGTTTTGCTTTGACTTTCGAACCCTATTAACAATTTCATGGTTGTAAAATTTTGCTACTAATACATTCTCACTATTATGTAATAAAATATTAGTATGATATGATTAAATTATATGAGTAAAAGAGGTATAATCAGGTAGCGCTGTCTGCCAACGAATTTAGCCCTACATAGTATATATTTGGAACACCTTTGGCATTCAATGGAACACCTTAGATATACTTTGGAACACTTTAGACATACGTTGGAACACCTTAGACATACGTTGGAACACCTTAGACATACGTTGGAACACCCTAGACATACGTTGGAAGACCCTAGACATACGTTGGAACACCTCAGGCATTCCCTGGAACCCTTTAAAACGCCTTAGGCATTCACTGGAACCCTTTGGAACGCCTTGGACATTCATTGGAACACCTTAGGCAATCATTGGAACACCTTAGGCAATCATTGGAACACCTTAGGCAATCATTGGAACACCTTAGGCATTCATTGGAACACCATAGGCATTCATTGGACACCTTAGGCATTCATTGAAACACCTCAGGCATTCCCTGGAACCCTTTGGAACGCCTTGGACATTTATTGGAACACCTTAGGCATTCATTGGAACACCTTAGGCATTCATTGGAACACCTTAAGCATTCATTGGAACACCTTAGGCATTCATTGGAACACCTTAGGCATTCATTGGAACACCTTAGGCATTCATTGGAACACCTTAGGCATTCATTGGAACACCTTAGGCATTCATTGGAACACCTTAGGCATTCATTGGAACACCTTAGGCATTCATTGGAACACCTTAGGCATTCATTGGAACACCTTAGGCATTCATTGGAACACCTTAGGCATTCATTGGAACACCTTAGGCATTCATTGGAACACCTTAGGCATTCATTGGAACACCTTAGGCATTCATTGGAACACCTTAGGCATTCATTGGAACACCTTAGGCATTCATTGGAACACCTTAGGCATTCATTGGAACACCTTAGGCATTCATTGGAACACCTTAGGCATTCATTGGAACACCTTAGGCATTCATTGGAACACCTTAGGCATTCATTGGAACACCTTAGGCATTCATTGGAACACCTTAGGCATTCATTGGACACCTTAGGCATTCATTGAAACACCTCAGGCATTCCCTGGAACCCTTTGGAACGCCTTGGACATTTATTGGAACACCTTAGGCATTCATTGGAACACCTTAGGCATTCATTGGAACACCTTAAGCATTCATTGGAACACCTTAGGCATTCATTGGAACACCTTAGGCATTCATTGGAACACCTTAGGCATTCATTGGAACACCTTAGGCATTCATTGGAACACCTTAGGCATTCATTGGAACACCTTAGGCATTCATTGGAACACCTTAGGCATTCATTGGAACACCTTAGGCATTCATTGGAACACCTTAGGCATTCATTGGAACACCTTAGGCATTCATTGGAACACCTTAGGCATTCATTGGAACACCTTAGGCATTCATTGGAACACCTTAGGCATTCATTGGAACACCTTAGGCATTCATTGGAACACCTTAGGCATTCATTGGAACACCTTAAGCATTCATTGGAACACCTTAGGCATTCATTGGAACACCTTAGGCATTCATTGGAACACCTTAGGCATTCATTGGAACACCTTAGGCATTCATTGGAACACCTTAGGCATTCATTGGAACACCTTAGGCATTCATTGGAACACCTTAGGCATTCATTGGAACACCTTAGGCATTCATTGGAACACCTTAGGCATTCATTGGAACACCTTAGGCATTCATTGGAACACCTTAGGCATTCATTGGAACACCTTAGGCATTCATTGGAACACCTTAGGCATTCATTGGAACACCTTAGGCATTCATTGGAACACCTTAGGCATTCATTGGAACACCTTAGGCATTCATTGGAACACCTTAGGCATTCATTGGAACACCTTAGGCATTCATTGGAACACCTTAGGCATTCATTGGAACACCTTAGGCATTCATTGGAACACCTTAGGCATTCATTGGAACACCTTAGGCATTCATTGGAACACCTTAGGCATTCATTGGAACACCTTAGGCATTCATTGGAACACCTTAGGCATTCATTGGAAACCTTAGGCATTCATTGGAACACCTTAGGCATTCATTGGAAACCTTAGGCATTCATTGGAAACCTTAGGCATTCATTGGAAACCTTAGGCATTCATTGGAAACCTTAGGCATTCATTGGAAACCTTAGGCATTCATTGGAACACCTTAGGCATTCATTGGAACACCTTAGGCATTCATTGGAAACCTTTGGAACGCCTTGGACATTCATTGGAACACCTTAGGTATCCCTTGGAACACTGTAGGTATCCCTTGCAGGCAGGCATTCATTGGAACACCTTAGGCATTCATTGGAACACCTTAGGCATTCATTGGAACACCTTAGGCATTCATTGGAACACCTTAGGCATTCATTGGAACACCTTAGGCATTCATTGGAACACCTTAAGCATTCATTGGAACACCTTAGGCATTCATTGGAACACCTTAGGCATTCATTGGAACACCTTAGGCATTCATTGGAACACCTTAGGCATTCATTGGAACACCTTAGGCATTCATTGGAACACCTTAGGCATTCATTGGAACACCTTAGGCATTCATTGGAACACCTTAGGCATTCATTGGAACACCTTAGGCATTCATTGGAACACCTTAGGCATTCATTGGAACACCTTAGGCATTCATTGGAACACCTTAAGCATTCATTGGAACACCTTAGGCATTCATTGGAACACCTTAGGCATTCATTGGAACACCTTAGGCATTCATTGGAACACCTTAGGCATTCATTGGAACACCTTAGGCATTCATTGGAACACCTTAGGCATTCATTGGAACACCTTAGGCATTCATTGGAACACCTTAGGCATTCATTGGAACACCTTAGGCATTCATTGGAACACCTTAGGCATTCATTGGAACACCTTAGGCATTCATTGGAACACCTTAGGCATTCATTGGAACACCTTAGGCATTCATTGGAACACCTTAGGCATTCATTGGAACACCTTAGGCATTCATTGGAACACCTTAGGCATTCATTGGAACACCTTAGGCATTCATTGGAACACCTTAGGCATTCATTGGAACACCTTAGGCATTCATTGGAACACCTTAGGCATTCATTGGAACACCTTAGGCATTCATTGGAAACCTTAGGCATTCATTGGAAACCTTAGGCATTCATTGGAACACCTTAGGCATTCATTGGAACACCTTAGGCATTCATTGGAAACCTTTGGAACGCCTTGGACATTCATTGGAACACCTTAGGTATCCCTTGGAACACTGTAGGTATCCCTTGGAACACTTTAGGTATCCCTTGGAACACTTTAGGTATCCCTTGGAACACCTCAGGCATTCCCTGGAACCCTTTGGAACGCCTTGGACATTCATTGGAACACCTTAGGCATTCATTGGAAACCTTTGGAACGCCTTGGACATTTATTGGAACACCTTAGGCATTCATTGGAAACCTTTGGAACGCCTTGGACATTTATTGGAACACCTTAGGCATTCATTGGAAACCTTTGGAACGCCTTGGACATTTATTGGAACACCTTAGGCATTCATTGGAACACCTTAGGTATTCATTGGAACACCTCAGGCATTCCCTGGAACCCTTTGGAACGCCTTGGACATTTATTGGAACACCCTAGGCATTCATTGGAAACCTTAGGTATTCATTGGAACACCTTAGGCATTCATTGGAACACCTCAGGCATTCACTGGAACCCTTTGGAATGCCTTGGACATTCATTGGAACACCTTAGGTATCCCTTGGAACACTTTTGGTATCCCTTGGAACACTTTAGGTATCCCTTGGAACACTTTAGGTATCCCTTGGAACACTTTAGGTATCCCTTGGAACACTTTAGGTATCCCTTGGAACACTTTAGGTATCCCTTGGAACACTTTAGGTATCCCTTGGAACACTTTAGGTATCCCTTGGAACACTTTAGGTATCCCTTGGAACACTTTAGGTATTCCTTGGAACCATTTGGAACACATAAGGCATCCGATGCTGTAGAATTATGCTTGAATCTGACCAATTATATTCCATTATTTCGGTCTTGTGACTAATCTGTTGATCATCCGGCTATTCTGGCTGGTCATGTGCAGCTTTTACCTTGGTGTGATATCTGCACTATCTGCACTAGAATCAGAGCCATCTACTTTGAGCATGTAGTATTACCGTCTTTCCATTTTACGTAGACCCCGCAGATCTGTGCTAGTGCGCAGCTTGCTAGCTTGCGCCGGGCTAACGCGGCAAGCAAAAATGTAAACATTGCAAGCATTTGTAGTGCAAATTGTGACAACAAAGACAGCTGATCAGCTGTTGGCCATAGTGAAATAGCTCGTATTGCGTTGCCCCATCGTGGCTACAATGTAACACTTGCCTACTCTGCGGGGTCTACGTAAAATGGAAAGATAGTACGTCATTTCTTTTTTCCAGCTGTGCTGTGCTCACAAGCTTGCAGTATCACTACCTGTCTCTCCTATATCGTGGTGATAGTCGATCGTTCGTGGTGGTGACTGTGCTGCTTTCAATGTAGGTGGTCCGTAGCAAGAGGTCCCATTGAGAATCCAAGAGATAAATGCCATGACCAATCCAATGACCACTGTATGGCATCATGATTCATTTAGAGGTTTACTTTAGTTTGTGTGGGGCATTACGAGACTTGTGTGATTGCATTGTGTTGTGGATGAACGTACATCTTTTAAGATTCACGGCGAAACTTCAACCTCCTCCCGAAAAGGCACCTTAAGGAAACTTTCGGGCACCTGCAATACACAACACCCTAGTAATGTGTGCTTGGTTCATAATAGAATGATTCTAGTCTTTCTAGTAGTCGGGAAATAACTGTACAATATTTTTTAGTTTCGTTGCTACTCTTCCAACGGTTCAAAATTATCTTTTCCAACATATATTGGCATGTTTGGAAGGCTTGGAGGGAAGGACATGGGACATGACATTAGACTTTTGTTGCGCATGCAATAATAATTAAAGCAGAAGGAATGGTCTCATTTCAATTAGACCCTGGAACTAGACTGGAAAATAAAAGAAAACTAGAAAAAGTTCCTTTTTCCTATTGGTATTTCGCAGAATATTTTTACAACTGCGTAAACAAAATTTACTTGTTATTATGATAATTATTATATGATGGTGCTTCGTGCGAAGACAGAAATATAGTTTTAAACCGAAGCATCCGTTTTTCTTTAAGAAAACATATTTTACCCCGAAGACCCTCCTCGTTATTCCGTTCCGCGCTCCCGACTTTTTAGTTTTGGTTGGCCAACTCCCGTGGTGGTAGTGAACTTGAAAATTTTAACAGAATGTTGATAACACGCTCAGTTTTTTGGAATGCAAGCTTAACTTTATATCTACAAGTCATTTAAAATTTCTTGTGAAACAAGCTGCATAATAAAAGCAACGCACCAGACCAAGTTGGAATTATTTTCATATGTAATTGCAGAGATCATTACTTCAGTTTTCCACTTGGAGTTTCGTGGTATTTTGTAACTTTCAAAAATTATCATCAAAGCATGTTTTTCTCGCGTTGTCTTTCGCGTGCGTGAGGACGTGCCACAAGAACTCTAATCATTCCATTTTCAGAAAAAAATATTTCTTTGAAATAAACTGGAAACCATTTTGACACAAGCGCTACAACAAGTTTTGGGGAAGTGTACGCATCACGCATCCCATATTTCCAATGACTTTTAGCGTCACACAACTCCGAAACTTGTTAAAAATGCATGCAAACTGATTTTTAAACCATATTTCAGTGTAGAACCTCGAATAGTTGATAGTAGTGAGGATTCCCTTTAAAGATCAACTTTTACGTTCCTTTGAGTCTTAGCCATTGCCACGGAACGCGTGCAATGTCAACTCGAGAAATTAGAAGCTAGAGAATAAAGCCTGCATTTACCGTAAAACATTATCATTGCTTTACTTGCGAGAAAAATCATTTCCCCTCTTGCTAGTTTGCTGCCTGCCAGCTTTACTTTTACATTTTCCTTCCGTCCTAGCCGTCGTTTGTTAAGCCCATTTTAAAAACTTATGTAATGCCGACAACGATGGTGGTGACTTGGTGGATGGAAAATGTATAAGAAATAGTTTACTAACTGTATAATAATACTGGGTATTTGCCTAGTAGTAAAATGTACAACCCTAATAATAAGTGGGAACTGTCACATTCCGTCAGTCAGTTGAACTCGTCTAAATTTCACCCTCCTTATCCATCAGCCAATGTACAACAGAACAGTACTGCTGTTCAAATTGAAGGAAAAGTTTTCAGAAAATTTTCCGTGTGGGTTTCTGTGTCGCCAGGAAAAAATGCATCTCCAATCTCCAGTATGTCGAGTGGAGTTGTTATGCCGGATGAAGCTGGTTAGGGAAAGCATTCTTCGTATCATAAAATAGAAGCAATAGTCTGTAGCGGTAAAATATCTTGTTTAAGCCTTATATCAATATCAAAGTAAATAGATGCATTATTATTGGAATGTAAAAATTGGAGGGATCAAAATCTCTAATGTTGCCATTCCCAGTTGTCCTTTTTCCAGCAGCATTTTTGTATGAGTGTGTAAAAGTAAAGAGGGCTCAATCAAAGTTTTCAAATGGGAGTGATTTTTCAGTATGCATTTTGTACACACACAACAACAACATTATAGCAAAGTTGGAATACAACCCTTATCAAAACTGAAGAGTGTGTCATTTCCAGCTGCCGCTGTGTTTGTGATTGTAAACTCTACTTTTTTGTATAAAATCTGGATCTTTTTAAGATTTCGGGGGAGAAATCACGTAGCTTGTTATATTGCCAGTATTGGAATGAAGGAGAGAAAAAGGGTTGATCTGATATCCTTATTCCTTTGCGTGTTTTTTAGCTTGACTGAAGTGCAGAGAGGGTGGCAAAAAGAACTTTAAGATTTTATTTCTGTGTGTGTGATTGTATATCTATCTACTATACAGAGACACACCCCAAATGTCTAAAATTACGTCGTTAGATCCGATTTTATGCAAGAAATACGATGCCTTAAATGTTTGATGATGATGTAGTTTAGTAATACATAGCTATAGTTTCTCTACGTTGTAGGTAATAATGCGCTATGGAGCGTGGTACAGGATTTTTCATTTTGAGAATGCTGATTTACTTTACTTTTTATGTACAAACGAACCATTTGGGAAATCACAGTTGAGTTGTGTGTATAGTACATTTTGAATAAGACAAAAAAAAACAGACAGACAGACAGATTGAGAAACAGAGGGAAATTGGCGGAATCAGAACAAGCAGAGCTTGTTGAGCACCTACTTAAATATCCGGAGAATAGAAAAATGTTGACTAGTAATCACAAACCGACAAGCGCACACTTTCTCACAAAAACGCAAACATACCAAATAAGTTGCCCTTTCGGTACAAAAAAAAAGTTGATCCTTGCACACAACAACAGCACAACGCACACTTTGAAATTTAAATAAAAGTGAAAGTTGGAATATAGAGGGGAAGAGGAAGTGGAGTGGAAGCCGGAAAACTTGCTAGATTATTTGGGTCGTGGTGTATCAAACTTTCCAAAGTATAAAAATTGTAGTAGCAAGCAAAATGCTGCTAGATGATAATGGCATGATGATAACTGAGTGAGCAGTGGTTAGAGGCCTACTGACGAATAAAGTAGTAGCGGTATCCACTTTCTCTTTGTGGGCGGGAGTACGCGCCTCCAGCAGGTCCTGCGGGAGCTGGGGCTGCTGCTGGAGCCGGGGCTGATGCCTGTTGTTGATAAGCGGGTGCTGCTGCTGGAGCTGGTGCAGCGGCTTGTTGATAAGCTGGAGCAGCAGGGGCGGCGGGTTGGGAGAATGCAGGTGCTGCTGGAGCTGGTCCTGGACCGGAACTGGCGCTTGAGCTGCTGCTACCACCTCCATTTCCATAAGCCTTTTGGGTGGGGTAGTGCACAGAGACCTTGTCAACTGGCTGGTAGTTAACGCTAACGGCGGGTTGTCCTTGTTGCTGTGCTGGGGGCTCTTCCTTCTCGGCATTGTAGGTGACATCGGGCTTCTTGAGCAAAATGTTGATCTTGGCACCCTCCTGTGGTCCCAAAGCCTTGTAGGCAGCCTTGATAAACTCGTCAATGTTGTAGTTGGGAATCTCAATGTCCAAGTTTTGGTTCTGGCCACCCTTGTTCTCAAGCCAGAGGAAGTGTTCAGTCTTTAGGGTGATGGCGTCCTTGTTGACTCCGGAGCAATCGTATTTGATTTTTCCGGAACCATCGGGAGTAGCGCGGCATTGAACGGTGAGATCGCCACCACCGGATGATGAGCCGCCGCTGCTGGAACCTCCTGAACCAGCACCAGGGTAGGAAGGAGCACCACCTCCGCTAGAATAGGATGGCGGTGGAGGTGGCGGGGGTGGGGGTGGTGCACCACCGCTGCTGGGTTGTCCATACTGGGGAATGGCAGTGGCCATAAGAATGCCACCCAGGGTAAGGAAGAGGACTTGCTGTTAAGGAGTAAATTTTTAAACTTGGAAGTTAAAGCAGTTGATCATTTTAAAATTGAGTTTTTTGTATGCTTACCGAAAGTCTTGCCATCTTCGTGGTTTCCAACAGGATATTTTACTTTTGAAAAACGAAACACACTTTACAAATGTTCAAATTGCGACTTTGTTGCTGAAAGAACAATTGACCAAGGACTGATACCTCTTTGTGGATCGCCGCTTGCTTTTAAAGGGCTGATGAAACCAGTGGGCTAAATGGCTTGCTACATTAAAGCTGGAGCTTAAAACGTGTGAAACATTTTTGCATAATAGCATGGCAAGCTACATGACATATTATCTTAATTGTATTACAGTTTAAAGTGTCAAGCATCCTGTAATTTTACTATTGCATGCATACCCATCCCTAAAAAATTAACAAGCGCCTTGGGGAAGGGAAATTGAAGGATGCGGGTCTAATTTTAGTCTGCCACTTTTGATTTCATTTAAAAAAGCGTAGCCTGACTTTGCTCTATTTTTATAAATAAAAACAAATGAATATTCAAACTGGCAAACACCAAAACACCAAGAGCATTAATTAGTGAAAATGTTTGCGTAGCTTTCAATTGCATAACTGCGTATACAAATGGGGTTTTTAAGTAAATTAATGTTACAAGCATGTATGGCTCATCAACATTTTTTATGGATGCGCGAGGTCCTTTAAAGTGCAGAAATAATCGGTTATATGGTATTATGGTATATTAGCCAATATTCTTCAGAACGTATAATATTTTTGTGACGCATTAGCCACAACAGCGTCGTCGGCTTTGACTAACGACGTCGTTTTCACTGATTCTATTATTTATTTTGCAAAAACAATAACCAAGAATGCCGAAATGTATGATTTCATCACAAAGTGTGCCTTCCCGTCTTTCATTCTAGAACTTCCTCTCAATATTTTTAAACGATTTTCTATTCAGTTATAATGTCATAACGTACAACGTAAATTTTCAGAGAGCTACTGAAAATACGGTAGGATCTAAAGGAAAGTAGAAAAATATTCGATAAATGTTTTATAACTTGACTGCATGCACTTTGAAAAAAGGAAAATTCATACGAGATTGTACATTTTTTCTCTCTTTAAAGCCACCAAGTACAAAGTATAGAGCTCGTAAATATTCCACCATTTTCTACCCACACATACGTAACGTATCTATACAAATATGTTAAGTAAGTTTGACTGCATTTCCTTAAGTATTATTCTATGCACCCTCGTAGTCGTCGTCGTCCACACAATTCCTGTCTGTCGCTTGGTTAGGATGTTGTTTTTCTCTTAAAAATATAGACTTCTGCTTCTTTTGGCAATAGCAATAAAACAATACGCTTGCAAGACATGAAACCTAAATGGGACATCAAAAAACAGAAGCATCGAAAGTAAAATAAAACAACTACCGTTACCATTACATGGGCAATGGTTGTGCATTCATTCATGAATTTGAATGTTCCCATCCAGTGAGCTTCTTAGTAGAGGTACATCCCACTTCCCACTCTCTCTCTGGCATTCTCATCAGAATTTTATATTGAGAGGCAAAAATACCTAGACACTAGAGTATATAAAAAGTGCATTGCGTTGCACGATTGCACGAATGATCAAAATTTAGGAAACAAAAACATCATTTGAAAACCTCTTGAGAAGTACTCAGCCGCATTAATGGCAATAAAAAGAGGAGAGTTGTAGAAAAACCGGGAACAGTTTCAGAGACGATTACGGGGTTGATTTCAACATTTCTTTGGGAAAAATACAAACCTTACTTGACTATAGAAAAGCTGCTTGTGTAGTTTTCTATTAAGTACTACATAATGGTATGTACACTTACCTTGGAGAACGCCATAAACCTTGAAATTTCAGAATCCCTTTGAATCTTCATTCACATCCCGAGCAAGAGAATGAGAGTAGAATGGAGATGTAAGTGTGTGTAGTATGCATATGTGTTGTACATGAAAGGAAGGTCAGAGTCAAAAAACAAATACAATATTGATAAATAATTAATGTGTACGTTTTGAAATTGAGATTACTACAGTGTATGAATGGCAGGCAAAGTGAGTTTTATGCACGGGAAAATTGAATCAAATTGTATTAGTCAGGGGAAAACGTGCATGCAACTAGAGTTTTTCTGATTTTACTTAACTTGCTCAAGAAAAAATTCACTTTTATTCTTAGAGTTTATACAGTGCATGTTGTATTATGATAAAAGGGAAAGCAGCATTTTTGTGCTGGAAAATGCACTTTTCCTTTTTGAAAATGGTTTGTGCATCTTATGAATTATTTTATTTGAATTGAATCATGTATAAACAATGAAAAACGCTTTCTCCTCCACTCCACAAGCAGATTCACTGAATGTACTGAATGCAAAAAGGTAGTGCATAAAATTGAATAATTTTCAGTCATCCTAAACATCCTTTTCTTTTGTTTTGCTTCCCCCATCATTCCGGGATTATTTTTGGGAAAAATATGGTGTAGTAGCTAAAAGTGCATTCATTTGTAGAAATGCATACAGAGATATACATAAGGAATGTGAAAGCTTCCAGAGATTCCAGACGGAAAAAGGTGGATTTCTCTTGTTCTGGAAAGGGAAAAGAATATTATTGCGTTGTGCATGGAACGTGTAGGGAAACGTGAGTAGTGAGTATCCTTCCAGTAGTATTAATGTGCACTCAATTCCCTGAAGGCTAAAAGGTACTACTGGAGTGGATATGAAGAATGACGCATGAAGTTGAAGATGAGATGATGAGGCCTAACATAAAAGTGCATCCCCAGGCATTTGGATTTTACTAATATTACTCTATCTTCTGCACTAGTAAAGTATGCATACCGAATTTTTATTATGCACTTTGTGTACTCTGGCCTTTAGCCATGCACAACCAGTGCATTAGACACTGCTAAAGTTGTGAATTATGCAGTTTTTTAAAACTCAAAAGCAGCTGAAATGTCTGTAGGTGGTCTAAACGGATGAAGGTTAAATGAAAAGGGTGAATTCCTTCGAAGGGAAAAATTACTCCTCCGCTTGTCTAATTAAAACAATCCCTTTTTAAAAATTGCTTTTGTGCATTGCATAGATAATCAAGTTCACGTGTAGACAGTAACCTTGCACTTTTACTGCGAGTTGGTTTCTACATGATGGAATTGCTTTGCCGGGGGATGAGATGAATATTAAATTTTTTCGGAAGGGCTGTTTACTATTTACTATTTACTTTGCCTTGCAAGAGAAGTTTATTATGAACTGTCTCATTAATCATCATATAGTAAACGAAGTGTTTACTTAGCAAACTAACAACAGTATACGCTAATTGTACAGGAAGATGTGTAAATTCTTTCAAGATGTTTGTCTTGGAACTTGTAGCTTGACTGTAAGTGAAAACCCAGGGAAATGTAGTTTGTATAATTTTTTGTTTCCGGGTATTATTTTACTTTTCAGGGTACAGTCATAAGCATATATATAGACTAAAAGTGTGGGTGGATGAACTCGTTGAAAAAATACCCGCCCGCAATTTTAATCTCTGAAAAACACCAACTGCATATGAATTACCAAGAATAAAGAAAATTCTAGACAGTTGGGGTCGGGTCAAGTGAGCTTGGCGAGTTAAAAATAGAATGCTATTTAAGTTGAGGCTTTTTATCCTACCTCCTATCTTAAAGTTGATCCACATTTCAAAGTGTGCAGAAAACACGAACCACTTGACTATGGAAATTTCTTAAACCGGGAGTCTCAGCTAAGCGCATGCAAAAATGGGATGATAGGTCGCGAAATAAAAGTGGTTTTGGCTTAGTCCAGAATACTTTATTGATTTAATAATAATAACTTTATACGCATATTAAAATATCAAGAAAGTTTTAATTTCATTAATACGTCGAGACTAGTTTTCTCTATCCTGCGCTGGTTATAAGAGGCTCTTAGATTTAGGTATGTTAGACGTGTGAGATTTTAATAATTTTCGGCTTAGTAAAAGTTAGACTACGTATGCACTACACTACTAATGTGATGAAATTATTTGTTCAGATGTGAATAAAAAATGAAAAAGAATTTTTTAATTAAACCCAACTTGAAGAAAAACTCGGATACTTTTACCGTCAGTTCAGACAGACATTTATGCACACAAACAAGTACACAGAGTTGACTATTTGCTCATCAACATAATGCTTTGATAATAAGAAGAAAAGTACAAAAAGCCTTTTTTTTAGAAATTTTAACAAATTCTCTTCTTTAAAAAAAGTAACAAACTGGCTTATTTTTTCGGTATGCTTCACACTTTTGCGTAAATAATTTGAAATCTTTTTCAAAATTGGATGCTGAAAATGAATAGACCGGTATGGAATAACTTGGAATTATATATCTAATAAGAATAGAAAACCTGGGAAAGGAAAAATTCTGGAAAAAAGGGCGAACGTGAAAATGCTTTTAGAATGAAATTATGACAGCTCCTTTCACTTTCATCATTAAATATTTTCTCCAGTGCAAAAGAATCGCTTGTGTTCTGCCACTCTATTCCTGCATCTCACTCTAATTTTTCTCACATTTTTCTCCCATTTCTTTCTACTTAACAAAATCTGAATAATAAGAAGATTGGCTGTAAGAATGAAGTGGCATGTTGTAGTTCAAACACGGAAAAACTTGAATAAGATTGCGTTCTGGTGAAAGTAAGAGATTTTGCTGCTGCTGATATTGATGATATTTGCTGGGTGGTATTTTCCTGGCAAAAGAAAAAGCGAAGACAGAAGATGGCCAATTATTGAAAAAAAGCGAGAGCAGAGTAGACCTTATTACTATACACTTGATTTTCTGAAGTAAATAGTTTGCAACAAATTTAATAATTTTCTTCTTCTTCTGCTTCTCCATCCTGACAGCAACCCTTTTTCATCATTTGCCTCCAATTGAAATACTCAATTATGAAACGGGTAGCAGCGTATGGAAAATATGGAAATAGGATTTGGCAAAAAAAATTAAGCAAGCACTGCCTCCAAAAGTATATTTTGCTAGAAAAAGTTTTTACACAATCCCGTTTTTTAGTTTCAGTTATTAACGTTTTACAATGAAAGGGCTAATAGAGTTGAATAGATACAATGGTTTGCAGAAGTGTTGAAAGTTGTAGGTTCACACATGTTAGTATTGATTGGAAGTATGCGATTTTTATTTACTATAACTATTGCATCTTTGACAGAATCAACGGCATTCATCCACTCTATAGCTAAATACCAATCATGTAGTGAGAAATATCAAAAAAGGTTTAAATAAAGATAAAACGGTATTTTTGCTCCGTTCTAGTTCCCATGCTAAACCACATCTAACAGAGAGACAAAGAATGAGCAAAAACTCCCAATATCCATTTTCCATCACAATTCCAGTCGAAACTAAAACTAGGTGTTTGAAACCATTCACACAGTTTCAGTATCACAGTAGTAGTTTCGGACTAAACTTGGTAATACTGTTTCAAGTCTTTTAGGTAATAGCGTTTTCTCCTTTTTCCTTCAAAATTGAATTGGTTACAATAATTGAATAAAATATAAAACGCAAGCTGTGTCCTTGTGCTTCCTTGTTTCCATTGCGCATAATGTATTTTCCGCCGGTCCAGACCTCCTCCTCCTCCTCCATCGAATTTCTCGTTTTGTTTAGAACCAAGAAGGCGCTTTGCTCTACACATAAAAGTTACACAATAAGAAAAGAAGATTGAAAAACAGACTATTGACTTTGCGTCTTTAATATAATCTACATATACCTAGACACGTTGTCATAAAGAGGCTGGCATCTGCTGCTGAATATTTTCTCTCAGAAGAAAGCAAGCAGCAGGAGAAAATACTTTGTCGGTGTAAGCCCAGAGTAGAGAAAATCAACATGGCTTTGTTAGCCATAATCCGCGTGGTACAAAAGCGAATATGGCAAATAAGTGGTATCAGGAAAATGGAATAAGAAAATTTTTTGTAATTAGCGATCAAACGCAGAAGTACCTATATCCCTGGCTTCCATTTAAATGTGAGCAGATCCTGTCCCGCATGCCACTACACAAAATGCATTTTCTTGTATTTTCTTGCTATGTATTTGAATCGACAAAGGCTAAAATTTTTCTGAAGAAGGTATACACAAGATCTTTAGTAGTCCATTACATTTCTCCTCTCTTCTATGCTTGTCCTACACCACCACTTGGACAACATGGCACTTGAGAAAGGCAAGTCTCTCGCCATTTTCTGCATCTGGCTCTTTTTGATACGAAATGCCACTTGGACTAATCATACACACTCGCCCTTCCTTTCAATTTCAGTCGTAACAATAAATGCTCGCTCTCCTTTTGTGTGCCTGTTCATTCAACAACATCATCTTAAAATTACTTACTGCTGCTGTTGTTAGCACCAGCATGAATCTTAACGCTATGTGCTCTGATGATGATAAGAGCACAGAGGATTGCATTTTCTTAATCCTGCGAATCACGAAGAAAGACGATAGAGATCATGATGCTGATGACAATGTTGAAAGTATATATATAGAAATAGAGCACACGAATATATATATATTTTATTTTCTCGTGTTTGAAGCTCGTTGTGTTCAAGGCTAGAAAAATAAACTGGAGAGAATACACACAAAAGCCACGCAATAGTACAATTGAAATGTAAAAAGAGAAATAATATATTATAGAACAAGACATTAAAATTAATTTAAAGTGTTCTTCTGAGCCACAATATAATCCGCTCTGCATATCACGTAAAGAAAGAAATAACAAGGTTTGTTAAAAGAGTTTTCTCTCCTCACGGTACTATCAAAGCTTAAATTTCTCTCTGCATATCTTACTTAACATCAAGCCAGATCGACAAGAAGGAAACTTGAGTAGAGTTACCTAATCAAAAAGACAGGATAAAAAATAGCAGCGAGGAAAAAGTAAGGGTGACTTTTTTTTTGCTATGGAATAGTACAACGGACAGCAGGAGAGGGTGGCTGTGAAAAATTTCAACTGACTCAGAAAGAGAAAAGAAGCTTCGGTGGTGGTGGTGGCAGTACAGGAAAGCTGGGAAACCCCAAGTTGTTCACAAAATATAAAAGAAAGTGCAACGCGGAAGAAAAGAAAAATGTTTTCTTTTAGAAAGTCATCCGATCTCTGATGGAATAAATTGTGTATAGTACAGTATGGTAAATGAAGTTGGAGGAAGAGAGAACATGACAATAATATTATTTTGTGTAACGGCTGCTGTTGCATCGACTACTTTAGTTGGGAAAAAATACAATAATACAAAATGCATTCCAAACTTTTCCACACGACGGTGGGTGTGTGTGCCTCGGAACATCAAATAAAGAGTTTTTTTTGGGTGAAATCCTTGATTTCATTCAAGTTGGTATGTTTTTCCTGAAAAAAAGAGATATAATAAATAGAGAGTACAGCTGCATCGAGTATGGGCAGTTTGACTTCTGCTCAAGTATGCATTTATTCACTTGAGACCAGTAAATTCCAATACAATAGAACATTTGTCTGTTGTTCTTGTTCCTGAGAGGAGAAAGCTTCCCTGCTTGATTTCTTGTTCATGCCAGCGAACCTTGGCCTTTTCCGCTTGATTTCCTATTCCATGTTGGTCAGCGCACAAATGTGAAGAATGAATAAATTTTGTTGGTCTATTTCGTCCATGCTGCACTTTTTGTAATGCTCTTTTACTTCTCGGTAGTCATTTAAAAGCGTTTTCAGTTGCAATGTTCACCTTGCAATACTCATTTGGCTCTGTCAACTGTCAAGAAGAGGCTGTCTGTTAGTTTGTCTTCATTTTCCAACACTTCAAAGGGAATGTTTCCAGGAAGAAGCATAGTACCAAATACGGCATGTTATCTAAAATTTCATTAATTTTGTGATAAGCTCACGACTAGTTGAGTTTCGACGCCAGTTGATGCCGTACATCCAATGAGAGTGTGCTCAGTTTGTATAGATTTTAAATTTGAAATAGCCGATGTCGTGAAAGGTAGATTCAACTTGAACAAACTAGTAATGCTAATTAAATAAAATTGTAATTTTGTATCTGGAAATGTTGTAAAATAAATTTACATTTGAAGGTTCTCCTTCCAATTTGAGTAAGCTAAAGTTAAAGTAGCTCGTTACACTCGTTATTTTGGTATGCTTGCTGAAAACCCAGCCTGGTTCCGCCCTCCATTCGTTTATTCCGCTTTTTATTGCATTTTAACTATTTCATACGCCTTGTTTTGCACATAAATCTGCCAACAATATGCGACATTCTTTCAAAGCCTATTTCTTTTCTCTATTAAATATGTTTCATTCCAAACTCCAAACCAAAGCCAAATTGAAACTATATAGTATGCTTTATAAGTTCCTTACTCTTGCTCTCAACTTGAGTCTCTTATTTTTCTGAGATTGTGTAGAAGCTGTAGTGGCAGCTTGTGCCCCTTGTGCCAATAAACATGGCACAAGCCAAGCACAACATTCCTTCTCAACAAACCAAATCAAAAAGAAAAGCAAAATGAAGCTAGTTTTGCAAAATTATAATATAAGGGAAATTGAAAAGCAATAAATTCTTCCCGATCACAATTCATACGTTGCCAAAGCCAAAGTCACAGGGAAAGAATCTGGCAGCATATAGCAATAGGTATATTTTCTGTCTTTCCATCCAAGATGCTACCAGCGTTTAAAATGTCTTTGTTTCTACTTCTGACTTCTGTTCAAAAACTTTCATAAATTTCTTCTGTGCAAATCTTTTCTAGTGTAAAGAGCGCTACGCATTTCACACGTGTGCTTATTATAGCATTTGTTCTCCAAAATAAATTTCCAGATAAAGGAAAAAGTTTGAAAGCCAGAAAATACTCAGATTCAATTACCCTTTTTGCTTTGTGCGTTTGCCTTTTTGTCACATTTGTGAGCACCTGTCTAGACAAGAAAAAGGCCTTTGTGCTAAAATGCGCTTGTATATGCATATTGGAATTGTTTTTCATGAAAAAGTTACAGTTGTGTATGTAGCCAATTTGTCTGTCATTTGGTTTTCTTGGCAAAACAATTTCCTTTCTTAAAGATTTCTTCAATGCGGAAGTCATATCTTTAAAAATGTAATAACATAATGCATGTTTGTACCATAGTGCCAGTTTGTAACAGATGATGGCATTTTTACCAATTTCGAGCACAACAAACATCTGCGGTGTTTTTGAATAAAACAGCCTGTTATAACCGGTATATGCATTTAACAAAAGCAAATTATTTAGCGTGACATTTAGAAAGCCATATAAATATAGAATACTGTAGGTTGAAATCGAAATGTACCACAATTTACTTTCACAACAAATGACAAACTTGAAATGGGTGGAAATTGT
Source organism: Entomobrya proxima (assembly GCA_029691765.1). Classification (NCBI taxonomy): domain Eukaryota; kingdom Metazoa; phylum Arthropoda; class Collembola; order Entomobryomorpha; family Entomobryidae; genus Entomobrya; species Entomobrya proxima. Next base: position 8,015,133 of record CM056169.1, read on the forward strand.
TTTTAGCGTGAAAAGCTTTCCTTGGCATTTTATTTTTTAATGACAGAGGTAGCCAAAAATACCTAGACATTGTGAATTTGAAAGGTGTGAATATTGACATTTTGACAATAAAATACAGAGCTATTGTAAACACACATAAATTTTACAGAGACAAACATAAGTGAACAACTGCTTATTAATGCACGCTTTTGCTTCAATAGAATAACAATCAAATGTCCAAATAAAACTTTCCTTTCGTTCTTGGATCACAAAATTCTCCAAAGATGGCCAACTCATGACAGGGACAACCTTTAGTTCTGAATTTTAGATAACTGTCACACTTGCAAGCTATCATTTGTGGGTTAAGAATAGACATGGCAAAGAAATGCGGTGCTTTGTTGTGACTACAGGAGGAGATCACTGAAAAATGAATATAAGTTGTTGGCTTTTGTTTGCTCCGTTTAATCAAATTGCTTTAATAAATCTTACTCAATAGCCTGGAATCCCATATTGAAGATTCATTTCCATTCTTTTGAGCATTTTGCTGTTCATATTCCGCTTCGCATTGGGGTTGCGTTGGACCGCCTCCATTTGCTACCGAAAAAAGATGAATTTTTCTTGAATTGCCTGTTAAAAACTAGGTTATTGTAATATTGACTCTTACGGTAAAAATCCACATTTCCAAGTGCGTTCACTGTTCCCAATGCCCCCATGTTTGTATGAATGACGTCCACAAACCTCCCATCAGTCTTGTGCAAATGGCGACTGGAAAAGGATAGCTTTTCATAAAAAGCCGGTCCAGCTGGGTCCAATCCTAAGATAAATCACATTTTTAGTCGTATGAAATATCTTATTATCCAAATTATTATGCAGACTGCAAAATTTATTACTGGAAAAGCCAAGTATTTTTTTAACCTGTTACACGGGCAGGCGGTTGACCAGCATGGTATTCTTTTAAAGTATTTCCAGCTTGCCCCGCAATATGAGCACCCAAGCTAAACCCAATCACATGCACATTTTTCAAGTTGGATACCGCCCCGTTTGCGATTAAAAACTGAATAAATTCCCCAACCCTGCGCCCCACCACAGGAACGTTTCCAACGGCCAAGCGGTAAAAAAGGCCTTCTAAATCTTCGCCAACTTTTGGCTTTCCTAAAGGTTCCCAATCAACTAGGATCACGTTGAAAGCATTACCTCCATTACGCATTGTCTGTGCCATTTGCACAAGATATGCTGCAGAATTTTAGATGAAAAAATATTAGTTTAACAGAATACTTCCACATGTGTATCACTTTCATTTTGATAGTTTATTGCCCTATTGGCCAACTGAACTGATTTTTACCATCCTTGATTAGTTGCACAGATTCGGACACATAATTTTTGGTAAAGCCATGAATTATGATTTTCAGTTGGGTGCCTGGATAAAACGAGGCTGCTCTCAGTTTTGAAACGTCGCCAAATACTATTTCCTCAGAATAAGCGCGATCACTGCAATGTAGACCGTGCACATAGTATTTTATCTGCATAAAAGGTAACATGGATTTTATACATACCTAAAAACTTACTTTGGATTGGGATACAGGAAAAAGCGCACATCATCCGGGTTTCCAGACATGATCCCGCTATCTCCTAATAACCATTTTTTAATTGACCATAGACATCGTGCATTACCACTGGACCTAGTTCCGTGCTGATGCTGTTTGGTTGAAGCTACTAAAATGGTGCCGTTAAAGGAATCGGCGGAGGAGCCATTATTACTGCCGAAATGAACGTTACTGCTGCTGCTGTTGTTGGAATCTGCTACTGAAAAATGCAAACTTGTTTAACGGTTTGTTTTTGTTGTGTAGGTAGTTCACACAGGGAGTTGACTAACTTTTTCTAGTAATAAATTAATTTGTTTTTCTTCGTTTGCCCTACATTGTAAACCCAGTGGACCATTTATCCTTGCACAATGGCACAGACATATTAGCAATGCTGCTCCGAAAATGCCCGGTAAAAATTCAGTGTACATTTTCTGCTGCTTCTCTTTTTGAAGGGAAAAAAGTTTTACTTTTATTTGTCACTAGAGACTGTACCTTCAAACAACTTTTAAGACATTTTTTTCACAGATATCTCTGATCAGGGAGCAGGTAGAAGGGAGACTGAACAGTGAATGATGCAATTGTACGATGGTTCTTGTACAACAAAGCAATAAATTTTCGTTAGATGAGCATGCTTGAATGGTGCTCAGAGTGCTGGACTAGTGGACCTATGCTGGAGTTTGTACATTTTCCACTTTCTCTTTCGTGACCTTGACCATTACATCTCTGTTCTGTTATTGCTCCAGAATGGAAAATGAGTGTAAAAAGTAAGAGTGTGATTGTGGAATAGCCTAATAGCTCTCTGAATGCAGCTTGAGGTAAAAAAATGAACCTTACATTGTGCAGGATGCTGTGCTGAACATTGAAGAATTGCATTACAAGACTGAATTGCACCGAAAAAAGAAATTTCAAAATTTTCTGCCCAATGCAGTAGCCCAATTGTGTGCTCAATAAAAGCAGAACCACAAAACACTGCATAAATGAAGCTATTTTTATCTTTCGAACATTTTGTCATTTTGGAATATTTATATTTGCTGAATGCACATGCTAACAACAAACACCGCATGTTGCAAGCAAATTGAACACAGAGCAAACACACACACGTGTCCTAAAAAAATCTTGCCATTGTCAGTTCAATTCCAAAAGAACTTTTTTTATTATTACAGTTTTCACAAGATACATGGCCACATCACTTGATGCATAGAAACGATTTCTTTGTCCGCAAAATGTCGCCTTTTCTCTCTCTTCTCTCAGGTTTTGTACAAAGCTTGAGAAAAGCTTGGGTGATATTTATTTTACTCCTTTTACATATATTTTTGTAAAGGCAAAACCGGGCAGGGCGTGTGTGCGTGAAGCCACTATTGTGTCACCGTTTGAGTTCCATCATCACTCCCACACACACACAAACACATACTACAACTATCTTGTTTGCATTCACCAGCCGAACTTTTTGTATTTTTTTCAGTTTCTCTTTTTTATTTTCTAGAGCCAAGGAGCGTTCCTCTCAACTTGCAAACAAACCAGATATTATGCATATCTCATTTTTAAGCCAGGTCCCAGAAGAATGCAGAGAAAGAGTTACAAAAGAAAGAAAAGATAGAAGAGCAAAAAGACTTTTTGCATGATATAAGATTCTCGTGTGTGTGGAAATTTAAACGTAATATGTATGCTTTTACACACACACACCTCCACTTCTCACTACCCAGCAGGTTCTCTTTGTACTTTTCATATCTCTGTGTCCTTTTCCAGTTTTGTATTCTGCATTTGAAACTCCTAAGAATGCTCTTTGCGTCCCACGGAATGGCAACTTACAAACAAGGGAGCATAAGACGAGAGCGAGAGACGACTTTTGTGACATTTCTGAATTCCCTTGTTTCCATAAACTGTTGGCCTTATATTGCATTTTTTTCTTTTGAAAAAACAACCCAAAAACGTACACACGTTGCACGTATTCGTCGTATAGCATGGCGCTTTTTTATTCCGTTATATCATATCTTCTTCACTAATATTATGTTTTAATATGTGAAAGCAGAAAAGAAATAGCTTTAAACCCTCAAAAAATTGTATCTTTTATAAAGCTGCAAGGAAAGTACAAAAAGGAAGAAGGGCATAGCCAGAGCCTGGAACGGGATGAAAATACTCCCCTTCTTTTTTCCTGTATAATATTCCCGTGAACAATTTCTCGTTCATCTTTTTTTCTTAAGAAAAAGGAGAAGGTTGACTAGTTATGCGGTAAGTGCATGAAATGCAAAAGGATAAGGAGGAACCGGAGAATAAGAAGAAGAGAAAAGGCAATGGGAAAATGGAAAAAGAAAGGAATCCCACAGGAATCACCAGTGCCACCAAAACCATATATGTTTGTACACCAAGACAGGAAGCAAAACCAAGCTAAAAAGTGCGGTGGAAGAAGGCTAAGAACAAGAGGACATACACAGTTTAAAAAATAGATATCTTCTTTAAAAGTCCAATATGTATGCTAAGATATGTACGTGTATATTTACCAGAAAGGAGTCCCACTGAGTAATGTTATTTCCTGTGTGCTATTTCGGTTCTGACCGTGTTTGGCTTAGCCTTTTCTCTTATGATTTTTCAAAAGCCTTTTATAAAACCAACAATAAAATACCCAGACAGAAAGAAATAGGTGTGTATACAAACTTGCCGTAAACAGCCAAGAAAATCTTTTAAATTCTAAGGGATAAAAATGGACAGAATGGAAAACAAAAAGTTTTTCGCTTTAAAACCTTTTGTTTTTAACTTTAGTGATATTTACACCGGAACAAGTTTGCTTTTTATCTTTTTTTGTTCAAGTGTCTGATACACTTGCAAAGTTGATCTGTTTTAAACGAAAAAAATGCGTAAGTTTTTAGTATTGTGCGTGTGTAGTAGTACACAGCAGCGTGACATTATTTGCTTCACATTTCATTGCATTTTTGCTTTTCCACATCAGTCAGTCTGTCGACCTCTCTTTATTTTCTGCTGCTGTTGCTGCTACACTATACTGGAAATATTGCTCAAGGGAAATGTGTAGTAAAACACTAAACCCTTTTAAAATTCCTTGGATTATCTGCTCAGACAAAAGTTTTTTCAACTTTGGAGTTTTAACTTTTTGTATGCCGGCAGGAGAGACAATTTTGTCTTTGTGAAGGCGTATTTTTTTCTGTCAAAATATGCTATGCAGTTTGTTTGGAATAAAAATGTATTGAAAGTAGATATTCTCTCAGGATGACGCTTTACGTGTGGGATAATAACTTTTACTTGAATTTCCAAGGCTTGGCACTTGAAACTCAAGAGTAGTGGTGACAGGTTAAAAGGAATAATTTTCAACAACCAAATTATGCTCAAAAACGAACATAAATATAGTTGAAATTAGTAATTACTACTACTGGCGCTTGTGAAATTCCTTTTATGGAAACATATTTTTTAAATTCTATTTTAAGCTGTGCAGCATAATATCCAATATCGGTTTTCCAAGAATTTTCATGCAAGAAAATTAACTCGTTTTCTACTTGAAAGCGTGTCAACATAATGGCCTTTTAGCCCACGAATTGTTATATTTTAGGTCCTAGGTAGTTAGCTCCAATTTTTTAGCTACACCTACATTTAGCAACAAGGATGCTAGCTCCAATTGGATTATAGCTCCACTTTTGTAAGCTCCAATGGTTTTTACTTCCACTGATTTTTTAGCTTCAACACATTTTACTTCCAAAAGTTTACTTGTAAAATTTACTTAAAATACACTGCTAACTAGTTTCCTTACATTGTCATTCAAAGCATTCCGTTTTATATTGTATGTAAGTATGATTCAATTTGTATCAGGTTGAAATTTCATAACTGTCCATCACGATTTTTTTCCACCTCAACATAAGTTAACGTTTTGTTATTCGTTTGTGATTAGGAATTTCTAATTCCACATTTATGTGACTACATGCTTTACTGCTATACTCTTATTCTCAAATTTGTACAAAATAACAGTATCCAACCTTTCGTTTAAGATACAAAATGTACTTGGAACTGCCTTTTGTTGAAACACGGTAGTACATATAACCTTCCATAATTATATGCCCGTTGACTGCCAACAAATTCAATCTTTTTACATGAAGCTATTTTTATATTTGTTGCACTTTATGTAATTATTACCTCGTCTTCCTACAACCTTCTACATCACGGTTCGATATGTAGTAGTCGACGATCCAAAGGGAGACAATACTACAACGCGGTATATTTCAAAGTTTCCCAGAAACAAAAACAACTAGCCTATCACGTACGAGCCGGCAGCACGTCTAGCACCACCGGATTCTCAGTCAGCCAAGTCATTGTCGATTTGTATACCAAGGGAGATAATACAACTGGATAATATCTTTTGTTTTTAGTGCAATTAAATCAGGTTAACAGCCATTAATCACTGATGAAATAGTAATATATTATATTTTTGAAGCTCCAACAATTCTGTGACCAGAAAAAGAGGATCAGCCGACTAAGGTAAGCACAAGATAATATTAAATGTGAGTACGGGTCGTGTGGTTGGAGGACAAAACTAAAGTGTGTAAAAATGCCAAATTAAGTGTGCTGAATTAAGACATTAATTTCAATGGCAGAAATATAGAAATTATAATTAAATAAAGAACCCGGAGCAACCTTGAATAGGTACGGGAATTCCCAAGAGCCTGAATGGCAGGGGACTATAAATCTGACCTCAGCAAGTCAGTAAATATATTGAAATTTTATATTGTTAGATGGGCTCAGTGTCAGAAGAGGTGACAGACATGAATGATTTAGCCAAGACAGTGGCTGCCAACAAGGCGACTTTGGAATCCTTAAAGGATTTACCAGATCAGCTGCGAGCGTTAACTGAGAAGTTGTTTGGTCATGATAATGATGATGAGGAGCGCGTTACTCCACCATCAGTTGCTTCACCGTCGGATTTTGTGATTGAAGAAGTTACCGCTGAAGGCGATGATGACTTAGGTCTAGATCAGCTTATGATGGGTGTGGGACAAGAGTCAGAAACACCAGTAATTGACACAAATGGTAATTATTCCTTTGTACAACAATGTTAAATAAAACGCTATAAGGCATATTGATGGTAAAATTGCTCCCTTCTTTATGCATGAAAAGAAATTCCGGAAGAGGTAGCGGTACTGCTTAAGGACGTGGAACAAGGTGTGGAGTATGGCCCTTCTATTTCGTCAAGTGTAGCACAGGCGTTTATTAAAACGATTGCACGCCCATTGTCAAAGGATACCGTGACAAAGCTCAAAGAAAGTTTGAAAATTCCCGAGAATTGCAAGGCTTTCCAGAGCCCCAAAATGAATGCCGAAATTTGGAGGAGTATTCCAACAGCAGCTAAGGTCGAAGACCTAAAATTGCAACAGACGCAGAATTCGTTGTCTTTAGGATTGATTAGCTTGATGAAAATTTCGGATTTGATTGCAAAAGCAAAGCTGCCAATGGATATCACGTCGGAAATCATGAAAATCGCGATTGAAGGTGGTAACATATTAGGCAACCAGTATCAAGATCTTAACAAGCGGAGAAGGTTGAATGTGAAGCGTTTTATGGGAAACGAGTACCAGTCCGTGTGTTCACGGGATTTGCCTCCGTCAGAATGGCTATTTGGGGACGACTTACCTGAGGCTCTTAAGGCGTCGAAGGCAACTTCGAATGTTATGCGTAATTCCGGATTAAGGGAATTTCAACGATTCAAGCCGTATTCAAATACACCAAAGCGGCCAGCTCAGTTCACCTCCCAGCCTTTAAACTTCAACCGCTCCAGCTCCTACGCTCCAAGGAGAGGAGCAACAAATTTCCGGAGCCGCCCATTCAACCGTCGGAGCAGCTTCCCACCGCACGCGCACCCATTCAACAAGCAAAACTAGAGGTTGGTATTGTTAAAATAAAAAATCCTCTAATTGTTAGGGCTGGTAGGTTACAAATATATTTAGAGAACTGGAAGGAAATCACATGTGACAAGTTTGTACTTTCGGCAATTCGTGGATTTAAAATTCCCTTTCTGAGTAAACCTCGCCAATCGGTAGAACCAAAACAAATATTATTGCCTGAGTCAGAAATTAGTTTAATAAATGAGTCAGTTACAAAGTTATTAGATTGTGGGGCAATAGAGGAATCGATTGAAGAAAGCGATCAATTTGTATCTAGGATGTTTACGGTGCCAAAACCGGATGGTTCAGTGAGACCAATTATAAATCTGAAAAAGCTTAACGAATATGTAGATGTGCGTCATTTTAAAATGGAAGACCACAAAGTGGCAACTTTATTGATGGAGCAAAATTGCTTCATGTCAGTTGTAGATTTGAAAGATGCGTATCACGCCATTCCAATTAGAAAATGTGACAGAAAGTATTTAAAATTCAGGTGGAATGGAAAATTATACGAATATACGTGTGTGCCATTTGGCCTTAACATAGCTCCTCTTTTGTACACAAAAATTATGCGTCCAGTAGTAAAAACGCTAAGAAAGCGGGGTTATAGGTGCGTAATGTACTTAGATGATTGTTTCTTGACTGCATGCTCGTTAAGCGAATGCTCTAACCTAGTCAAGGATACAATAAATTTATATGAACAGTTAGGTTTGATTGTCAATAAAGAAAAAAAGTCAACTAATTCCCTCTCAAAAAATAAAGTTTTTAGGTTTCATTCTAAATTCAATAAATATGACAGTATCTCTGCCCCGAAATAAAATCGATAAGACGCTTTTAAAATGTAGAAACGTAATTGTAAAAGAAAACGTATCCATATTAGAGTTAGCTGAGTTAATAGGAATATTTGTTTCGATTTGTCCCGCTGTTCAGTATGGACAACTCTACACGCGTCAACTTGAATATGAAAAAACCCAAGCGTTGACAAAGAGTAATGGAGATTATAAGAATAATTTAAGGCTCTCTCACGAAGGAAAAAGTGATATACTATGGTGGATTAACAATCTAGAAACTTCTTGCAGAAAAATTGCAGTAGACCAATTTGATTTAGAATTAAGCAGTGACGCAAGCTTATCAGGTTTCGGTGGTTACTGCAATGGAATATCCACTAAAGGAACTTGGACTGAACAGGAAAGGTCATTTCACATTAACGAGTTAGAGTTATTAGCCTTGTTTCATACTTTGAAAGTTTTTGCAAAACCGAACACAACTATATTATGCAGAGTCGATAATACAACAGCAATCAGTTACATTAACCGTTTTGGTGGATGCAGGGCATCTGCGGCACATAAAATTGCTAAAAATATTTGGCAATATTGTGAAATGCGTCATATTTGGCTGATTGCAACGTATATTTCCTCAAAAGATAATTATATTGCAGATAGCTTGTCCAGAGAAGAAACAGATTGTACTGATTTTATGCTTAACAAGATTCATTTTTCTTCTATTTGCAATAAATTTGGCTGTCCAAAAATTGACTTATTTGCGTCATTTCGTACAAAACAAGTTGACAAGTTTATCTCTTGGCACCCAGATCCGGAGAGTATTGGGGTAGACGCGTTTTGTTTAAAATGGGAAGATAACTTTTATGCATTTCCGCCCTTCAACTTAATTGGAAGAGTTCTAAATAAAATTAAATCAGATCGTTGCAGAGGAATTGTAGTAGCACCGTACTGGGAGGCACAAAGTTGGTTTCCAATATATATGTCTATGGTGTCATCTGAAATATTATATTTGAAAGGTGCAAATTTACTTTTTGATCCCTATGAAAACAGGCCACACCAGCTAAGCAAGTCAACTACTCTGATGGCCGCAGTTTTATGCAACATTCGATGAAATTATTAGGAATATGTGGAGATTCTGCAATAAAAGTTATGCAAGCTTCTATAACAGAGAGTACGTGGAAACAGTATGATGTACATTTAAAAAAGTGGATTAAGTTTTGTGAAACAAATAATGTTAGCACTAATACCCTTGACACAAGCATAATCATCAAGTTTCTATCGCAGCTTTTCAATGAAGGACTGAGCTATACTTCTATCAACACAGCAAAGTCTGCTCTTTCTACGGTTTTAGGTTTTACGTTACAAACTCCGGTGGGAGATAATGCAGTTATTTCTAGGTTTATGAAAGGTGTTTATAAGCTACGCCCTCCTAATTTTAAGTATAATATTACATGGGATGCTGATCAAGTATTAAATGCGATAAGCAAGTTTGATATGACTAACTTGAAGCAAGTAACCCTGAAATTAGTAGCAATTTTGGCATTAGCCACAGGTCAGCGGGTACAGTCTCTAAGTTCCATTAAATTGAGTGATATAATAGTGCAAGAAACTATTCAAATCAAATTAAGTAGTAGGCTAAAGACTACTAACATAAAAAATCCGAATCCCGTTCTTGTCTTACCACCCTACCAAGATAAGTCTATTTGTCCTTGCGAAAACCTGAAAAGGTATATTGAGTTAACGGCTAACAAAAGAGGTGATTGCGATCAGCTTTTCATATCATTTGTGCGGCCTTATAAGGCCGTAACTTCCCAAACGCTAAGCAAGTGGTTGGTTCAAGTATTAGACATGAGTGGAATTGATGTATCTATATATTCAGCTCACAGTTTCAGGCACGCGTCTACATCAAAAGCTGCTGCTAGAGGTGTCACAACTGATACAATTTTCAAACAAGTTGGCTGGTCGACCGGGTCTTCTGTTTTTGCAAGATTTTATAATAGACCGATAGAAAATAGAGATGATTATGCTCGTGCCGTTTTGAGTAAAAAGTGAATTGTATGTTAAAATTGCAATTTTTGTTGTTGTTGGTCATTTACCTAGTTTGAAATTTTAAACTGTGTTTAAAGTGCGGATTTTGCTTTACAATATTATAGCAGTTATTGGTAGGCTATTATTAATGGAAATTTTGCGTGTATCATCTAATTGAAAATATTTGAAAGTGTACTATTGCGAAATAAAAAACGTGCTGAAACATGTTCATCTTTAATCTGTACTCATCGCCGTAATTCTTTGAACAACTACATATCGAACCGTGATGTAGAAGGTTGTAGGAAGACGAGGTAATAATTGAAGATTCTACCAGCTTCGCGAAGCGAAGCGCAGTAGAATCGTAATTTTACGAGTCTTCCGGAAACCGGAAGACATCACGGCCCTCCAACCCACCCCCGTTCTTTACGGCGACTCGTGCTTTGAATCAATGACTTGGCTGACTGAGAATCCGGTGGTGCTAGACGTGCTGCCGGCTCGTACGTGATAGGCTAGTTGTTTTTGTTTCTGGGAAACTTTGAAATATACCGCGTTGTAGTATTGTCTCCCTTTGGATCGTCGACTACTACATATCGAACCGTGATGTCTTCCGGTTTCCGGAAGACTCGTAAAATTACGATTCTACTGCGCTTCGCTTCGCGAAGCTGGTAGAATCTTCAATTCTGTAGGCTTATTGATTGATAACGAAATGGAAAGAAGAAAAGGAAGGGAACGTAGTTGATCATATGAAGAATGAACTTATACTTCAATAAAATTTCGTAATGTCATCTTAGATTAAAACTAATCAATGACAAGTTATCATATTCATATGCATGTGAGGAAAAATCATGGGTGGAACTAAAAGCGTTGGATCTAGAAAAATTGTAGGTAAAATATTTTTGGAGGTAAAGACCGGGTGTAACAAGAAAAAGTGGAGATAAAAAAGTGGAACTAGAGTCCGGTGTAACTAACATCCTTTGAGCTAACTACCGTACACCATATTTTACGGTATCTTTTCTGTCATTATTTTACCAAGCTGTCACAAAGAATACAGATAAAAGTAAGATTCAATTATCATTAGCTGCGTCTGTGCTACAAAGTATTGACTATTTACAACATTACAACTGTCTTTTGCCTATATGAAATTGCATTGGATTTTTGTCTTTCGTTTGGTACTAGAGAGAGACAATACAAAATACAACATAAAACACAGAAATTTATAAATTGAATGTGTCAACTGCACTTTTGTTCTGGAGAAGCGATCAGACTTTTAGATAGTGGAATTGAAATTAAAGCTAACACCAAAAGTGACAGTTTGGAAAGGAAATAGTGTGCGTCAAGTTGTCTGCCGTTTCATTTATTTCAGTGTTTCAGTGCATTTATACGGACCATAGATTCAATATGTCCTCATGTGCAGTGTAGATTGAAACTTGTGAACAGCATACTTGAGTACGACATCTTTCATTATCTTATGCGCATCACAACGAGCATGCGCTCCACACGCACGCTATCATTGTTGCTTCAAGAAGTAAAAAATGGACAAAGACCATTGTTGCATACACACAAATAAAAAATGTACAATTGACGATCATAGATGGATCTCGCTACGAGGAACTCCACGCGAAATCGATAGGCTCCAAAATTCAATTTTGAGGTCGGGTTCGAAAATTACACCATTTGTAGGGACACCCAAGACATACCCAGGCATGACCCCTTTTTGACCCTGCCCCCTACCCCTTGGGTGCAGGGTCAAAATTTGGGGTCACCACGGTTTTCGTTAAATAACTCCCACAAATCTTAACCGATTTTAGTAACCAAGGTATCATTCGATAGCTAATAAGATAAGCTAAGCTAAAGAATTTTTATTTGGCAAAATTTGAATTTATACAAAAGTTATGGGCAAAAAACTACCAAAAAAATAAGTTTTTTGCGGTTTATGCATTAAAGGCTACATTTTTCTGGAAAACAAAAGTCGCCATTGAAAAGACCGTCAAAAAATACATAAAACCTAGTCTCCATGACAACGAGTGTAATGTTGCTATATGGAGTTTATACTCGATTTTGATGAAATTGTATGGTTTTCGTTAAATAACTTCCACAAATCTTATCCGATTTTGATAACCAAGGTATCATTCGATAGCTAATTGAAAAAGCTGCGCTAAAGATTTTTTGTGTAAAAAAATTCCAATTTATACAAAAGTTATAGGCAAAAAACTGTCAAAAAATCAGTTTTTTCTAGTTTACACACTAAAAATAGAAAAACTGTTATCACCATTAAATTTACCGTCAAAAATTACGTAAGTTTCAGTCACCATGGAAACAAGTGTTATCATGTTATAGGGAGTTTATTGAATTATTCTTAGTTTTGAAAAAGTTTCTTTGTTGTTGCCTGCCGTGTAATATATAACAAGATGATATCATCTTGTTTTTCAAGATTTCA
>CM056169.1:8027917-8093332 GCA_029691765.1 Entomobrya proxima
AATATAACTCAACACTGTTGATTAGTTCTTGCCTTCTTGAAGCATACAACTCATCGGGTTCACGTCTTCTCGGATATTACGACTTATAGGTAACCTTTCATGTTATCTAAAATGTTTTTCAGCATCCGTTTCACATTATCACTTTACTTCAAGTGTCAGTGCAGAAAAGTCTTGTAATGTTATTTTGTGCAAGAAAATAAAAAATATATTTTTTTGCGGCATAAACCAAGAGGCACTCTGGAATTTACTGCTTAGACAGATAAAATCTGCGGAGCGATCTGAAGAAGTTAAGAAACACGATATCCTCATCTTTTTCATTGCTCAGTTTGCTCATCCGCATCATTTTTCAAAGAAATAAATAGTACCTTTTATCAAATTACCACACATATAACAACAAATGAACACATTTTATTAATGAGGATTATCAGCGCATTCATCACATTATTTTATATATCATTTTGATAATAATAAAACTTACCGGCAATGGTAGCAGCAGTTGTCCGTGCGTGACTTTGATAAACGTTTGCGTAATGCGATAGGCAATGTACACAAACACGCTTGGAGTTCATCCATATTATCGATATATTTTTTCATAGCTGAGGAAATAAAATAGATTGCTATATTAAAACAATACCAGAATCATTTCCGGTCATGGAAGAATAAAGAATAATACATTTTTACGTTTCTTCATCCACCGTAATTCCTTGCTGCATCATTATCACCGAATCAACCTCCTCACTGTAAACTAAATTGTGTTGTTATTGCATTAGCGCAATGTTTCGGGTGGTCGGCTTCGTGTGTGCTTCGAAGTTTACAGCTCATCATGGGTTATAATGATGGTAGCAAATTTAGTATTACATATTGTTCCCAGGTGTGTTGGCGTTAGCACAGGGTGACGAACAGAGATATCATGTTTTTATCCTCCCTCACTAAAGTCAAGAGCACCTGCACAAAAACTCACATGGTATAATACGGGGAAAGCGGATACACACCAGGAACAACGGTACCATTTCCGGTATTTCGTTTCATTTTGTATCACTCACTAATTAAAGCAGTAATTAAGTCAGCAGGCACTTGACAGAAGGTCCAATTAAAACCAGGTGCGTATTTATCTAATTAGCGGCCACCGTTTTAATAAGCTACTTAGCAAAACATATTTAACAGAAAGCAGGAAGCGTATTCGCATTCAAAATTTAGAACGAATGAAAAAAGCTTCTGCTGCTTCTTCAAGATGTTTGCTTTAGTACCAAGTTGGAACACTTATTGGTACTACCAACCAAGCTACCTAGCTTCGTTTTTTCATTGGTTGTTTATCCCCAATTCTCCAAAATTGTTTACACGCTCTTCCACCACCGATCAACTTTCATAGGTCAGCCCGATCAAATAGCCAAACTAAATTGATGCAAGAAAACAGATCAATTTCATCTCCACAGGGGATAGCCATAGTGCACCGTCCACTCTTCCCAATGAAAGTTCCATATAGCAGCAGAGCGGGCAATTCTTTTGCAGTTCCAAAAAATATATTCCATCAAAATAGAAACCGAAACCGAGGAAAGCTATTAGGAAATGGGAAATGCCGGCTTGTTGTTGTGAACTTGTATCAAATATGCATGTATGTACATTTTTATTTGCTTTTCCAGAAAAGATATAGTAAAGTACTGGCCGCGATATGAAATTGGATGAACTGTCAGGCTTGGAATCAAATATGTGTGTATATAGTTTGTAGTAGCAAAAGTGGCTAAATACCAAATGCCTAGAAGTTGCACGTTGTTTCTAGCTAGATTGCTTTCCTGCTTCTTCATCTTTTGGTTTCGGTGTGTAGTGTGTATCATCTGTACATTATTATGCCCAACGAGAGTGAAATGGAGAATCTAAGGGCGCTTTTTCAGCGGATCTCGTTTCTCTGTTGATCGGTTCATGATTGTAGTTTGGTCCAAAAAAGATACAAAAACATCCATATATTCATAGACTTGTAGACTGGAGAGGGCTTTTCGCAGAAAATCTAATATCCAAGAAAATGTGCACAAGTCTTGTTGAGTTTTTTATTCCTTCTCCTAAATACGCTTGTAAACTGTACACGAACCAAACACAGTGAGTACATTACTTGAATGCTGGAATTTAATATGGCGTGAGCTGTGCCCAAAAGCAATGTCCAGTTTGCTAAGAGCCTACGAGAGCATGCTGCTGCTGCTACTTGGTACTTGATACATTTATATAGGAGGAAAGCAAGCAAAGGGAAAAAAGAAATGGGAGCTCAGACAAGCAGGAGGTCTTCTTCTTTTCCTTCCTTCAAAGTGTACATACTCCAGAGAAAGTCCAGAGGAATGACTATTCTGGCAAAATATTATACAAGTATCCATCAGTCTCTCCAACATTCTTATTGCCTCTCTCACGTTTGGTATGTTTGCAAAAGCGGTATGAGAAGATGAGAACCCGGTATTGTAACATTGCTAGTGAGAAAAAGACTACACACATATTTTTTACTCTTCAGGAAGAACTCTGACTATTTTCCTGTATAAGCATTGCCGAGTGTATAGTGTGCTGTGCAGAGCACGGAAAAATAAGGAATTTTTGGTAGAAAAAGGCTTGTCGAGCAAGGAGCAACGTTCATAACTTGAGGGAGCACAAACCCTGACTGACTGCTTGAGAAGCGAACAGAGTGAGTAATGTTGGTCTTTCGTGTTTTTTACTTTGCACAACGACCAGAGGAGAAGGAAAACGACAAAGTTGTGTGAAGCAAAAGAAGGGTGATCTGATATAGCCAAACTGTGAGCTGAGAACATTGCCTGAGTTTTCAAAGCGAACCCCAACTTGCCTGATGAAAAATGCTTTGCTTTTGTACTTCTTCCCCTTTTCTGCCTTGGTCTATCTTCCCTTGCAACTTTTCAGTAGAAGAGACGAACGTTCAACTGACATCGAGTTAGTTGGTCTCTAGCACTTGAACGAGGAGGACCTCACGTTAGTCCGTTTTTTCATACTTGCAATATGCAAGTTTTCAACTTGTAAAAAAAACTTGTACATTTTCTTCGAGCACAGCAGAGACTCTATAAGTGTTGTGTTCTGTGAGCAGAGAAGAAGAAGTTTGAAAAATTACATTTTAATTCTCAAGCAAAGGCTTTGACATTACGTTTCTACTGAAAAAGGTAATATTTTTAGATAATATATTCTGTAAGTGAAATACATTGATATTTTAGTGTTTTCTCAAATTTTATCAGATTTTCAACAGTTGTCGAAAAATTTGTATACACACGTGCAAAAAATAAACTTGTGATGTGAATCGGAAATTGAACTAGTGGAAATTCTGATTCTTTGAATAAAAATGATTATTGAGTTTTTTGTACGTGTTTATCATTAACGATTTTTTTCTGTGTTTTAGCTCCTAATAGCAAATGACGTGACCGGATCAACATTATTGCTATATACAAAAGAAACAAAAAACTAAAAGCTGACATCCGGCTGCATACACGGTTTTCTTGTCTAAATAAATTAATACACATGTAAAATTTTCAACAATCTAAAAAACTCTAGTGCAACCACAAGTGCATACACAAAAGTTGAAACGTTTACAATGTGAAAACTGTAGTGAATATAAGTGCATCTGAAGCCAAGCGAGTTGCATTTGCATTACGCATGCAATAACACAAATAAACAAAGCAAAAAACTTTTTAATAAAAACTCTGGAAAATAATAGTGATTATTGTGTGTACACTAATACACGCATGCTTTATATAAGCCTCCCCGATAGTTTTGATGATGACTCTGAGAAAAAAAATATTTGAAGCTCTGGAAAAAAATGACAGACACAATATACCCGTAATTGAGTGTAATTAGAGTGATGACGGTGATGACTGTGTGAAAACACTATTCTCAGCACACCTATCGTTATGTAACTGGAAATATACCACAGACTCAAGAAACAAACTTTTATATAAAACTTGAATATTCAATCGACTGTACATTCAGCCAACTCCAATTTGCAAGCTAAAAAGCAAAAATTGAAAAGAGTTGGTTCAGTGTTCTGTGTGCGTGTGTTTAGCACAAGACTACGTTTTTTCAAAGTTTAAAGGTTGTAAAGATGATGATGAGAATAAGAAGCTGTAACAAAACAAATTAAAAAGTACATTGAAGGGAAAAAGCCTTTATTGTTATTATTACTGCTATTACTCTCTACGAGCTTTTTTCTTCTGCCTCCATTTCCATTTCCACCGTCTTTGAAGCCATATTCTTTGTGTAAAAGACTCTGAGAAAGAAAACAAGCACTGAGGAAGCCGGGTATTTTCATGCAAGAGCAAAGTGAAAAAAGAAGAATCGCTTTTAATATAATCACTTTGGTGGAAGAGCCGTCATAATATAGAAGGCATACCATCTTTTCCAAAAAGCAGCACAGAGCCACCGTCGACGACAACACATTTTTCGGGTTTTCACTTTGATTCTCTTCTACAGCGCAAAGCCAACAGCATTCTCTCTTTCTTCGGTGCTTTTTTATACCCAAAAACCCGACAAAAACGACCGAAAATAGAGTAATAACTCATAGATCTCTCGGTTGCAGAAGAAGAGTCACAACAAGAAAAATAAGAGAGTTGGTGAACATTGGCCGGAGAAAAAATTTTTATGAAAGGAGCAAAGAAAAAGCCTGTGGTTACTGGAAAATACCACACTTTATAACCAACTGACTGGATATTAATACTTTGCAAGGGCTCTACTTTTCCAGCAAAATTTTTTCTCTCCTTTTCTCAACGTTCCACTTGCGCTCTCTTTTTCTCCTCATCGTCTAATATTTCTCGTGTCAGTTTTTATGTACCTAATCTTTTGATGGTGCGCTACTGAAAGTATAGTATTCTATTCGTTGAACACACCAACTGCACCAGAAGAGTGCATTTTGCATTAAAACTTTTTGCAGCTACTCAAACTCAAAAGCTGAGTGTGCCAGCCAGCCAAGCTGTTGGTAAGAACAAGGAAGTCGTATAAATGAATGTGTGTGTTGGGAGATGAGAAACAAGTCAGGCTAAAAAGTGATTCGCTTCGTTGGTTTAGAGAGTTTTAGAAGAAAATTCTCCAGCATCTCTCCTTTCAAGCAGAGGGAGCACAAGCATAACCTTCCTTCTCCTTCTTCATCTTCTTCAAGTTTCAAGTGTTAAGCCCTAATAATATTTGGATAATATAAAAAGGAAAGACGTATAGAGACACACACACAAGTGGTGGTGTAGCAAAAGTGTAGCAAAAAGAAGAGTGGTAATAGCAAAGGGAAATGTATCTAAGGTACTTTATGGCATATTTCAACAAGACTTTTTGAGAGATTCTTGTGAAGAAAGTGGTGCTGCTTGTGTGCTGCACATAAAGTAACACAGTGAAAAAGGTTTGGTGTCTTGTGTGTGCGTACATTTTCTCTAACAACTGCTTTCTCTACGAAAGAGAGAGAAAAACATAAAAAAGTGAAAGTCTGCTGTTCTCAGCCTCCTGTTCTTCTTCTTCTTGGGTTGTTGGTGAAGCAGGTTGCCTCCGAGTGGCAGTGTGCAACTATTTCCTTTATATTCTGTCGTGCATACAAATCTTTTTTCGCTCTGACTGAACACACACACGGACGACATAAAATGGATGAAAGGCGAGGTAGCAGGGAGTTTTTAGCAAAAAGGCAGGACGTGATGTCCTAGCCGTAGAATATTACATTTTCGTCTGGTCGTCATCCTGCTTTCTACTGGCTTTAAGCTTAGTAGCATAAGGACAGGAAGGACCATAAAAGGATCAAAAGAAGTACCAAAGAAAGAAAAAAATAGGAAGAAAATGGCACGGGAAAATGTTCTTCTAGTGGAAACTGCTACTTCTAGTAGCAGCAGATATCTTTGTAGTCCTGCTGAATGTGCCATAAGGACAGGATCCCGAAGAAGGGAGAAAATTGGCAAAAACAGTTATAGATCAATGCTTGTTCAGCCATTTAAAATGATCCTGTTGCCAATCTACCTGGGATTATTAAGTCAAGTGGTACTGGGCAATGGGGATATTGAAAGTTGTGTGGTGCAAACGCGTTCATCATCGTCCTCCTCTGGTGGAGGTACTGGAGGAGTTTCATCTTCATCCAGCATGGCTGCTGCTGGTGTTGGTGGCACTAATGGGCTAGGCTATTACTCTGGCTCATCACCAGTGCAAAATAATGGTGTTGGTGGTGGTGGTTCAAGTGGAGTAGCAGGTGCAAGTGGCAGCAGTAGTGGCGGCGTTAGTGGTTCAAATAATGGTTTGCTAGGTGGTGGAACCGGAGGAGGAGCCAACGTCAACAATAATAATGAGCCTGGCTCTCTTGTGGACCCGCATTCAGTGATTCTCTGTCATATTCGCACACTCCATCCAGATTTGGATATGGAAAACTTGACATCGTCAATTTCTTTTCGAGGAGGGGGCGGAAACGTGGTGGATACTACTGCGGTGGATACCAGCTCGATAACAAGACTCAAGTTGGTTTGTAATGATGTGCTCTTTTTTGAGAGTGCGGTGAGCTCGGGTCAATTACGGAGTCTAAGTGAGCTCCACGATCTCACCATTGAAAAGTGCAAGTTAACAAAACTTGCCACTGGGTTTCTATCCGGACTGCGACATCTCCGAAGATTGACTATCAACACGGGAAATTCAGACTGGTCGAGAACGCTAGAGCTGGAACCCGAAGCACTATCGGAGGTGCCTCAATTGAGACATTTGACATTGGCCTACAATCACATGTGGAATTTGCCTGCGGGAATGTTGTGCAAATTGGGATTGCAATCGCTAAATCTGACGCATAACCTACTGAGCGATATTGAAGACTTGGGATTGCCAGGAAGGCCAGTGTCAGGGTCAGATTTATCCGAGCTAAATCCGCAAGATCAGTGTTTGCCAGAGATTACCAAGTTGGATTTGTCATTCAATTCGCTGAGATCTTTGGGCAGCAGAAGACTCGAATATTTCAAGCGTCTTTCGGAGCTTAGGCTTGCGTCAAATTGGCTGGAGGAACTGGAGGATGATACGTTTCATGGACTTGGACAACTAAAACATCTAAACTTGTGAGTGTTCAATCTTCATTTCGTTCTGATGCTATGTAATGCTATCTATTTTGAATGAGAAGTCTCACCATACCCCATAGTACATTTAATGTCGTTGTCCTAAAGCATAATGTGCATATAAAATAGAAGCATGTTATCATTTGGCCTTGAGTTGTGCTGATAGCAGAAATTTGTAACAAAAATAATTTTTCCGTTTTCAGGTCGTCTAACCGTCTTGTGGCTCTGCCAACAAAACTGTTCCAACCTTGCAAACTTTTACGCGAGTTAGACCTCAGTAACAATTCAATCTCTGCCTTGGCACCCCAAGTATTTGCCGGGTTAGACCATTTGCAAGTGTTGGACTTGTCCATGAATTCTCTCTCCAGCGAGTGGACACCAGCGGAAGCGTTCAAGTTTAAGCGACTAATAATACTAAACTTGTCTCACAATCAACTCACCCATCTTTCCCTGGCGTTTCAAGATTTGTACACGTTGCAAGTGCTTGACATTTCCAACAACATGATTGAAAAGCTGAATCCACTGACCTTTGAGTCTTTAAAGAATCTTCATTCATTAGACCTGTCTAAAAATCGTCTTGTGACAATTAATGCCGATTCTTTCAATGGATTGTATGTACTGCACAAGCTGATACTAGACTACAACAAAATCACTACAATTCAGCCTGGCGCGTTTAAAAATTGCACAAGTTTACAAGATGTTGGGTTAGTGGGTAATGACCTTACTGAGGTTCCAGAAGCTTTGCAAAGATTAACGCAGTTGCGTACACTGGATGTTGGTGAAAACAAAATTTCCGCTTTGCACAACGAAACCTTTCTCGGAATGTCCCAACTAATTGGTCTTAGGCTGGTGGAAAATCGTATTACCGAATTGCCCCCTGGACTATGTGACCCAATGAGTAGGCTCAGAGTTTTGAATATCGCCCAGAATCGTGTGAACAAAATTTCCAGTTCTGCATTTCGATCTTGCAGAGAGCTTCGTGTTTTAAGGTAAGTTTGCATGTAATTTTACATTTTACAGTAGGAAAACACGCCATTTTGCAAAAATGCTTAAATGGCTAATTTGCAAAATTATTTTAGACTGGACGCAAATAATCTTGAAGAACTGCCCACCACACTTGCACCCCAGCTTCCTTCGCTTTTATGGCTAAACTGCAGTCAAAACAGATTGCAAAAATGGGTAGACTACAAAATCTTACCCCCTTCTGTAGAATGGTTGGATATTAGTCATAACGAAATTGAAGCTATTGGAGGTGCATGGTCCAACTTTAACAGTCCAAGTGGTCCTGGTTCAAATGGCACAAACAAAAATGACGGGAAAAATACAGCGTTAGCTAGTACTCATCACAGTGGTGCTCATCATAATCATCAAAATGGCAGACTGAGACTTCGGGTTGTTGACATTTCCTTTAACAAGCTTACTACATTGGATCATACAAGCGTTCCTCCAACATTGGAAATATTGCGACTTTCGCATAACCGTCTTAACAAAATCGCACCAGGTAAGAAAAATTGTTTTCTAGTTGTACTAGTACTGTATAGTATAATGCATCATGCATCCATCCTTAGCTTCATCATTTGAAAGCGCATGAATTTGTATGCATAATAATATCCCATCAATTTTCCAGATACATTTGGTCGTGCATCTAATCTCCGTCGCGTTGAGCTAATTGGCAACAATCTGGAAAATATTCCCCTTACTGCCCTCCGTCTACCACCCATTCCAGCGGGCAAACCACTACCCGAATTTTTCCTGGGAGGCAATCCCCTCCTCTGTGACTGTTCAATGGAATGGCTAACCCGAATCAACACTGAACAACTCTCTGGTCTCCGGCAACATCCTATTGTAGTTGACCTGGACGCAATAATGTGTCGTCTTGCATACAGCCGTAGCATTAGCCACATTCCCTTACCAGACATAAAACCAAGCCAGTTTCTCTGCCCATACAAATCCCATTGCTTTGCTCTCTGTCATTGTTGCGAATTTGATGCTTGTGACTGTGAAATGACTTGCCCCGGAAATTGCACTTGCTATCATGATGATACCTGGTCATCCAATGTGGTAGACTGTGCACGTACTGGTCACATGGCCATTCCATCCCGTCTCCCTATGGACAGCACAGCAGTTTACTTGGACGGAAATGTTATTCCAACACTAAAAAGTCACACGTTCATTGGCAGGAAAAATTTGAAAACGCTATTTTTAAACTCAAGTCAAATCGAAACAATCAGCAATAAATCGTTTAATGGGCTGTTAACATTAATGAGCCTGCACCTGGAAGGCAATAAACTGAAAATTTTACATGGATATGAGTTCGACCACTTGACAAGGCTTCGAGAATTGTACCTCAATGACAACATGATAGTTTCCATACATAACAGCACTTTCCTGCCGCTAAAGTCTCTGGAGATTTTAAGGTAAGCTAAATGTCTCTTTTTTACACGACAAGGTGGACTCTCCACTCTGTCTGTCTATCTGTCTACATGATGGCATGTCTATATGATTGCATTGCACAAACATTTTCAACAGGCTTGATGGGAATCGTCTGGTAATGTTCACCGTTTGGCAACTGAGTCTGAACCCATACCTTGTTGAAATTGGACTGGCACGGAACGATTGGAATTGTCAGTGTCAGTTTCTCCATCAACTTTACGGTTGGGTAACAGATAACTCGAGAAAAGTGGTTGATTTGGTACAGCTCCAGTGCGTGTGGAACACCACACATAAACCCGGTCCACATCTTATTGACTATAATCGAACTTGTGGATCCTCATGGGCTCTCATGGGGATTGAAAACGGATTCGATTTCACCGAGCTGTCCCCACTTCCTCTGGCTCTCGCCTTTGTCAGCCTTGTCACTCTGCTAATTTTGGTGGTGGCTCTGGTTATCATCTGCCGAGAAAACTTGAGCCTTTGGCTTTTCACCAGGTTTAATGGGTTTCGGTTGTGTGCCGCGGCGGATTACGAGGACGACAAGAGTTATGACTCGTACCTTATTTACAGCCAGAAAGATGAGGAATTTGTCGCACAGCGGATTGCGGACGAGCTGGAAACGAACGACAACTACAGACTCTGTTTACACTACAGAGATCTCATTTGCGAGACCGGGGATTTGAAAGAGATGATGATTGGGGCAGTGGAAAACTCGAAAAGTGTACTGATCATCCTATCAAGAAACTTTCTCCAGGGGGAATGGTCCTCGGGGGAGTATCGCAGTGCATTTCACGCAGTACTCAAAAAGTCACAAAGAGGTGGCGGAGGTGGCTTTGGAGGTGGTGGTGGCAGTAGCAGTAAAGCACCTCCAAAGAAAATCCTCATTGTTTTCATCGAGGACATTCCCAAAGTGGAAATCAGCCCTGACATTCGCTCCTGGGTGCGTCACAACAGAATCAAGGTAATAAAGTGGAACATTCATTCTACCGATTATGGGAAAAATCGCAAGTTTTGGAACAAGCTAAAGTTCAACTTGCCAGATCCATCCTCCCATTACCACTCAAACATTACCAGCAACACTACTACAACATCAGCATCCTCTAACGAGGGTCATGCAGGCATAATGGCTACTTTAAAGTATTCCACCACAATGCAAGGTGATGCTCATCTTCACCACCCAATTACTCATAGTCATCATAACAGCTTACAGCATCCTCATCATCCCCATCACCACCCAGGTATTCATCCCCACCAACAAATTATTGTGGACGAGTCAGGTCGATTTACCACCACAACAATGGGGGCTCCACCTCATCAAATCTCCTCCTCCCAAAACAACACCTTAAACTCAATCAAGTACTGGCCTTACGGGGCTACCAACTTTGTCGCGCTTCCTCCAAAGTACCAAACCGCAAGTCACCACTCCTCCTCCGGGAGTAGTCATCCACCAAGTGTGAATAGTCCTGGCTCTGCCCAAAGCCTGCACTATCATCCCCCTCTGCCGTTGTCAAATCCTCCCAAGTCACCCCCATCCAGCCAGTCCACCGACAGCACCACCACAACCATGGCTGACGATGCCCCAAGTCTAATGAGTCAACTGACCATGGCCAGTTTCCACTCTGCTAGTAACAATGCCTCCGCAACAAAATCTCCGGTGCCAGTGCCAAAGTCCGCGTATTCCAGTTCGCCTAGAAATAACCTTCCAAACAATTTAGTCAGTAATACAAACGCAAGTGGAAGTAGTAATAGTAGCAACAGCAGTGGTAGTACAAGTAACAATGTAATCGGTAATGGTGGTGGTGCGAATAATGGAGAAAGTTACCTGAGTATAGACGGTGAGCATGTGTATTCCACTCTGGATCCTCCAAGTCCACAGCCCATTAATCAACCCATGAGTCTGATGAGCCAAAACATTTTAGGCAATAGTGTAAATGGTGTAAACTTTTTGAACAATATTCATCTTCCAAATGGGTACACGTACCAACCCCAGTCCTCTCTTAATCATCATCATCCTCATTCTCATCAACAATGGTTGGGTAGAGCAGAAGGTGGTGGTACCAATGGGTCAAGTCATCATCCCCATCATCATCAGCAGCACCAACAACAACACTCCAGTAGTAATCGGGGTACAGCCGACAGGCATCATTCTCATCATAATAATCAGCATCATCATCAACACCCCGCAGCGGTTTCCAGCTTTGGATCTCCCAGCAGTAGCGGAGCTTCAAAGGGCTTTAACAAGCAACAAAAGCAGGAAACCAACAACCCGGTGCAAACTTATTTGGTGTGATGTTGTGATACGCAAAAATACAAACAAGAAGTAAAGTGAAACGTGACACTGTGAATATTATTTAGGTCATAGGTTTAAGTAGAAATAATATGTTCCAAATGCAAAAATAACCACACCGTATACACGTGTGTGTTTTGCAATAGCAGCAGTCATTGTACCCATCCACGAAAAAACAAAACGATCCATCTACCTTCAAGACATGAAAATGACAAGAGAGCTCTTCTTCGTATTTTCTACCCGTGTCTTCCCATCCAACAAGAGAAAGAAGCCCGACCGATTATCGAGCATCGCAGCAAAAAATGTTGTAAACCTGTAAGTCTATACCTTTAAATACACTATTATAATTATAAGTAGAGTACGTTTACAAGTCAATAAAAGGGAAATTTAATTAGCTAATAGCTTATTTATATAAAAAAACAAAGTCTAGTAGAAGTTGAGGTCTTTAGCAAAAACAGGGATATTACTTTGTTCGCGTTATTGCACTCCAGAGAAAACAGTTTTTTGTGCCACGCACGGCAAATATTTATACAGCTTGTTTTTCCATCTCTTCATCATTTAATCCACCAATTCAATATAATACATAATTTGTGTGTCTGGGCGCACATAAACAAAAAAATGGATCAGTCTCAGAAAAACAGACTAAAATGTTCTATTATAGCTCAGTAGTATATATATAGTCCTCGTCCCATTCTTTTTTCTTCTCTTGAGTATGTCGTGTCATGTCACGATCCAGTACTTTAGCACACACACCAAAAACGTAATAATAACAACACTCCTGTTTTTTACGACCTTCGTCATCAAAGAGCACTAATTAAATTTGCAAAAGGGTTCCTTTATAGATGTGTGCACAGTAGAGGGTCTCTGACTTTGTTGAAATAACATCCATAAAAAATGTTAATGTGTTTGTTCCTCGCTTGCTCTGGCTATAATACGTATAAACACATAAAACTATGTAATAATAAATTTTGCATAGCTATTATACTTTGATGACGATGCTGATGAATATAAATAGCTATGAAAATATGTGTACACTTTAGTTTTTTATGATGTACCTACTGACACTTGACTTTTTAGCAAGTAATTATTATCACGACGACAAAAAGCCAAGAGTAAAAAAGGGTGAGGATGATGACACGATATATAAATTGTGTAAGAAAAAATAAGGTTAACAAGAATTAATTTAATTTTGATTAAGGATTTTTTTACAATATTCGAGGAGAAGAAAGAATGACGAGCGTATATGATATGAGTATAATAGTTTACAAAATACCACACACACAGATTTTTTAAAGATAAAAAATATGAGGTGGTTGACTTTCAGCCAAACATAAGAAAAGGACGAGCTATATACTCTAAAATATTACATTTTACATCCCAATTAAGATGGCGAGGTTTTGTAAAAGTTGAAACGGAAATGTAATAAAAAATTATAGGCAATCTCAATAATATTTTTATCATCACTTTTTTTCTACCACAAAACGCGAGCATGTTTATCTCTGTGAGTTGCAAACCTACAAAAATAATCTGTAAAATGTTTTACAGAAGTTTATAGTTTGGTGCATATTGTACACACAAAAGAAATATAGAATATTTTGAAAAATACAGACTGATGTTCCCTTTCTGCATATTATTAATATTTTTTAGTTTACTTAATTTTCTAAGTTTAAGGTTGGTAGGTATACATTGTAAGTTTTGCTTTGTTATGTGGAAGCATTTTCCCTTTTGAATTCTGTTTTGAGATTCAAGGCCAGTTCTACAGTTTTGTAGCTGTGCCACCTTTGGTTTGAAGTTGATGAATTATATAAAGTTTATTATTATCTTTTGAAAATATGTGGCATGGTATCATTATCATAATTTAGTGTATGATATCACACACATGATTTTTGTCCTGACTCAGTCAGAACTC
The DNA here is from genome assembly GCA_029691765.1 of Entomobrya proxima. Taxonomy (NCBI): domain Eukaryota; kingdom Metazoa; phylum Arthropoda; class Collembola; order Entomobryomorpha; family Entomobryidae; genus Entomobrya; species Entomobrya proxima. The sequence continues at coordinate 8,041,572 of CM056169.1, forward strand.
CTTATGCTCAGCTATTTTTTAATATCTTTTTCAAAGAAAAATAAATGGGCTGTACGTTGGATACCTCACGTATGTCTAATTTGGTCATGGTAGATTTGATAATATTTTTACGTGAAATTTGAGATCCATCATGAAACCCTGCTGTGTGATGTGGGGCCTCTAGACGGATATTCTAAAAGCCTTGATTTTAACTGACTTTCTGTCTTTTTCCTGTTCAATGAGATATGAAAAAATGCTTCCACAAAAAATACTATGTTCCTTGTTCCCTTTTTTTGACTTTTTATTAATAGTTTTTTATTCTGTGAAAAAGTATGTTTCAACCAAGTTTATAAATAGACGAAATTGTGTGTTTAGTTTATATATTTTATTCAAATTCTTATTTTTGTTACAAACCGAGAAATTCTGTCCCCGCAAATGCTACAAAAATAGCTTGGTAAATACGCAAATAATAGTGTACAAAACTGTGTAGGTAAATATCTAGCGCTACCTAAATATACATACAGGAAACATAGGAAACAGGTCATCAGTTTATCCCAATTACAATTTCTACAACCTAGCAAATTTTCAATTTTATCTTCTTCTCCGACGACTATTATGAGTACTTAAAATAAATTAACGAATTGTTAGTTTGTTAGGCAATATATAACAATTAGTAGTAGTAGAGAGGTAAACGCTTGCAAAATTTTATAATAATAAGTTACTGTGTACTACACACACATAAAACTTTTTAACGATTTTAAATACCCAAAAACATTATTATTATTTGACTGCGACTAAGAAAGATTGCGCATTTATTTACCAAAGTTTGTAATTAACCGTGATTACTACTACTACTCTCGAGGGAAGACGATATCTTCCCTTCGACTACCTATTGTAAATATGTAACGAGTAAAAACATTCTGTTTAGAGCTACTACCATACCAGCCGCCATTATTATTAAACTAATAGCTAAACAAATAACTGTAGTAGTAAAGTCTGCTAATAAATTATATACACAAAAAGTTAGAGGAAAATGCGAGAGACGTACTCTAATTAGCAATTATTTATCATCAAGTAAACAAGTGCAAGTGCAACCGTGTAAGCAAGTGGAAAATGGTTTCAACAAAAGTTGTATGGGTTTTCATTGTCGTAAACCTATTTACCCGAAGAACAAGAAGCTTCTCTACACACAATTATATTGAATTTTATACTCTATGCGTAACTTTAATCATTATAGCCATTTGAAGATGAACAAAAAAATACTAGAAATTTTGCAAAAAGATTTTGTCCAAGTTACAAAACAGCGTAAAAAATTGATTATATATTATAACGTGCATGCTTTTTAATGATCATGTGTACACAGTACTTGACTAAGAATTTAGACTTAAAAAGTGTTTAAACACACGGGAAAAATTATATATACGTAACAATTTCTAAATCTCTATAAATATTAGAGGAATGCAAGCAAACAAACAAGAGAAGAATGTATATTATATATGCTACGGTGTGTGCAGGAAGATTAATGGTACTACAGTCATCTTTTCGATTTTTCAATGTGTATGGATTTTCATTCATGATGAACATCCTTTCAAGTAATTATTACAAAATACTATATTATAAATATATATTATATGCTACTAATAATTAATTATAACTTCTGATAAATTCAAGGAAATATATAAGAATGAACAAAAAAATGCATAAAAAAATCTACAAAAAATGCGAGAGAAGAAAAGGAAATAAATCAATGATGAAAAGTGGAAAAAATTAAATATTACTAATCGCCTTGTTCGATGTTCTCAAAAGCTCTTTTTTATACACAACGCACCATAACGAATTCCATTCTGGATACATTATTATCATGCATAAAAAGAAAGAAAAACTGCTGGAAAACGGTAAATACACATAATGGCCACACATCAAGCATATGAATATGAACCTATTAATGAAGTTCAGCATGGAAGAATATCAAAGGAATAGTGCACGCTGTAAAGTAAATGAGGAAAAATGCAATCAAAGACGCTACACATGAATGAAATATCGCTTTTTGCCATTGACAATAAACTACATAAAAAACTCATTCCAATACACATATAGTGCGGACGAGAAATCAAAAGAGAAAACGGTGCATATCAACTTTTTCCTATTTTCTCCACTCTCTGGTCATAATGATGTTACATGTATATAAAACACACACACAAAAGCCCGCGCGGAACAAGCAACTCTGTAAGGAAAAGAAAGAGTTAGAAGCAAAATGGGGGAAAACACTTCAAAAGTTAACTCTCCCAAGTGGAAAGGGAAAAATCCCAGAGAAATGGAAAATTAAACAAGGAAATAACAAGAAAATACTTTGGTCTACTAATACTACCCGATACTGCGCAACATATTCAAGCTGTATGTGAATGTATAAGAATGTATAGACTCAAGGGAAAATAAAAATAGGATATAACATCCCATTCAATAATTCTCTCAGAAAAAAAGTTGCTTATATTATGTGTATTCGCACTAGTGTATATTATATAGTTAGTAGTCACATAATCAACACACACTTTGATGGCAATAATACAGATCGTTTTTCTCCATCGTCATCATCGTCGCCCTCATATCCTTCTCAGTTATAGTAGTGTGTGTTGAGTACAAGTTATAACTAAAGAAATTGGATTGTTAGTGAACTCAACTTGTTCTTCTTTTTCTTTTGCGTTGTTGTCTATGTACCAAGAAGAAAATTCAACTCTGTTTCTGTGTGTGTCTCTTTCTCCATATTATTATATCGACACAGCAGACTTTTAGACAACGGTTTTTTTGCCTACACGTCTTCTATTGTCTCTCGTCGCTTTTCTCTCTTCTTCTTCTTCAGCTCTCAAAGGATTCGTTTTCTATTTCATTTCCATCTCTTCTTTTTTCCTTCATAAACACATTTCACGAATCAAATTAAGGGCTCACTTACAATGCCTACGTGTGTGTGTGCAATATATTCCATATACTCTGTATTCTTGCATATTATATAATATATAGAAAACACAATGCCGATCGGAACAATAGACGAATGAAATGAAAGAGGAAAGAGGTCGAATCCTATTATTATCTTCAATACAATTTTTTTCGCGAAACAAGTTGCGTGTGTGCATGAAAATGAACACATCTGTCTGCCATTTTACTTTGTGCTAAAAACTCTATTTGCAAAATATTGCATAGCTGGAAGGTACAAAATTGATAAAAGCGGAAAAGGGGACATAAAACAGTTGTATTGTAAATGTTATCATTTTGCACAATAAAACTGGAACGGCTTTTTGCACAGAGAAGGGAAAATATCATGCCTATAATTTAATTATTGACAGGCTACAAAACAAAGCCATTCATTTTAACCATATATTTAACAAACTTGACAATCCAGCTGAGGGGTTGTGCGAAAAATTATATTGCCCATAGAACCACACACTTGTTCCAGAAAAGTCAGGTAGTCATCATACTTCCCGCTTGGTTGAAAAAGCCCAAATTTTCTTCAGAATAAAGTGTGCATATGCACCCAACCAGGCACACTGGAGTGTAGTAATATGTGTGCATTCACATTCACGCACACGTAATAATCAGCAGTAGACACGCACACTTTCACTCACATTATTACACTATGCGCTAACAAACACATTACACATAGCTTTGTGTATCTGCTGACTACTCGACAAGTCAACGCAATAATAATAATAAAAATGGCAAAACAGCACACAAGCCTTTAGAGGAAACTCGCCGCATGGGGAAAAGAAACATAGTTTTCTGGGCTAAAAGCATGTCGCCAGAGATATATATTTTTGCCATGTCCAAAAAAACTTACATTTCTCCAGAGAAATAGAGCCAGTTTTTATATGGGCTGGTGGCATGAAAAAAGCACATAAAAATTCCTTCGCCTTTCCCACTGTGCGGTAACAAACACAAGAAACTTAATTCATGTCCGCCGGAGGAGAGAAAAGAGGAAGGAGAATATGGACAATAAAACACTATACGGTGGCAATGGCAAAAAAGACTTGCTTTTCAATGAATAATGACAACTTTATCCCTTTTTTCTTGTCAGTCTATCTTACTTTAACCTAAAAAGCTTCTGTGCTGTGTTTTGCAGAACTTTTACATCATCATCAGTGTCCGTGCATATTATTTTGCACAAAGTTACATTGCCACCACAGAGCGTAGAGCCATAAAGAAAACCACACTGCTGAGCAATTGTTTCTAGTGTCATGTTGCGATATTATTTTTATTTGCTTTTACTAGTTGTGTGCCTGAACTAGCAAACTGTAAAAGATAAGTCAGTAGAACAAGAAAAGAAACTATGACTATTCTCTTCCTTTTACATAATAATTGTCCTGGTCTAGAACTGTCATGCTTTTACAGACACACTAAGAAGATTATGCAGATATTCTAATAATATAATTTAGTATTTTCCACAGAGAAATAGAATAGAATAGTACTCTGGAGCTTGTCAAAACAAGTTAAGCCTAATAAAATAGACTATCAGCTATACACTATACTGGCTTTGCTTCCTATTTTCTCTGGAAAAGAAAGAAAGGCTTCCTTTGGGTGATACCTAAAGTGAAAAGCAATCCAAGTAGATAGATTTGACAGGGAATGAGTAATATGTAGGCAAAGCTTATTACGCGTTTTTGTATAGGAGAAATTTCAGAGAAAATGAGATCATAAAAAATTATACCTGGAAAACAGCTTAGTGGATTGAGGCACGTAGTCAATTTTCGCAGAGAAACGGATTATGAAAAAGGTTTATACAAACTTTGTACTTGGTTTTTTATCAACAAGTTTGGCAAATAGGTATACGATCCCAACTAAAAAATTGATGTATTATTCATAGCAATTGTATATTGTGGGAGACATCGTTTTTGTAATTTTTTGATGGAAAATTGGAATGGAATTGATCGATTAATTGGCTTTTGTTCTAGTATCTCGGCTCTCTCCTCGTGCTTGGCTTGTGCATTTATAGAAAATTGTAACAATAGCCTTGAGAGAAGTGCGCTGTCAAGTCAATCCAAAATAATAAAAAGGATTTTCTTCCATCATTCAGCAGACAAAAGCGTAATACTTTGTCGTGTGCTTATTATAAACTACATGGTTGATGGTATCACTTTATAATAGAATGTTATGCCCTAACATAACCTCCGTCAAAGTAGCAGCCTTGAGAAGATATCGACAGCGCAGAACAGCAGCAACTCAAAAACAAAAAACGGTCTTTCTTTTTAGTAACCAGCTTAAAATTTTTTTGTAGAACTCAACCTAGCTATTATTGACTTTGGTTAAATAAGCTTCATTTTCACAAGTCAACGTTGCGTGTTAGTGCAGTCCTGAAAGTTTTGCAAAGAAAAAAGCCTTTTTAAAGCTAGAACGACTTAAGGTAGGTATATAAGCTTACTCTGAAACAGACAAGTAGACAAAGAGAAAAGACGAGAAAAAATGGTCTGAGGCAAAGTAGCTTAGACTTTTGCAGACCAAACGGAAAACCAGACACGGGAGTTTTATCAGGTTGTGTGAAAAATGTACTTAAAGAAGTTATAAAAGTGTAGTGGTGCGGTGGTATAAGTAAACTGGTGAAATCTATCCAGGCAAGCATAAATAATAGGTTTTTCTATTTTTTCCTCCTCTTCTTCTTTTTTCATCTATCCTGTAATCGGAATTGGAACTAGTGGCGATGATAAAGCTACTGCTTAAATGCTACTTTATTGCATATGAAAAAGAGGTTTAAAGGAAAAAGAAAGAGAAAAGTTTTTGCAGAAAAAAAGTAAGTTGGTGAAGAGAGAGAAGCAGGATACGCGTCAACTTTATTGAATAATTTGGTCTCTTTCCTTTCCTATTTTTGCACAAAATGCTAGGCTTAATGATATTATAAATGCATGAAGGAGACAGGAAAGCCAGGAAAGAAAACAAAGGGACTTATACACAAGCTCTCTCCCTTTGTTTTCTGTGTGTAAAAATAAAATGAATAGAAAAGTATATTTTTTGGTTGATGCAGGCATTGTAAAAAAATTGCAATTGCCTAATGGCTATATATAGTTGAAGCGTAGTAAATTTTTTCCTGTTTTCATCAGTTTTTTTGGCAAAAATATAAGAAAGTGAGGCTTTATGCGAAAAGCTTTATGTAATAATAATAACAGTGCGATTTATAAGATTATTACGTTTGATAGTGTGCGCGCTGTGCAAAGTGAGTGTGAGTGTGAACACAGGCAACAGCACACCGGTATATACGAGGCAAAAATGGAACTGTTTATTGCTCAGAAATAAAGCAACTTGGAATGGAAAATGGAAAAAGCGTGGATTCTAAAAATGAAACGTAACTGGGTTAGTGTATATAGCCATCAGGGCTGATATAGAAAACAATGACTTGTTGTGCAACTCGCGAGAGAGAGAAAAAGGGCTTTTTGCGTCATTTCATTTTTGCCTGTGCGTATACTATAGTACATTTTAGCGATGATGTTATCTAAACAGAGATTGTAGCAAAAACATGTACATAACGTGATGTAGGCTAAATGGCAATTTGGATTTCGCCATCATGATCGTCATTCTCTTGATATTGTATAAAATATTATAACAACAACACACACAATACTACAAAACGATCATTTAATACGGAGAAAGGGAATGATTAAAAAAAGAAAGGAATGCTAACGAGCTGGCAAATTCGTGGTGGAAATGCTTTTCATTCAACACACACTAGTTAAGTTTGCATTAGTGAAAGCAGTAAATTATTGTCACCTCGACCCAAATTGATAGCTGATGACTACACCAACAACTCACCAAACATTACACACTTTTTATGATTTTTTTCACTTGACTTGTCGTAAAGACCTGTGGTATGCATATTATATTAAAATATTAGGCAGAGAAAAAATGAAAATGAACTCGTATTTTTCCCTCTGTAACTTCTCCTTAATGAATGTAAGCACATTTTTATGTGAGATATGATATTATGGCGTATAAAAAATAATGATGTGATGTTGATACTTGATACGCATTTTTTATTATGCATCCCCATTTTCCCGCGTTAGTCAGCTCAGCAGTAGGTGAAAGCTCGGGATTCTAATGGCCTCTGCGAGTTTGTTTACATATCATGAACAACAAGCCTGTAATATTACTAGACTGCTATATATATGCAAGTAGTAATCATAATGGGCGTTATTTATTCATCTAATGGCCAATGTATACCCTAATATCTCTCACTACACCTTTCTCTCTCTTTTGTATAATATTACTTAATATCTCTTTGTAATGTGAAAGCATGAAGCTATACTACAGGGAAGAAATGTGTGTAAGGAATGTATAGAGTAAAAATGTATCCTCTTTTTCTTTTCCATTTTTAATATGCAATTTTTTGGGTTAAGTGGAATGTCAAATGGATCGATATGAGTTTTGATTAGCTTTCCCTCTCTCTCTTTTCCCTTCTCTTCATTCTGGGTCCGTTTTCCTTCTCTGTTTCGGCTCTGTGTGCACTCTGCAACAGCAAAGAGAAAGGGAAAATTGTATACGCACCATCATCACAGGTCCTGCCAAAAACCGGGATAGAACAGAACTAGAGTAGTATGCATACACGTTTTTTATTCGGTAATGTATAAGAATGGAATAGTAATGGGAAAGGGAAGCAAAAAGGAAATAAAGTTACAATGAACAACGTAGCAAAAGGTATGGTATAATAATATGTCTATACGTAACTGACGCTCACTCACTTTCCTTTGTCTCATATTCATATATACTAGTCAGCTTTATTTCACGTTTTCTCCCGCTGTGTTTCTGGTGTGTATAATAACTTTGTTCTAGGTTATGTTCATATTGTACTTTCTCCAAAATGCATAGAAAATTGTGTGTGCGTGTATTGTACCTTTACAAAAGGTAGTCACTCTCTCTGGCCTGGCAAGTGTGTTTTGCATTGTATGGAAAATGTAAAGTGCAAAGAGAAAAGGCACAAGAAAATGGAAAACTAAACTGAAGAAGAGGGTACACCGCTATATGGCTAGACTCTAAAGCTCTCTTTCTCTCTCTTACATGCTTATATATAAAACATGCTACTACCACTACTGCAATGCACATTATTTTAGATTTTCATAAATGTAATAGAATAAGGGATATTAAACTGTTGGCTGCATGTAGTGTCTAGTATGTGCTTCTTGACTGAATATTACTTTTTTGGTGGTGTAATATACTCCACCAGCTCGTTTATTTTTGGCGGATGAAGGGAGAGAAATAATATTATAATGTGCATGCACACACTCACACTCTCACATGAGGCGATATCTCAATGTATTCTAAATGAAGTCTGTCCGTGATGGTGTGGGTTCACTTGCATTTTCTCCATATTAGAAAGTAAATGCTCAAGTTTCTCATTTCTCAACCTTTTATACATTTTTTTCTGCTCTGGCATCTACTTCTACTCCCGCCTGGATGGTTACAATAGGTGCTTTCTCTTTTGCTCCTGCTGCTTCCTTTCTCATTTGAACTTTTGGTTACATGAGAACAGCTCTTGCTTTCTCTCGCTTTCCTTCTGCTGGATTTTGGGTGTCATGTCATAACTTTGTGTAATATGTGAATGCACGTTTGCTTCCCGAACAAAACGTGATACACACACTCACTAGCAGTGTGTGTGAAATACAAGAAATTGTGCGAATGGGAAATGTGAATATAACAATAATCTATATTTAGCCTCACAGTGTTCTTCCTCTTCATATGAATACCTCAGAGAAAAGCAGAGAATTAAACGAGAATTTTAATATAGAATGAGTTTTTAGTTGCGCAATCATTGCAAGGTGTTTTATATAAGGGTTCTTTTACCAAGGTTTGCATACACGATAGAATCCTGTCTAAAAATTGACAAGCCTTTTTGCTTTTTGTTTCAGCTCATATTTCAGCATTAGTTTTAAAATAGCACGTACTTGCGTAATACGGTAGCCCATGTGAAAGGCACATGACAATTTATATTTTTTATTTATGCCACACTGACTATGACTGACAAGGTAGCCAAACTAACTGGTTGATATATGTGTTTTTTCCATATTACATTATTTTTCGTCTCTTCGGCTTCCGGAATAAAAATCTCTGAACATGCTAAGTGTACCCTCTGTTCATACAGACTAGACATAACAAGGATTTTTTGTTTCTTGTAAATAATTTACTACTCTGTTTTTTTGTACAGTGTCTGTGTCTACTTATTATTATTACCCTGCCATTTTGTCGGAAAATAATATTGTTGCTCATAATATTAGGTGGATCAAGCATAGCACTTGATATGCTAAAATAAGTATTATTTGTATGAAAAGGCACGAAACTGTAAAACGAGGAGGCTCCTCTTACCCTGCCCATTGACATAATGGCCATAATATACTGTGCTACGCAGCTCCACAAGTTTCATTTTGAACATTTTCACCAGCAAGCCGGAGAGTTTTCTGTTTATTTTCAAGTTTCATAAAAGCCTATGCTATCATATGATAATTGTATTATGGCCTTAGTGAGGCTCTATAGGTATTCTATTATATATGCACACACAAGCTATAAAACCATAGTCAAAAGTTTCTTTGTTCAGCATAGGAGCAGCGTATAGGCACACTCAAGACTCAATCTCACAAAGTTGAGTAGAGAAAAACGTGCGTGTACATATTTATAAAGCAAAGCTGAAAATGAAAACTTTGCATAATACGCAGCTTTACTATTACCCTGGGCTCACGCGCTACGCATAATGATACACTGTTTTATAGAAAAAAGTTACACTTTTTAGGCGTCTGCCACTGCCACACATTTAAACTTTTTAAGTATACGCCTACGCATAGCACACACTAGTCATCTTATAAAGTTTTTAAAATGTCAGTGTGGGGTCCCAGACGCGCGAGAAGAGAGTGTAATAATAATGATGATGATGATAAGACTATACGCACACATAAACTCTCTCCTTTCAGTATAATAATCAGAAGAAGAGGAACAAGGAGAGAGGAGGAAAAAGAAAGAAAACTAATTTTGGGAAATCTTTTGAGTAATGACTTAATCTGGTATGCATGCATAAATAAGATATCAAAGTGCTTTTGTCGTCGTTATAACTCGCTCATTCATTCATTTTCTTATTCTGGTGCTGCTGGGCTTTATAAGTAGTACAGGGCTACTGCCTACAGGGTAATATTTATTTTCCTGAGTTGGAGTAATACTAAATAGGTAGTAGTGCGTGCGTACTAGACTAGTAGACATACAAACGCAAACAAAACATTAAATGTGTGTAACTTGAAAATAAAAGAATGGATTTTTTTCTCTGAGAAAGAAAGTGTGTATCCCCAGGCTTATAAATATACACCAGTTGACGATGAACGAGCGACGTGAGCACACACATTCAAATGCTAAGCACTTGTTTTTATATTCCTTTTTCTTAATATTTGCACAGAGCACACTACTCACTCTCTAGCTCTGTTCTCGGCTGTGTGATGTGACTACTTTCTGTAGATTTAAACTTGTTTTTTATATTTATAAAAGTAGAGGAAAGTTGAAAGTTGGATAGTACGTTTCTTTTTAGGTTTTATGGAATTTTTTAGTTTATCGCGAATGTGTACTTATGCATTCTGTTTTCGTCCCTGATAAATGTTTTCGTTTCGTGTGTGTACTTTTTTCTTTCCATTTCTGAGATTTTTTAGTACTGGCTCCGCTGCCGCATTACTGGATTTTGAGGATGCTTTAGCTAAAAGTATTTTTAGGCAAAAAAATGTAAAAGTATTTTTTTCTCTGTTCAAAATGGGAATGGGAGCGTGTGTACGTGTGTACCTACCAGATAAGGGTTACTCTGGTGTGTGTATGTTTTTGCATCTAAAAAAGTTTAAATCAGAGAGAAAACTGGGTTCCCTTCTGTTTCGAACAAGAGGATCACTAATGGAGCCCGTGTTGGTGAAAGTGGAAGGAGCCACAGCTGCGTTTTTATTGTGTCGACACGTTCATCCTCCTCGAGTCGTCGTCCATCTGCGTGTGTGCAGCACCGCATTTTACTCTAAAAGAAAATCTGAATCAAGTCTAAAGAAATCTGGAGAATAGAAAATCATGCGGCGAGAGAGGTTCTTCTCCTTTTTTATAGTTTCCTTATCAGAACATCAAATGGGCAGAGAAAGATAACGTAGTAGTAATGTAGAAAACGAGGCAAGCACTAGACTACACTTTGGTGTCGGTGTAGCTATGTTGCAATTTTTTTTCTCAGGAAGAGAAGGAGAACAAGAAAGCATTTTCATTTTGCTGCATTCATCCACGTAAAAAACGTAACGCGTTTCAAACGATTTTTCTTTTCCTTTCTGAAAGAAAGGCTTCAAAGATTGGTAAAAATGGGAATTGAACGAGATGGAATGAATTTGGAATTCGTTGGTGGTAATTCGGATGATGAGCGCGGGAGAAGCACATAGGGAACATCTTAGAAACTGTGTGTGTAGTGGATTTTTTTCTCTCTTAAAAGTCACGGGGGAGACCTACTGTTCCCCTTTTTTACTTGTCCTAGTGCTGTTACTTTCGACGCAAGTCTCTCTCACATTTATGTCTTTTTGTGTGTAGTCTCCTTTTTCACCCTGTTTTATTTTATTTCATGCAGAGGGAAAATTAGGTGAAAATCTATTTTTCTTTCTTTCATTCTTTTTTCTTTTCTCAGCCGACAGATTTATCTCGATTTTCTAAATTACTCGTAGATAGATTTGCAAAAAATGTACACTTGTGTGTATAAACCCATTTCTTTTTTTTGGAAGCTGCGAGAAGCAAAAAACCAAACACAGCAGTAGAAGAACAGTTTGAAGAAGAAGGACAGAAGCAACTATTTTTTATTGGGGAAATGGCGTTCTGTAATATACAATGGACTATATATACAACACAATGCACACATTCCACTCCGATTATTTCACAGAAAAAATAGTTGGGAAAACTATGCAGTGGAAAAAAATATCCACACACGCTTGAAATACTCTCGACGAGCCTGTCGTCCTGTATATTTTTTTCCAGTAGTAAAAACTAAAGGGACTCTCCATATGTCTGTATTATAAAATAAAGAATGAGCAATAATTCACGTTTTACTGCTCCCACTTCGTTCCTGTTCTGCATTATGTGCATTACATTAGTGAGAGAGAAAAAGAAAGTGGAGAAGAAAAAAAGTTGAACATTGAATATGTATACTTGTATTACTACCGGGAAAAGGAACATATTCACACAGCTGAGCACTAATAATAACGTGTGCTATGTGTGTGCTGGTTATTTTTTTGCTGGATTCCGATTTCACTACACTGTACAACTTCTTGTATTGCATATTACTCAGAGAACAAGACAGTGAAGGACATGCAAAAAAAGAAAATGAGAATAAAAAGACAGACTTTTTATAGTCCAGTTTTTCTTCTTTGTGTAATGCAGAACGTAGAACATGTGTAAGGGTAATAATATGTATAAGATTTAGAGAGTTAACTAGCAAAGTTGGTTTTGTTGAGAGAGAGACTGTATTCTTCCTTCCACTCTTTTTCATTTCCTCTTCCCATTTCATTTTGGATGTTGGAAATGAAATAGAAAAAAGTAGATATGAATTCACTGCAGGCTCCCAAAAAGAGAGTACCTATATTGATCACAATACAGCTAATAATGCCATTTCTCTTTCTTCACTGCACACACTCAGCAGCAACTACTAACTGTGTGTGTGGTGCTTTTGAAAATATATATTATCATTATGCCAAGTTGAATACTTGGGCGTTATGTGGGAGAATACTTGGCTTAGCTACAATTCACTGTACAAAAGTCGATGATGATGTGAATGTGATGTGTGCTTTTCTATTAGCTAAACAGCAGTTTGAACATGAATTGACGTACTATTATTCTTAATAGAAAAATAAGTTGAAATAACCAACACAAATAGAAATTTGATTTGAAAGCTATTATTATACTGCCCGTTGTGCTGCTGCTCAGCAGAAGAGGATTATAACGTTTGGAGAACACGTAAACTTTTCCAAGCATTCTTTCATCCCGTTACTAGCATGCGTAGGTAGTAATCATTTTGAATGCAAAATGTAATAATAATAATATGCTATACAAAATCAGGCTTCTCTTCCTTTACCAAGTGAGAAGAGAGAACAGTGACAGACAGCACCAGTTTGAAGATTCATGTTCAAAGAATTGTTTTTGTTGTTTGAAGGTTCACGTGTGCGTATTTTTAAACGTTATGTTGTGTGCAGCAGCTCTAGTCTTTTGTAGCATGACACATGTGTTCAGCCTAGCCTTGGTTTTGCCTTTGGTGATGTATTTGGAAATGGGCAAAAGACAGGTAGTAAATAAAATAGAAGCAAAAGATATACCACCACCGCCATCACCAAATTGCAACTTTACCACAGAACCACTCCTCTCTTCTCTCATGTACGCTTCCAAGAAGAAAAGACAAGATGAAAGCAGCATTCATATTGCCTGCCTGCCACACAGAGTGCAATTCGGGGAAACGATGTAATTCTTCTTTGCAGGTCTTCCCTTTTCCCTCTATCATTCATTCCATCCATTTCTTTGTTAGTTCCAAGGTAAAGCTTGGGTTTTGGCTCATTCAGCGTCCCACTGTTTGTTTCCATCCATGTCCCGTCCAACCATTCCTAATACATCCATCAAAGTGATCTCCCACTGAGCCAAATTGCAAATCTCAGGGATGGGATGGGAATGGAATGAGGAAGAGTAGAAGAGAGAGAGAGAAAAGCAACATAATCTGACAAAAAACGCACTCTCTCTCTCTCTTTCCATTTCCTATCCTATATGATAGATACGGAGAAAGGGAGAAAGAAGAAAAGACAAGCTTTTCGTTTATGCGCTCGGTTGCTGATGCTGCTACCTGCGTAGATTCAGATTAGTTTTCTGGATATCTCACAAAACCATAAGAGGAAACCATACAATATTATTATTATCATAGTCATTACATTTTACTTTAGATATTCCACATATTCCAATTTTCAAAAACGAGATTGTGAGAATATACACGGCTGCTGCTGCGGGATGTTAGTTAACCTGAAAGGCATCTCTTTTTGATATATTACACACGATGAAAAGTGGTGTGTGTGTGTGTGTGCGGGGATGAAAATGGTGTTCACGCGTGTAGTTTAGTAGTAGCTACAAAACTACGATTTAGAAAAGAGAAATGAGGAAAGTAGACAATGTTACGTAACAAAGTACGCACATCATCCTCCAAAACCAAATGCTCAACACACACATGTATCACATCACATTCGCATTATTCCAGTATTTTGGATTAAATGAACTGCAATCTTGGTACTTTCTCCTTTTCTCTTGTGTCTAACGCAATCTCTTTTTCTCTACACACTCCACCTGTCTGTCTATGTGTATTTATGCTTGTCACATTTTGCGCTGAATATTTTCAGGTATACATATAAAGACAAGGCATGACATTAACATATACCTTACTTAATGTAAGTAGATTTTTTTATTTTGCACCATCACCACTTCTACCACCGCCATGTAAATTTGTTCAACTTTTCTGCTAAACAGCACACAGTCAAGTAAAATGGTAAACGGATGAGTAGAGAGGATGAAAGTGAAAGGAAGGTAAAGCCTTTTATTTTACAAACACACGACAGATATAACCGTGTTGGTTGCAAAGCAGACACACAGAGAAAAAAATTGGGAAAAGTGTATTTTGATGTTGATGTTATTGTTGGCGCTGTGTAGAAAATTACATGAATTGTGTATATCGTGTTTTTATATTATGTTTTGTGGTATCAAAATGCACTTATCTTTAGCATATACCTATCTTACAAGTAAAATGTAAACCGGCAAAGGTAAACAGAGCACGTAGAAAAAACCCAGAAAGTAAAAGCCCGCTTCTCTGCAAAACATGTTCAACTAAACAACATTTATTTACACGTAAAAGCTCATTGTATGGAAAAAGCGACTTTTTTCTCTGTATAAAGTGGTGATGGTACACCTAGAGATGGTGGTAACAAGACTAAGTGCATCACACTTGCACGTTTAAAAAAATGCAGCGTACTTTCTCCAGAGCACGAGCTTGCTTGTATAAAAGAACTCTTGCACTGTATATAATACGTGCCTGCGGAAAGTTGGATTGGGGTGGAGAGGAAAGCACAAATGCACACAAAAACACATTATCTCAGTAAAGCGACAAACTGTATGTTAGTAGTAGTCGGGTAGTTGTGTAGTACTCGTTTTCTCTCTAGATGATATTGCGGCTCATGGTGGGAAAAGAGCTTGGGTAAAGTTTAGGGTGTTTAGATTGAGGATCGTTGTCGTGTTTTGCAATAAAAAAACTGTGAAAGTGCTACACACACGGGCAACTTCATACCATCCAGACCAGCATCAGCATCATCATCATCATAGTACCAGTATCTCTTCTCCTCATCCCATCAAGTTTTCAGGTAATATAATACAGGCACACAGTTTGCACTATATTGTGCAAATAATTCACTTGAGCTGACACATTGTTACTCCATTCCGTTGGATATATACTAAAACTACCAGCAGCATCGCCGCCACCAAAAAAGCCGCCATAGTTGTGTTCTGAGATGTTGTACACGATACAAGAGTATAAAAGCACTTTATAGCAACATAATAATAATAATGATAAATATACAGAGAACAAAAACATGCATGTTCCACTACCAGCATCAGTAGTAGTATCGTCTCTTCTCTAGACTTTGGCAAAAACGAAAAGATGAAGAGTAAAGCAAAAACATGAGACAGAGACTTGATCACATCATCACACAAGCTGAAAAACTGGTGGTAGTCAAGTGTATATTGTACCACCGTACTACGAAGATACAATAAAGGTACCATGGCTTTCGCTCCAAAATTTTGCCCAGACTTACCAAGCACTCATATTTTCCGTTTGCTCG
This sequence comes from Entomobrya proxima, assembly GCA_029691765.1. Lineage (NCBI taxonomy): Eukaryota > Metazoa > Arthropoda > Collembola > Entomobryomorpha > Entomobryidae > Entomobrya > Entomobrya proxima. The sequence goes on from CM056169.1 coordinate 8,057,411, forward strand.
TGTAACGCTATTCCAAAATTTCCAGCCCTTTCTCGCAACAGCAAACAGAAGATATTATATGATGAGAGTAAAATGGCTTGTATACCATAAAGAGAGGTATCTCCAACTCTCTGAGGGAGAGTTTGCTTTGCTTGCTGAGTTCTAACTAAAAAGTTTTTTTTTTCATAGGTAAACTGCCTGATTCGTTCCTGGTAAATATTATGTACACACAATATACATTCATATGGCCGCCGCCGCGTTTGCCATGATGATGATCATCATCCTCTCTCTTTCTCTTCTCCATTTCATCAGATTGTCGTTTGGGTATACACCACACACATTTAAAACCTGGATGAGGAGGCTGCTGCTGGTTGTGGTACTTCTTGTTTAAGCCAAACAACATCATCTTTTTCAACACAGATACAAACCACCCCGACCAAAAGCAACACACACTAGTGCTTGCAATGTTAGCATTTAGATTAGGTCTACTTTTCCCGAGAAAATACCCGGAGCTTTCTCCTTTCATGCTGCCGTTATTATTGCTCCTCTGCTCCCAAACTAATAATAATTGGGCGTGTGTACGTGTGTACAGATAAATAGTCCTGTTTTTACATTTTCCCGGGAAAATTTTCAACAGTTTTCCTATTCCTGTTTTGTGTGAAGAGAATCATCATTACCATCGTCATCATCGTCATATCATCACATATCAATTTAAACGAGAGTGGCAAAACCAAAGCCAACAAAACTACACGCAGAAAAGAGAAAGCAGAGCATTGGCTTGTTAATATTAGCACGGTAGACTAGAGCAGAGTGCAGTGCTCTTTCCTTCCGCTCTTGTTTTTGTGTGCTTCCAAAAGCAAGGAAGATGTAATATTTTTGTTTGATCATCAAACTACATTATATAAGCAAGCGTTGAAACAATTTTCACAAGCAACCATTACATTATTCCCAGAAATAGCACAATTGTATAGCGCACAAGGCAAAACGTATGAGAATGAGATTTCCCAGGAAAAGGAAAACGCACACGGCAAAAAGCCGCGCGTGTACTTTTATAGGTATAGCAAAGCACCTTAGTATAATTGCTTTAAGTTGACCATAAAATAAAAGGAAATGATCATTTTGCTGCAATGTTATTGTTGTAGAGTAAACAAAAATAGCTCTCTCTGAAATGTGTTGTTCAAGTGGATTTGTTTGTTCCTCCATTATACACACACAGTCAGAGAGGATCTTGCTTACATTAGCTAATTTTAGAATTGCCTGGAAAAAGAAGGCAGAGCAAAGCAGAAAAAAACTTTACTTCCTTGAATCATCCAATTCATCCTAATAAAATGGTAGTGATCGTCATCAAGAAAAGAGCGTTTTTTCAGTGTTTCATCCTCTTTCGTGCAATATGTTTGTAATGGGCCTATTATGCCTGCAACACAGAAACGGTCTGTGTGTTTGTGAGCTATTTGAAATGGCAAATTACATTCTTTTCATCATCGTGTTGGCTCACCACACCAATGTTTCAAAGGAATCAGGGACTAGCAGTAGAGCAGCAGTTGTACTATGCCAATTTATACACCCATATAAGATATACACCAGCATCGGGATGATGATGATGATGAGCACAATCATTTCCGCCTCAAGAACTAAAGATAATAGCGGGGAAAGTTGACGGAAGCCTTTTCCAGGTACAGATATATGTATTACATCCAGACATAGTAGTATTCATTGTGCAGGACAAACAATTATTAGGTTGTCTTGTAGCATGTTTCAGAATGCCAGCTCATTTCAACCTGAAAAAGTTTCAATTTTAGCTGGAGCTCTGCAGCATCTTCCATTTCACAAGTTTTTGTGTGTGTCTGCCTGCAAGTTTTGTTGGCTCTCTTTGTGTAGTTTCCAAAAGTAAATAAACTGGAGCTTATCTGAAACGGAAAACAGTTGAGCAGTGAGACACACATTATCCTTCATTTCTCAGTGCTGCTTGTTTGTATACCACCGGGGAAAGGAAAACTTCAAAATCATGTTGTGCCCTATCAGTAATAAAACAAAAGACCTGAAGGAAAGTCTGGAAATGCGTGTAGACTGATATATTTTTTATAAAATTTGTAGTAAAATAAATGATGAAATGAGAAATGACATGCTTATCATTGCTTCTGTTTTGCTTCCTCCTATGCTTCCTGGCTTTTTAAGGGTAATGGCCTTTCTTTGCTCAATCTACCCAAGCAAACGTCCATTTTTCTTTGGTTATCGTTTTTATGGATGGTATTAAGGAGGTCGAGGGATTGAAGGGTGCATAGTGCACTAATACGTAGAGATACAAAACCATGGTGGAATACATTTATATAATAGCAACCATCGTACCACATTTTCTTGACATTGAACTCTGATACTTTGACCATAACTCCAGAGTGGTCAAAGATTGCAGCAAAAGTAAGGACAAATATAACGACTACAATAATGCATTTCTGTCGTTTCCTTTCCTAGAAAAAAGCACCCAGAGAGAGGATTTTAAAGGGCTATTTGACTATTGTTCTTGTACAAAAAACTTTTTCTCAAAGGAATACATTTCTCCGGAAATCACCAGTAGTATATACCACACACTTTGCAATCAACTCAAATGGCCCTGCAATGCTAGCCGGTATACTTTCTTTCTTGTGATTACTTGGCTGCTTTCACCAAAAGTGCTTTTTCCTGTGCTGGCCTTGCATTGTCAAATGATACTTTTTGTATTTATGGCCTTCATCATTCCAATTTTTTCTCTGCTTTCTTCTTCTTCTCATGAAACACACATGGCAAAGATGCAAACAATCAAACCCATGAAAGAGTAAATAGCACAGGGGAAAAAGTTTAAAAGGAAAGATCAAAAGGAGAGCATCATCATTCTTGGCTTTGTGGAAAGAGAGAGAGCCTTGGATCAACCTTCCTCTCTGTCTCTCAGAAACCATCTCAAATAAAAGCGTATCAATTCCTACAAAATGAAAATGGAAACAGCTGAGAGCTCTGAGTTTAACAGCAAATCAACCGTGTGCTTTTGTAAAATGTTTAGTTTTTTTCTTTTTATTCCTTCCAGGTATTGTAATATGGTCAGGGCCAGTTGAAAAAATAGAATAAAGCGGAAAGAAGACTTTTTTGTTTCTCTTTTCCGTTTGTTCCGTAGAAAATGTCTTCAAGGAGAAAAGGATAAGAACAGAAAAGAAAGTCGGAGATAGTAAAACGAAAGGGACACGTGTGCGCGCTTCTGCTGATACTTCCTCTTAGCCTTGAGCATTTATGGACAAGTTCCAGTTTTACTCACACCCACACACACAGACACAAGGTTCAATAATAATAATGTGCGTTTGTATGTACAAGACACACGAACCAAACTTGAAGAAAGTAACTTTTTGCGTATTTATTTCAAGAGTTTCTCTCTCTCTCAAGTGTGTAGTCAAAGTTGTGTGTGGCTCGGCTCGTGTTTGTGCTTCACGTTTCACATTCTCCGTTTTTTCTTGAGAAAAGACAAAAGGTCGAAAAAGAAAACTACTTAAATGTTTTATACCTTCACGTGTTTGTGTGAGCTTCAAATATACACAAGGTTTTAAGTAAGGTATTCTGCACAACAGTACACAAGAGTGGAAAAGTACTCTCCAGTTTCTCTTTCTCGAGAATCAGTTTACAACTTTTTTGTGTGTATCGTTTCCACTTTTTGTCTTTCTTGTCGCCGCGTGTGTGTGTGTTTTTGTTTTTTACGTGAAAACGAGACCAAGAAAAAAAGATCGTAGAGACTAGAGTCTCTTGAGAAACAGTAAAAAAGTGCGGTGACCAATCGATGTGCCATTCTTCTAAGAAAAAGTATACAGACATACAAGTTTTTTCTATTTTTCCACATGAATATATACAGGCATCAAATGGCAGAGAAATAGACACGAGAACGAGAGAGAGAGAAAAAGGAAAAGTTTAAAAGAGTCAAGGAAAATGGAATGGTACAAGAAATGGATCCGACAGGATCAGTCCTAATGGCTTTGCCCTTGTTGCTACTTGTTCCATGTTACATTTTCAGTATTAATATTGGCAATATCATCATGGCACACACAGTAGAACAGGATATATAATGGCACAAAGTCTACCTAAAATGTTCATAAGACAGGGGAAACGCTCCGTTAAAACTAATGCAATCCCATTCTCATTTCCTTTTTATCTTAAATCTGAAGGTCTACTTTTCTACTCTTCTTTTTAGCTTCCTATATAATTTATGAGCTTACGTAAACCCCTGAACCTTTTCCAAAGGTTAACAATTTTTAGCCAAGGAATGGTCAGCTTTTCTTGTGCTAAAGGTCTAGAGAGACCAGGCGCATCTCTTTCTGACGTAAATGTAGGTTATGTTATAATTTTTAAAAGCGACATGACTCCGGTAACACAAAATCTCACTGTAATATTTTAGCTCAACAGTACTCACCGAGACTAAGGTCAGGTAGCTTGTTGGAATTACAAAATTCTTTTAGCTAAATTGGAGCTATGCAATATTTTACTTTTTCTTTGTATTGATGAGGATCATTACACGAGCTACTTGAAAAATAGGTTTGGTCAGTTAATCAAATGTTTTATTCAATCTGACCCGGCCAAAATATAATTATGGGTAGGGTGTTTGGGCGAGTTCGTTTGGATCGACAGAATGACGCTATGATTTCTGCCCAATTTTCACTTATCGCCCATTCCTTTAGATATTTCAGCCATGCTTTGTACGCCACACCACCCTAATTTACTTTCACTCTCCAATATACGGACATGGCACATGGCTTATGTATGTATATAAATGAAAGTACCATTATTAGTACGCTGGCCAGCACAGTAAAAATAGCAAAGCATTACATACAATTTTTTGCAATCAACATTAAATAAGCTCGCCGGACTGATTGTATAGAGCCATGAAAGCAGCCAGGCAATGGAATGATCTGAATAGGTAACGAATCCCAGAGTAAAAAGAGGACATACACAACGAGAGACGAGGGAAAAGCCAAAGAAAAAATGGCAATTGAGTGGATGAACCTTCTGTTTTGGTAGTGCTAACTACTCCCATATTCTTTATTACGACTGCTTCTGCCACTGCTAGTACGCTCTCTGCTAATAATGGTATTGCCAATTTGAAGTGTATAGTTGGTTCGGTGGAAAAAGTACCAGAGAGTAATTTCACGATTGCAATAATAAGAAGGAGAGAGTCGATTACTGTTATTGCTCCAGAACCTATTCCATCCCTATATAATAGTGACTTGGCTTTGTGACTAGTACAAAGTACACCTATTGTGGAGCTGGTTTTTTACTGAAAAAAAGTATTTAGCGCAGTTGTGCGGCTGTGTGCAGGGCTAACTAAGAAACCAAAAGAGTCTCTAGAGGAAAACAAGTGGAGCTGGTGAATTGCAATCGACGAAAAAGGAATGAAGGGAAAAGATGTGTGTGCAGCAATGTATATTATTCGGGCTCTATAAAATGTTTTTACGGCTACCACACGGGCTAAAACAGAAAAGGCAACAATGCTGAGTGGGCAAAACTGTGAAGAACTAGAAAAAAAATTGTTTCTGCTGCCTTGCCTCTCTTTTGCTTTCGTAAAAAGATTTCTCAAAAGCATGCAATTCTTTTGGTGGTGGAGCGTTTGAATCTTTGGAGCCTTTTATTACATAAAAGTGGATATTTATAGAAGTGCCTACAATAAAGAATTTGGTAATAAGGAAGAGAGATAGATACACGAGCTGAGTAGCAGCTGTACTCTTTCTTATTTTTTGCTCTCTTCTGTTGGCCTTGTTTAATATATACATATGGTTAGGTTTAGACACACACAATCATGTGTTGTGTGTATGCCTACATTTTAGAAACTAGAAGAGAAAGTCGGCGTATGAGAAAGAAAGAATGAAAGAGAAAAGTGGAAAGCCAAGAAATTTATTGCTTTCACCGGTCATTAAGAGTTTCTACATAAAAGAATGTTTCCTCAAGAGAAAGATTCTGCAAAATACGAGGAGGAATCTAGGGAAGAAAAAGAGGAAGAAGAATGAAACGAAACACACACACACACTTGCGTAATATGCACATACCTTAAAGGCTAGAAAGAGAGAGATGTATGACTGTACACACAGTAAAATTACCCAGGAAGAGAGAGTGGAATGAAAATCGATTTTTTCTTGCGGCTTTGCAGCTTGAATTATTGCAAGGCAGGATTGAAAATTATGCCAAAGATTAGCTTTCCCTGTCTTAGTCTTGGCATATGAGAGTTATTTTTACATGTTTGTTAATTGAATGTTTTCTTTTGGTAGCGTAAACATATTTTTTTCTGCAGTTTTGTAAAAAGATTTATTTATTTTTGCGTGGGGAAATGGGGAAAGACAGAGAAAATTGAGAATTTTGTTATGTAGCGGTGATTGCTACAAGAAAAGATATAATCGTTTTGGGAGAAAAAACTGGGGTCAACGCAAAAGCAACTAAAAGCAACATAACGATTGGCGATCCTTGTTTGGGGAAAAATCTGTCAGGGGTTTGTTAACTTGCACGATGTTGAATGTACGACAAAACGAAATGAGTAATGAATCATACTCGATCAGTTTGACTGCATGACAGCTAATAGTCCAAAAGAGTGGAAAACGTAATAAAGTTTTATACATCATGACGTGTGCAAGCAAGTAGGTACATATTGCAAATGGTCAGCAGAACAAAAAAAACTTTTGAAAGGGATAATGTTATAAGCGCTCAGTCAGTCAGAGTCAGAGTGCTCACCAGGGATATATTTTTTGCCCATTCTCTTTTGTCGTCTATCCACCACCACCACTGAAAATAACCAAGTGTGTCATCGACCGACTTGATGTCATACCTCGTTCTATGATATTATCCGTATGAAAAGAACAGGGAAAAAATACCAAACTACAAAAGTCACCGAGAATCCGCAAAACCGACAGGCACAAAATGCTTGCAAACGCAACCCTCTTCTTCTGTTGGTGTATTATATAGAGAAGTGATATGATGCAATAACATAACGCAATCACAATAACAAGCTGTGGAGGATACTCCTCTAGTAGAACTGGCTAACCTGACACAAGCCGCGCATTACACATACCAATAGCAATAAAAAGCAAAATGCCAAATGCAACACTATCCCCGGCAGCAGCAGAAGCAGCAATCCCAGTCATCATCATTGGATTCTCATGCTATTGCCTTATGAAATACCAATACAATGCAATATTACAACAATTCTTTTTCATTCCTGTGGAGGAACGAAGCAAGCCAAAAAAGGAAATATATATAGGAACAGACCGACACTGACATATCCGCAACACAACAACAAATACATACACACCAGAAAAGAGAGAGAAAAAAAGAAATCTTCAATGAAAAGGACACATTTTGCCTCCATTTTTTCTGCCATTGCTACTTTGCTACCGTTGTGTCGTTTGTGCTTTGCACAGAGAAAAATAGAGAAAGAAAATCGATTTTTATCTTGAAAGAAAATCCCTCTTTTTCTCTCCTCGGGAGTGTTACTTGTGTAGTGGCAGCAGCAGTGGTGCTGTTGGTGGAGGAGGATGTGGTGGTGTAAAGCTTATTTCAACCTTTACTAGTCTCCCATTACTTTATCCCTTGTTGTCATTTTCTTTTTTGTGCTCTTTTTTACGCAATACCCATACCGACACAACAAGAGTAACATTGTATGACAGACCAGCGCTATTAATATACCACATCAGCAGCATACACCACTACCACCAACATGACACTTGAGAGAGCAAAAGCCGTGTGTATTTTCATTTTCTTCTCCAGCAGAAAAAAATGCAGGAAATAGACACAAGATGCGATATGGCATATAAATGTAATGTATTATGTATGGATGTGTGACTTCCGTTAGGATGATCGCATCATCATCATTTTTTTGCTGATACGAATAATAATTCTGCTGGGGTGAAAAATGTTATAAGTTTATAAGCCCCCAAAAAAGAATAAAGAAGAAGAGAAGAAACTCCCAACGACTGCTGACTTTGTTGTTAAAAAATTGTCATATTCAGACAAGAGCCTTAAGATTACTTTGCTTGGGTACTCCACTCCAGTGCTGTGCCGAGAGTGACTGCCAAGGAATGAAAAGCGAGATCGTATTACATATTGATATTCAAGAGGATAAGTGAGGCAAAGAAGGAAAGAGAGAGTACTTCATAATACGTATCATATCAATGACAACTCTGACAAGACAAAAAATATGGAGAATTGGAACAGATCAAAGAGCAAAAAGAGAAGCCAACTAAACAGAGCGATATGATCTGTGTTCTCATTGCTTTTGTTATAAAAGAGACACAAACACATAACTAAACTAGATTTTCCAAAGTACAAAATATTATTCATGGTATTATTGCAAAATAGTAATAATATGCACTTTGTCAAATGAAAAAACAAAAAAGGTTCGGAACCATTTTTTGGTTGGAGGCGAAATATACTACGAGACTCGGAGAAAAATAAGGTATATTTGTGCCAAATAGCACAAGCAATAGGATTGTATAGTAAAAAATCTGCAAAACACATCCGACACACAAAAAAGCAGGCCAAAAAGTATTTTTTATTATTATCGCTCTCTCGCGCTATCATTTCATTTCCCACATACTTATTTTATGTTTGGTTTATATACTACTTACTCATGGGATGGGAAGGCTTTTAAGCAAAATGAATTCACAAAATATCACAATCCAAAAATACTGGGAGGCAATGCCAAATCATCATATTTCCTTCCTACATGGCCTGAAGTTAACAGCGCGTATATATTCTAGTGAACAAAAAATACTAGTAAACTTCCAGCAGCTCTCTGAACGATGAACGTTTCTACTGTTTTTATTATGCATACGTTTCCAGTTTAAAAACTAGGCACAAAAAATCAGACAATCTCTCCGGAGGCTCATTGTCTGTGTGTAGAACATGGAACATTATGAACAAAAACCAAGAGGAGGAGAAGGCGGCAAGCGGTGTATTTTCTAAAAAACCTACTGCAAAAATTGCTCAAACATTTTGCAACTTTTCGTTTTGCCTGATGGAATCTATACATATCCACTACCCGCAGCACGGCAGACTGAACACACGGACGGAAAATATATGTACTCCTTTTTTGTATTTTATTTTATTGTTATTATTGAAACTGTCGAGGCATGCAAAAGGAACGGGTCATGAATAACTAAAGCAGACTATGGAAATATGTATTGCCTTTCTTTTCTCTTGTTGAAAATTGCCCATGATTTTTTGTGTATACCCGCATTACATTATAAACACCACAAGAAAAGCATACAGCATACATGCACATTCCTCAATGAACGCAATTTGGGTTGTCCCATTTTTAAAACAAATTACGCATAAAGATCCTCACGCACGTACAGTATGATTATGTTCCGGAGACTAGAAAGAAAAGAAGGACACGACGCGGAGAGTTCTTGTTGTATCATCTTCCACATACGAGATACGAGCCAGAACAGAAGTAAAAGCCATCATGAACGTGAAAGCAGCCATAAAGAACTAACTGGATAATCTTGAAGATGGAGGAAGAATATGTGTCGTCCCTTTTTTATTATGCAAGTAAGTAATGTTATTTTGGTTCATAATAATAAGTACATAGTAGAATGGGAAAATTAGGTAGCATAATTTATTATTATGCAATACGATTTGATAGGAATGAGTTGGCATTATAATCTGGTTGGCCTACTCCACAAGAGGATATAATAATATAGGCTCTCAGAAGAAAATATTTTTGGTGGAAATCAGAACTATGTGTGTGGACTTATGTTTAGTATTATAACTTTATTGCCTCTATCAAGTCTCTGCATACACATATTTATATTAGTATTCCAAATTGACTACTTGATGAATAGTGACAAATGAGTGGAAGCAAGTGACGGAACTTCTTATTTCTGTTGAGTGAATACAAAAAGAAGTATGTAGTAGTTTTCCTCTACTTTCCACACACACTAAACTGAATATACTTTTTTCTTGTTTTTTCTTCTCTGATTTTTTATTGAATAGGAAATATCTTGAAAAAAGAACTTGTGAAGAAAAAAAATCCTCCACGAATAAAAACTCTTCTTGGACTTGTCCCTTTCATTCCGCTTTCTTCACAAGTTTGAAAAAGTATGTTTATGCTTCTTGATCTTCTGCGAGTCCTTCCGCTTTTCCTTCCTTACTTGCCAGTTCGGTGACTTTGGCTTTTCACTCTGTCTCTAGTTCTTCTTTTCTCACACATTCACCAGTTAAGTTGGTCCTAGTGATAGGAAAAGAAAGAGAGAAAAAAGTACTTCAATCAGTCACTCATTTCTTCTAGTTTTTTTACAAAGAAAGCCAAAGAAAAAATATATATGGATGGATATAGCAAACTGTATAAAGGAGGAAACCAACAGTCTGTCAAAAAAGAAAGTTAAGATGCGCGAGCTGAAGAAAAAGAGAAAAAAGTTGAGCCAACTACATTATGTATATACGCCACCACTGCTTTTATGAATTTAGTTAGTCAAGTTGACTGAATATATTGCCAGAGACTGTGGGAGTTTTCCTCAAAAACCTAACCTTACTACCGCGCGTCGTGGTAGCCGTCTCCTTTCACTTTTCTTTCGTACTCAACATTTTTTGTGGCACTTTAATCTGAATTGTGTGTGTTTGTTTGAAGGAAAACTACACGTACTACCTATAAGACACTGGGAGATAGTATTTTTTTAAAGAAGCAAGAAAAATTTCATGCATATGCATAATGTATTTTTAGACAAGTTTTTACCTTTCCCCTTTTTCGTACAAGTTGAAAAATGGAAGAGAGCTTATAAAAAATTCACAGAGAAAAAAATGAAAACCGTCAAGAGTTTCTTTTTTGCTCCAGAAAAAAATCTGCATATGTGTGTGTTACACAATTGTAATAATAACATAAAGCACAGAGGTTAGAATAAATATTAGAGTATTTTTTCTGGAAAAAAATTAAATCCGGCAACGTGTTCCAGTATTCACGTTGCGTATTTTATACTAGGTACTTACATAAACTAATATATTATATTGCAACACACACTTGTTATTATTAGTTTACCTTATTACCACACTAGAAAAAAAGTTGCACAAGAAAAAACTTTCACACAGGAAAAAGTTGAGACTTGAGACGCAAAAAAATTGTGCGATACAAAAACATGTCATGCCTTCCGTCCATCACCATCATCATCTTTGTATTCCTTTTTTTAGCAGGCTTGTTTTTATAAGGGGTCTACTCTCTCTTTCATTTTTGACATGTAATTCAGCAGAGTGAATCAAGTACTGTTATGTTATGAGGCACACATCAAGTCGTATATCGTGCTTTGAAGGAAGGGAGCACTTTGAAAAGTTTATTGTGCTGCCAGAAAGTAGTAGTTTTTTGCGCAGAATGGAAATTCCTTGACTTGACTACTACCAACCAGCAGAAGAGGAGCTTTAATACATACCGTTTTCGTATTTACAAAGTTGCTCTGCTCCACATAATATCTTGCTGGTTTCTTTTTACACACAAAAAAAGCATATTTTGTTTGGCTTGTATAAATATTTCTACCAAAAATGGAAAATAAAATAATGTAATGAAGTAAATTCTAAAAAAAAGGGGTTGCCGCTGCGTACACATTCACCAAAAATGTTGTGAATATATTTAATGTACAGGAAGAAAAACGAATTTAGACCGGAGTATAATAAACTAACTTACTCTAAAAACTCCAAGTAGGTTTCTTGCCTTTTGCCTTCCTCCTCAATTCCACACATCCATGTTATGAATAAGTGTAAACATAAATTATGTCATGACTCTTTTTAAACGCATCATATAAACACACACACGTCTCATATGTCATCGTCTTTTATAGTATTGCGTTTCCACATATTTACTCACAATTTACTTGGTTCTCCATTTACCACTACCACCACGTTTCAGTATGGTAGTTTGAGTCAGTTAGTTGTCAGCATTCTTTTGGAAAGTTTTTTTCTTTTTCAGTGTGTACTTTGTCTAAATTACTTTGTTGCTGGTGCAGCAGTCGCAGTCGTCGTCGGGTTGGTGTGTAATTTGTTGAAATTACAGAATTAGGGAGGATGCATATACAAGTAGGACTTGTTTTCTGTTGCAGGTCAAGGAGGAAGAGATGCACGTGAAAGAAAATGACGGTAGACATGTTTGATTACTTCAACATGTCCGTGTAGTTTTTCATAGAAAGTAAAGTATGAAAAATGTGACTGATTGCAGCTCCTTGTCTCTTGTACCGGCATCATGAAACTTTTACTAAAAAAAAACCTTGGTGCCTCTTGTCTCGTCTGACTTGAGCTAACAACAACAACAAATCCATGAATGAAAACTTGTGCAAACTTAAACTGGCAAAAGTTTTCAGTTTAAGTAAATAAGACAAGCTTAGTCAGTCTCATTCATGATCATCTCCCTGTCTAAAAATAACTTGTGCAAGTTGGTTGAATTAGTTTTACTTTCTTCTCGGTTCCTGTTTTCACTCATAATTCATCAGTGTATAAATATCAAGTTGACATTGCAGACGCAGGAAGTTGCAGAGCCCTTATGCATTATGGGCTTCAGTGAAACATGAGGTGGTGTAGATTTCCGAGGTAACTTTGCAGTTATAAATATAATAGTAATATTCATTTGCATCTAGCTAGGTGGACTAGAGTAGAAATATGATACCTGTCTCAATTTAGAAATCTGAATATTACACAAGAAATTGGCGCACCCAACCTAAATTACATAGCTGTTACAAAATATTCCTTCCAAATTAAAAGTTCGACCCCTTCGCCCTTTGCACGTGCCCAAGCAAAGCATCAAAACAAAAGAAAAAAAATGGGCGACAAGGTTTTATTAAGCATTCTCCAACTATTCGCCATAGTCATGTGCTGGTTTGGAATGAGATATTTATCATCCTTTAATTACTCTTGGTTTATCTACATTTATGATGTGCTCTGGTTTGCCCTCGGACTGATTTCCAGCTCATTGGGACTCTTTGGAATGAGTAAGACAAAATACGGTCAACTTATTGCTTAATAACATTTATTAGTTTTTATTGCTGTTTACAACTTCTGAGCAGAAATTAAGAACAAATGTTTGGTTTTTTGAAGAAAACAATAATTTTGGAGTCTCCAGATAACTACTATTTTATTGTTTATTTCACAGTTCTATCAAAATGTTTTGGCGAACAGGACAGAAAAGTACAATGGACAATGCAACATCACTTTTTGTTCGCCTGGCTGGCAATTGTTGTAGGCTACCCTTGTCTTGTCACTCATTCCTGGATGGCCTATCATCAGTCACCAATAGCTCATGTAATTTTCTTCTTGAGATAATAGCAGCGCAGCGCGATGCATCCTCTTTTTCCATTTTTTACACAGAAAACTTTTTTGATTGACTGACAATAATAATGACTTGATGGCATGCACAAACGCTATAATGTTTTGTGTTGTGTGTGCGTAGTACAAAAACTTTAGCAAGTGTTCATGTTGTAGATAGGTATTCTTTGTCACTTTGGACATTCATTTCCGGAAATTACTACCTAATGCCTATACTCAAACTGACTGACTGACTCTACTCTTCTAGTTATATTAACAGCAGAGTCGACATTCATTTAATTTTCTACGAGAAATACAACTCAACCCCCAATTCCCATTTTCATCTTGTGACATTAATATAGTTTGACATTGTATTGCATTGCTTGCACAGGTACATGCGGCCCTGTCAGCAATTCCGCTAGTGGCTTGGATGAGAAAGAAGAACGTAATGATTGCCAAATCAACCATTCTGGCCGTGGCGCTGGCATTCCTTTCCCATTTTTACATTTGCTTTTTGGCCGATGACTACTGGGGAGTGGTTGCCGCTGTATCGATGGGTTTAAACCTTGTCAGCCTCTCCATCCCGGTGAGATACTCTTGGTATGATATTACCGCACGAGAAGTATTTGCAGCGGGCGTTGGATTTTCCTCCTTTATTTTCTCGCTAACTGTGGGACGGATCATTACAAACCCAACCAAGGTTCGTGGACTTTGGCCCATGTCAAAGTGTGGATAATAATATAACTATGCACTTGGCTCCGAAAAAACAAAAGGCCAGAGAGAATGATAATAAAGTTAACCATGTTGACTCATTTGAAATTCATGACTTTGTTGAGAGTAACACAAGCGCATTATTTTTTAGCATACATACTGTCTTCTACATAAATTTCCAAAGCAAAACGCTGAAAATTGCCAAAATAATCATACCGTTTACCCAACTTTTAAGGAAGCACGTTTATTGCATTAACTTTTCTCACACCAAAGCAAAAACATTCCATTTTCCAAGAAGGGTTCAAGTTTTGATTGAAATCCCTGCTCGTGCCTTTTCCAAAGGAAAAAAGGTGTGTTCAAAGCTTGGATCCACAACTTTTGTCTGTCAACTTGGATGATGATGATGATAGGAGGAGGAGGTTGAAAAAAAAGATGCACAAAAGAAGAAGGTGGCTGCAGATAGACAGATGAATGCTCTCGGAAGATCTAAAGAGTCGGAGTCTGGCTTGGCACTACCAAAAAACGTAATCTACTCTGCTCACTGCGTACAACTAGTTGACGGAGAATTTGTTATCGTCAACCAAGACACATCAACCAACACAGAGAGAAGTATGTGGTAAGGACAAGAGAAAAAAAAGAAGAATATAGCATTTTCTTGGTTAGTTACGTCCGTACATCCGTACAATTCGATCTTGAAAAAAAGAATGATCATCAAGACAAGAGATATGCGAAGCTTTTATTCATGTTGTCGTAGTCATGTTATATGAATGTACGTGCATAAATGCATACAATCTTGGACCAAAATGAAAAAAATTGGAGGCAGTTTCTATTCCAGCCATTGAGAAGATCTAACCTCATTCTCCTTTTTTCTCACAAGCCGGAGATAGACAAGAAGGTTCTTAAGGCCAAAAAATATAAAAGTCTATCAAGTCGTATTCACTTCCGTTTTTCCGCGTTATTCTTTCTTTCCCTTGTCTATTCAATCATCACCAGACTTTTCTTTTGGTTTTCTTTCTTTTTTATTCTCAAACACAAACCTTGTTCACCTTCAACCACCGCACACACACACCATTCTCATCCTATTTCCCTATTCTTTTCTGTCTGTGCATTCATGGCAAGAAAGACACACGATCCTAGAAGCAAGTTATTTTTTGCTTTCTGTCTTATTCTTACTTTTTTCGGGATAGATATATTTTTGCTGTAAAAAGCAAGTGCGTCTGCAGAATTGCATGATGCTTCAGAGTGTAACAGCAGCAGCAGAAGGATGGGAGGAACAAAAAGGAAGTAAAAGGGTAGACGTGCTGCTGCCAGTCTATCTATTTTATGTACATGTCTTGTATGCTATCTATCCCTGTAAAGATAGTTGCTGCAACAGTTCGATGCGATATGTGCTATACCACCAGACTCACATAAAAAGCCTAAGTATTCCCAAGTTTCCTCATTCATTCCTGTTTGGTAAAGTAGAAGACCGAGCGTGTAGTATAGTGGCACAGAAGAAAAATCCGTATTTCTCTGGTTTTCCTTTTTCTCTCAAGATTTTTTTCCTTCTGCTAACGAGATAGAGATTTTCTCTCTTGTTTGGGAAAACATGCATAGACACACAGAAAAGTAGGAAAGAAAGAGGAAAAAATGACAAGAAAACGCACCTCGTTTTTGGGAAAAGGGTCTGGTTGATCAAAGATAGTATGTACATTGGTACTCGGTACTACTATCCATGAGACTATACAACTCTGAAAAGATACGATGCGTTGCACTAAAAACTGAAACAGCATCTCTCCAAAGTAGGAGCAGCAACGCAAAAAGTTACATTTTTTCTGCTTTTCCGTTTTATTTCCCAACTGTTTTAAGGCAAACTCTCTGGTGTAATGTAGTAATGTAATGCGTGTTGGCTTTATACCACTACTATTCTCGGACCACGATAATGTTACGGAATAAGGAGAAAACAGCCTGGTGGTGTTGACTTACATATACTTACACAAAACTGCGTCTTTTTTAATGTGCGTGTGTATAACCTAAACGAACATGAACACTGTCTATTTTTTCCTCGGCTCAAATAGTGTACTTGGGCTTTAACTGCAGAGTACTTTGTTCTAATGATGTTGGTTTCTCTCTCTCCACCGACAATAACAACAACAAGAACAACCGTACTAACACTTTTTCCACAATCCTCTGCAAACAAAATGTGCAATTATTTGGTTTTGGTATGAAGTGGAAAAAGAAGAAGAAAAAACAAAGGCTATGTCAATAGCCCAAGCAATATATGTACCCGCAAAACTACTTTAATTTTCTGTTGTTTTTAACGCAATTAGGAACTTGTGCATTAACAAAAAACTAATGAAATGCACTGTCGAAATCTTTAGAGGACTTAGCAAATTGGTAAAAATGTCTGGTGAAGTGGTAGACCCTGACCCTGAAAGTTGTAGTGTGTTTGCTTTTGATTCCAGTGGAAATCCATAGAGAGAATGGTATGCATGCAATATATTTTTAAGTAGCTACTCAAACCCAAATCCTTCGTCACTTTCCAGTTGGTTCCAATAAAACCCATTTTCACTCTGCGGTTCTCCACATCTATTTTCATAGTGACTTCATTAAAACTCGTGTATGTAGAATGAAAACACGCACACAATTTTTCTACCATATAGGACGACGATGAGTGCCTGTATATTTGTGCACGTATTCATTTCATACAGTTAACTTTATATCATCATCTCCCAAGCCAATTTACTTTTAAGCAAGTTCGCATCTCCCATCCACTTCCATTTCCTTCTTGGTCTCTTGCACAACTTTTTTTTCTACCAGGAAAGAAAAATGCAGTAACAACCCGAAAGACATATCATCATGGGAAAAAGTTTCATTTTTCCAAGTTTCATTTCAACTTTCAGCTGATTCAGTTGTATTTCCTTTTTAAAGAAAAAACAGTTTCCAGAGAAGTAGACACACATATTCGCTGGCAGAAATGTACTTCTTCCAGTGTGCTGCTGATGACGATAACGATGGCTGCAGTGGAACTGGTGCTGGTATTACCAACCAAGAGCGTGTGTAAAATCCCTCTTGAAAAATCTGCAACTCACTCTTTTTCATTCCCTTTTTCTCGTCTTCTACTTCTTCTTCATCCAATTCTAATTTCACTCTGTGAACAAATTCAAGAAAAAAAGGAGATTGGGATGGAAAGAGAGAGATGTAATGCAAGTGTCTTGAGTAAATCCTCCCAATAAGCAGAGAAGAGTGAATTACATCATGTTCAACATGATGTACACGCTTTGGCAAGTATCTGCAGCAGCGCAGCATATACAGAAAGAAAAAAATTGAAAGATTCTTGAAAGAGAATTAGGTTGAGACTCATCATCAAGCATCACATCAGCATTGCCATCATCATCAACTCATCTTACTTCCCTATCACACCACTTATCTCCCTGTTTTACATCTACCATCATCTAGGAAGAAAAAATGCTCATTCATGAATATATATTTTCTTCTTGTGTGCTTGTAATTCCCCCAAAATACATACATTCATGCAATCTAACAGAGAAAAGGAGAATATTACCCGAGATGTCGGGAATGATTACGTCTGCATCGCAGGAAATATGTACATTCAGCTAAAAGAACCAGAGAAAAAGGTAAGTATAAAAATGCTGCAAAAGAGCTTGACTGTTTTAGACTCCCTCACTTTCGGTTCTCTTAAGGCTTTATTGGAAAAAGAGATGATTGGAATGGAGTTACCGTTCAAGTCAATGATCCTCTTGATGTCGACAAAGTCAATGATGGCGATGATGAGGAGGATCCCGGTTGATGATGAGAAAAACAGATGTAGAAAATGTCGAGTTTTTTCCCTTTCGTGTTAAGTATTACTATGAGAGGAGCTTGAAAATGGGAAAATCATTCATTCTCCACAATTCACCAGACAGAAAAAGTTCTATGAAGGTAAGTTAACAAAAACTCTGTTGTAGGTGCACAGGTAAGCAAAAATTAAAGCCAATTTTTATGCAATTGTTGATCATTATCTATTATTGATAGCAGACATACACGAGCCAATATTATGCTACACACCTGAACTTCAATTTTACCATTCCATTCACGTCAATATGTACTCGTGTAACCTTCAATGGTTATTTCCTGTCAAAAGAGGGAAAAAAATATGAATGAAATGTTTTCTTCTGTAAAAGTTGCTGATAGGTCTGATGCATCATCAAAAGGTTGAAGGTCTTTTATTGGAAAGCATATAAAATTACAAAAATGTAACAAGCTTTGCATACACACGTGCCTAAATTTTTTCTATAAATATCCCACATGAATAGATAAAGTTTTATTTTCATTAATTTTTCATGTTTGAAAAAGAACTATTTCTTTTTAAAAATAATCAGCCAGTTTGTCAAATTTTTGGTGTTGATATTTTATTCCAACTTGAGAGGAAGAAAACTTTATGATTAAAAAGTTTCAAGAAATAAAAAATTTCTCCCCAACTTATTTATTTCGTTTCAAGTTTTTTTTCTTCTGGTAGTCGTTTTAAGTTTGTTTACCTGCAATAAAACGTAATAAT
Organism: Entomobrya proxima; assembly: GCA_029691765.1. Classification (NCBI taxonomy): domain Eukaryota; kingdom Metazoa; phylum Arthropoda; class Collembola; order Entomobryomorpha; family Entomobryidae; genus Entomobrya; species Entomobrya proxima. The sequence continues at coordinate 8,075,904 of CM056169.1, forward strand.
TCATCCCTGTCGTGTCATCATTTAGCTTCATATGCAAACAAACTTGCTACACACGCAAATATACAGACCATTCAACTTCTAATATATTTCCCTCATCGTCACCACTTTTCCCTGTGCGTATTTACACAGCAATATCATTAAGCACACGGGTAGCTCCGGATAATAAGAAATATATCAATGCGAACATTTCAGTTTGGTAACAAGCACACAAGGTCTACTACTGCTATTTTATGTACACAAGCAACAGAACGTAGACTCGTGGGCTGACACACAACAACACATCATCACATCCCAAAAAGTCTTCAAAATTTTCTATTTCTCTACCCCTTTCCCCTTTTGCATCGTGTTGTTATATTATTATATCACCTCGTAATCATCAACGTCGGCAGATGTGGAAGGCCAAAAAGAAGAGTTTAGACTTACACCACTATCAAGGCAAGGTTTTTTTATGCATTGCCATCACCGCCATAATAATAATCATCATTCTCTCATCTCTCACGTACCAAAACTACACGGCTTGTCATTTCTCACAAAATTACACAGTGGATGTTCTTCAGAATTATATATTACGTGAATATATGTGTGTTTGTGTATTTGTTAAGACCCGCACTACACTACCAACTACAGAACAGCAAGGGAAAGGTAGTCTACTGACAGAAGAAGCTCTCAGAAAAGCCCAGAGCTAGCAAAACCACGGCCATCATTGCATAGAGAGCAGTAGTATTATCATCATCATTACATCAACCCTAAAAACTCTTCTTGACTTTCTACTTTTATTTTAATAATCCCCTGCCACCACTACGTCTACCGCTGCCACCATCGTCATCATCAGTAGAAAACGAACATTTAATATTCCCGTTTTAGCCTCAAAGGCAAGGACTCCACAAAATATTCTCTAAATTGACTGCCAGCAACTCAAGTCGACATACTTTTCCTCTGAAAATGTATTAAACAAATAGTACACATTTAAATGAGCCCTCCAGTGTTTACAGTACAGTATAATGACAAGGCAAAGTAGTCAGTTAAAATGTTAAATCATTTTTGGGGATGGCATTATACATGCATGTACGTTCATTTACACTAAGCAATAGGCAATTCAATTTGATGCCGGTACAGTGCTGTACCGTAAGGGAAGGAGGGGCAGCTTTTAAAATAATAATTAAGTTGCTTTGTAGCCATCATACATACTGTCCGTACTCCACCATACTGTCTGCTGTCACGCGTAAACAGGCGGATCATCATAAAAATAGTAAAAACGCAGGAATCTCTTCGTTATCAAACTTTGTATCGATTTCTGTCATCAGTTTTTGCCATCGATATGTTTCCCCCATTTTTTGTTACGCAACCCCGTGTACCTATTTCCCCGTGTACCTATTTCTAGAGGACAGAATTGTGTATAGATATGCTCATAAATGCTTAAAACACTGAGAGACACCAACTCAAGAAAGTAATTTAAGAAAAATGCATTAAATATTGAAAAAAAGTAAGCGTTGAGCGTAGGCAGTGGGCGGGTTATTGTCCGCGCGATGCACTATGCGTCAGAATCTTTATAAATAACTAAACATTAGGGACACAAATAGGGAGTAGGCGGACATTGGATAAAAAAAAGTGAAATACGTCAATGAATAGTAAATGTTTAGAGAGATATTTCATCAACAATAACGCATATCGCTCATATACACAAAGTTTTATTTTCAGCGATTTTTAGCCTTGTTTTTACTAATAGCAAGAAATTGAAAAGAAACTCGTAGCCCTTTTCCGGTGCTCCTTGTTTCTAGCAGTAAAAAAGTTTATGCATACAAGTTGAAAAAGAGCTAAACTTTTTCCGTTATGGTTTATTGTGTGTTCAGTAGCGCGGGCTAAGGGAAAAGGGCATGCAAACTACTAGTGGATGGAATTTCATTGGAAAACAAGAGGTGCTCTCAAGGAGAAAATTTGAAAACATTTTGATATTCTGTTGGCGTGATAAGCACACGATAGGATCTTCTTGGGTTGGTAGGTACACACTTTTTCTGGTCGTCATACGGCAATGAGTTCCTTGAGCTCCGTACCAAACTCCCAATATACTAAACAAACTTTACATGTGTCCATATCCTACCCTAAAAAGTCATAATACGTACACTACACCTTCTACAAAAATGGCAATTCAAGATGTGTACATTTTGCGCGAAAAAAGCGGTAAGGCAAGGTAAACTAAGTAAACTTATTTTCGCTCTCTGATAAAAAAATAAGCAGGTCCGTATGCTTTTTTAGCAATCTATTACACACACCATGCTCACTTATTATATATCTTGTATGTGTGTGCTTGCAAAAAATATATTCAAACTTTATGGAAAACACTAAAGAGAGCAGAGAAAACTTGTTACGCACTCAACAAGCCATTTTTACATGACTAGAGATCCACGGCAATATACGTTTCGAGCTGGCAGCATAGTAGCCAGAACACACAAGAGACTAAAAAAGTCCTTTTTTAAAGCTGAGAAAGCCGAGAAACACAGAAAAGAAGAGTAGACCCAAGTTCGTATATTATTGCCCGCTTGTTTCCCATTTTTCTCTCTAAAGATATGCAAAAAAAGAATTACTTTTCTGCAAAAGCTTTCATGTGTAAGTGCTTACTCTACAACAGGATGAGGAAGAGAGAAAGGAAAAAGAAAGAAAAAAAGTTAGCAATTTTTACCAAGACACACACACACACGCAATATACATATGCCTTTTTCACGCTACTATGCTGCATTTTATAAACACACCACCACCATCACCGTAATAATCATATCATATCGTATCGCGTTTTCTGTCGTCCCATTCCATTTCTCCACATGGATTACTTACAACTTTCAAACTTCATGGGAGGATACCATGTCACACTTTTGCGCAACATTTCTTTACACTACTTATATACTACTGACTTGTCTACTTATAAAAAATAGTTCCAGCAGCAGCAGCAACAGAAGAGAAAAATACTCAACTTATTCCCATACAACAAAAAACGCTGTGTAACGCAATGCAATGTACGTGACTTTATATAAGAGCTGCTTAGTATTTTTTTTTCTTTTTCAGTTTCCCCTTTTTTCTTTCTTATCATCATTATATTGCATCCATATAAAAAATCCATCCAAAGAGCCAGCCAGATATACCTATATAACCAGTCAGAGTATTTTTTCCATCTTGGCGTCGTTGACAGCGCCAGCAACAAAGCTACTTACAGTACACTCGGTTTTTTTCCTGGAGCATTCCGCCATATTATGCCACTGCCAGAGCTACAGAGACTATCAACATGATCATAAGCTGTGTATTTGTACTTATGTACTTGTAACTTAACTGTAATGGCTCTCTTAGGCAAAATGGAAACATTATAGTACACTTTTAATCGCTCCATAACCCTTTCTCTTTTTTTCTGGAGAATCTTGTGTAACGTGTGTAAACGTTAATACCATGCTGTAGTGTAGAACTGAGAGCTACACTACTATTTTCTGGAGTGTTTTTTTTTCAATGGAAAAGACCAATAAAAATCCTGGAAAATTTTTGCACATTATTTTTAACGGTACTTTTGCCTGTTGTACTATTATATGACTTGGAGTGAAAGAGCTTCTTCACGCGTGCAAAAAATAAAATGGTGGCTTTGGGAGGAAAGTGGCAATTTTGATAGGAAAAGAGTGCTGTCCATGTTATGATGAGGAGGAAGAGGAAGAAATGGTTTTCTTTTCAAGTGATCTCTTGTTGTTGCAGAGCTGCAATTCAAGCTATAAGACAACTTGTTACTGAAAGTATCAAGCATGTTATAATTCTCCCCTTCATAATATTCTTGTACTTATCATCATCATCATATGCTTCTCTTCTTTTTATTTCCTTTTTTAGTTTTCTTGGGGAAAATATGTTCTACTCCATTTCCGCATTGTAATCAGTTAATGGGAGAAAATGGAAAAGGATATAAAAAAGGGCACAAAATGGATGTGCCTAGAGAAGGAGCTGAGCATTATGTATATTTAATGTCAGCACAGTTTTGTGTTACTGTTATCATGAGAATTATTGCTGAGTATAAGGTCCCGACATTTTTTTCGTATCAAATGACCCCCTGCTACGAATATAAACCTTAATTGCCACTTGTTCGGTAAACGTGACAGAGCTTCTACTAATGACAAAAACAATATTACGCGCTTTTCTTGGCTTTTGTTTATATTTTTAGTTAATCAAGAATCTATAACGCGTGGAGTAAAAAGCAAAGTGGATTGAATACTTTTGTTGGCAGTTGGTCTGAATAATTTGGAAGTTAGATAGTATATATAGCCCACTAGTACACTGAGAATTGGTTGATTGGTTGAGTGAAAAGCAGCATTTGGGTACGGCACGTGTTAATTTTTGCTGGCAAATATTTTGTATGTTGGCATTCAAGGAGAAAGGCTATTTGTTTTGATGTGTTGTTATTCTTGTGCCTTTTGAAAGGTGGTGATTGTTAGTAGATATTTGCTGTGGAATGTGGTGGATTGCCCATTTTCTTTCCAGAGGAATTGCATAGCTTGACAATAAATATTAATAGGTTTGTTGTAATAGGATTATTAGATTTGACAGGTTTGCAAAAGGTGGTGGGGTTATGTATGGGCATGTCAAAGGACTATAAAGGAAGCCATACAAAAAAATGTGTCCTTTTCTCTGTTCCACGCGAGAAGGAAATAGTGTATAGGTATGCTATTTACACACATGGACACGGCCAAGTGAGAAAGTGTACTTACATGCATTAGTAATGCCTTGCGGAATTTGAAAACGGTGTTGGGTAAATAAGACTGAAAAAAACCGCTGGCACTTTGGCAGGCATAAAAAATGAACAGTTCATTTGTGCTGTCCAATTTTCAAGAGAGAATTTTCAAGTAGACCTTTTCGTGCACAGTAATTTAAATGATTCGTCATCAGTAAAAATTTAACAATGCGTATTATTCAAAAGAGTTTTAAAGACATTTTTCGATTACTTTAGGGCAAGAAAAAAGGCACCAAAATATTATATATTATTTGCATAAAGAGCTAAACAGAGTTTTGGGTAAACAGTTTATTTAAAGTAGTGTATATCCGGTCAAGCGCGTGAAGAAAGGTAAGCTTGATGTAAAATTGCAATTGGAAATTAAATGTAAATCTTGTGTTGGGTATATTTGCCGTATAAGTGTGTGTATTGATAAAGAGGTACATAATGAAAGAGTTGAGAGTGGAACGACCATATTTTGAAGCCGTAATCTAATCAGTGGGTAAATTTACTGTTGTACAGCTACAATAAAGTAAAAAGCACTACTAAATAAGTTCACAGCCCGTTGAAAAGCCCACAAAGTTCAAGAGAAAATGCCACAAGTACACAAAAAAAGAAAATAGAACGGCAGCGGCATAATATAGAGCCGGTTATGCACTAAATATACAACAAAATATACAGCACGCTAATAAGCAACCTCATATTCCGGAGAAAACAAACCGTATCCACCATCAGCACCACCGCTATTTTAACTTTGTAAACCACACAGGAAAAAATTTATTCCTTTCTCTTTCTTTTCCTGTTGAAATGGGAAAAGGCAACATGTCAAAATTGCATTATTATAAACTCCTTTCACCGTTGAACAATTCCTCTTATTACCTACGCATAAGTTTTGATAATAACTCAATAGTTTCCATTTTCCCCTTAATTCTACTTTTAACTACATGAATTTTGCCTTGAGTGAAAACTGTGTAAATGGTGGTGGCGGTACACCTACACACATAGCTTAGCTAGAAGCTTTAAGCATGGTAACAAAACAGTCTACAGAGAGGAAAAAGAGAAAGGAAACCGCAAAAAAACAGGGAAGGAGTAAACGAGAGTCGAAGAACGAACAACAACAGAAAGAGGCGTATTTCTTACTTTATTTTTCACCCTGTTGTTATATGCACACGCCAGTTCCTCTCTGGATGACTTTGTCCATGCAAGCCGCATAACAATCATACATAAACTCCAAAAACTAAACCAAAAAGAAAGACTTTTACATATTTAGCACACATTCGAATGCTACTGATGATGACGATGATGATGGTACATAGTTAACGATGACGTTGTTGGTTGTTGTATATTTTGACTTGCTTTGCAAGTGAAAGTATTTTAAAACAAGCACGAGAATAACAAAGCGTGTGAGATTCCTTGAAAAAGCATGCAAACCAGTTTTGTTTTAAAGGCGCCTCCTCCTCCTCTTTTAAAGCAGTGGAAAAGTAAGTAATCAAACGGAAAACACACAACAGAGAAAAGAAAATGCCAACTTTGTTGTAAAAGAAACAGCATAAAACAGTCAGTAGTAGTGAAAGGCAAAATGTTTTAGGTATATTTAGTTCCGTTGCGTATTAGGCGGACGCATACATACACACAAAACAACAGAGAAAATATCACTCTGTGCACCATTAGCGTACACAGAAAGGGAAAATTAAGACATCAAAGTTGTTACGTCCCACAAGGCAACTTAGTTGCTTTTGTTTTATAAAACGCTTTGCTTCGCTAAAAACTATAAGAATTTATTTGAATACATGAGTATTAGACATATAAATTGCCCAGGGTTTTTTCCAGAGTGCATGCTAGTTGAAGTAGGTAGCTAGTGCAGAGGTATATTATTGTTTTCATCGTCAACCATGCATGCATGCACACTTCACATAAAAAACGTATAAGAATTTACGTATTTTTTAAAGCCCGCATCAATAATATCTGAAAAGTTTTGGTAGAACACAATCTCCCTATAAAACTGGTGCGCCTTGTAATATTGTGTTGCATGTAAAACGTGGTCGCGCCGCAATAATAAGCGTATAATAGAGACATTCATTCACTTTCACACAGTGGAAATAAATATATGGGGATGTGAAAAACAGTTTTGCCTACTTTCCGCACGTAATTTCCATACGACGAAATGTTGTGTGCTGTTGTGTGAGGAAAGTACAATAACAAGCTGAATGTGTGTGTGTGAAACAACAAAAGAAAAATAGCAGCAGTGTGACAGCCGAAAAACCAGCAGAGTGAGAATGGCTATTACCAAACTGTTTCTTTTTATGTGTATAGTGGTGATGAGGGAAAGTGGAAGATCAGACGCGATATTCTTTATGTGTGTGTGCAAATAGCACAGAGAGCAATCTAAAAAGTAGAGAATAATTTTTTAAACATTTTTTGACTGATGAATCAAACCGTACTTGTACTTTTGCGTAGAGTTATTTTGAGTACGTGAATGGGAAAAAAGTGTAGTGCACAGTACTTTATTAAGTATTATGTGCACTATACTTTCCATTTCTATTACTTTAAGGAGAAAAAAGTAACGCAGCAGCAAACAACACTTGGTACTTGTACCCACTTTTCCATACCGCCGTAATCATCATTACTAAACAGCAACAGGGAAAGTAGAGTTTGAAAATGAAAGAGCGTAAATGGAGAAATGATATGACTTTATACACAACAACCAAGCCAACTGGGAATACATAGCCAAACAAGAACTAACGAGGCAAGGCAGGCAAGCAACACCACTACCACCTTCCTTGTTCGTCACCAGAAATGTATATATGCATTTTATTCAAATATCAAGTTACTTTTTATGTCCCACTCTCTCACCTCGTCTATCATATCAAAAACCATGAATCATTTTACGAGCAGAGCTCATAATAATATACAGTGTAGTGCTTTCCTCCTAAAAAGAGAAATAAGAGTGGAGGGTAGAGTGAAAGAACGTGCACCCCGGAAAATAGGCAAAATAGCAGTAGCACAACAAAAAGGGTGATGTGATAAGTAGGAATATTAAAGTGAAATAAGTACGCAGAGAGAGATTGTAATGTTGGTGGTGTACTGCCATTAACTTGATTTTGCTCTCTGATTCTGATATCAGGAGCATGAGAAAGCTCTTAAGGTATAAAACTTATAAACAAGTTTCATTTGTAGAGAAAAGAGAGAGAGAATATGTCATCCATTCATTTCTATTTTACCTTTTTCTCCTTTGCATTTACTATTTACTACAAAAAATGAGAAAGGCTTCCTACTGCTTATGTTGTTGCATTCATTCGTCAAAGGTATCATAATAAAGTTTGGGCGTACTCAACTTTGCTCCTTTATTGTATTGCTGCTTGCTTCTTCTACTACTGCTGTTACTATGTGTATTAAACTTTCCCTCTTATAACGCTCACTTAGTAATTTAATATGCGCCTTCACACAATCTCAAGCTCGCCCAAATGGCTTGTGGGATGGAAATGAAAGGGTGATTACATAATAATATGTGTACAGACTTTTTTCACTTGAATGTTTTCCCCTGAATATCTTATGCTTTTTTGAACAAGAAAGTTTCAAAGTTTTCAAATTGCATAATATGTGAAGAAAGTGAAGTGTTATGCACTTTGAAAAAAGTTTTTTCTTATTGTGGATCACTATGCAGAGAGCAGGTAGAACGCGCAAAATAAGTAATGCATTACTTATCCAGAACCGTAACCGTAACGTAACACACTGGGTGTTTTCATCAGTTCGCATTTATTCACTTGCATTTTAGTGAAAGCGTGTCTAATAGCCCTTGTCGTGTTTGTAGCTACCTTAAATATGCTGCGCGCATAAGTTGCAACTACAAGAATTGTTGTTGCCGCAAATGTGTAAAATTCTGTGTTCATTACGGCGAAAACACTCATCTCTCTCCGGGCTCTTTCCTGTCTTGCCTTTTTATCATTTTTCTCCTTTCCTGGTTTATACATTTAGGCAATGCGGGTTACAGCAGTATACACCATACAGAAGAATCTACAAAGGTGAAAAGAGAAGTTTATATGTATTCATTGCACTGTTTACTAGTTTCCTTTTTCTTGGTGCATATCATTATAAGCCATTTTCTCCGAGTCAACCAGGTATGTACAAAACAAGTGCAAACAGCAGCAGCAGCTTAGGTACATATACTTTGCCGCTTTACAAAGTACAACGTCCCGGACAAGGAAAGAAGTGAAAGTTGACATGAAACACCACAATACTTTTAGAGTATAATGCATTCATCAGATTACATTATACTACTACTTACTAGCCGCATGACGGAGGTATGTTACATATGCACAAAGAAGCGATTCATATCAGCTAAATCATCATCACCCACCAGTGCCACTACCAGAAGCAGCAGCAACAACACCAGCAAGCGACATGCATTTCACTCAGCATTTTATATATTTTTATATTTCATTCCATGCTGATGATGATGGTGGTGACGACGATGTTTTGATGGTGATCGTGAAAGTAGAGTTTATTGTACGAATTGTTGTGTGCGATGGAATAAATATGTAGGCACCTCATGCACTTTGGAATGTACAGTCATTCATATATTTTTTCCAAAGAGGTACATAGAAACTTACAAACAAGCTGCTCTGCATGCATATTCATCCATTTTTATTCTCCTACAGCGCATTTATGTATGCAGAAAAGAAGAAAAACCAATTCAAAAAATCTTTTTCACTGGTCTCTTCGTCAACGACTGCGGCGACTCCTCTCTGAAAAGCTCCGGTGGCTTCTTTTGTATTGATGACGACAGCAGTACAATGCAAAATGTGAATGGTAATAATAATAATAAAATAGATGCCAATATCAAATTCTACAAAAATGTAGCTGGAGAAAAACGGGAATGGCAATGGCAGTGGCAATTCTGAGAAGAGAAAAGCGAACAGAGTCCACACACGTATAATATATTAAGCTGACTGAAAGGAATTCAAGGTAAGAAGAATGGCGACGGGACGGGAGAAGGAGAAAAAATGGAGGAAATAGGGTGCTGTTACCGCTGCCGCCAACGCGAATAAAGTATGTGGTACGTGTGCATGTGCTATTTGGTACTCGTGTACACGGCTCATGCATGCGAGAAAGGGAGGATATTATGGGTTTAAGAATGCAAAGCGAGAAAGTGTGAAATGTTCCCCATTTCTTTTTTTAGAGAGAAAAAGAAAAGTAATAGTAGAACACACATAATATACACAGAGAAGTAGTGTTGTGAGTGAATGCAATTTTGATTTAATGCGTTACACAGTTTACATTATACTTGCTCCATTGCCTTCATACAAACTTCCAATTTTATTCCATTTTCTTCTCCGTGTTGAAAATCTAACGAATCTATTCAAAAATTGTATCGAATCCAAGGAGAGAATGAGAATGACTTTGCTTTGAAATGCTAGAACACCGCTTCTGCTGCTACTACAACATGCATATAAACTTTACCACCCCGCACACAACTCTATCGACGATGGTGATAATGCTCATGATGATGTGACGACGACGGTGGAGTGGGGTAGGTGCGTTTTTAAACAGACAGCGTAATAATACCAGCGGCATTGGTAAAACATGTAGGACGTAGGGCATACCTACAACATTACCCAACCAACCTGTTTCATTCACTATTCACTTCAAACCTTGGTGCCACGTAATAAAGAAGGTCTCTGCAATGAAATGCTTTTAAGTGTCTAAATATTCCTTTAAATTATGCAGATTGACGATTCAGCACGTTCACGTGCTTAAATAATACACAAACTTTTGGTATCGATTGTAAAACGGGTTAAAAAATGTTTTTGATGATGATGTATAGCAGGTTAGCATACAAAAGTGCGTGCAGAACAAACTGATGACGTGACAGTGCGTTTTTTAAGTTACCTTTACTTTACGCATATTATAATAGTGACATAAAGTTACAGAATCAAAACTAGAGGAAAAGTATATTTCCCCCTTTTCATGTCGCAAGTCTTTCCTTTTCTACTCTTCAAAGTTGCAACAACCGCAAGGAATATTATAATCATAATTGCGTTGACTGAAAACACAAAACCCAAAGTACGTAACAAAGTACTTTGTTTAGCTGGATATTACAGTATTATAGAGTGATTCAAATTCAAAAAGGAGAAAAAGCGGCGGTGGTGGTGAATAAGAGGGAAAGTGTGGCGGCACTTTTACTTCCCGTCCAGGATTTTTGGATACCTACTTCTACCGTCACCCTTTTGTTATTAAACTAATGTGCATTATATTTACTTCACTTGACTTACATCACACTTATACAGCAGATCTAAAGATATACACGTATCCATATGCCCATCTTTATACATATGAATTGTTATACCCACCAATCCACCTACTTTGCGTTTCAGCTCACACACACAATTCTACTATTCACCCCCTCTCTCACAATTCAAATGACATTGCCTTGTTGTGCACTGCAATAATAACTATTACAATCAATCCTTCCTTTTGACGTCGTCACCAAGGCTGTCGTCTTCTTTTACATTCGTCACACAGTTTTCATTCCAACCCAAAACCGTCATCATCGTCTTCCTCTGATCACCATCAAAGCCACTGCCACCCTTCCTTTTCTCATCAAATCATTTTATCAAGCTAGTATTGAGGTAAACAAAGTAGCAAGGGCGAGAAAATAAAAGGAGAAGGTAAAAGCGTATATACACAAAATATATATGTAAAACTAAACGAAAGTGAAGGAGAAAGAGAGATGAAAACAAATACACATTCCTTGTTTGATTATTGTTCTTGGATTGAGTGGGATGCATGAATGAGTGAATGACAGCAAGAGCTCTTGCAACTATTTATCTTCGCCCCGTGTATTCTTCCATGCTAGCATATGATTCTAATACAAATTACACTTATATAACGGCTCTGGATACACATCTCTGCACACTTGCTTTTTATGACGTGACAGCCATCTAGGCTTTAAGGGAAAACATATATCTTTTCACCCTTTTCCAGTTTGATTATATACCAGTAGTACAAATGATGTTGGTGACGATAGGATGACACGATGACGATCCACTTTGCTCCTTACTATACTTCACCGTCTCAACACTGATGATGTTGGTGATACGATTACGCAACGCAACAACTGACAATAAAATCGTCAAGTAGTTCTGTGCTGGAGTTGGGTACGTCATGTGAAAAAGAGTGTTTTACGTGGAGCGACAAGTGAATTGAATGGTCCAATGAGCAGCACCAGACAACCTAAGTATAAATAGATTGAGTATTTTCAATGGCAAATAGATATGCATCTACATTTCAACAATAAAACTACTACTACTACACAAGAAAATATAGTTGGAGGAAAAGGTAATAAGCGTTAAGGTAAGTTATATCATTATGTACAAGCTTTTTATACAAGTCAGTAATGATAAAAAATATACTTACAGAACTGCGACAAAAGAATCAGCAGACGAGACTACGCCTTTTGTACTCAAGAAACACGTGAGCATGATGCATTTCTCTATGACAGAGGGAAAAAGGAGAGAGAGGAAGAAAGTTCAATAAAAAAAGTTCAGACCAAACTGGAAAAAAGTGCGAAAGAATAAAATGGGCTGTTGTTGTTGTTGCTTCTCTGCTGAATGGTGAATTTACTAGAATGGTACAGGGTACAAGAAGAAAGGAAGGGAGGAAAAGAAAGAGAAACTCGTTCGTCAATGTATTCCTATCGATCCACTTATTTTATTTTTTTCGTCAACAAAATGCAGTTAGGCATGTTCATGCACATTTGTTTAAACCATCTACTTGCATTTTTTATGCCGGTTGGAGAAAACAAAATCATGAATCATAATCATCCTAACAACTGTGTGCATTTTCTGGGCATATCAATCATTCCGTTGGACACACAAGAGATCCAAAAATAAATCGATGGAGAGTCGAATGTATTGTTTGCACTTGGACAAATGATTCTTGTCCATGGAGTAAGTTTTGCAGTGCATTAAGAGAAAACATACGTGCCTTCAATAACCAATATAACGAGAATTGCGAGTGTTGCAAGTTGCAACACAAGGAAAAATGACCTTCAGGACAAGGGTCAGTTATTGAATTATTATTGGGATCATAAAAATAAGAATGATAAATATTTAACCAAAATAAAACCAATAAATCCGGAATACTAGCTCAACTGGATATTGTTGGCTTGTGCAGGATCTTAACTGGTGCAGATTTGATTCTAGTGACTAATTAATTGTGAAATACATCAATAGTTATAACCATAACTGTCCTTCCAGGAATAACGCTTAAATAAATAATATCTCGTCGTTTAGGACGACTTTGTTACTGAAGTCTCTGAAGGAAACAAACCGCCGCTATTTCCACAATAAAAATGACTTGTCTGATAAGCTTAAAATTTACTTTCCTACAGGGTACACTGGTCTTAGAACTCTGAGGAAGAAGCTTAAAAATAAGAAATTATAAACATGTTGGCTTTCCCAACAAAAACTTTTTTCTTACATATTTTGTTACATAAAATGCTAAAGCAAAACAGTATCATAATCATCAGTGTATCCCTCTGATAGCGCAAGGCATCAAGGCAGCAGCAAGGGACTTTTTTCTACCCACTTTCATCATACTGTCCTTCTTAAATACTGCATTGTTAAGAGGAAAAAGTATTATATAGCGTGCGCACAAGAATATTAGTAGTGTGTATACTACTTTAAGTCAAGTCTTCTTTACTTTTCTTCAAGTAGCAGACAAGCCACTTGAAATCCCACAGTGTTGTAATATTATACATAAAAGTTAGATATTTTTCTTCTCTCTGGCTTTTCTGTTACAAAGCAGCAGAACAAGAAGAGTATGAGAATGGGAAAGCCTCTTAACAAAAAAACTAAGAAGCTGTGTAGAGTAGAGATCCATGCTACCACCACCACTCGCTCGCGTCTAGTTCGGCTTAAGATTCTTACTAGATGAGAAAGTGAAATTAGGAATTAAACTAAAAATGCTGGACGGATAATATTATGGCATGACTGGGAGTAGTGGTAGTAGCTGTGTGTAGCTTAGTTTTCTTCCTTTATTTTTTACACAAGGAATCAGAACAAGCTTTGCTATCCGACAAGACACTGTTGCAAACCACAATAGACTTATCTTTAGTCATACGAAAGAAGCCTATTAGGGATGGCTTATATGCGTAATAATAATAATAAAAGTCCATTCAACCTCGTATTTATTCATTGCCTTCATTGTGGAATGAGGAGGTGATTGCCTAGCCGTAGAATGCACTATACCACAACTCCAGTTTTCTCCAATGCTCAGGTAGAAAGTTTGACTGGCTTTCTCTCTCTCTGTTCTCTATGAAATCTATATTATAAACCGATGGGTACTGCTGCTGTAAACTGCTGTAAAAAGGGTATGGAAAAATAAAAGGGAAAAGTAATCCGGTCCCTGTGCAGACATTTCATCCGAGTAGGAACACTTGTTCTACTTCTCACTAAAAACGCATACTACCCTGCCTTTATGCTGATTACATGCTTTGTAAAATAGTAAGTATACAAAACGAGAACAACATAAATACCGTATTTATATCCTCTCTGCTTACTAGCTAGTGTGTAATATGGGTGGATTCAGTTTTCCAGTGTAAAATTTTAGACTAGGTTTATATACACTTGAATGATGGTGAGCAAAAAGGGTTGTGTAGCAAACCACATCTCTCCAATCTGCACTTTACCAATGTTAATAATTAAATGGGTTCTCTTTCTTTCCTCCGTAGCGGCTGCTGCTACTGCTGCACCGTTCCTTTCCCCGGATTTTTCTTTTTGTGCGTTTTTCCCAAGTGCCTGGCTGGAAATTAGTGCTAAAATATCGACCAGAAGGGAAACACACCAGGAGTAAAATACAATACGCACTTTTCTCCATGTTTCTTTTTAAGAAGGTCTATAATATGTTTTTGTTTAGATGAGTTGCTGCTGTTCAACAAAGACTATATTTGCAAGCAAAAACTTATATTTTGTGTATTTACAAGTTTTTTTTTTGCTAGAAAAGTTTGCAATCTAGAACTTAAAATATTCTCGTTGCTTTACCCTGGATGTATGCCTAACTACCTAGTAGAACTAAAATCCTCCATGTTTTGTACAGCATGACTGATTCTGGGTCTTTAGGAAAAGTCGAGCTCTACTTGTTTATCCGTAATTATTTTTTTGAAGACAGGTGCAGGATTGAGTATTTTAAGATTTCGTTGGCTTGATGGGAAAAGTTTTGGAGCATGTGAGTGACTCATTTTGCAAAATAGAGTTGTGTGTGTGTGTGTTGCGCAAGTATACTCTGAAGTTTAGTAACTAGTCCTTTGGGAGAGTTTAGAAACGCTTTTCCGTTAGCAAAAGAATTTGTAAGACTAAACAGGAAGAGCTTAAACCAGTTTACTGGTAACAAGGAAAAATAAATGAAAACACTTTCCGTTTCAGTATTTCTACAAAATGAAAAGATCTGTGTTATGCTCTCATGACGCATTACACATTGTACGCAATAGCGGAACTTTTAATATATCTTTGTAATCCAGTATTTTAAATAAATTAAAAAGAATACGTTATGACAGTTATGAAGTAAGCCAGTCCAAGAAAACTGTAATCCAAAAAATGATTACGCTCCAGAAAACAAAGTGATAGAGAAAAGAAAGAATAAGTATCGATTTCTTTTAGGACAGCTGGCGTAACAAGAGCAGAAGGAAGTCGGTCAAAAATGAGAAAAAATGATTTCGTGCAAAAATCTTGTAGCGACTGCAGCTTTGTAATCGATTTTCGTAATAGCACAATTGTCCTCAAAACTATGAAGAAATTATTATTATTTTTGAAATAAAATTTTATTTTAAAGGATACAAAGAGGCATACAATTTGCAGTCAGGAGGTTTTAACTTTTCGAATGTTATAACTTTTAACTACTTTTTCCTTTCTACCTTAAATTGTACTGCTTTCTAGTGAGTTGTACGCCGTAGCAGCGATGCATATGAAATCTGATTGAACTTGAATCCTCTTATACCTATTAGACGTTGTATAATTCGAGGTAAAAGTAAGCAAAGCCTAATCATCATATAGAACAAGTTAACAATGTATAAATAAGCATTTTTCCTTTGAGCTTCCCTACAAAAAGATAACTTCCCAAATCTTAAAACACTGCACCCTCCCTTCTTAATCCATACTCTGTTTTTTAGAGCCAAGGGATCTTGAAAACCGAAAAATGAGCACACACTCTCCCCACTACTGCCACACTGCTTCTTTCCCACTTTTCTCCAAATTGTCTACTAACACAGACATACAACCACACAAACATATCACAGTCTGACTGACTGATGGTGCTGCAGGCTTCCACAGTCTTTTTTCTAAAAAAATTGTACAGGACCCAAGGTCCTACTTTTTTCCAGAGCTTCTATCTCTCCACTTTGTCTTATTTCCCATACCTCATGAGCTCGGCAGCCGAGCCTCGGCTCTATGTGCTTGTCATGCTGTTCTCGTGTGTGCTGTCTCCAGTTTCCCATTACGACAATGGCCCTTCTTGTCTTTTCCTATTTTCTTATCCATCCAGCGTCAAGTCATATGGCGGTCCTTGTTCCTCTAGTATGCGGCGATGGCATTGGTGATAAAAACGTTACATTTTTACTATAGAGCATGCACACGTTGTAGTTGGGGATAATGCAATTGACACAACCTCGTGCTGCCACCAAGAAAACCTTTGTGATTGCAAAAATATTATTATATTTTTTGCAACAGCCGTTTCTCTGTATAGAAATGTGGATATTTTTGCACAAGCTGTAAAAATACCTTTTTGTCCAAGACTATGTCTTTCTTTGAAAGAATTTTTTTATTCTTCAGAATTGTTCCTTCCTGTGCAGTGCAATGGGACAAAAAATGTGTGCAATACTTTTCACTATTAGTTTTTTTGTCTTGTGTTTTTCTTGTTATTTCCCCTTCTGTAATTGTATAACAGAGAGAGAACGTCGACCGTTTGGGGGCTAAGTGGGCACACTAGACAAGACTAGGCTCAGGTATACAGAAAAAATAACGGCTCTAGTGTTTGCTTTGAACGTGCTCTTGTACTTTCTCTTTCATTTTCTGTGTTTAACCTGGTACACTTTTTTCCTGGGCTTTGGCATACAAATCAAGTGGGCATGTGTGTAATAATAATAATCATCCTCATTCCTTCAGTGTCCTGATGGCACAGCACAGTCTTGTACAAAGTACAAGGATTGCACATTCGAGTCAAGTATCACTCTACAAAAAATACCATGTACAATGAAAGAATCTTCATCTTTCTTCTGTGTCTTTCTCACTCTCTCTTACAAAGCCTGAGAGTAGCTTGTTTCCACCCTCCTTCTTCTCCTTATGGAGAGTGTATATTTTTTTCGTTCTCTCAAAGAAAAGTGGAAAGATTACCGAATTCGTGCGAAAAACGCTTTCAAGTCCCATCGTCTTCATCCTTCTTAACTTTTTTTTCTGTGCACAGAGCAATATCGCTTCTCTTGCTACTTGCTACTATACTTCACCCTGTCCTTCCTTCCCCTTCTTTACGTCAGTAGATCCATGACAGGAATTTGTCGTTTTATTATGATGAGATTTTTGCCGGTGCCTTTTTACTCCCTTACATCATCATCATCATACACTTGTACTAACCTACTTATTACAAGCTCTAGCATAACATCTGACTGACTTTGGTATAAAATTGTATTATGTGCCTAACTGTATGTATC
>CM056169.1:8093432-8251004 GCA_029691765.1 Entomobrya proxima
GCGGTGCAATATTATGATGAATGATGATGAGTAAAAATGTGCATAATAATCCAATGAAAACACAAGTAATTTGGGGATAAAGAAAAGAATGAGTCACTTTAATTTACACAAGTCAATTTATAGTTCAATTAGTAAACTTCCCCGACAATTAAAACCCAATTTTATGCCAATTCAAGGCCTTTGAAAGTAAAATATTATTCCCCACTACGAATGCCTGACTTTACTTTGGGAGAGAGTAGGAGCGACTGGCTTCTCTATATTTCACAGCTCTTCTTCTTTTTTACCAAGCCAAATTTCAACCTCTTCGTCATTGGTCATAATAAAAGCTTACAGGATTGGCTAAACTCATTTACACTCCAGAAGTTATTGGCTAAAATAAGCTAGCTTGTCAATGGCTAGTAAACTTTTACAACTTAACTCAACAAACTACATACACTGTTATCAAGTCAACAAAGACAGACTATACCCTTCATGCAGTTTCATGTATTTAGTTTTACGTTCGAAACACACCCCCCATTGCACTATTTGTCAATTTCCTGTTAGTACCTTAATGACTGATTACAATTACGATACAAAACAAAATTGAAACGAAATTACTGAACATTAAGCAAACCTTCAAAATTTACAACTTGGTATTTACACTAAGTCCTCTGACACACTCATCTGAGTTTTTAACCTCAGGAGCAATCTTCAGGAACCTGAAGAGTTTCAGGACTGTGTCTTATGTCACGCCCACACTTGAGATATTATCCTCTGGGGCTTATTCAAGACACCACAATTCATTGCACGCTTACTCGAGTTTTTACACCCAGAAGCAATTTCGAATTGCGTTCCCTACCTAGCCCCAAGACGGAAATCTAAATAAACAACAAATACTGATTAAACTTGAATCAAAATTAAAAACATTATTCTGGTTTAAAAAGTGGTACTAATTGAGCAATGACTCTCTCTGTAGTGCCTGTTACAGTCTTCAGTGTCACTCGACGAACTTTCTCATCTTTCCCCGCATGGACTTCCATCACTCTGCCCATCTTCCAGACTCCCGGCTGGCAATTCTCCACGATCAGAACTAGCTCACCAACCGTGATGTTGTCCCTTTCCCAGATCCATTTGTTTCTCTGCTGCAATGTGTTCAGGTACTCACGGCTCCACCGTACCCAAAACTGCTGGAACTGCTGTTGCAGGCGTTGATACTGAGACAAACGGTTGGCTGGTATTTCTAACCAACAGGTATCTGGGGCTGCGTTCATTTCACATCCGATGAGGAAATGGCCAGGCGTCAAGGGCTGGAAATCTTCAGGATCGGAAGATCGAGCGTACAACGACCTAGAGTTCAAAACCGACTCAACTTGCGCAAGTAGTGTTGCAAATTGCTCCCAATTATAGCAACCATTTCCCATGACACGACGCAAGTGGTGTTTTGCCGACTTAACACCCGCCTCCCAAAGACCCCCAACATGTGGTGCTGCTGGCGGATTAAAGTGCCAAGTGACACCCTTGCCACTTAGCTCCCTTCCAATACCTTCACAGACTTCAGTACTAGTCACGAACTGACGAAGTTCCTTCTCTGCCCCAACAAAGTTGGTCCCACAGTCTGAATAGACATGGGATGGCAATCCACGACGAGCAATAAATCGACGGAAGGCTGCTATGAATGCCTCCGTTGACAGTGACGATACTGCCTCCAAATGAACCGCTTTAGTGGTCATGCATATGAACAAGCACATCCACCCTTTGTACGTTTTGGGCACCCTCCCTACAAAATCCTTCACCACAAATGGGCCGGCATAGTCCACTCCGGCGTGTAGGAATGGGCGACATGGAGTCACTCTCTGGCTCGGAAGTACCCCCATCAACTGCTCTGCAGCCTTTGCCCTGTATCTCTTACATCTAAGGCAACTCCTTACAAAGTACCGAGTCTTGTCACGTCCACCCAGTATCCAAAACTCATTTTGTATAGAGTTCCAGGTTATTTGAAATCCCCCATGGAAAGTTGCATGGTGGAAATGATCCACAATCAGCGTACTCAAATGGCTGGATTTTGGTAGGATTATCTGGTGTTTTCTCTGCTCCTCCAACTTTGCGTTTCCCAAACGGCCAGATACTCTAATTAACCCGGTATTGTCCAGAAACGGGTACAAAGTCTTCAGCTTGCTCTTGTTGTGGACTGGTTCGCCTTTCTTTAGGCGCGTGTACTCTTCAGAAAAGAACTGGCGTTGCACTCTTCTTGCCCACACAAGCAAGGAATTTCTCAATTCAAGTGCGGTGAGTGGCCCCTTAACAATCACCTTTGTAACACGGAACTGGAGAAATCGGATCCACCATGCCGTGATTCGTTTCAGTTTCTGGAGATTCGAATAACGAACTAAGATACGGTGCTCGTCATCAATAGTTACAGCAGCCGCTAATACAACCTTCCGCATTTCCAGATCCTCCTCATTTACTCCATCCATCTCGAACTCTCGGGTGATTGGTTCTGATAACCAAGCTGGTCCCCTCCACCATAACTCACTTTTCTCCAATTCAGCTACTGTCAACCCCCTCGATGCTAGATCAGCAGGGTTTTCTACTCCCGCTACATGCTTCCATGCATTTACTGGCGTCAGCTCCTGAATGGTTGACACTCTGTTGGCTACGTACGTCTTCCAACGATGAGGTGAACCTGCAATCCAGGTTAAGGTTATTGTGGAGTCACTCCATAACCTTACTTCACAGTCCAGCTTAGTGCACTCCCTCACATGAACAGTTAGCTCAGCCAGTAGTACCGCAGCACATAGCTCCAACCGAGGAAGTGTGACTTGTTTCACTGGGCTCACCCGGGTCTTGCTTGTAATAAACCGCACCTCCACAGACTTGTTCGGAAATATACTCCGGAGGTATAAAATTGCCCCAAATCCCTTTTCAGAACTGTCACAGAAACCGCAAAGCTCGACACGTTCTGCTCCACTGACTGTTATTCTCCTCGGGATTGATAGGTTTACAAGGTTTTGCAAATCCTCCTTGTACTCACTCCATTGCACTTGAATGCTCTCAGTGACCATCTCATCCCATTTCATGTTGAGCTTCCATAGCTCTTGCAGTAGCAGCTTGCCTCGAAGGGTTACACATGAAATAAGTCCCAAAGGATCGAACACCTTGGCAAGATCAGAGAGTAAATTTCTCATTGTCGTCTCAGGTCCAGTGGTGAAGTCGGGCACTTTAAATTTAAACTGGTCAGATGCAGGATGCCACTGCACTCCCAGCGCCTTGACTAGTTCCTCATCATCGAAGATAACCTGTTTGGACTCTCTCAGCTCCTCCGGAATAGCCCTCAACACCTGCTCACTATTACTGGTCCACTTTCTTAAGTCCAGTTCAGCAGTACTAACGGCTGCTCGTAGCTCATCATACAACTTGATGGCTTCTTCTGGTGTTGAGGTGCCACTCAAAATGTCATCCACGAAGGCGTCTTCCAACAAAACCTTTGACGCTAAGGGAAAATCCTCAGCACAATCCTCTCCAAGCTGTTGGATGCAGCGTGTAGCTACATTTGGTGCGTATCCAGTACCGTAAGTGACGGTATTCAATCGAAACTCTATTGCCGGCTTATCAGGTAATTTTCTCCAGAGAATTCTATGGAGGTCAGCGTCTTTCCTAGATAGCAAAAACTGTCTAAACATTTTGACTATATCGCCCTTTATTACCACAGCATGTAGCCGATAGCGCAGTAGTAGGTCAAACAAATTATCCTGGAGGGTAGCACCAATTAGCATAGTGTCATTGAAAGAGACTCCTGTTGACGTGGCCGCTGACCCGTCAAAAACAACCCTCAATTTGGTGGTGGTACTACTTTCGTTTGTTACGAAATGATGGCACAAATAATTTGTGATCCCAACCCTTTCCCCACACTCCTCTGCTGGAACTCTGGTCATATGGCCTAAATCCTCGTACTCCTTCATGAAGTCAAGATACTGCTGCTTGAGCTCTGGCTTCTTCTGTAACCGTCGTTCTACTTGCTGTAGTCTTCTAAAGGCGATGTCCCGTGACTTCCCCATAGTCTTCTTCTTCTCAGCATCATACAGCACACTGACATGAAACCGTCCACTTTCATCACGTTTGAAAGTTGACACAAAATGCTCCTCGCACTTTCTCTCCTCTGTGGTCATGATGCGCTTCTTTGGAGGTTCCTCCACCTCCCAAAACTTCCTCAGCTCGTCAACTCGGGGATCAACTTGAATATGAAAAGAGTTGACTGTTTTTGTAGTCTCTGCTGGACACACTCCTGCCACACCCCAGCCAAAGATGGTTTCCCATGCCACCGGAGCGTCGTCGTCAGGTCCCAATTTTCTTCTCCATAATAATATTTTATGATAATATTTTACCCCGAGAAGAATGTCTATTTTCCCTGGCTCGTACCACCGGGGATCTGCTAGTGGCAATCCTTGAAGATGAGCCCACTCTCTGTTGCACCACCCGGAGGGTAATTGACCAGTCACTTTATCCATAACGTTCAGTGTAACTTCCAATGAATGATGACTTACTCTACTGTTTATAGTGCACGTCACCTTTCCTTTGGACTTTCCTGCATAAGTCTCGCCAACCCCAACCACTCTGATTTTGCTAGCCTTTCTGTCTAAGCCGAGCAAATCACTACATTTGGTTGAGATAAAATCACCTTGGGAGGCTGGATCGATAAGTACACGACACGGCTGATACTTCCCGAACTGGTCTGGTACCAGAGTTACCGCGGTCATGATAACCTTCTCCTCGTCGTCCTCCGCTGCATGGTTGCTTTGTACTGTCTTCGTGTCATCCTTTGCTGTAGAGGTGTCTGCCTTCTTGTCCTCGTGTAGAAGTGTGTGGTGCCTTGCTCCACACCTCTTGCACTTCCGGGGGGATGGGCAGGACTTTATCATATGATCAGGCCTAAGGCAATTGTAGCACAATCTTGCCCGCTTGACTATGATGCTCCTCTCCGCAGGCCCCTTCTCTCGGAACTCTTTGCACTCCACTAGTGCGTGTGCACTTCCACAAAACTGACAAGATTCACCATCAGCTGCTGCATGATGAACACGAACAGGTTTTTCTACCCGTTTCTCTGCTGCCGTTCCGGAGCTTCCTCCACTTGCTGCTTGGAGCCCACGAATGTGACCATTCAGAAATTTCGTGAACTGCTCAAAAGTGACAGGATCCTTTCCAGTCAGGCTCCTCGCCCATTCTCGTTTAGTGTTGGCGTCCAGTTTCTTCTCTACAATCAGCACAATTAGGTCATCCCAGTGTTCGGTGGGTCGCCCAAGTACCTTTAGGGATCTTAGGCACTTTGATGTGGTGTCCAATAACTGCTGTAGATCTCTGGCGTTTTCTGTACGCACTGGTTTAGTATCCAACAACTGAAACCCGTGAGCTCGGATAATCTGTCTTTTGTTATCATACCTCTCCTCTAAAGTTGTCCAGGCTTCGGTATAATTGGCATCCGTAGTGGTCAGGTATTCCACCAAATCTAATGGCTCTCCCTTTAAGGAACCCTTAAGGTACTGCAATTTCTGCGCTCCCGAAAGTTGTTTATTTGTTGCTACTGTTGCAGTGAAGAGGTCTTTGAAGCTATTCCACTCACTAAACAATCCATTGAAGGTTGGTAAGGCTATAGTAGGTAGCTTTACCACTGATGATGAGGATGAAGCGGAGGTGGACCCCCTTCCAGTACTGCTTCTGGTGGGCGCTAGCTCTTCGATAATCACTCGAAGTAACGATCGCACTTGAAAGAATGTTTCCTCAGCATTGTCATGCACCTTTTCTTGTACTGCAAATGCTGCGTCATCCCTACAAACTTCCTCAAACTTGGCATGTACTGCTTCAAACTGTCCCCATATTTCCTCCACTCGGGTCATGGCTTCCTTAGCGTATGTATACGTTATAGGCAATACCGGATGATCCTGGGCTGTTTTCAAGTAGCTTTTAAGCTTGTTGTGTAAGCTTGTCCTCTTCCTTTCATCGCCCATTTTGCAGCACTTAAAGTCAATTTAATCACAAATTTAATCACTAATCAATCCTCACAATATTAACGGTCATCAGCTTCTTTTCCAAACACAGCAAACTGTTTATCTGAACCACCACTACTACACTGTCGTTCCAGCGGTAGAAGTTGGCTGGTTAGCATATCTCAGCGTACTGTCTTTCAGAATAAAGTCACTGATTAGTTAATTTTGCACTGCTTAATCACACTGCTTGGTCAACTGTCCGTCAAGCTAAATCCATCCGGTTAGAAGGACCATCTGATGTAACCGTTTTCTAACCGTCGTTAGTAAAAATTTGTTGCCCGGAATGGTTCATGTGTGATGATGATGTTGGTGGCGGTGCAATATTATGATGAATGATGATGAGTAAAAATGTGCATAATAATCCAATGAAAACACAAGTAATTTGGGGATAAAGAAAAGAATGAGTCACTTTAATTTACACAAGTCAATTTATAGTTCAATTAGTAAACTTCCCCGACAATTAAAACCCAATTTTATGCCAATTCAAGGCCTTTGAAAGTAAAATATTATTCCCCACTACGAATGCCTGACTTTACTTTGGGAGAGAGTAGGAGCGACTGGCTTCTCTATATTTCACAGCTCTTCTTCTTTTTTACCAAGCCAAATTTCAACCTCTTCGTCATTGGTCATAATAAAAGCTTACAGGATTGGCTAAACTCATTTACACTCCAGAAGTTATTGGCTAAAATAAGCTAGCTTGTCAATGGCTAGTAAACTTTTACAACTTAACTCAACAAACTACATACACTGTTATCAAGTCAACAAAGACAGACTATACCCTTCATGCAGTTTCATGTATTTAGTTTTACGTTCGAAACACTGTGTGTATGCAGAGTCAGCGGAAAAACGATGTGTTGCTTTTTATCTGCCGAGCTAACGGAGATTTGCAGAAAGCGAGAACAAATACGGGAAATGGAAATGACATTGGAATGTTGGTGAATATATTGTTTACTATACACCCATCCATCCATCTCTCTCTTCTCCAGTTTCTACTATCCAAATAAAATATGCACGAGGAAGGACAGACAATGCCAAACATCAAGAGAGAACATTTTTTGCCAGCGCACACGTTGTTGTACACTGGGATGGAGAAAAGCAAACGACAAAATAAATAGACTTAAGCACTCCGCTCTCTATGCTGTGGTATCTATGTGTCCCAGCATTTGTGTTTCGGATCAAGGAAAAAATTATGCATTAATCAAATACCTACTTCATTGTGTAACCTGATATTCGGTCCTGTGTACTTATACCCACACCCGAGCATACAATCTTTAGGCATTTTTGTTTACTTTTTCTGGTCGCGTTTCAAACTACTGTAGAGAAATTTCCACATATGTATTTGCCACACTCCAATTCTCAACTTCACACGGAAAAAGATTCGCAAGGGACACACGCGCAAGAGTAGGATGGCACTTTGCTTTTTCCATTTTAATCATTTCTTAATCTTTTGTCAGCAGAATCAAATGTCTTTACATGGTGGGCTGTAGGTCTATAAACGCACGTAACAAAAATACTCCAACGCTCTTTGCTTTGAAGTTCTTTTTACTTAAATCCATCCGGAGGGGGATTGTGTGTGGGAAAGTATGTCACAGATTAACCTCAAAGTAACATCTACGCGCAAAAAAGATGTGCGACGCGGAATAGCAATGGCTAACCAGTAGGAATAGATAAAGATAAAGGATTAGAATGAGCCAAGCAGAAAGTGTGAAAAGAAATAAAATAATATGCGTATGGAAAACATGCAAGTTTGTGTGATGTTGAAAAGTAAAACCACACACAAAACAGTAAAAAAACTTGTGAAAATTTTCGCTTGCGAATTTAAAGTAAAAGTAAGTCTTTGTGGGTCTGCTGAACAAACACGAAATCCGAAAAAGGATTCTCATTCTCGATTACTTAGCACAATGCATACAACATACCGCGTGGCTAGCAACCCACTACTAAACAACAGACAAAGAGCATTCTCCCATCGCATCACCACCAACTTGGTATTATACTTTCCTCTCTCATCCTGAATCCTGATCTGCTGGGCTGGGGAATCCAAGCGAGAAAAAGAGCAACAACCGAAAACTCTCAACGAGTTTTACCTCCACATATCCAAAAGCTTACTAGCAAGCAGCAGTAGAGAAGCCCAAGAGATGAAATATTGTTTCGCAAATACACACCTAAAGCGTGTAAAACTGAATATGTATTTGGTAGTCCCTCATGCGAAAATATTTGCAATTGGGCAACTACTTACCATACATTACAGGTATTTATTGAACCTCTATATTATCCTGTATGCACAAGTAGGTCTGTGTATTGTATAACATTTTAGCACCTTTTACCATCACACTTACTGGCAACTGGCCCTTCAGTGCAAAAAAAAGTTTTAGTTTTTGTTGCAAAGCAGAAAGCGCACACACATGTTTTCTTTTCATTACTTTCATGCATGAGAACTTCTGGTGCTACAGACACTCCCTGTTTTACTTTTTTAGTGAGAGATACTATATGATCGATGAAAGGATGATAATAGCTAATAAGTTGTTTGAAGTAAAAATGTGTTCGTCCAGTAGTAAGAGTTTTTTGGTAAACACATGGATTGCATATATTTTTTACATGTACACTTAGTAGAATATATAGAGATTCAAAAATGTTTAAAATAGGAACATTTTAGACCTTTATGGGAAACAAAAACTGCCAAAGGTCATAGTTCTCTGAGAGTGTCGTGCAGAGTTGTTTCGAGCTTTAGCAAACCCGAGGGAAAGACAGGCCAGAGAACATTCACTTGAAGCGGAGTTAACCACAAAGTGAACTACGCCAGAGGAAGATTTTGGATTCTTCCCCCGCGTTGTATTCTACTTGTACAACCGGAGACTATAGGAAGTGTGAATACCTATTTTTGTCTATAAATTTAGGCGGACTGGGACACTCATGAATTCAGCCTGGGCATTTATGTCTGTGTGGGAAGTTGTATATTGCAGAAATACCATACCAAAAACAAGCTGAATAATATGTAAAAAATATATATGTACAAAAGCTTTCACCATCTCAGCACTATGACATAAATCTCCAGTTTTCACTCTACTTTATATCGTGCATTAAGTCCTGCCACCACCCGTTTCCCACTTGTGACTTGGTTGTTTTTACTTGGTATATTGGACTATTGTTGTGTGCAAGCACACTTGACAGCTAGCCAGTTTTACTTGGACTAGGACAGTGCTCTTTACTAATAACACCAGAGACCGAATTTTTTCTTAAAAAGCATCTTCCTACGCGTTATCGTGAGCAATGTCCATCATTATACCTATTCTCACCTAACTCTAGCAGCACAACAAGTAGTATTGAATTACACATTACTCAAATTGAGCCCACACATAGTTCTGCGACCAGTTACAACAAAAACCCACTTTCACTCCCTCCACATCTTTCTAAGAGAATATTGTACCATCATCAACATGTAGGAGTTGGAACCAGGGACAAAAAATTCCGTTGTTAATATACAATGAGCTTCTACAGTCCGCCTTGTTACGCATACATAAATAGTAGTGGGACACAACCCGGAAGAATATTTCACGTTTTCCTGGAACTGTTGTAACGTGTACCAGTGAACCGGTCCACTTTGCTCACTTTACAGGAGAGGGGATAAGTATGGCAATGGCAAGAATAATGGAAAGAGGAAGCTGGAGAAAAAATGCTACACTAGCTGTTCTCTTCTCAGCTCTGGTAGTACACGGTTCAAGAAACCTACATCCTTTTTACTCGCATCACATAATATCTCTAATCTCAAATCGCATTCCATTATCCCTTCTTTTTCCTTATTTTGCTTCTTCTTCTTCTTCACAAAGCGTGATGTGATATAACCGCAACCGAAAACGCAGACTAAGAGCTGTCGTATGTCACCCACACCGTACTCGAGTCATAGTCTTTTGCAAAAAAGAAAATTCACTGCTGGACTGCATTTCATTATGATGATGATGATGAGATGGAAGATGGAATGAGCGTGGAAAAAGCAACAGTAAATGCAAGCAAGTGTAACAACACGACAAAAGCAAAACCAAGCATGCTTTTAAGCCCCGCTTAGGATTTACATTTTACAACTTGCCCATATATAAATGCCGTTTGTTGCTGTATGATAGTAGTGCGAGCATCCTCTTATTTTGCCAGAGACCCTTTTGCGTGGTGACATGATCATTGATCATATCGCATCTCGGACTAAGTTTGCTAGTATATTCACAGCGTTTTAAGTGAAGGCAACGACATTTAGAAATTGAGCAAGATTGCGAAAATGTGGAACACGAGAACAAGCACTAAAACCCAGAGAAAGGTTGATTATAGATTGTGTGCGGTTTTGCAAGCTTTTGCTTTTGGAAGTGGATTTTTATTTTATGCATAGTTTATGAACACTAAGGTAATTTAGTTCTGTGATTTAGAAAAATGCCTTAGGATTCGGCTGAAGTAATAAATAGTTAGTGCATTTTTGCATACGATGAATCTATGATTCAACAAAGACCATTAAACTAATCAAAAAAGCTTTTTTGACTGACAACTGGGACTGCATCGTGATTCGTGATTTTGCGGTGGTTTTGATAGATTTCGGTTGAAAAAAATAAATCGGTCAAATCAATCAGAACCAATAGGATTATTTGCGAAATAAAGTAGGGCTCTGTGGTTGCAAAAACTACGTCAATACTCATCGCCTACACAAATTGCTGGTCACTTTTCAGTTTGATTGCATTGCTATCAAAGTATTATAGTATCCCCATTATAACAACCATTAACAAGAAAAACGGGTTTAGAATGGAATATAGTACAAATCTAAATTTTTACCATGAAGTTTTCGTCTAAAAAGCGTTAAACTTTGGGTGCATGCATTATACTTGGTAGAAATACGTACCGTGTTACATAACTTAATTTTTTGCTTACACAGTACATTTACAAAGCATAAAGCGTGCACCACATACTAGAATGTACTTTTTGCTAAAAGTTAAAGTTGGAATAGAAGAAGCAACCGCGGCGTGTGGGCATCTAGCTCCAAGCGAACATCTCACAGGTATCACGTAATAACAAAAAACTAAATGAAATAGTTTCATCCAGTTTGCTTCACACAACGCTGACGCTAACTGACAAAGTAAGTGAGTAGAGCAGCGGATGAGAAGGCAGAAGAATGGAGAAACAGGAAGACCGCTGCTTCTATACGATGCTCTGCTTTTAGCATAAAAAAGTCGAGCTTTTTTCATAATATTATGTGCCTACATGCAAAACTGAAAGTGGTAGGTACAATATTATCTTTTCAGCCAGGTCTCCCGAGACTGCCTTGCTTTTTCCGGGATAGGAGCAAAAAATATTTCCGTTTTGATGCCTATTTTTACTTTCCTATCTTTTTTAGGTAGGTGTGCAGGTAGGTAGAATGCTTATTACTACACGTGCGCTTAACTTTGGTAGCTGCACATTAAAACCTACTTCTTATGTCAAGTGAAATATTAGGCCGCTACTACTATGCTGCTGCTATACAAAAATAGTTGAAATAGTGACCTAGTAAAGTAAACGGCAGATTCCACATATTTTATGTAACGTTTTGCTGGAAGCAAGTCAGTCACTCGTACAAAACTTTGTGAGTGTGTATGGCAAATAGTATGTCCGTTCCACATAGTTCTCCATTTTTTCTAATGTATGAGAAGCCGTGCAAAAATAAGAACGTGAAAAAGAAAGTTTGAAGTTACTATATTCATGTGCTATTGGACTTTCTACGTGTATCAGTAAAACTTGTAAAGACTTTGCAAAAACGCGTGTCTCCAACATTATGAAAATCATACGTTCCTACTTTCGTTTCATGTGTGTGGTATATTCTATTATCAGCGTTTACCAGCCAACACTCCAAATACTCGACACACATCATTTCTTAAGTAAAAAAGAGTTTTGCAAGTATATAGCATACTTGGTCCGGATGAACGACTTTTAAAACCGGAAGAGACGGAAAAGAGTGAAAGTGGAGAATGAACAAGGAAGGGGACGGCCTGCGACTTCGTGCACAATATTTTAACTCTTGACGGCTGGATGCGACTTGATATGCATTTAATATAGTTTTACCAAGAGAACTTCAGACTTATAGCTTACTTTTTGTATTCCTTGAAATGCGAGATGCTAAAAAATTGGATCAATAAAAATTGCATCTTAATATTTACAGAAAGTGGGGAGCTAGGACAGCAATGAGGGTGGTCTTGCCTGTTGGCTAATTCCAATTATAATAGAAGACGCTTCCATTCACATTATCAAAGTAGGTGTGTAGTGAAGCAATATAATCAATTCGTTTACAAGAAGATGGCCAAAGCATTTGTGCATAATAATTCAATAAAATTAAATAAGCAAAAGTTTGTTTTTGGTATGCATCACTTACCAGTTCGTTCCGTTTTCCTTATCTTATCTGCACTGGCTTTACAAGATATTGCCTATTACTTTTATACGCTGCTGCAAAACATTCCTACATATGGGTAAGATTTTGTACTTGGAGCAGACTGGAGGCACCTGGTTTGCATTAATTTAATTTCCTAATTATCAGAATGAGATTCTCCATTTCAATATGCGACGACCTGCTTGTCTAAAATAAAGGCTTTGCATGCTAAACCAAAATAGCCTCAGACTAGTAAATATTCAAACGCTACGATGAAGGACGGCAGTGGGAGGAAAGCTGTCTTTCATCTTTGTCTCTCTAGCTTGTTCCACACTCTATTCCAATTCTGGAGAATCTACACTCTCAACACTGCCTTTCTGCTTTATCCATTTTACACCACCACCACATGAACCAATGAACTTTCTCATCACTTGACTTGTTATCCTCATTTCAGTCAACTAGCTATGTATAAGAAATGACAGGATTTCACCGAGAGAACAGAAGCATGTTGGTCTGAAATTCCAGTAGCTTAAATACATAGCTGTTGTAAGTGCCAAGTAGAGAGAACAGCCATCAATTCCACTAACCTTGATTTTATTAGCATTATTACTCAACCAAGCGGAGAGGACGTGCATTAGGAAACTGGGTAAAAAGGAAAGAAGAGAGGAGCTTTTATTACAAAGGAATAAATACGTTCAAGTATATTTGCTATATAGCTCAAGCTTCAACTCCAGTCAGCCAACCAAGCCAGCTGTGGTCTTAACTTAATTTCCTCTTTAGAGGAATTAATATCATCAAAATATATTATACCTTCAACCTTTTCTTTTCCTTCTGCCTTTCTTATTGCCTTACACTAAGCATACAATCCACTCTAAAGTTTTCCCTTTTCAACTAATCCTGGAATCGGAATGGCTATCAAGTAAAAAAGACTGAGAAACAAAAGCTTCTCTGTGTGAAGCGCGCCTTTTGCCCAAGAGAATTATGCATAATGCATACAATACGGATGTACTTCACAGAAAACACTGGCGCTTTTAACTCTGACCTTAAAGCAAAATGCATGCAAACCATAGTTGTTTAAATTGAAAAGGAGAAAAAAACATGGCACATACACATATATCTTTTGTGTTTTTAAACTTGAAGACTATTTTTGGTGCATTAAGTTAATAAAATATAAAGTAGTAGCATGCAAGCAAAAGAGAGTGGTGTAAAGTCAACAAGAGAGTCTTGTATAAATAGGATCATCCATTAACTCGCTGACACAATTTAATAGCATCCACATCAATTTAGGCTAATTCTCATCAGACAGGCATAGGGTATTAGTTGAGAAACTTGTAGAAAAAAGACATTTTGACTTTTAAGGTTTCATCCTTTTATCATCAAAGCCTTGACTTGACGATAGGGACAAAGGTATTTTAGTATTTTCATTTGGCCTGGTTATTTGTCTGCTTCTGTCTGGCAGTTTTCTTCTTTAATCGACGACTAGCTAGCTGCCCTGCCTTGTCTGCGATAATATTGACAATAACTCGCATATAAAGCAATTATTCAAAGTGAAGTTGGTTGCCCATGTGAGACGATCCTCTGGCCTGGCATGACGTCCATGATGATGACGATGACATGCTAGCTTTCTTCTTCTTCTACGTCTTCGTCATCATCACCATTTTGCCAGGTTGAATCTCTGAGAATAAAGTCATTTTACGTAAAATGGCTATCACTTTGTGAGGAAAATGAGGAATAAAGGAAAAAGGAGGATGCATGCAGGCGTTTTCTTACTAACCCCCTTTCCTTTCTGCATCACGGGAATCATGACGGTATGCACGACAGGACTTAAAAAGTAGGCTAACGCTGCTGTTGCCTGCCACTTGACTACTACTAGTAGCAGCAGCAGCTACTAGCCATTATTACCACGAAGACTTTTCTGATGGGGAAAAATTAAAGGAAGAAAACTAAAATGGTTCTACTTCTGGGTAAAAACATGCATGCAGGGGGCACGTTTTGCAACAAATTCTATGATCCTTTCCCCGACACTCTGACTGCTGTTGGGTTCGACCATTTCCATCATCCGGGGAGAGTTATAATTCCGGATATTATATGAAAAGATATATTAGTTTTAGAGCGTCCGTCTTGAAGGAAGAGAAATAGCACTAGAATGGAATATTGATGTGAGCATATATGCCCAATGTACACAACGTTGTTCAAAAAGGTTCTATTGGTATATATTGAGAGGATACATAATATACGGTTATTTTGTAGCGTTTCTTCAAGAAAGAAAAACTATTTACCATGTGGAGCAAGTAAAGCCAGAGTTGAAAGGAGAGTGCACAGCTTGCGCTGAATTGGACTGGGACTCACCTCCTCCGTGAGTGTGTGTATGTTGTGACATTGCTTGTGGCATATAAGATGGAAAAGTGTTCTTCAGGAGAAGAACACAAGGGGATGTGGGAATTTAGCAATGCAAATCTTTGAAAATATTGCTATTTAATTGAAAGTGAGCAGGTTTCCTGCCTCTCCTCTAGCTCCCAGGGAAAATGATGAATCCTTTTACTAGTTGAGAAAATGTAATCCCTTAAGATTGCTCTAAATGTTTCCATTTCTTCCGAAATGTTGCTAGTGGGTTGTAAGTGGGACGTGATGAGAAAAAGTGTTGTGTGTATACCTAGTATTCCCTTCAATCGTGTGCACAACTTTTCTAATTTTGGTAAGTATTGCTTAGGTATATTCTAGTCTTGTAAAGGTATTTGTTTACGGCATAATATTGCTTAGGAAAAACGTTATCTTTACATCATGCACAAAATATGATTCTTGGAAACGGAAATTCAACACGGTAAAGTCAATGCGTAGATGGTAGATTGTATAGAGCGATGTATCTAATTTTCCGTATCATTTCCGCTTGACGCCTCACAACACGTCAAACTTTGACAAAGAAAATTCACTTAACTGAGTGTTTCTTTGAGAGGCATTCCAAGAAATCTTTGTTATCTTACTGTTAACTTTATTATGCACGACTTAAAATTGAAAACATAAAATGTGAACATTATAGAATTTTTGGCTACCTAAAAAGTTGTCACCAAACTTTATTCAAGTCCTTTTTGGCACACTTCCTCTTTAATAAAAAAATTACTATGCAAATAAGCAAAATGAATTGATGTTCAGCATTTGAAATGCATAAGCTCTGTTGTACTACCGTAGGAGTACTCCTACACCCCATCATCATCATGTTGAACATAAGGCAAGAAATAAAATGAGTTACAACTGTAGGTGTTGCCGTGTGTGTATCAAAGTGATCTCTCTGCAGCAAAGAAACTACTTTGTTGTAATCCTACACGTCGACAAAGAGGGCGAGGATGATGAAATGATGATGAAAATGAAATGGCTTTTGCCGGTGACGATGAATGTTGATGGTAAAACGGAGATTGTGTAGATTTGACAATTTAATTAAGCCCTTTCTCCTTATTGTCTTTGTCTTTTCTATTTTCATCTTCTTTACTTTACACAGACACCACGCACATACAGAGATACATTAAAATAGAGAGAAACAGAAAAGTAAATGCGCGCCGCCAACACACCAGTAACGCTTTTGTTTATACTTGTCATAAAGAATAATGGCTAGAGCAAAGTCACCACCAAACTTTATCCAAGAAGCATTATAATTATTGTTATCGTCATCTGTTTCGATCTACATTAATTCAAACAAACATTCATTTCCCTAATTCCACTCTCCTCACTTGCTACTTTCTTCCTTGTTATTATTCTTGGCCTTCCTTCTACAATTCTTGCCTCTCTATCGTTTGCAAAAGAGTCTCTCTGATCCCAGCAAATTTTCAAAGCAGGGAATTCTAAGTTTTACAAGGAAGCATTACGTTCCAAATTCCAATATTAAACCATTTCCAGGAAGCAAAACAAGTTTCACCAAAATCCTTGTGTCGACAGTAAACGACCTCGATTCAATAAAATATGAGCGTAAACACCACCATCACCAACATCGCCAACCAATATCCTCATCATTGCCACTCTGCTCTTCTCGGATTATTTCTGCAAAAAGAACATTTCGGCAATACAGAGTAGAAATGGCAAAAGTGTAAAATTTGCCAATCAACATTCAAAACGAGCCTGAGCAGAGCATACAAACATATATCATAATATCATATCTACTGCAGTAGAAGCACATTAAATAAATTGGTGAAAGAATTTTTAGTGTGTATATAAGGTTCATAGCAGCATCAGCAGCACGGTTGCGGCGCAGACTAGCAAACGACTTGCACGACTCTGCGTTATCATCATTATTACGACTTTTTGGTGCATATCAATTTCATTCTTCTAGCCATTCATGTCTCACCAGAGATAATGATCACATTTTCTAGCAGCAGCAACAACAACACACGCCCCTCCATTTCCTGTGCGGAGAAACTGCGAAAGCATCATATTCTACAGCGATACAACCAGGCAGCGATGATGATAATGATGTTATATGTTGTATGTAATTAGAAAACAACAAGATGAATAACACACAAGACACTACTTTCTGTACTCCCCTTAAAAACTAAATTGAACATTACAAAGCTAAACATGACCAACAAAACAGGGAAACGTGAAGAAAGGGAATGGAACACGGGTACCTATTCTATTTGGCAATCATGATCATCATCTTCTTTCGTCGTCGTTGTCGACAAAACGTAAGAAACGAGAGAATCTACCACACCAACTAACTACGCCACAAAAACCGAGTTACCGAAACCCAGATATGTCGCCTTGAATTCTATACATTTTCGAGAAAGAGCAAGAGTGAGAAACGAAGAAGAATAAATGAAATGAGTCTTCCCATTCTTTTCACTTTGGTTTTCTTCTAGTCTAGAACACACGCTTCTTCATTTTCGCTTCATAATAAATATAATGACAGTAAATGGAGAGCATATCAGCGTAATAACACTACGAAGCGTTGCCGTAAACAGGTCGTTAGTCAGAGAATATAAGGGAATTTTGTTGTCTTGTTTTGTATTTTCTGTATATTATTTAGCTGCTATTCTCTCAGGTTGTTCACCAATATCGTCATCATCAAGAAAATAAGCAGCGTCAGCAGCAACACAAGCCCAGGATTCATCGAAACATTAGTGTAAATCAGTTAAGGCAGTTGTGTGAATTCCTCGACTAAATCTATCTCACTAATCTGCATATAAAGAGAATAGCAAAATCCTAATTTCCACAAGAGATCTCTCTCCCTCTCCATAAAACCAAACCACATGAATGCGAATAAAATTCTTTTGTATGCAGTTGCAACGTAGTTGCTAATACACAGGCAGACTAATATAAGAAAAATTACAATTTGCTTCAATTTATCACTCTAGATCGAGTTATGCATTGGGGACGCTCTTATATTATTTGTACGTTTATGAAAGTGGGAAAGCGCAGCCATTCGAATAATACCAAAAGTTACGGGAATAAATGTGCTTATATTATTGCTCTTCATTTTACGTGCACCTATAAAGTTGATGGATGCACAAGTAATAAATCTGCAAGAATGCATTGCAGTTTGGTAATGATTCTCTAGCAAACTTCTATACAAAATATTTTACAACTTGGTACAATTTTTAGGTACTTATTCACACTTTGAATTACCAAAAGCATAGTTTTTTTTTTGTTTCGGAGATGCAAACACAAAGAACCGAGTAATAATAACAGGATGCTTAAATTCATAAAGAAAAATGCCTCTTATTTTTGTTTTCTTTTTTCCAAATTGCATTCTTTATAACTTCGCGTGGTAAACTATTATTGTTATTGCATTTACAACGGCATCCACATAATTCTTATACAAAAATGTTTTCTTTTCTTTTGACAATAATTTCAGACATTCGTTTTCTACAATTTTCTCAATTCAATAAAAAACTAAGCTGAGTGACAGAATTCGTGCTGCATTTTCTCTCGCGTTACACTTTACAGTGACCTATACAAAAATGCATGTTAAAATATATAAGACACAGTTGCTGTTTTGTGATGATATTTTAGTCTAGAGAAAATGTACAACCATTAAATGTATCGTGCATCAGCTTTATTTTAAGTATTTAAAGTTAAAAGCATACAGGCTAAAGAATGAAATATTTTCCGCTAAATCCCTTTGTAACAACTGCTTTTTACTAAACGTCTGGCACTCAAGAAAAATCTCAGAATGGATGACTGGTCTTAAATCGCAACTTGCTTCGCTGTCATTCAATTTTCAACGCAACCGTTCAGACAGAGCATTATTCGTGAACTGCAACAACGACTCTAGTCGCAGTCGTCTCTGCAAAAGCCCGTTAGTGTTTCTTTTTGTTTGACAAACTAATACCAGCCAATTGGCAATTCACTGCAAAACGCAAGAAAGAAAAGGTGTTTACACAGAGAGAAGAGAAGAAAAATCTTCCGTACTCCTGTTCCTGTCCTTTTTTAACTGACAGCATTGATAATGCCAATAAATCCATCTCGATCATTTGTACGATAGCATTGTAATTCCTTGGAGAAACATGCGTTGATGCTTTTTCGTGTAACATGCAATAACAATCAGACTAACTGCTTAATACTCGTTCTCAGTAGTAAACCATCATTAGTAGTAGGATCATTCATAATGTTTGTTATAAAATGCAACACAAGGTATTATCAAACCACTTTACTCAACCGACTCAACGCCTTTACTTTAGGCGTTATGCGAAAACCTGAGTACGAATATTTTACAAAGATTCTCTTTTCAATTTTATCATGTCTTTGCATTAGGGGGACTGTGACTTGTTCAGTGAAAGAATGAGTCAAGATACAACACTGTTGCTGTTCTTTATGCTACTGTCGTCATCCTCATTTGCCATTCATCAGCGAATTTCACGTTTTTTTGTCTGTCTTTCTGTTTGTCTGCAATGAGTAATGTGGTGCATTAAAAATCTACAATGCCATTACTGCAGCATTTGTAAAATGATCAATCTTCTATAGTAGCCTCTAAAACGCTGCTGATGCTTACTGAAAGACGAAGAAGTACATATAAGTATATGTTAAGTGTAACTTCAATTGGGTACAGTCGGGTGTGTATATTTATGTATGTTCATGGTGGTACAGTATCCGAAGTATCAACTAAATATTATTAAAAAGTTCACTACTAGCAAAAGGTAACATGCAATTTTACCAGAGAAAAAATGACCTTTTGAATTGTCTGCGTTTTTTATAACTTATGAGAAAAGTGATCAAATTGTTGAAAAATAGATTTTAACAGTTTATTAGTAGATTTTGAATAACTCATTTTTATTATTATTGCTTGCTACTTTAAGCAAAAATTCTGTCATCTTATCATCATTATTTTTAGTATCATGCAGCAGGTTATTTTTTCTCGTTAACTGTTTCAACCACAACGGGTACCAGTAACGGCACATTACCAACAATAATGGAATGAGACGTCCCAAAATTTGCCCGACAACCGCAACATCCATCCGTGGAAACATTAACCTGTTTTGACATATCAAATTTTCAAACTTTATCATTGCATTATTTTTTGGAAAGATTTAATTAAGCTGGCAAACCTACATTCACCACATATTCCATCTTGATAATGTCACTGGCATGAGGATTTGGTGTGGGTGCTGTGGTATGGGGTACCACCAATCCTGGCACGTCCC
Source organism: Entomobrya proxima (assembly GCA_029691765.1). NCBI lineage: Eukaryota > Metazoa > Arthropoda > Collembola > Entomobryomorpha > Entomobryidae > Entomobrya > Entomobrya proxima. The sequence continues at coordinate 8,113,442 of CM056169.1, forward strand.
ACCGAACGCACTGCCCTGCTGCGATCCCACCTCCAACAGCCAGTTGTAGCTCCGTCGGAATTGTACGTACATGTATTCCTCGGTGTCCACTCGCAAAAAAGGTCCAAATTTGAGTGAGTGCTGCTGTCAAATTATAAATCTCTTGGTTGCTGTTATTTTCAACTTCGACAATGAGAGGAATTAGCTCCCCGGGACAAAATCCCAGCTTTGGAGTGAAGCTCTTTATTATGCAAGGTTCGGTTTTGCAGCAGCAGCTTCCAAACTGCTTCGAGTCGATATTCTGCATGGGAGACCCTGCACCGGGTGTCATATTCAGGTCAACCAGAGAAAATATTGTTACGGGCAATACCTCAGTTTTGGGATCGATTTTATACCAGGGCTTTCTTATCCTTGCTTCCAGACCATACGTCACCCAGCCATATGGAAAGTCGCAGGTAATTGGTAGTGGACGGACAGGAACTTGAAAGATAAATGGAAAGACATTTTGCCCAGGGGTTATATTTATGGTATTTACGCCATCACCGTAAAGTCTCAAGTAAAAGTCGAAGTAGGTTTCGTGCGAACTATAATGATACGTGCGGTATGAAGTTCTGCGGTCTTTTCCACTTCCGTGGGAATGGGATTCACTTTCTGTCCAATGGGTGTGCCCCTCCCCAAAGAAGTGGATATTGACTTCTTTACAGGTCTCGTCGTCATCGACAGTAAGATACAACTATCCTGTGACTGCTTGACCTGGGGTGTACTGACGCGAGGGATTATCAAGATTGATACTGAATAGAAGCACACCCATGCTAATATTATACTAGTCCTATCGTATGGTATGAGAAAAATACAAGCTGACAATTTGTATAACATTTTAAATACAGTGATGTATTTTCTCGGCAATTAAAAACTCATTCGAATTCATAAAAGATTCCGTAACATGATTCATAATCAATTTATGTTACCAGTTAACATAACTATAAATATATTATACTTGCACATTGTAAACCATCATAACAAAATGGGATCATTCATAGTATATGTTTGGTACAAGTTGTAGGTATTATCAAACCACTTACTCAAAATGTCTTCCTGTTTGCCCTTATGTGAGTAACGTAATACGAGTACGAATATTCTTTTTCAATTTAATGTCTCAGCAGTAGGATGACTTTAACTTGTTTGGTGAAAGAATGAGCAAAGACATAATACTGTTCTAAAGATCTTCTTTATACAACTGTCGTCATCCTCATTTGCCATTCATCAATGAATTTCACGTTTTTATGTCTTCTGTTTGTCTGCAATGAGTAATGTGGTGCATTAAAAATCCACATTGCCATTATTGCAACATTTTGCAAAATGTTCTATCTTCTCAAGAGATAAGTAAAACCGCTGCTGCTAACTACATGGCATGTAATAGTTGTAGTAGCGCAAGCAACTTCATAGTCCGGTATTCTGATGTGGTGATGGTAGTAACTTTTTGGGGATTTATGCTTTTTAGGTTTATGAAGGTAGCTCCCTATATGTAAAAAGCTGATAAAATGGCGAGGTTTTAATCTATGTGTGAAGCTTGGTGTGTGGACTGAGGACAGGTATGCGCGTTCTTGCATTCTATCTTCTTTTTTGAAACTTCAATGTCAAGCTGTTTCAAAGTAAAATTATCCTGACGACGGGGTACAGACGTTGATGCTGATTTGTGAATTGGCTTTTAATGACAGCCATCACAAAGTGCAATGCTAATTATAATAATGACTACTATCACATGACGCAAGAAATTGGAGCAATAAAAACAAAGTCAATAAGTTTTGATTACACTCTCCGTCTATTTTATACTCTCCTCTCTGCTTTTATGACACTGTCAATAACACATAATAGAAGAGTAACACAAAAAAAGAAAGTCTGCATGCTATTCAATCCAACGAAAGCTGTTATTAAAACTAGTTGTAATAAAACCAAGAAATAACATTGGTTTAACAAAAGAATAGAGAGTGTAAATATAGTAAAACAATTTTGTATAAGGTATTTGGTGTGCCTGTGGTAATATCAAATTGAAAAATAGAATTGCAATTACTGCTGCTGCAGTTAAACCAAACAGAATAAAACAAGGTGAAACCGCACTTATTTGGCCGGTGCTGGTTTGGCCCTCTAAAACCAAAGGTTTCTTTTTGCCTTTAACAAAAAATAAAATATTTAAATTGCATTTGCATTTACTTTGTAAAATTGTGTTTTGGATAGGTAACGTCAGAAAATGCATGATGTAGCTTGTTGCTCTTTCCATGTGTCAGTTGACTGGAAATAATGGTAAGTTGGCAAGATGTTCTCCAGTTTCATGATCTGTACAATAAATTGTTCAACCACGATTTAAAATGTCACGAACGAAAAAACAAAACTAAATTATATGCACATAATGTAAACAATATTAGTACGTTGTTCACGCATGTTCTTCTTCCTAGTAAGGCAATTGTACAAAATAAAAAATGCAGTTTGGCCCAACGCGTAAAATATAATATGCGTAGGTATATTATACGTGTGTATAACAAACACATTCGAATAAATTGTAGATCTTCCGAAAATGCGTTTGTCAAGTAAGGGGCATCACGAACAAATTAAAAGGTGTGAACCAATCCCCCATCACCCGTTCTCTCTGATGAATATCCCAAAAGCATGCGTGTTCTCTTTTTCTTCAAACCCTTTTTACATTCGAATTTAAAATGCGACTGATTTCGTCTCACACGTTTTCTATAGACGAGAAGACAACTGGTAGTTGTCAAGATCAAGCTGCCCCTCTCCAAAATAATGTGTTATTAAGAATGCATAAATCGTGTTTAGTGACGGGGACGGCTAGAGAAAATGAAATAAAATGCATTTACTTCAATTTAGTCAAGCCATAAGCAAAAGAGATGCACACAGACTCAGAGGATTATAAAAAAGCTCATCTCTTTTCACTCTGACTACCTGGCTGAAACAAAACAACAATGCAACGTGACTTTGATTTTTTTTGTCGAGAACTGTTCCTTTTTCTGCTGTGGCTGCTGCTGCTGTTGAGAAAGTAACACGGCTAACTAACTACTGCTGTGATCGTGAACCGTATAACAGATAAGTGTTTCAGTAAGTCGAATTATTTATTTGCTATCTACTAACTAATAGCAAAAATATAGGCATTGCAATGCTAATAGCTTTGCAACTTCATCTTCATTTATATTCCTTTCTACACAAGTCACACACAATCTTTATCTTCCCTAGCGCTGCGTGAACGCATCAAATAAAATCCCCAAAAAACCAACCAAATGAATTAAGACACGACGCAAATTATTCAAAGGCATGTAATTTCTCGTCCCTAGAAAATCTGCATTTTTATCCTTATTTTTTGTTGTTTTATCCAACCCCGAAAAAAAAGAATATTCATTTATCCCAAAATGATTTTCCAGGGATAAAGTATTATTTTCACTTCGGGATGAATAATTATTCCGAAAAATCAGCATACTCTTATGGATATGCATATAGTCTTAAGGTTTTCATTCTGCACTCAAAGCCATTAGTATATTTAGCTGGGTAATTTGCAGTCGGGCATCTGTTGGACACGCAACTGAAAGCAACCACAATGGACACAAGGTGATCTGTCAATGACTGTTGGATTATTGAATTGTCTGCCGAATGAGTAAATGCTCAATGGAAAATGGTCATAATTTCCGAAGATTTTTTTTCTATACTAGAAGAAAAACGAAACTCCTGCATATATTCAAAACAGTGACGTAGTTGAATATACTACACAAAAAAAGTATCGCACTGACAGGTTGTACAATAAAAAGAATTCTAATGGATTTGTGACCTTTCTCACAAATGGTTTAACAGGAAACATCGCAAATCTGTCCTTGGATTAACTGCCGGGCAAAAAGAACTTTAAACACAATTTTATTGATTTGCAATTTTACTGATTTTAGCGACACGTGATACACAGATATTTCAAATTCTTCCTATATCCCTTCCCGCAATATTTCTGGCCAATTAGTTAACTTGGTGAAAAGTTATAGACATATGTGATGTAAAAGGTCGGGTAAATAAGAATGATAAATTATCTGGAAGTTTAGATGCAAGAGAGGACCAAGTCATCTGGAGCAATGTACAAAAAGCCTAAGTAAAATAGTAAGCTGAATGGTTGCTTGATTTACGTTGAATAGCGGAATTTTAAGAAATTATTTTTAGGAATCGGAATTATCGTTTATCACTCAGAAAATCATCTTGGGATAAATGAATATTCTTTTTTTCCGACTTTGGATAAAAGAATGATTTTTTGGTAGATAAAAGTTGTTTTTATGACGCCTGACAAAAATTTTGCCTTATTCAAATGATGGTCATGATCATGATCATTTTGGTTTGTTGTCTGTAGACTGTAGCGCAATAATGAAGGCAACGCAAGTAACAGCAGTCAACATTTTGATTTTTTCAAGCTGAACGCTGCTGACAGAAGAACGACAAAAGCAATACAGTGAATGCATTGCACACGAGACAAGAATTTGAGGAATTATCCTGCAATAATGGTAATGGCAATGTGCTTTGAGCCTAGAAGAGATGCGTTTTTTCTGCAACATTTATTTCCCCTCATATTCAACATCTCTTCATTTACTATCATCAGCATAATATTTCTGGTAATCACAATCATCATCGGGACTCGGAACGCTTGAAAAAAAGATGATGACTCTTGTGTCCTGCCTGACTGACTCTTTATAGAGCTGGTTGTTTTCAAACCATGTTATTAAACATTACATTAAGTGTGACGCTACTTGTACAACTACTTTACTTGATACTTTTGTTGATGTATCAGAAAGAAAGATTGCAAGTCAAATGCAAGAGATGTGATGGAAGAATGATGAGGATTTTTCGCTTTGTACCGGACGGTTCTTGTTGGTTGTTCTTGTTTTTTTTAATATTAAAAATATTTTGTGCATGCGTATTCATTATACCATCTAAAAATGCGTGAGCTTGTCTCTTATTCTTATGCCTGACTGCTTGCATGGGGCATTTGGTAATTGGCAAGCCATGATTTTAATCCTGATTCATGACACAGTCATTCATTCATAAACATGAGGATGAAGAAAAAATATAAAATGAACACACACACAACAGAATACAAACTCGGACTTGGAGGAGAACATATAGCTATAACTCGCGTTCCATCTTATTATCGTCATCAAAAAATCAGAATAATTTTTTTGTCTGTCTGTCATTTTAATTTGTGCGTGGAAAGAGGACCATCGGAGGACCAGAACTCATAAAAATGATTGCAATCACACAAAAGAATCTAAATGGAATGTGCTTGTACCGTTCTGTGCTACATTTTCCTCGAAAAAAAAATCCTTTTAAGAAATATAATCTCTTTTTTAAGCAGAAGCATATTTTTTGTTGTAACACTTTGCACAAAAATTTGTTTTACATTACATTACATTATTTTTGCAGTCATCACCTCGCAGTGTACTAAATTAAAGTACCGGAAATGTAATTTTCTTGTCTAAATGGAACCGTATGGAGTACAACGATGTTCTTTTTGATTGAGTGTTTCAAATTTGTTCTCTAGATAAGTTTTCATCGCTGTTCTGCAACTTGCGAGATAGAGAGAGGACATGTCAGAGACAATACAAAGCACAGTAACAGCAATTACTACATCTGTCAATAATAATCTCAAAGAAAGATGCAACAACGCGCTAGAAAAAGAGATGAGATCAGTTTGTCGGATTCGGATTAGCCAACGACAAATGAAACAGTCATGGTCGTGCTTTACAATAATTCTCCCGTCAACAATTGCCTGTTTCAATTCATCATCAGCATCGTCGTCGTCACCGTTTTCTCTTATAATCCATTCCTTGGATGGGATTGTGCTGCCGGTAAATCATTGTGGCATTGTTTCAGGCACTTTTATGTCATCATATTGCCATCCCGCAGTAACGGCGCAATTATTGACACTGCATTTTTACCGCAAGCTACGTTGAAGTAGACATAACATTTACTAAAGAGCATGTGTAGTAGTGGGCAAAAAGCCAGGTATAAGACCTGGTTGGTTTTGACACCGACAAATTCACCGTACTTCCAAGCAGTATCAGTTACTTTATGAACAATTACTATACCTTAAATATTTCCAAATATAAAATGATACGTTCTGAGAAGAATAAGCTAACTCCCTGCCACGTTACTCATTGAATTAACAAACAACAAAAAATAAATCATCCATTTAAGGTCTATAATCGGCTTTTATCCGTTATTCTGACTTTACACACATACCATTACACAAAATAATACCGTTTAGATGAGCATCCATATAATTACGCGTTGCTTACACAAAGCACTACTCTCGACAACCTTTACAATATCCCCAGGAAAGAATATTCTTGCTTGTCTATCGTCTCACCAACATACCCATAGCTTTAACATTCCATTATGCATTTTTTGTTCACACTACCCAAAAATTGTTAGCCGATGATGTTCATATAATGGAAACTGAAAATTTAACAAAAATTCAAAGCATCATTCATCCTAGCCGCGCGGATAGAATGATGAAATTCTGAATCAAGTGGGAGTTAGTTTAGAAGGGTTTTTGCCTTTGAGAAAAACAGCAAAAGGATGGATGAAATGATGAAGTAATAATAATAACGATGAAACAGCTCAAAATCTAGCATTATGCATTTACCTAAAGTTCCTCCTAATGACAGACAAATGCTAATGTACAAAGTACATCATCATCATCTTTTTTTCCAATGACCATGATCTTGGCAAGACAATGCACTTAAGACCAACCAGCATTTAACACATCACTCTGAAAACTCTCTAGTGTTTTTACCGACCTGTTATTCGGCGCTTTGCACACAAAGGTGCTTTGATTTTGATGAAAAGTTTCCCTAATGCAAGCAATTTTACTGGTAGATGATGTTTAACATAACGCGATAATTTTATATGCACACACGGAGTACTGCTACAAATGTAAAGTTTTTAGTAAAATGAGAACCGAGGATCAAACGAGTTATCCAGACATGCCCGAAACCACAAAATCTCGTATCAGTTTACGTACTTGGCCTAACGCACAGTAAACTAGCCAGACTGTTGGGATATTTCTGAGGTTGTGCTCTTCTTCGCACAACACAACACAGCAAGAAAACCAAAAACAGAAAATAGTATATTCTTAGTTTCTTCTTAAACTTTATATAAACTTATAGCATAGCTTATATAACTATTATGTAGTACTAATAATAAGCCTTGTATTACACGATTACTTCACGGATACGCTACAGTTACCGGAATCATTATCCTCAAGCCTGTGGTTCCTTTTCCCTTTGCGTAACGCATTTTAAAGTCTTAATGTGATTATAAGCATATCCATCTTGCTCATTGGAACTGGCAACAGTTCTTGTGTGACTCGACTCTTCTCTTGCTCGCATTCCCTTTTTATTCTTATGGTTAAACTTGAAAAGAAAAGAAACGTCCATCTGTCTAGCCTCTTTATTTTCTTGTTCTTGTTGATCTCTTCTCTTCCTCTGTTGCGCTATTAAGAACCTTACATGAGATAACTATAACACCACCATCATCGTGTCCATGCCTGTATATCACACACAGCCAACTAATACCATTACCATATTTATATCTGTGCTGCCTGACTTGCTAGATTTGGTGCCTCCGGTTGACTTGACTTTTGTGAGCAACGTCGTGGGAACAAAAACCTCCATTCCTTCTGACTCGCTCAGCATCAACCATGAAGAATGAAATGGAAAAAAGTAGAAGGACCCTACCTCAGGCCATCAACACATCATACTCGCACTATGTACCAAAAGAGAAAAAAAACGAACGGAAAAATGCAGAAGAAGAGATGGTCCATTACAAAAAAAGCTATGCCATAAGACTGCATTGGCATTCTACTGTAAAAAAATCCCTCTATGCATACAATTTTTTACAAGAGAATATCCCGTGTAGGTTCTCAAGACGCTGCTGCTGTTATGTTGTAAGTGCGCCTGAGGTTTTTTTTCTGTTGCCGTTGCTCTATTCACTTTTCTACTCAACTAGTCAGTCACAGTCACCCACACATTCATTGAAAGAGAGAGAAGTGCTCTTATGCTCAACCAGAACATTTAAAAGCCGACAGGTCTCCTGTTAGTTGTCAGCGAGTCTTTTTCTCTCTTTCCCTTTTCGATTCAAAGTGGAAGGACATGAAAAGCTAGAAGCTAACCTACATACTACATTGTAGGGAAATGTGTGTCTTGTTGCGCGTTTGTTAGTGGAATAGTAGTGCAAAGCTACTTTTGCTTACTGTTTTGTGTCATCCTCCACTTGACGCATTGCCTTCCTCTCTTTTTTCTTTTGTCAGAAGACAGTCGACAGTTGAGTTGCTTTTCTGGCTGGACGTTAAGAAATACGAATGATTGAAATAATATGCTTGTACCTGCAAAGTTATTTCAAGTTTGTGGGGATAAATACTTATCGTGTTCGATATAAAAATGCACTTGTGTGATTTTGAAAAAAGCAATGAAATGAAAGAAAAGGATAAGTCCTGCTGAGGCAAAACCGAAAATATTTTTGAGAATTGGCTTCGTGCATCACTCATCTTTGCTGCACACAATGGGGTAGAAAAGCATTTTTTAGACAGAATGAAGCATAAAGTATGAATGCAGAAATGACAAAAAGAAGTAACACGACAAGAGCAAAAACTGAGAAGAGAGAGAGAGGAGACATGCACTTCATCATTATCATCAGTTTTTTATTATTTTATTGCACTTACAAATTCATTCCATCTCATTTGATTGAAGTCATCATCATCTTTTTATTTTTTCCTGGTGTGTTTGTCGCTGCTCTACTGCAATATAAGAGAATCATAAAACGAGCTTTTTTCATTTTACTTCTGGCTCCAGCTTTTAAAGTGGTCCCCCAGTTTTTTTCCTGTGGTTCCTTTTTAGATTCAATGAAACTATGTCCTGCTATTTCTTCCATTCCCATCGTGCAAGCTTGGATATCCTTTTATTTTCCACAAAGAGCGGTAGGAGATCTGAGGAAGATCGCCATTATATTCGTCTTTCATATCCACTTCATTTGGATAATCGACAATGATGGAAATTAATTTGAGCTAGGAAGAGGTTTCGCCGTTGAGCTTCCTTCTATGTCGTTTCCTCATTTGCGTAGGTAAACCGTACGTAATGACTGCATACACGTTTAAAGAAGTGCATCAAAAGAGCTGACGAAAAGATGATAATGATTAGGTATTCAAATTCATGCACAATCCATTTACTTGTCCTGAGACTCATCATCTTATACTGCCATTCTTCTTTGGCTGGTGGGAAAAATCTTGAGAAAAAGAAACCGAAGCAGTGGTTTTTAACAAAAAATCGTAGAAATTATTAAGGTTTTAAGGCAAGAGTACGCATAGATTTGTAAGCTCTACACACGGTATGGTACACGGTGGTTGAAAAGAAAAGAAAACGTCTCCACGGGTTTTATTAGTGACTTCACGAACTTCCAATTAAACTTCCAGATTACGTTTTATTGCCCTACGAGTCATATCTCATATCTCCAGACAGCATAGCCCATTGCTTTGTGAGAAGCAACAGTCTTTGCATGGCAAATGGTGTGTCGGCGGAACGGAAAACAGCCAGCGAGAAAGAGATTTCCACAAAATGCATACATTTTGTGCTGCTGCTGGTTGGACTATGGGAATGAAAAGAAAGAAGCACAAGAAAAGCTGTAATGATAGCGTCAGCGATGAATAACAAAAGCCGGTTAAAGCTTTAAGCATGATCTCGAACAGCAGCAGAGTTTAATATCAAGCAGGAAGGAATTCCCGTTGGCACAAGCACACTAAAAACGTATATCATTTTCTTTTTTGGATTTTCCTCCAATCCTTGTGTAAAACTTGCTATCTGCATGAATTTTGGTGGTGGTGTGGCATGGCAGCCTGAACAAACTTTAAAAGAAGACCCAACACCAAGAAAAATGCTGCGCTTGAAAGGAAAGGATAAAAGGCAAAAAGACGATAATATGTAGTAGTGGTAGCAGGGAACGAGCCCATATGAGTCGTGATTGCATTAGCATTTTTTTTCTTTACAAAAAATCGGTATTGTTCCTTCCTCGCCATCGCCATATACGCGAGGAGACTCTCTCAGAGAATAAACCAAATTAAAAGAAAACTTAGCACGGTGACCTGGCTAAATCTTCCTACTCCTTTTTAAAGCAGAGTTTTTATCCAAAAAATTATTCGTGATCTTGAGAACGAGCCGGCTTTATATAAGAAGTCATATGCATACGAAAAAAGGTTGCTCTACAACCTCGAGACTCGAGACGAATCAAAGAATGCATTAAAAATGCACTCTGTGTAAAAAAGTTACAGATTTGGGTATAAAATTTGGTCTTGAGTGCTGATTCCTGTGTGGCTGGTTTCCTTATCGTTATTGTTATTACTTCTAAATCTCAAAGTCATGATAAAGATGATGATTATTATGGGATCGAGATTATTACTGCTGCGTATTTTAATGTTGTGAGTATGCATATGATTATACCAAATAAAAATGTAATGCAGGCTGTTGATATTGTAATTCAATATAGTACCATTATAGAGTCCTCCTATTTTGGTCAACGAGCTAACGAAGTTCTAACTTCTATTTTGAACCATAAAAATGCAGTATTTTATGAAAACACAACAAATATGCTCATATTGGGAAGAACCAAAGTAGTAGAGCGGATTTTCAGGAAAGAGACGAAGAAATTCTTGCATAAAAATATATCGTGTAATTTTTTGAAGGCCCCCAAACCGATCATTATTACAGTAATACTCTGACATTTTTCACAACAATGAAAAAACGTGTGTGTGTTGGGCAAACATTTTAATATGCACTTGCCATCTTCTACTTAAAATGCTCATACAAGAAAAGGATTTTTACTAATTTTTAACCTCAATTTTAAATGTATCTTATTATTATTATGGGTTTTACGTGGCCCGATAAGGAGGAAAGATCTACTAGGGGAACCACTCAAGAAAAAAATGTAGAAGAAACGCACCATGCATGTGATGTGCCACCAGTACCTAATACTTACTTTACATATACAGTCAATTTTTTAAAAGGAACACACGCTGGTGGTGCTGATATTGCTGATGAGTATGAATGAAGAGAATGGGATAGCAATCATGATTCCCAGATTTTATTACCACATCCACACGGTACATTACCTTTTTTACCAGGTTTAATGATGCACAACAAAGGAAAAAGCAAGTTAAAGTATGCAAACTGCAGCAACGATATGCACAGGAACATATTCTCTGGTAAATGTACTAACTGAAAGATGGAAAACACAAGTACCGTATTTATTCGATTTATACCCCTCGCTCGATTTATAGCCCCCCTCGAATTATACCCTCCTTTGAGAGGAGAAATTTGAAATTTTGGCCCCCCTCGGATTATAGCCCCCCATCATTTTTGATACAAACTTTCATTCACTTTTATATTGACTTTTATGAGTATGATAATCATTTTCAATACATTTGACGCAATGATTTATGCTTGTGTACGTTCTAACAAGGCTATAGCTGAACAGTTTAATGTTGATTATCATCATAAATAAAAAATCCTTCCAAAATGTACCATCAAATTTGAAATTTTAGCCCCCCTCGATTTATGACCCCCCTCGAATTATACCCTCCTTTGAGAGTTGAAATTTGAAATTTTAGCCGGGGGTATAAATCGAATAAATACGGTAATATTATAGAGAAACCCTAGTGGATTTTTGTATAATGCGTGCATACTTTATTTTGTGGATTTTATACGCAAACTGCATACAGAAGCAAGTTTGACACTGAATCCCTATTCTTCGTATCTATTATAGATAATAAAATCATCAGTCTTTCGTCAAGTTAGAAGAAGAAAAATTCTCCTAAGAACCCTTTTCATCTCACATTGTTTTCTTCAAATTGCAAACAAAGCATTGAGCATTGATCACCTGCCTGGTTAAAAGCTTGTATCAAAAATCAGTCATTAAATCAGCAACTTAGGATCCTTCCTTTTTTCTGTTGTCGTGAGCAGTTTTGCTCATTTGTGAGCAGCACAACAATCTATAAAACAATATTGATGATGATGAGCACAGACCGATGATGATGCGATGTGTGTGCCCGTGCCCTTTTATAATGGACGCATTGTTATTTGGCTATCTTACTCATCATCTAGTCAATTCTTTAAAAATATGTAGCATAGTAGAGTGGAGAATTAGCACGTGAGCAGAAAAGCCTGATTTTTTCGCCCTTACTATTACTACTGCTGAAGCTGCTGGGCCTTTTTTCGCACATTTTTCAATACATAAAGCAGTCAACCCAGCTTTTAGTTGATGTCGTGAGCTCATGAGCCATTCAGTGTGGATGGTGATGAGCATTTTAGTATCATCATCACACATTACAACCTCTAAAATCCTAAGAAATGTAACGTGTGTTTGTGTGTCTGTCTGTGTGCACTTTTTTTCCTGTCTACGCAAGACTGCTCACTGCTTACGTTGTTGTGCGTTGTGCTCGCTCTTCCTTTTTGTGGAGAGCAATGTTTGAGCTACACATCGCCTGACGGAGCACAGCAAACCAAATGCATACCATCCCGCCACCTATTGACCTTCCCTTCCACTCACTTCATGCCATCGAGTATTCCATTACCCCATAACCGTGGCGCTCTATCCAACTGCACGTTGGCTGCTGATCAAAACAATTCACTACCATTCATTCCTTTCAATGATCATTCTTTTGTGCTGTTCGTGTACAATTTTTTACAAAAATTATTTTGTTGCTGCAAATTAGTGTTTTTCTCGAAAGAATAATTCATTAATTACTACCGCACCTGAATATTGTGTGATTTTGTGAGGGGCTCAAATTCAAAGCGAGTCAAGTGGTCTACACGGGGTTCAAATTGGGGTTAGACTAATTATTAGGTAAGTACTTCATTTACGATGGATAAATGTTTCGGTGATCATGCATCACTCAAAGAGCACGTGTGTGTTGGTGCAAAATGGTCAAATCCGTTAAAATTAAGTGGACCGTTTATTACAGGTGCAAGCAGAGCAATAATTACCGTTCTACCCGATTATTTGAAGGAGTGCTGGCAAGTTTGGATTGGAGACGATCTGAATTCTCAACACTGGATTCAGAGCTTTAATAGAGTTTTGACGGATTATTAGGTATGTACTTCATTTAATATGGATCACTGTTCCATTGATCATGCTTCACTAAGAGTGTGTGTTTGTGCTGGTGCAAAGTGGCTGAATCCGTTAAAATTAAGTAGACCGTTTACTTTATTACAGGTGCAAGCAGAGAGAGAGCGTTTACTGTTCTGCCCAATTCATTGAAGGATTACCGACAAGTTTGTCTTGACGATTGGAATTCTCAACGCAGGATTCAGAGTTCAAACTGGGGTTGTTCGGATTAATTAGTAAGATAAGATTCTTGATTTAGGATGGATAAAATTTTCATTAATCATCGTACACAACATGTGTGTGTGTGTAAGTGTGGAGCGAAATGATTGAATCCGTTAAAATTAAGTGAACCTTTTACTTTATTACAGGTTCAAGTAGGACAAGAATCTACCGTTATACCCGATTCTTTGAGGGATTGCTGACAAGTTTGTCGTGGAGAGAAGGAAACAGGAAAGAAGTGGCATTTAACCTTTTACTGAGGACAAATCTGAATCTATTGTTGGCACCTGAAGTACGCATTGAACTACAAAGCTGAGAATACCGAATCGCTGCGAGAAGTTTTTTGAAGAATTTAAGCAAGTTTTAAAACATTTAAATAATAATATTAGATTTATGAACTAAACAAGTTGATTGCAGAACTATAAAATATTTTCTGTAATTTCAGGATAACCCTTGGTGCTAAAATCCGTCAAAAAGGTGTGATCTGGAGAAGCAGCAAAATTGGTCACATTTTGTTTGTGAGAAGTGGTGTATTGTGTAAGAGGAGAATAGATAAAAGAGGAAATAAATAAATAAAAGGCGTAGTTGATTTAGAAGAGGTGAAGTTGATTAACGAAAGAAGAGGTGAAGTTGATTAACGAAAGAGGAGGTGAAGTTGATTAACGAAAGAAGAGGTGAAGTTGATTAACGAAAGAAGAGGTGAAGTTGATTAACGGAAGAGGAGGTGAAGTTGATTAACAAAAGAAGAGGTGAAGTTGATTAACGAAAGAAGAGGTGAAGTTGATTAACGAAAGAATAGGTGAAGTTGATTAACGAAAGAAGAGGTGAGGTTGATTAACGAAAGAAGAGGTGAAGTTGATTAACGAAAGAAGAGGTGAAGTTGATTAACGAAAGAAGAGGTGAAGTTGATTAACGAAAGAAGAGGTGAAGTTGATTAACGAAAGAAGAGGTGAAGTTGATTAACGAAAGAAGAGGTGAAGTTGATTAACGAAAGAAGAGGTGAAGTTGATTAACGAAAGAAGAGGTGAAGTTGATTAACGAAAGAAGAGGTGAAGTTGATTAACGAAAGAAGAGGTGAAGTTGATTAACGAAAGAAGAGGTGAAGTTGATTAACGAAAGAAGAGGTGAAGTTGATTAACGAAAGAAGAGGTGAAGTTGATTAACGAAAGAAGAGGTGAAGTTGATTAACGAAAGAAGAGGTGAAGTTGATTAACGAAAGAAGAAGTGAAGTTGATTAAGGAAAGAAGAGGTGAAGTTGATTGACGACAAAAAAAGGTGAAGTTAATTAGCGAAGGTGACACAAGTCGCAGGAAAAATATTTTGACCGATTCTAAAAACAATCAAAAGTAGCAAGATGCCCAAATCAAATAAAAGAAATGCTAATGATGCTGAACTGTCGCCTGAGCAATTAGCGGAACGAAAGGCAAAAAAAGCTGCTTATGATAAAAGTAGACGAGATAACGAAACGGCAGGTCAGAAAAAAGCTAGATTAGAGGCTAATGATGCCCGACAAAGAAACAAGCGAGCTCATGAAACGAGTATTCAAACAAATTCCCGTCATGAAGCTGATGCTGCACGACTAAGAAACAAACGAGCTCATGAAACGGAAATTCAAACAAATTCCCGTCATGAAGCTGATGCTGCACGACAAAGAAACATGCGAGCTCATGAAACGGAAATTCAAACAAATTCCCGTCATGAAGCCAATGCTTCATGCCAAAGAAACACGAGCCCAAGAAACCGAAATTCAAACAAAAGCCCGCCTTGAAGCCTGTGCTGCACGACAAAGAAATTCACGAGCTCAAGAAACGGAAATTCAAAAGAAAGCCCGTCTTGAAGCTAATGCTGCACGAGAAAAAGAAAGGCGAAGTATGCAAAGCTCAGTTGAAGACGAACCAAGTAGAATTCGACGCCTTGGGACAAACGCTGCAAGACAAAACCTGCATCGTAACCAAGAGTCAGAAGAACTTACGAGCAGGCGTGTGTCCTATAACCTAACATACCAAACAGAAAAACGAATGCAAACAAATGCTACTAATACTTTGACACGAGTTAATCTAAAAACAATAGCTGGAAATGCTTTGGACAACGAAGCACAAATAGAACCGTACTATTGCGGAAAAATGGATGAGCTTTGTGCTGAATGCAATGCAAAACATTTCACAGATGAACCTTATCACAGCAAAAACATTAAGCAGGCAAATGGTGAGGTACTACGTAGCAGAACCTACACCAAATGTTGCAAGAATGGACAAGTAAAAATTGAAGAGGAAGAATATCCTGAGATTTTCCAAAAACTTATGCGAAAAGAAAATGATATTGGAATTAACTTTATGAACAATATCAGATCAATAAACAGTTCATTTGCATTTGCTTCAATGGGTGCAAATATTAAGCCACCTCCAGGATACGGTCCATGGTGTTTTCGGATTCATGGTCAGATATATCATCGAACTGGAACGTTGCATCCTCCACCAGGAGAGAAGCCACAATACGCCCAGTTGTATATTCTTGATGCAGATGAAGCTAACAAACAAAGATCAAATCATCCCGCGAATAAACGGGTAAATGACTCTGTTTTTAATACGATTGCAGATTTTATGAACAAAAATAACAAATTCGTAGAATCATACAAAATGCTACATGAAGTGGAGAAAGAATCAATAAAAGAAGCTGAGCAAAACGGAGGTGAGATTAATCAAGTGACAATGGCTATTGTTAATGACCGTAAGAAAGACAAAAACCGGTACAATCTGCAAGCTGCAAATGAAGTAGCCGTTGTCTTTCAAAATAAAGACGGACTGCCTCCACTTGAGCGAGACTTACTTATCCATACAAGAAATGCGCCAAATGACCCTAACAAGGGCATGAAAACAATCAGTATTTTACACAAAAATCTTGAAGCCATGGTTTACCCATTATTGTTTCCATATGGAGAACAGGGGTATGGCCTTGATATAACAAAAAACAGCACCGGAAAGAGAAGTAAAGTAACGATGATGGAGTACTACTCTTACCGATTATCACAGAGAGATCGATTCAATCAATTATTGAATGCTGGCCGATTGAGTCAACAATATATAGTTGACGCATACGTCAAAATGGAAGCTGATAGATTAAATTTTATCAGAAATAATCAAAAAGAGTTTAGAGGCGACACTCTGAAAGGGTTACAAGACTATGTAGCTACAGAAAATGATGTTGAAGGTAAAAAACCTGGAACAGTGGTTTTGCTTCCATCTTCGTTTCAAGGTGGCCCAAGACACATGCAGCAAAATTATCAGGATGCTATGGCAATTGTTACAAGATTTGGGAAACCAGATCTTTTTGTAACAATGACATGCAATCCGAAATGGCCTGAGATACAGGAAAACTTGCAACCCTGGCAAAGTGTTGAACACCGCCCAGATTTGGTTGCCAAAGTATTTAAATTGAAATTGGATAAGTTTATGAGCGAGATTGTTGGAGAGAAAGGAGGAATATTTGGAAAAGTGGTGGCTTGGGTCTATGTAATTGAATTTCAAAAAAGAGGTTTACCTCACGCACACATATTGCTGATCCTTGACTCTGCTTCAAAGCTTACTACTGAACAAAAGATTGATGCAGTTATAAAAGCTGAGATTCCTGACAAAGAGAAAAATCCAATTTTGTTTGATATTGTCACCAGCCATATGGTGCATGGACCATGCGGGAAAGGTGTAAAGTGTCCATGTATGGTCAATGATAATTGTAGTAAAAAATTTCCAAAAGATTTCCAAGAGCGAACTTTAGGTAATCATGAAGTCGCTGATGGATATGCAAAATACCAAAGAAGGAGAGGGCCGGAAGTGGTTGTAAAAGACAAGACCATAGACAACAGATGGATTGTTCCGTATAATCCATATTTGCTACTGAGATACAATTGTCATATCAATGTAGAAGCATGTTCTTCCGTGAAATGCGTGAAGTACATAAATAAATACATACACAAAGGACACGATTGTGCAAGTGTAAAAGTAAAGGAGTCAACAAGTAGAGATGAAGTTACAAAGCACGTCGATTCTCGGTATGTTAGCGCACCTGAGTCAATGTGGCGAATACTCGGATATTCATTACACGAACAATCTCACTCTGTTGAGCGGCTTGCCGTGCATTTACCAGGGGAGCAGTTTGTAGTATATGAAACTGATAAAAATAATGAAAATATTGAAAACACAAATGAAGTTGTAGAGAAAGCAGTTGAAAATGCTGCGCAAAAACATAGTACGTTAACCGGATGGTTTGAATTAAACAAGACAGATTCTGAAGCAAGAAAACTTTATTATTATCAAATACCCGAAAGTTTTACTTGGTTAAAAGCTGAACGTCGTTGGAAAATACGAGAGAGATACTTTAATAAAATTGGTAGAATGTACACGGTAAGTCCAAAAGAAGCGGAGAGATTCTATTTAAGACTATTACTTTTGCATGTCAAAGGTGCAATAAGTTTTGAAGATTTGCGAACATATGATGGTGTAGTATATGAAACATTTCGAGAATCTGCAAAGGCACGAGGATTGTTACAGGATGACAATATCTGGCAAAACACATTGAATGATGCGATTGCCTGTCAAATGCCTGCTCAATTAAGGCAAATATTTGCGTATATATGTGCTTTTTGCAGTCCTTCTGATCCAGCAAAATTGTGGAAAGACAACTTAATGGATATGACAGAAGATATTTGTCACCGCCGCCACGAAAAGTCTGGAGATTGTAGAAATTGTGAGGAGTATGCACTGAAAGATCTAAAGAAAACATTACTTTTACTTGGGTTAACCCTTAATTCAATCGGATTAAGAGAACCTCAAGGTAATATATCTGATTATGACAATGACGCTTATGATCCTATTAGCGAGAGTGCTAAGGCGGAAGCGCTCATTAAAACATTAAACATAGATCAAAAATTTGCGTTTGATAGCATCATTGATGCGGTGAGAGATGAGACTTTGCGGTCAAAATGTTTCTTTTTGGATGGTCCTGGAGGAAGTGGAAAGACCTATCTGTATGAAACATTGTTACATTATTTAAGAGGTGAAAAATACTCTGTGCTTGCGGCAGCTTCAACTGGAATAGCAGCTAACTTATTGGAAGGAGGGCGAACGTTTCATTCGTTGTTTAAGTTGGTTATTCCAATTACAGAAGACACCGTATCTAGAATAAGTCCGAGTTCAAATGCTGCCGATAATATTCGACAAGCAATTTTAATAATAATTGACGAATGTACAATGGCTTCAAGTCACGCAATAGATGCGATTGATCGATTTTTAAGAGAGGTGATGGAATGCTTGGGAGGGAAAAATATTCCTTTTGGAGGAAAAATAGTATTGCTTGGAGGAGACTTTAGACAATGCCTTGCAATTGTTCCTCATGCCATGAGACCTGCAATTGTACAAAACAGTTTGAAATATTGTAGTATGTGGAGAGAATTTAAGACGTTGAGTCTAAAGAATAACATGAGATCATCTGAACCGGAGTACAGCGAATGGCTGCTGAAACTTGGAGATGGTGAACTTGAAAACTCAGATGAACTCGGAGAAGATATTATTGAAGTACCTTCACAAGTATTATGTACTGGATCTATTGTTAAAGAAATTTTTGGAACAGAGATCAGTACTGAAAATGTGAAGACAATGTCAAAGCGAGCAATTTTATGCCCAAAGAATGACAATGTAGATAAAATAAATGACGAAATTCTAAATTTGATCAACACTGACGAATCTACATATATAAGTACTGACAGGATTGAGGTGGATGGAAAAGAGAATGGTGAGATAACGGACTTTCCGGATGAGTTTGTTAACAGTTTAACGCCATCAGGAATGCCCCCCATAAATTGAAATTAAAGATTGGGTGTGTTATTATGCTTTTAAGAAACTTGAACACAAAGGAGGGCCTATGCAACGGTACAAGGCTGTTTGTTGTAGGGCTACAGCGAAACTTAATTAAGGCTGAAGTACTAACAGGCTCATCTGAAGGAAAGCAAGTGTTGATACCACGTATTGACCTGTCCCCTTCAGATACAGCATTGCCTTTTAAGATGACAAGGAGACAATTTCCTGTGAAGGTTGCATTTGCAATGACAATTAACAAGTCACAAGGCCAGACATTGGAAAAAGTTGGAATCGTTCTCCATGATCCAGTGTTTGGACACGGTCAACTTTATGTTGCCTTCTCAAGAGTTAGAAGATATGAAGATGTGAGGGTGAAGATATACGATACTCCAGATCAAGGAAGATTGTTGAAGGATTCAGACAAGGTATTCACTAAGAATATTGTGTACAGAGAGATTTTTTAAATCTCTTCGTACGAATCTGAATTCTTGAAGCCAGCGGTGGCTTTTGTAAATGTACCGCCAGTGCCTTTCTAAATGAACTGGAAAGGCCAGTGGGGCGACAAACAGAGGAGCGTCCTCGCCGCTCGCCCTGGGTAATTCTTTTAGAATTAGCAGATGCCTCTGTACTATATAATTAATGAAATAAAGATGATTGTTCCGATGATTCTAGATTACCGTTAAAGTTTTTAACGGGCCTCCTTCTAGTTCATAATAATAATCATCGTCATCACATGAATGATTTTTCCTTTTCTCTTCTATTGACTTCTACTGCATTTTGTTTATACTCTGATGATACCAATAAGAAGCCAAGCCAGAGAAGAAAAATCTCTTACAGAAATAATCCTTAATTTCCATAAAACATCATCAGCGTCATCATCAAAAACCAGTAAGTCTCCCAAAAAGAAGGGAGTTGCATTCACGACTTTTTTCTTCTCTCTGGTCTCTTGGTCTGGTCTTTTCAACCGTGATCATCATGTACTGATGCTGACGATGACTATGATGGTTTTCGTCTTCCTTTTCATTTCACAAGACTGATTCATTGAAATATGTAAGCTTAGGCAAAGAGAGCTAGAGTATAGCTGACGGTAAAGATGCAAAAAAGAAAGAACTTTTGGCATGGCACATTTCCTATTCATTATTGATCTCCCCTTCTTCTCTCAACTCGATTCTCTGATTCTCGTGTCAATGTATAAATGTGTACGTGTAGATTTAGTCGTGTGTACCACTAAACTAGACATAATGAAGCATAAGAAAATAGCACTAAACGAATGGTAACAACGTACTTACAACAAGCTCATCATCATGAAAAGCAACAAGTTGAATATATAAAAAGCTTATTTGCCGAAGCAGTCATTTTCCCTGTCTCCGACAAACAAAACAAGGATGAAAACAAGCAATTTGGAACACAACCACCAAGTATTTACTTTACTTTAGTCACCATAAAAATAATCTTTATCGATGTTATAAATCAGTTCTGAAAGCTAAGAATTTCAGCTGAATTATTTGTCATTTAGCCACAGAGAGGAAAATAATACGCTGCTAATAACATCTTACGAAAACTCAGTAATCTCCACGTTTATATTAGTTCGATGGCATAATAGCAGACGGATTTGGCAGAATTGTGTGCTTTTCAAATAGAAAATTGAATGGCACTGTGTTCTGTGTAGCACCTAAATGTTTTTCTTTTTGACAAAACAAGAGAGGAAGCATAATGAGTGGTGAATTCTTTTTAAAGGAACAAAAACAAATCGTAAAAGAATCTAAGAGTCGAGCAGAAAAATGCTTCATGCTAAGTCAGCAATCTTGACGGAATGAAAAAGTACCTTTATTGAATATTTCACCCAGTCACCATTACCTCTTCTGCGCTGCAGCAAAATAGAATTGTTCCATGAAAATGAAGATGAAGCATGGAGATTAGAGGAAGTAAAATGAAATATATGTGTGACTCATACCAAGTATTTATTAGTGTGTGTGCATTCATTGAATTTATACTTTTATTCTGGCAGTTGCTTTGTATGAATTGTTATTAGTATGCACTATTGAATTTGTAAAATGTTGAGCTGAAAATTGTACAAGTTGTATTTGAAACAAAAAAGCTAAGAAGCCAACAAGAAAGTAACTAGTTGTACTTGAAATGCGCATACAGGTTACCGGCTTGATAAAAACAAGAATTTTGTCATTTCTTCTTCTCACATAGCTTATATATTCGCCCACACACAACAAACAACTTTAAAATCTAATAAAATTTAAGTATGAGAATGAGAAGGAAAGTAATCGGTTGAATGGATGAATGGTTGAGTTGTGCTGTTCCATGAAGTGAATTGTTGATTACAAAGCGATAATAATATTTATGTGCTTGTACTCTTACCACCAAGTTATGTGAATGTAGATTTGTAGGTTATTTGCCAACAACTTGAATTTTTGGATTGCTTCATTTTAATTTTCCAAAAGTACTTTCCAACGTCTTATGGGGATTTTGGCTGATTTTTAAACTGATTTATCTGAAAAAGGAGTCGTGTCTAATTAGCAACGTCAGTAGGAATATTAACATTGGTAGCAACAAGACCACTTTGCTTTAGGAAGCTTTAATGCATTGGGCAGTATTCCAGAAGGAATAATTGAATAAACATTTATATATTGCACAATACGCAGAGACGATGTAAAATTTTCTGGGATTTACTCTACTGATGATATTTATGGGAACCAGAGTAAAAGTTAATGTCACATTTGCAATAAAAAGTAAATAATTCTCAATTATTAGCGTAATTTCCAGTTAGTTGAAAGTGCCAATAAGCATACACAAATACGAAGGTTATGTAATAGAAAAAGTAAAGCGAAAAGAAACTCACAATGTCAGATGAGTTTTTAATGATATGCTGGTAATGCATTTTGTACTTTATTTTTACAGCTTGTACTTGAAATCGACATAAAATATCTTTCTTATCACTTCATTCACGAATTTTCTCATCGTCAATTTTCCAACATGAATCTAAGTACATGACTGTATTCCACAGAACATAAGGTTTTTCATATTGTCGTAATAGTGAGAACAGTATCAATCCAGCCAGACATTTTCATCATCTGTCGATGAAATGAGAAGGGTAATAAACCAAAAAAGAAGTTGCTTCTGCTGCTGCTAGGAAAAACGTATCATGGAACGGAGCCGCATGTTATCATAAATGAACTATTAGATAAACCCAAAAGTTTCGTATGCACAAAGGAAATGTACACACAACAGTAAAACATTCTTTTTATGATTTTTACTCGTTCATTTTACGCATGTTTTACACTTGAGCACGACGACGATTTTTGTAATGGATGCCCACACTAAATGTCGGCTATTATTATGTTTGTGGGCTAAACCATAATTTTTATAAGGATAAAAATATTTTTTACACTGCGTTACTTCTTTTTTAGTTTCGCCGCATATTACACATTTCCCTGCACTAAACTACATGAGCAGGTACATATACCACAACATAAAACACGGCACCTTGTGGCGCTACAATTATATCCCTTTGGACGCTGATGATTGTGTATGTTGCTAAACATCCATGGTAAGCCATTGAAAAATGCTCGCTGCCAACAACGATGAGTGCCTAAATAGTCAAAAGATCCTACGACAAAATTCTTGATGAATGCAGTAAGTAATAATAACCCATTCTGGAGGATGTAATGCCCATCTGGGCTTCTTAAAACCAAATTTTGCCTGGTTTAGAGCCAATTTAACCTTATTTTGAGCCTATATTGCCTGATTCTCAACCCATTTAGGCTGGTTTAGAGCTGATTTTGCTGGTTTAGAGCTGATTTTGCTGGTTTAGATCTGATTTTGCTGGTTTAGCGCCGATTTAGCCTGGTTTAAAAATAAAGTGTACGGACAGACGGACAGACAAACGGACAATGATATCTTAAATAGCTCTCCTGCAGAAGCAGCGAGCTAATAATGAGCTAACAAAAATACCTGAAGGAGGAGCGTGAAGGGAAATGAACATTAAAGTTACATTTTACATCATTACGCGCTGGACGCATTAGAGTCCATATGTCTTATGCGTAAGTTTTATGTGCTTTTTTCCACACAGTAATAATAATAATAAGTAGATTTTTGTTAACTTTTGTTTGATGATATGATTGTGGTGGTGGTGCTCACACAATGATGATAGTCATGATGAGGAGGAGGATGACGCGATACGAGGATATGATACTGACTGGAGATACCTTTCTTTTAAGATAATGCCCTTATAATGAGTCTCGTTTTATCAACGGTTTTATGCTCATCTTTTCCCGGTTATTACAAAGCACTTGAAAATGTTCGAGAATACACACAAAAGTTATATTAGTGATAAGTACATAGGTAAGGAGGCTGACCAAAATATATTTATCTATAAATGTTACTTTTACGTGCTCAAATAAGCTTGTGCAAAGTGAAGGAACACCTAAGACCTGAACAAGGTAAGCTCATAAAGCTCGCTCTTTTCGTGTACCTTGATGAAGGTAACAATTACTTCTAAAGTAAATTATTGGTTTTGTTCATCTCTCTTTCTCTACTGGACGCTTGTTTATACTGTTTACAGACATGACTTGGGTTTTGGTGATAATGACAGCTTAGAATGTACGGGTAAAATAGTTGAAATCAGCACAAATATATGTTCTAAACCGGAGAGTTTTCAAGAGATTCCGTCATCTTTAGACTTTCCACAGGTAAAAATTGGAATGACCAAAATGAAAGATTGAATAGAGAAAAAATGCTATTTTTATTTTGTTGTGGTTAAGAAAATTAAGTGAAAATGACTTTTTCCAAGTTTCGGAGGAAATGGACAAACGTCAACAACTCCTTTTGCAGCTTTCTTATTATTTAGGGACAATAGATTGTACTTTTGTCCTACTGTACGTTTGGGTACTGTTCTCTTTACTTGTACATAAACCTGCGTTTTAATTGTGACTCACCAACAAGCTTTTCATCCTTTTAAAATCTTCATCTTATATTCCTAGCCAAATTCGAGCTAGTCCTCTTATCTATTTTTTATTTCAGTTTTTACACACTACTATTGACTATGGCGTATATATAAGCACGATGATGTTGATGAATAATGACAGGTCTCAAGATGATGATGGGCTGCAATAATAATAGTAATAATAATTTCATGCTTTATATGTATATCTTAGCCATCCATCTCTATCCAAATATTATTTTGTACTTTTGCGATGCAAGTACTACGTATTTGTATACAACGTCAAAAAGGGAAAAAACATTAGCACCACAGCAGATAATACACAAAATTCAACCCTATAGCCTTGTTCTTCTATATTTTATACTCACGACCAACAAGCTAGATAATAGTAAAAAATGTGAATTGTAGTGGCGTGCTTTCCACTATTTGTTTACACTAGAAATGCCTGCCTTTATGCATGTTCTCGTTTTCATCACTTGCAGCAATTTTCCTTTCTACAGACAGAAAATCGACTTGTGTGAATATTTCCGTCTCATCTTCAATGCTATCATCAACATAATCTACGGTTAGCAAATGCTCTTCTCTCCTTTTGCTGTTGTTACGATATCAGCATTAAAATCGTAGAGAGCAACATTATTATTACCATTATTATTGTTACAGCCGTGTTTTTCCACAAGCTGCGTTTTACATGCATCAAAACCATAATGGCAGAACATAATCTAAAAATTGAACTATATATTATTTTACTGCTTGCTGGGGTTGCTTTCAAAAAGGATAAGTTGGAAACATTAACATCCTTTTTTCCATCCTTCATCTCCAGGCTAATGAACACATGATGAGCTACCCACACAAATATTTTTCTTATTTCAGTCACGGGCTAATAATTGCAGTAAATTTATCATCATGATTTAATTTCTGGTTAGACGCATCCTCCTTCTCCTCCTCCCCTCTGTTGGTTTTTCTTTTGACAATAATAGCCATTATCAGAGAGAGAATATATAACAAGGAGAAAATTGGTAGGAATGACTAAGAGGGAATCTTGCTTCACCTTTAGTATCATCTGAGAAAACTAAAAGGGCAAAATTTGGAAAATACACTGTTTAAGTTAGTGGGGGTTGTTGGCAGTTGGTGAGGATAATGTGTGGTAGGCGGCTGAGAATAAAAGCCTGCTTTAGTTTATTTTTCTCGCTTGATGATCTTAGTCACTTTGCCTGGCATATTATTTTTGGTTTTTAGCTAGTTTAGAGAAATAAGTGCGTTGGTGTGGTGTTTTCTATTCCTCTAATGCAATAATAAAATATGGTTAGCTGACATTGACAACATGCGGTAAAAAGTAAGCTTGTACAATAACTATTGATATTCTTCTCATTCAATTTTCATAAACACAATGACAATAATTCATTTCATACTCTATGAAAAATCCAATTCCCAATTAGGAATTCATTCAGCTCCCGTTCCTGACATTTATTGCGATGGAAGTGGAATCTGGAGCAATACTCTAGACTTTACAAAAAATTTGCAAGTGTTTTTGTGTTCCTAAAAACAAAACTTAAAAATTTATTTTCGTTCGCGAGTAATCTATATATTCCGACAAATAATCTTCTTATGAATGCGTAATAAGCTTACTGTTAAAAGAGGAAAAGGATCATCGTCATAATAAATATAATGGTGGTAAAAATGATGATGTATTATAATGCTAATGGTGGCATACTAGTACCTATATATCTGCTTTATGTACACCAAAGGTTTTTCGTTATTGCTTGAGGGTAGTGAATCAGACAGACTATAAGAGAAAGAATGCTTAACACTATTTTCTTGAAAAATGTAATAATAACGTTGTTATATATTACACTTATTTTCCCAAATCTGCAAACATGGTTATATACACACGTAATTTTTCAAGTTGAGGTCGGTCCGTATGTCCATATAGGAAAAGTTTATATGGCTCCAAAAAAGCCGAACAAAATCACATATTATCAGATCAAAGTTCCATTTTTAGTAATCATCGTAATATCCTCCTCACTCCTCACCGATCTCAAGTACAGACACGGGATCATCATTATTTTGATCATCATCACCACTATCACCACCCTCCCTCACCATTTTCATGGTTCAGAGATAAATACACTCTCTGAAAAAAACATCAGGGCTTCCTTTCGTTTTTACACACTAAAACATCACCACCACCAAGCAAACTTTTAAGGAAAGGTGTAATTTGTACCATTTTCTGTACAAGGGATCCGAAAAGCATAATCATAAAAATTACTCGTAATAATTATGGATTGTGATAAATCTTGTTCAAACAAAGAACAAACAAAATTGACCCCACAACTGTTTTTATTTGTGCCTCTGTTCTTACATCCAAGCTTTTACCCCAACCGGCAGACCAAAACCTACAAAGAAGGCAGGTAGATAGGTAGGTTTAAGGTGCGCTTTATAGCAACCACTTAACTGCCTCTAGGTAGTATTTTTTAGGTAGCTGTCTCAGACAGTTATGTGAAGTTACGAGGATCTCGTTTTCTAACCCTCCTTTCCTTCTCCGTCTGACATCATAACATCAACGCAACGGCAACTCAAATAGTGAATTGGTTTTGGTGGAAAGAGACCACAGCCACCTCAAGCACGACATGGATCAACGGTAGGGCCAGCAGGACCAATATGTTTTCCTTTAAATCGATAGCTGACAGCCAAAGTAGATTTTAACTTGTATTTTATATATCAACCTGTAAACCAGCTTGTTGGTAAAATAGTTGCTTTTCTAATTCTAAACCACAAGAAAAAAACACAAGAACAAGGCACGACACAACTGACCACAAAAGTAATGTGTCATGTGTCAGGAGACAGAGAGAGAGAGAGGAATGGATAAAAGTGTAAAAATAAATCTCTGCTTTTTTCTTAAGATCCAACCATATTCTGAAATAACATCACTTGGTGTCGCGAGTCAATAGGTGCACGCAGGTATAAAAAGTTTATTGCTGGCTCAACCATCCCCAGTCTAATCCATGTTTTCCTTATATTTTAATTTGATCTTTTCCCTCTTCTTCTTTGGCGTAGTAGTTCATGTCAAAATTAATTTTTTGAAATCCCTATGATTAGTGCGTTAAGGCAGTTTAATACTAGCATGTACGCTTTGTCCTTCTTTTCATTTCATAGTTTTTTTAAGGAATGATGTGAGTAAATCTTTAAGTTTGGTTTTGTGGTGCAGTAGCAGTTGGCAGTAAACAACAGTTTTATAGTTATCATCGCAATCTCAATCTATAGAAAAAGGTTAGGCAAACTGTTTGCTTGTGTCTCACAGAAAGGCTGGAAGGTAGAATGAGGGTATCAAAGGCGATGAAATGAAAAGTAGCTGGTCAGTAGAGCAAAAAATAAGTTACTTTACTGCACCACATCCTCGTTTATCGATATTTCGACAAGCAAACGGACCAAAGCTAAAAAGTCACTAACCTTACCTGTCTGTGTGTATGGTGGAGCACCGATACCGTTTTTATTACAGCGAAGACGACGATGTGATGTGCTCTCTACAACGTAGCCAAACACAGCCACTCTCTTTGTCCAAGAAGAGCTGTTATATGTGTTATTTTTTATTACAGGGTTGGGAAACTCACGGGGGAAACATTCTATGAAATATGTACATACTTGAAAAAGAGACCATGTCCATAGCTTTAGTCGGTGATCCAGTATACATAGTAGTTTAGTACTTTTTTAAGGTTTTTATTCAGTTGATGACGAAAAGTAAAAAAATCAAGCAAGCGGAAAAGACTGTAAGAAAAAAAGCTTTCCCGGCAATGGCTCTGATGATCATGATGACTACGACGATGGGAAAGGTAAAGAGTACAGAGAAAAGCAGGGAGAATCAGGTTTGTGATGGGAAATTGCAGAGAATAGTTCATGGTCTTATGGCTTCTTTAAGAAAAAGGCACTCTAAGGATTCACAATATCACAGAGAGAAATCTTTTGCTCTTCTTTCTCCCGTGTCCCTATCTACAAAGTCCAGTTGAGAGCTTGGAAAATAAACCTAAAGGATACAAAAGCAGACCAGAGACCAGCAGAACCTGGTCCACTCTCTTATATATTTTTTTACATTCTAGGTTGAGGGTATTGCAAATACACCAAGAAGAAAAAGAAAGCAAGAGCTTCTTGAATCTATCAGCAGGAGAAAAAAAGCGTAAGCTAGCTTAGTTCCATGCTTGTTTTATTCTGCTTCACTTACTTTTCGACTCCTTTTTCTCAGTGAACTTGTGTGTGTACCAGCGGCAACGCCGTCGTCACTCTGCTACTGACTAGTAGACTATGACTATAGGCGACTCTCAGATGAGTCCAAATCTAAAACTATAAAGAACATGTTCACTAAAATATATATATCTTTATTGCATTTTATACCTATTTCTACTCACGGTGGAGCCGCTCAACAGTTTTCGGATTGCTTCTTTTTAGATGGATGGTGTGATGGGAAGGCAAAGGCAAAAAAGATCACCTTATACAAAAAAAACTGGGTTTCTTAATAGTATCGGAACGCACAGCATGGAGCAGATTGAATTTCTTTTTACAACTTCTTTTTTTCTCGCTTTCTCGAATCTCTTTCCTTCGTCGTGTCCTGTCTTCATCTTCCTCTTTCTCCAGTACTGTTACTTTTTCCGTCTTTTTGCACAATATATTATGTGTGTATTCTCAGAATAAAAAAGTATAAAAGAATAATATTTCGTTCATTTCATTGCATCAGCCCACACTAGACAGAGACTAACGTGAGTGTGTACACTTTATACTTTGTATCTTTTCTCTTGCTTTTTACTCTTTATTTCGTCATCCGGTCGTCGTCTCCCTTTTTCTTTATTGCAACCAGTTCCTTAGAAAAGAAAGCAAAAAAAGGTTTACCGAGTCTTGTTGCTTTGCCAAGCAAGTTGGTGTAAGAACCATATTTGAGCATTTGAACCAACGGCAGCCAAATAAAATGGAAGATTTTCCTCTTTTTCTCTCATTTTCTACCAATAATAATAATGTGTAGTCAAGAGAAAGACAAACCATGAAAACAGATGCTGTCTTATTATTTTTATACAGATTTACACAAAGAGTTTCCCGTTTATAGAAAATGATGAGAGAAATAAGCTACTACTCTGCTTTTGGTTTAATACAGTTTCCTTCAATTACTTTACCTATATGGAATGCTTTTACGATTTTGCGACCAAGTCACCCACTTGTCCTGCCCTGCTTTCTTTCCCTATCTATCACGCTAACAGTGTGTGTAGCTTCTATGGGTGGATTTACTTTTCATATCTTCCATGTACTCATTTTTCTTCTCTTACATTTTTCTCATTTCTTGGAAAATCGCGCAGATAGAGGATGTAAGATGTAACGGGAGACAAGCTCATCTTGTTAACAGGTTTCATATTTGTGTATGTATGGCTTACATTAAAATTGGATGATGGAGAAACTGGAGAATTGGGTTCTTAGATGTGGGTAATAATTTACAATATGTGTAGTTTATAATGTGGATAGTGAATTGAAAGACAGGAGGGAATTTATGTTGCAAATTGGAGCTTGTGTTAAATTTGTAGTTTCTGAGAATCATGCCACAAAAATATTATATTATCTAAAGATGTTTTTGTAGAGTTTAAGAAAGGACCAAGGCCAAACTGTATAAGGTGTAGAGAAACATTTCCAAATATTTTGAAACTGTTTGCAATAACTTTATACAGAGGATAATATTTAATATGAATGTATGGTTGAATAATTTCCTGTTTTGTGTTTTTCTGTTTGAAGTTGGAATTCATTTCTCAGAAGGGAAAAGAACTGCGGGTATTTGCCAACCGTGAAACGTATAAGGCGAGTGTGTGTGTACTGCACAGGTTGTTCAAATATTTTCCCTCAGAAGAACATTCTTGTCTTCAAGATTCAAGACCACTAGTTATCTCAGCGGAGTACCTATTAAGTTACGTGCATCATCAGTTTCTCTAAAAGACACGACATTCCTTTGAAAGTACATACATTTAGCAGTAAATTTTGAAGGATGCAGATTAAGCACGATGTATTTTTATGCCTAAAATGTACTATGTGGCTGTGGATTTTATTTTTCGTATATACTAGAAATTTCCTTGCAATCTTGGAACTCGTTTGTTAATCTTGACTTAATTCCAATGAAAATGAATGCCTGCGCATCAACCCAATAGTTATGGCACACTGAGCTACAATTTCCCTGAAACGTGTTCTCTTTCCTGTTAACATTTATCTGCTTGTAGTCAGTACGGACCCTTCACTTTTGCAAATTGATTTTTAAAATAGTTGCATTTAATATTGATATAGGTCACATAAAGATCATTGAAGATTAGTTTTTTGTTTTGTTTCGAGCTGCTGGATAGTGTTTCCAGTGAAAGGAAAGCTCTAGTGTGCCATGCCACCTCTCAGCTCACACGATTCCAATTCCTGAGAACTAACCAACCTCAGGAGAAAGTGGACATGATATTGAAACAATAAACAACAGCCTTGCTTGCCCTCTCGTATAACGCTAACACACAGCACGTTCATGTAATATGGACAGATACAATTGGATAACCCAAATATATACAATTCTACTAGCGTCTTCTTGTCTAATGGTGATTGTGGCAGTGATAACGATAACAATAGCTAAAAACACAGTGAAAGTAAGATAGCTCCTTGAAAAGGAGAGAGACAAGAAGTGTAAGTTACTTTCTCTCATCAAAGAAAAATAAAAGGAAAGGCTACATTACATAACCTTACTGGTAATGTTAGCTCCTTAGAAAAACAGCCATGAAAGGTCTCCCACTTTTTCTTCTTTTGCACAAAAGGAAGTAAACTGTGGGACTGTTGGAATTTTGGTACAAAAGTGTGCAGTAGTGGCATAGGAGCAGGAAAGGAATGGCGTCCCTACAGGACATGGACATGATGATAGTAGAGTGAGTTTACCACGTTGGGCTGAACAAAGTAAAGGGAAAACAATATTTTGTTGGTAAAGTATTAAAGGATGTGACCAAACTACAAAAAGCGGTGAAACATTTAGAGAGATACTAAACAGGAGAAAGTAGAAAGGAGAGAGGAAATGGAGAGGAGAAAGCAAAGGCAACGTTTTTTGTTAGAGACCTCCTGTGTGTGCTTCCTATAATAATATTACGTTAGTAGTTATGATTTTTTTGCAGAGTATCTTTCTTTGTGTGCTTCTGTTCTGTATATAAAAGGCCGGTCCGGCCTTCACTTTAGTTTATTGAAGATACAATGCATGTCCCGGCCTGTCTGCTAAATTTTCTCTCTTTTTGTATGAGAAAATAGAAGGCAACAATGAACAAGACATGGAGCCAGAACGTTAGAAAACAGGTTCACACAGCAAGAGCTGTGTAGTAATGTTGTAGTAGTTTCATGGGGTGATTATGATTTGCGTAACTTTCCTATAGCAAAAAATGAACTTTTTTCTAGTATTTCTTTAGAAAGTCAGTAGGTCAACTTTGCCAATTACTATAGGTAGGATTAAAGTGGACGAAAAAATGGGACAGGCAACAACGAGTGTCTGTGGAAGTGAAGAAGAATACCATGCGCGCACATCTGTCAAGGTTCAACTTCCATTAATGGGAGCGCACAACAGCGCATTTTTTCAATCTGGAACTGGAGAGCAGGAGATAAAGTATCCAATATGGGTTAAAATGGAAAAGGAGAACAAAAGACGAATGAAAGTATGCTTGTATCAAAACAAATACTTGCCGTTTGCAATGTGGTTTTGGCTTGTTGATCTAAAAAGATCTGTATCTTTTCACCTATTACATTTTCATGACGGAAATAAACGAGTATATGTCTGTTTTAATAAAATTAACGTTTTGACTATGATGCAACTGAAACTACAATGAACAAGTGCATAGGTGCATGTACATTAATGGACATTTTTGCATTCTTAAAATGGAAATGTAGTCAGTATAGTCATCATTAGACTGAAAACATAATTTTTTCTTTTTACATTTTGCCATTACCTTTCCCTTTTTCATTTCTCGATTCTTTTTCCATCCTCGTCCTGTCCTCGCAACGTTTTACTTTGCAAAGAAAACTGTCGTTTTTGCAAACTGCTGCCATGCTGCTGCGCTCCGAACATCATTTAGAACTGACACAATATAAAAAAGTTTTCCTCCCGGAAACTCCTTTATACTTTACAGTACAATTTTCTAGGCTCAAAACAACACAATATATACGTGCACAGATGATTTTCTCTTTCCTTTTTCCATTTTTCCCAGAAAAAGTCAAGTGAATAGAAAAAGAAAAGGGTTTGCCATGTTATGTGTGTGCTTGCACAATTCTCTGTTCATTGTTGCCTTTTCTTGTCTGTTCCCAGAAATAAAAAAAAGAAGAATATCATTTTGGTAAAATGTGTGCTGTTGTAAAATAAAACGACTCCTTTCTTCATACCTAAATTCCGCAATCATGACCAGAAATGTACACAAAAGAAGTCAATAGTAAGAGACCCAATAGTCGCTTTAAAAAAAGTTGTACATGCTCTATACAACCATGGTACGTACGCAAGTACGTATCAAGTATCAACTTCACTTTCACTCTTGTGTCGTAAGTTACGTCGTAACGTAAGTATGCAATAGCCATAAGGCTTAGAGAGCAGCAATCAGACACGCCATTTCAGTTTCATAGGCATTTTTCTTCTGTGCTCTTTGCAGCATCTGGAGGAAAATATATCCCATTGCACATTATTGCGATTACGATATATTGACATTGTTACAGTTGAGTATATTTCTGTAGAGAGACTTCAGGCTTTTTTCTAAAAAATGAACGAGACATTGAGTTTTGCATAGATTCATTTACAGAAGATAAGCAAATACATTTTTTTCTTTTTGGTTATATCACTGCTTTTTTAGTATTCTCCAAAGCAGCTATACAAGCTAGTCATAATAGCAGTCCAGAAAAGAAATGTAAAATGAACTCTTAAAAATTTCACAGAGAACCAAACTGCCTTGCACAGTGTACTAAACAGAGTAATACTGTGTGTCTTTTTAGTTCAGTTAGAACGTAAACTACGTACTCATGATGACGATGATCATCATCACGCGAGAAGGAAAAAAATCGTATTTCCGTTTACAAGAAAATGTCATATGATGGGCATCAAATATCAAATCAAGGAGAGCCTTGTGCTTTCACTAAGGACGGTACTCTCTTTCTTTTTCGCTATTTCAAGATTTCCCCGAGTGCTGCTCAATCTCCATAACTGAAATAGAAAGGACTCTCGGCTTTGAATCAGAAATAATGTGAGTGAATGCCTCTCTTTTGTAATATAATATTATATTTTTTCTGGTTGTTGCCCGCCTGCTGCTCTTTTAGTGTGGCGGAGAAGTACTTTCTCTGTACGAAACGTATAAACTGCTTGAAAAAAAAGGAAACTTCTATCACTCCACACACATGATAGAGAAAAGAGAACGACGGTGAAAGGACGACTTCTTTTGGTTATCGTTTAGGGACTTTAAAACAGTCAAAAAGGAAAGTGGCAAACTGGCAAGAGATTACATCTCTGAAGACCAGCTGGTGCTGTTGCTCTTTTGAGAGAGAGGAGAAAAAGAGACACTTGTGTGCGATGATAGGAAAGCATAAAAGACAAGGAAGAAGAAGCGAAAATGAAAAAAACAGAGAAAGTGGTTTGGTGGCAGTGCCAAAAAGTTAGAGAGTCGTTTCCTCGTTGTTGGCGTGCGCTGTTGAATTGGAGAAGCAACATTATTGACTGGATGTAGAATGTATATTTGCCACTACCTGTCTCCATCCTATTCCTTCCGGCATGAAAATGCTGTATAAATTGATGATATTTTTAGAAGTCCTTTTTTTGGAGTGCTGTTGAAGCCGTAAAAAGTCAAGACAATTGGAAGAGTTTGAATGTACATTTTACAGCAGTTGATACATACACGAAGTATTTTAATATTGGCAACGAATTCAAAATATTTTTCCAAGCAGTTTACTGAACTCTGTAAAACACTGCTGCCACTGTTCAAAATTGTTTTAAGAAGAAATAGAAAGAAAGGTTAAGAAAAAGAAAAGTAAGATTTGAGAGGTAATATGAAAATAAAAATGAATTTGGTTCTTACTTTAATATAATACGAACGAACAGCATATCTACAAATCTGATGTAATGTATTGTGTATCTATTGTAATCTTGCAAAAAGTCTCAGAAGCCTAATGATTAAATGCATTAACCAAAATAGGTTAGAAACGAGGCATTATTTGCAAACATAAGGTTATGATATAAATCTAACGCGTGGTTTGTGGTAGTTTCCAAATTCCAACACTTCGAGTTTTACATGACGCCATTTTCAACTGGCAAAAGGACACTATTTGCGCAAGGAAAGACACTTGCGTCATAATTTTGACATATTTTCCTGATTGTGTAATAATATCTGTCCAAATTTTATCTTATTTTCAAAGTTTTTCTTCGTCACTTCCTTGTTGAAGTAGCTTCTATATAAAACTACTATGTTGCAAGCAAGATGTTTAAAAGAAAACAAATGTTGAAAACTGGATGTAAAAGTAGAGTAGGCGTAAGTATTACGTAGTACACTGCTGAGTTTCCAAACCCGGAAGTGAAAGCAGAGGAAATACTCAAAACCCACATTTGATTCCTTTTACCTTCACAAATGACATATTAAACCCATCAAATGACGTGTTTCGGTGAAATGCTTACTGCTCACTTTACCCATTTAATTTGTGAGTCAAAAGAACGTTTGGTTGAGTTCTATACCTTTGGCATTCAAGCAATTAATCCAATTATCCTGAAAAGGAATATTGGCAAATATATTTCTATGATTGGAATTCTCGGTACCAGTCACTATTTGCTCTAAAAATGTTTAGATAAATTAAACTGTTTGATTCTTGTTCTAGAAAACTCTAATAACAGCTTAATTATTAACCAGGAACCAAAGACTCATCAGTTTTTTCGCCAGTACCAAGTCATGTAAGTCTATGGGATAATTTTGGAGCGCATTCCATTATTTTCACCATAATTTTCTTGTCTCGCCTTTACAAATTTTTCATGATATTACCTTAAGGTTTATTGACGCGATAAAGCTTGGAAATCAGACATTTTCTCCTTGGTCAATGGGTGTACCAGCACCATTACATGAATCCTAAAAACCCGGTTGGAATCTTCAGCTGTCTCATATTTCATGCATTTTATGAATTAAATTAGTGTTTTAACTGGAATCCCTGAGTGTAGTTATGATGTTGATTCGTTAAGGGTTTTAAAGGTGGACAGAGCAAGGAGGGTGGTGATGGTGGTGGAGGATGAGGATGATGTGATGTTGAAAGTGGATGATGATGAACGTTTAGGGGTTTTTGGATGAACACAAATGACTACTTGAGAATTACAAATAAAGTGAATTTAGTGGCCGCACTACTAGAAACTACTGATTAGTTTGATTATCATAATTTCTGATTTTATTAAAGGTCAAAAATAAAACACGGTCAAATTTAATATTCTACAACCAATTATTTATTGCCATAAGGCAGAGACAAATACACCGAAGTGGTGTGCTTTACGTGGCGTGTAATGTAGTGGGCGAAGGGAAGCTCTCTTCCCAGAGTTTTTATAGTAGCTGCTTGAGTTGAGAAACCGACGCTAAAAAACAGAAGAACCAATCTGAGAACTCGTTATTTT
The DNA here is from genome assembly GCA_029691765.1 of Entomobrya proxima. Lineage (NCBI taxonomy): Eukaryota > Metazoa > Arthropoda > Collembola > Entomobryomorpha > Entomobryidae > Entomobrya > Entomobrya proxima. Next base: position 8,149,260 of record CM056169.1, read on the forward strand.
AGCCAATTACAAGACGAGTCCTTTCTTATATAGAGATTATAGGGAAAAATATAATATAAAAACAGTCATTATAGTGAAATATGTATAAAAAGCACACATCACAATGTCATAATGTACATTTCAACTTTTAGTTCATGAAAACATGGGTAATTTGGTAAAAAATCATTCTATACAAAATTCGACAAAATATTGAACAAAGTCTAATACTGGGGTTATAAACATTCTCCCCGGGTTGCAAAATATTGATAAAATATTTTCAAAAACAAAAAAATAGATCATTAATCATTTACTGGAAGTACACATAATTTATAAATGAGCTTTTCCGTAGTACCAGTTTGAGTTTTAAGTGTAACCACTCTAATGTTTCCGTCATCTCCTGGGTGGGTGTTGATAACACGTCCTAAACGCCATTTAGCTGGTGGCGTGTTCTCCTCTTTAATAATTACCACATCGTTGACCTTGATTTGGTTGCAGACTTTCATCCATTTAGGTCGTTGTTGCATTCTGCTAATGTATTCTTTGTGCCACCTGTTCCAGAAAATCTGCATTTTCTGCTGTAGTAACTGCCAGCGATCCAATCGTCCAACGTTGATATCAGTGTAGTCATGATCTGGAGCAGATGTCAAAGGTCGTCCTATGAGGAAGTGGGCTGGTGTCAAAACTTCCAAGTCGTTTGGGTCTGACGAGATGGGGGTGAGAGGCCTAGAGTTCAGTATAGCCTCTATTTGGACCACCAGCGTGTACAATTCTTCATAGGTTAGTACACTGGAGCCCATCACACGTTTCAGGTGATACTTCACCGACTTTACGCCTGCTTCCCAGAGTCCTCCGAAGTGTGGGGCACCAGGGGGGTTGAAGTGCCAGCGAATGTTGTCTTCAGCACAAACATCCTTCAATTGATCTTGTAGCTGGTACAGTTCACGTTGAGCTCCACGGAAGTTCGTCCCGTTGTCCGAATGGACATCTGAAGGCTTCCCTCGTCTAGACACAAAACGACGAAAAGCCGCAATAAAATTGTCTGTGGAAAGGGACGTGGCTATTTCAAGGTGAATAGCCTTCGTTGCAAAACACACAAAAATTACTAGGTAGGCTTTAAATTGAATTTTGGAACGGCCACAATTTTTTGCAGTAAAGGGACCGGCAAAGTCCACACCACATTTTTGAAAACAAGGGGATGGATTCACTCTTGATGCTGGTAAATCTCCCATTATCTGTTTTAAACACTCTCCTCGTTGACGTGCACACTTCACACATTTTATTATTTCATGTCGAACAGCATCTCGTCCTCTTATTATCCAGAACTGCTGCATTACAGATGCCAATGTTGATTGTTGTCCAGAATGAAAGTTGCGGATGTGATGGTCACGGATGATTAATGTAGTCAGGTGGTGGTGGCGAGGAAGGATGATGGGGTGCTTGATAGCTGTGTTGATTTTGGCATGTCTCAATCTTCCTCCCACTCTCAGCACACCATGAGCATCCACTACTGGTATAAGTGGCAATAATATGCTGCTGGTTGGCAACTGTTGGCCCTTTCCCAAAAGTATTTTCTCTGCGGTGAACACTGAAGATTGAACATACTTGATAATGCTCGTTAAAGCCACTTCTAGTTCCTGAGCACTAAATGAACCGGATACCACTTCCAGTTTTTCCCTTCTTTTTACAAAATTCTCTTGAGCACGAATTAAAAGAGCCACAAACTTCTTAAGCTTGGTGAGCGATGAAAATTGTTTAGCACAGACATGATGATATCCACACCAACTGTATTACAAATGATTTCTTGTGGTCGCTCTTCCTTCTTCATTTCACTAGTGTCAATAAGCGGGGGCTCTGTGGTTTCATTAAATATTTGCACATTCCCTTTGAACCACAAGTCGTAGTTGACCAGCTCCTCTGCTAGCAACCCACGGGAAGCACAATCCGCTGGATTGCTTTCTCCAGGTACATGAAACCAATTTGATGCTGGAACATGAGTTTGGATTTTGATGACACGATTGCGAACATACTGCTTCCATCGGTTGGGATCAGATCGAATCCAGCATAATGTTATTGTCGAATCTGAGTAAGCCCGTTTGCTGTTGAATTCCAAACACAATGCTTTTTCCACCGTTGTCATCAATTCAGCTAATAAAGCTGCAGCATTCAATTCCAAACGCGGTAGAGTTGGTGCGTTGAGTGATGCCACACGAGTTTTGGAGGTGACCACTGACACGACAGGTTCTTCTCGTCCAGTCTGACAGTACAAATACACCACTGCACTGTAAGCTTTTAAACTACTATCCCCAAAACCAACAAGATGCACAGTTTCAGTCTTAGGAAGGATGAAACGGGGGATTCGGATTTTCTCCAGATGTTGTAGGGATTCTCGATAATCTTTCCATTGCTGTTGTAAATTGCTGGGGAGGCTGCTGTCCCAATCTTCTTTCAATTTCCACAATTCTTGAAGAATGAGTTTTCCTTTCACAGTGACTGGGGCGAGCCACCCAACAGGATCAAAGATTTTTGCCATTTCAGAGGCCACTATTCTTTTCGTGTACTTTTCCAATGTTTTAGGAAGATTGATTTTAAAACGGTAATTATCCTCAGCTGGGTGCCAATGAATTCCCAGCGTTTTCACAGTGCTATCATCATCAATAGGGATGAGCTCCTTCTGCTCACGAAGTTCAACAGGAATAGTTTCCAACACTTCACGTTTGTTGCAAGTCCACTTCCGGAGCTCCATTCCAGCCGTTTCGCAAATCTGAATCAGCTGACGAATTGCCTCTTTCGCTTTTTTGGGCGTGTCTTGTCCGCTCTGCAAATCATCAACATAAAAATCACGCCTTAAAATCGGAGCTGCCACTGGAAACTTAGCTTCTTCGTCATCTGCTAAATTCTTGAGGCAACGTGTAGCGATGAATGGGGCTGCGCCGGTACCGTACGTAACCGTATTTAGCCGAAACTCTTCAATTGCCTCAGCTGGGTTCTTTCTCCACAGGATACGATGAAGGTCAGCATCTTTATAAGGTATCCCAATATTGCGGTACATTTGCTTAACATCTGCTGTAAACGCCACGGGGTGAATTCGGAACCTCAACACTATCTCGAACAAAGATGACTGCACAACAGGACCAATTAGCATTAAATCATTTAATGAATAATTTGTAGTTGTTCTTGCCGAAGCATCGAATACAACTCTTAACTTGGTTGTGGTGGAGTCGGGTTTCAGAACAAAGTGGTGGGGGATGTAGTTGACTGGATTGAGGGGGCTGATGACCTCCTCCACAGGAACACGACTCATGTGCCCAAGTTGTAGATACTCGTCCATGAATTTATCGTATTCTGGCTTGTACTGCTTAAAATTCTCTGATTGTAGTCTTCTTTCCAGACTACGTAACCGTTTTACTGCCATTTGTCTAGACTCACCAAGTGGAGGAGCACCTTTCTTCCATGGAATGGGGGTTAGAAATCGACCGTTTATTCGTTGCACATTGCGCACAAAATGTTCTTCACATTCCTTTTCCTCTAATGTGAGCTCTGGAACCACTGATGCTGGTGCTGTTTCTGCCATAAAGAACCTTTCCAATGTAAAGTTCAGTTCGCTGTTTGTCAGGAAACAATTTGTCACTCCAACTTCCTCCGGTGATATATAGCCTCCGACGAGCCAGCCTAAAGTTGTGTTTACTCCAACTGGTTCATTAGGGCCGCGTTTCCTTATTCCATTTTTCAAAATGTACCAGAACACGTCAGTTCCAAGTAGAACATCAATTTTTCCTGGAGTGTGGTAATGGGGATCAGCTAGCTGCAGGCCATCGAGATGAGACCAAGTTCCCTTTTCAACTTGATGCAATGGTAACTTTGTAGTAATCTGGTTGACTACTAATGCACTAACTTGTGTCTCGTTATCGTCGCTGTCCATGATAGCAAACTGAGTTAGCCCAGATGCACACCCTCCAGATGAGGATTGGATTCCAATAATATTAGCACTGGCCGATAACACTTCTAAGCACATTTTTGAGACCGCACTCCGGGTAACAAAACAATGTGAGGATCCAGGATCGATGAGTGCCCTCATGATAAAGGCTTGATTATTGATTACAATTTTGATAACTGCTGTTGCTAGTAAGCGAGCCGGCAAACTGGATAATGTTTGCGGAATACTCACACCATGGTGGCTGTGAGCAGACACAGATGATTCACTACTTTCACTTCGTTGAGTTTGTGCTGAACGATTATAATGTAGCAATGAATTATGAATTTCTTGCAATTTCTGCACACACTATTGGAGCGACACTCTGATGATGAGTGCCCTGCTCCAAGACAGTTATAGCATAACTTCTTTTGTTTCACATATTCTGAACGCTGCTGCACTGTCAGCTTCAGGAATTCTGGGCACTTATAAAGTTTATGTTGTTCACCACATGATGATAAGCTGCACTGGCTGTCCACCTGAACGTGATGAGCTTGCACTTTGTTATCCCCTCCTCTTCGAGAGGACAAGGATGATGAGGGGTTGCCCGCTGAGAGCCCAAGTGCTCTCTGCTCCAAAAACTTGTAGAGATCGTCTAGTGACGGTATTTTGGTTGCTTCATTTTTCTGGAACCACAACTCCCTTGTGGAGTTGTCCAGTTTTGAGAACAACGTGTAGATGAAGAGATGGTCCGTGGTTCCTTTCAGGCTCGTGAAAGTCCGGATGCATCCTCTGGTTGTATCCAATAGATTTCTGATTGATGTAGATGAGCTGGAAACTTGGTGCTGGGTAAAGAATTTCTTCAGGACTGCAAACATCTGTTCCCGTTCGTTCTCGTACCTGTCGACCAACGCCTGCCAAGCCGCATCATAGTTAGCTTCGGTGAGGGAATAGTTTTGCACTAACCGAGACGCCTCACCCACCACAAGAGTTTTTAGATAGGTTAACTTCTCAACTTTTGATAATGATGATTTCTTGTCCACAGCAGCGGTGAACATGTCACGAAAGCTTGCCCATGTTGTGGGGTCGCCGTTGAATTGGGGGAGCTCCAGCTTGGGGAGCTTTACTTCATTATTTACTGGAGGTGCCCCTGTAGCACCAGCAGTCACACGGGGGAGCCGAGCTTTTATAGTTCCCAGCTGTCCCAATAATGTCACAATTTTCACGTAAAGACTTTGATAAGCTCGAGTGTGGGGTTCCAAATCAGTGGGAACACACAGATAAATTTTCTTATTGATTTCACGCAAATCCAATTGAGCTTGAGTTAGTTCATCATCCAAAGTTTTCAAAGTCGCCTCAGAAAGAGGTGCAGCTGCATGTCCGTTTAACATGATTTCCACCACATTGACTGATGCTTCCAACGCTGACCTCTCCTGCTCCGCCTTTTGAAGATTAGTGAGAGTCATGATAACTCTCCGTTGCTACAGCAGGGATACCTCAGCAATTAGGTTGAACTGGATAGTACAGTACTAGGACCGTACAGCGCTTCCGTACTGGTGGACAGAGGGAACAAACTACTTTGACCTTTCTAGAGCCAACTTAATCTGAACCGTGACTCACTGGGAACGGTGCACTTTTTTATCCAAGATCGAAGGACTAATGTTTTAACTGGAATCCCTGAGTGTAGTTATGATGTTGATTCGTTAAGGGTTTTAAAGGTGGACAGAGCAAGGAGGGTGGTGATGGTGGTGGAGGATGAGGATGATGTGATGTTGAAAGTGGATGATGATGAACTTTGAGGGGTTTTTGGATGAACACAAATGACTACTTGAGAATTACAAATAAAGTGAATTTAGTGGCCGCACTACTAGAAACTACTGATTAGTTTGATTATCATAATTTCTGATTTTATTAAAGGTCAAAAATAAAACACGGTCAAATTTAATATTCTACAACCAATTATTTATTGCCATAAGGCAGAGACAAATACACCGAAGTGGTGTGCTTTACGTGGCGTGTAATGTAGTGGGCGAAGGGAAGCTCTCTTCCCAGAGTTTTTATAGTAGCTGCTTGAGTTGAGAAACCGACGCTAAAAAACAGAAGAACCAATCTGAGAACTCGTTATTTTAGCCAATTACAAGACGAGTCCTTTCTTATATAGAGATTATAGGGAAAAATATAATATAAAAACAGTCATTATAGTGAAATATGTATAAAAAGCACACATCACAATGTCATAATGTACATTTCAACTTTTAGTTCATGAAAACATGGGTAATTTGGTAAAAAATCATTCTATACAAAATTCGACAAAATATTGAACAAAGTCTAATACTGGGGTTATAAACAATTAGACCATTTCCGTTCCAGGTAAATCTCATACTTCTTTTTCTTCAGCTACTCCTTCATCCTTGGAAAGAATAAGTATCCGAGCAAAGATCTCGAAAACTTAATGGTAAAAAGGTGTGCAGAAACAGTGGGTTTTACTGACTGTTCCTTACTAGTAAAGTTAGAACTCATCTGCTTTTATGCGGAAGTCTCATGTGAATGCATGGTTTAGCTGACGGTATTCAAGCCAATAATACGCTTGTAAATAGTTCTTGAAAGGAATAGCTGTACATGAATAAAAAACAAATGTAAAGCATTAATTTCCTAATTCGGACATGAGATTTTTAATGTCAAAGGAATGTGTTTAAAAAATTCCCAGTGTTTTCCCAGAAGAATAAGTTTGCTCATTAATCCCTTCTTCTCTCTAAACCCAAATTCCATCATCTATTGTTTCCAAAACATAAACCTCATGAATGTTTATAAGATATTACCTTAATTCTGTTCGTTTCATTGCATTTTGCATTGTTTATTACGGACTGTATTCACAACACACACATGTTTCTTAAATAATATTACACTAGAGAAAGGGTTTTTTCCCAACACGTAACGAATTCATTCACGCGTATAAAGAGCCCACATTCCCTTTTATTCTTACGGGCACAAAAAATGTTATAAATTATGACAATTCTTCAAATCCTTGTTTATGTTTTGGTTCGTGTCAACCGCTATTTTTCCATTTTATACACGCCTCACCTATTCCACCAGCTAAAGCTCATAATAATCATCATCATCATCTAAATTTTATGCTCACAAACTTTTCTAGACACTATGTCGCGTCCCCTTCCTTCTTTAATTCTATATCTCCAACCAAACAATCTCACATCTCACCCAAACATCATCAACTCAATATCGTGCCATTGAGTTTGGTTTCCGTCTCGGTTGAATTCTTTACGTCATGTTGTATAAAGACGAAGACCAGCAGACAGTTGGGCTACATGCTTGTTCAAGTTTAATTCAAGTGAGCTTCTCTCTCTGTGACTGTTTTCTTTTCTACTTTACATAAGCCAGAGAGAGGTCCAAACCAAAAAAGGGGAGCTGCAAGTTGGCCGAGTGCCGACCGATTATACCTGCAAGTCGGCCGATTTTTTAGCCGATTATGCCTACCAGTCGGCCGACTAATCGGCTAAAAACATGCAAGTTGGCCGACCGATTATACCTGCAAGTCGGCCGATTTTTTAACCGATTAATCCTGCAAGTCGGCCGATTTTTTAGCCGATTATACCTGCAAGTCGGCCGATTTTTGGCCGATTGCACGTACAAGTCGGCTGGCCAATCGTTAGATACGTGTAATGTTGCGTACACCCGTTACAATACGAGTACTCTTTCGGCGGTTTCAGTTTAAAACTTTTTCAATTGGTTTTTTATTTGGACTTGGGTTTGAACAAATTAAAAAAAATTTAGATGATTTTTACTTGGGTTGGAGATTTTTGGGAAAATTTTGTAAATTTGATGATTTTTACTTGGGTTGGAGATTTTTGGGAAAATTTTGTAAATTTGATGATTTTTACTTGGGTTGGAGATTTTTGGGAAAATTTTGTAAAATTGATGATTTTTACTTAGGTTGGAGATTTTAGGGAAAATTAAGCAATTTTAGTGATTTTTACTTGGGTTGGAGATTTTGGAAAAAATTAAGCAATTTTAGTGATTTTAACTTGGGTTGGAGATTTTAGGGAAAATTAAGCACATTTGATGATTTTTACTTGGGTTGGAGATTTTGGAGAAATTTAAGCAATTTCAGTGATTTTAACTTGGGTTGGAGATTTTAGGGAAAATTAAGCACATTTGATGATTTTTACTTGGGTTGGAGATTTTTTGAAAAATTTTGTAAATTTGATGATTTTTACTTAGGTTGGAGATTTTAGGGAAAATTAAGCAATTTTAGTGATTTTTACTTGGGTTGGAGATTTTGGAGAAAATTAAGCAATTTTAGTGATTTTAACTTGGGTTGGAGATTTTAGGGAAAATTAAGCACATTTGATGATTTTTACTTGGGTTGGAGATTTTGGAGAAATTTAAGCAATTTCAGTGATTTTAACTTGGGTTGGAGATTTTAGGGAAAATTAAGCACATTTGATGATTTTTACTTGGGTTGGAGATTTTTTGAAAAATTTTGTAAATTTGATGATTTTTACTTGGGTTGGAGATTTTTGGGAAAATTTTGTAAATTTGATGATTTTTACTTGGGTTGGAGATTTTTGGGAAAATTTTGTAAATTTGATGATTTTTACTTGGGTTGGAGATTTTTGGGAAAATTTTGTAAATTTGATGACTTTTACTTGGGTTGGAGAGTTTGGGGAAAATTAAGCAATTTTAGTGATTTTAACTTGGGTTGGAGATTTTAGGGAAAATTAAGCAAATTCTATTTTAACTTATTTGGCATAGGTTGGCAACTTTAGAAACTCAATTTTTTAAATTATGTGTGATATTTGATTATGCTGACATTGTTGGAAAATGTATTTTATTAATATTGCTTAACCGATTAAAACAAGCCAAGAATCCAAACACTTTAATCAAAGTTTTTTATCCCATTATGTCATTACGTTCTACAAATAAACCTAACCTAACCAACTACCTTACCTAATATTCGTCAGACACAGCCCAGTAGACAATGTTTTTTTTTTGCATTTAGGCAAACGCTAAGGTTTGACTATTAATCGGTCGGCCAACTTGAATGCCGAATCGGCCAAAAATCGGCCGACTTGCAGGGATAATCGGTCGGCCAACTTGCATGTTTAATCGGCCAAAAATCGGCCGACTTGCAGGTCTAATCGGTCGGCCAACTTGCATGTTTTTAGCCGATTAGTCGGCCGACTTGCAGATATAATCGGCTAAAAAATCGGCCGACTTGCAGGTATAATCGGTCGGCAGTCGGCCAACTTGGACTCTCCCCAAAAAAGAAATATTTTTTCTTAAAGCCTTTATTCTTCTTTTCAGTTGTATTGACTCCTTGGCGTTCAGCTCGTCAGTTTGCTTCTTAAGATGATGGTTATGCCATGTGTAATACCCTCTTGTCATTATTATTATTACACATAACATGCATGACAATGGAAGACTATGTGTGTGGTTATTGTGTAGACGTGACCACTTGAGGATGAGGAACATTTAAGACCATGATGCACTCCAACTCCAACATACTCTGCATAATCGTTTCCTTTAATACCATTATGATTATTACTATTGCCACTCCAAAGTGGAGAACGTGGTCATATCACATAAAATATATGAATCATGTGTGCGTTTTCTACCAGCAATAGTTAATATGGGAAGAAACTTAAGTAGTAGTGCCACTGACAAACATTTTTAAAGCTACATAATAATGTAAAAAAGCAAGCAAGCCAACCATAAATACATAATATTCCTCTTAACTTCCTTTTCCTCCGAGTTGAATCATTGTTGCACCGTGAAAAGAGCAAGATATCGCCGGCAGTGCAAAATCCAACGTTGAGAAATGTTTTTTATTTTTCGTAATCCGTTGTTCAGAAAAGTACAGATACATGGCTCTTCTTATAAACGTGTACAATTCTGTTTTTATATACTCTTTATAAAGAAGTTATATTCCTTGTAGAAACGGCAAAAGTGTGACCACACATTTGTGGATTAAGCCTTCTTGCCTTACACAGTTACACATATCCTAGCAAAGGCAAACCACACATTTCTGTTGATTATATGACATGCCTGGGGTAGCAACTAAGATGAAAAAAGTCTTCCATCAAAGGATTAGTGAATCCCGCAAGAAAATAACGTAATTAATCCCCCTCCCTACCTGCTGGCCTGGTGGTGGATATTATTCCACTTGCTATCTGTACTACATCGCTTTATCTACATCTGGTAGAAATATAGTTAAGCTATAGGTGCAGGTCTGAAGAATTTTGAAATTTATATTTTAGTATAATTCATGAGGATAATAATGGTTCAGCAGATTAAGAACTCAATGGAACGTAGGGCAATAATTTTAATGCATTTCATTACAACCACAATGACAATAAAGTAGGATCCATTTACTGCACGTATTATTATTATGTATCTCCTTGCATCATCTCAGTTTGTAAAAAAGTGGTTTCTTCAAATGTTGCGTTTTTCCTTATTTATTCTTTTACAAGTGTGCATAGTGCATGCGGTTGTCTGTTGTTTAAGAGGGTTTAAGCAGAAAAATATGACATTTTTATACTATGCAAGCCATCAAAACGTTTTCAATGGCCTTTTTATATTATTATTTTACTCCTTCGGGTATTTTGAAAGAAGATGACAAGGAAATAAGAGGGAAGAATTTGCATAAAATGCGATTTAACATGGTTTGATAATAGACAGATAGAGAGTAAAGTAGTAAAGTAAAATAGTGTAATGAATACAAAGAATGGAGTTTTAAACAACAAGTTTTTTGTTTTCGTTTCTTTCGTTGAGTATAAGTAATATTTACTGCTGTCTTGAAGAAAAAACATTTGCTGTTCATGTTCATTAAGCCTAAAAGATCACGATATGGCATGCCAATGCTGAGTAGAAAAGGAGGATGATGATGCTGATGATTTGCTTGGTGGTTGTAGCAGAGGGGATATCTAGCAAACGCAGAATAATGATAATGATCAAGTTCTTCAACTGATATCGATGCATCAGACATTCCCAATACAAAAAGAAGTTTATCAATTGAGCTAACCAAGAAAAAGGATAGAGAAGGAGGTTTCGTCTAAATGTACACAAATCAACGTAAATCATTTTTCTCTCTTCTTGGGTTTGTGTGTGCGTTTTCCGTTTTACTTTATAGTTATCTTGCACTTGACGATAACATTTTTTCTACAAAGTATTTTAATATACGGATTATCTCCGTTTGAAAACCTCTCTCTGGCAGTGGTAAAAGCATTCCTGTGCTGTAATAATGGTCTGAGTTTGACTTTGGCATGGTTTTGTTGTGTTTGGCTGCGTATACTCTTAAGGTTTCTAATGCTCTTGGCTTTTGTAACAATAACCTCCAACAGGTTTTATTGTTTTGTTTTGTGTGGTTTCTTGTCGTTGGATAGTATATGCCATAACATTATACAGAAAGTTGGGATATATTAGACTAAATGCATGTAATATGTTCGTACGTGTGCATGACTGTTTGATGGCCGTTCCAATTTCCTGTCTCCCTTTTGTGCCAATGGTCCATTAAAACATTTTATTGCTTTCAAAGAGAGTTTTCTTTCCAAGTCCAACCTGCATATTGCCATTTTATGCAGCTGGATAAATTGTTGGCATTAGGAGTACAACCTGTGTAAATAATGAAGCGAAATGTCTTTTTCGCTTACTGCTGAACCTGAGTACAAACCTAGTAGCTATATGCAAGGTTTATTCACTGAAAGTGATGTAGAAAATGCGTACTAAAACTAAACAAAGTTACTGCTGACATAAACCAGTGGAAGTACGAAATACTGCTCACGGTAGTGTTATTGATAGGTAGGCACATGTTTTATCTGGCTTCATTCCCTTGACATAACAAAATATTATTTCCTTTTATCTAATTTTTCTCCATGAAATTCATTTTGTTTCTGTGGACCAAGCTGCGTTCTGGAATGATATTCTCGTGACGCAAAACAAAGAAAAATCAAGGACTCTTTTTGCTCGTCAGCGTTTCTAGGTACGAATAATTTCGAAAAGTCATTTTATGCAATTAGACAAACAAGACCAACGCACGAGTGGTTTGTGTATGTGTACAATTACGACGAGTGGTATTGTGCAAAGATTTTATATTGTATGGCTTGCTAAAAGCTGGCTAATTTCCCTGCACCGAGGAAATTGGCCTTGTGTATTTTCTCCCAGTCTGATAATATCATTATTACGCTTTCATCAACTTGTGGGTACAAAAGCTGCTTTCCCAGTAATTGTGCTGTGGTTTTCAGGTCCCAAAATTCAGAGAAAATTGGCTCAATCGACTGTGTTCACTTGGTGCATGTACGTACGTTGCACGATTAGTATGTCAACACCGCAACTAGAGTCAACTATGATTGCGCCTTGTCCTATGCTGACATTAAACACTCCACCAAGTCATATTAGTAGTTACTAGTAAACTAGTAATATACCTAGGGCCAATGCCATTCTAATGAATACATACCTACAAAAGTGCACTATAAACCTACAAAAACTGGATCAATTTTGATTTTGGCAAAAACGATCCACAAGAGGAGAAAGCCACACAAACCCAACTTTTCTACAACTCTACCAAAAAAGTCAATCATCTCTGGGGCTTCAACTTGAACAATGCATCGTGTGTTATATGAAGGACAGGCTGTCAAAAGAAATATCACGTAAAATGTGGAAAACGGTCATGCATACCTAGCTGTACCATTCCCTATTTTTTATACCAAAACATGCACTTTCGTTATCGAAAGGTTGGTGTTGCTTGTTGTGCATGTTGATGACTTCAAAATCCTCAACTGATTGAGCTATTTAACTTGACAAACATCCTTATATACTTTATATAACAATAAGGTGGGCCAACGACTGGAACATGCACGCACACGTTTTCTCACACTCTCTCATGCTGCACAGGAGAAAGTTTGCAAAAAGCTTTATTTATTTTGGCATGTTTTGATGGTGTAATGTTTCCACGTGTGGGCTGGAATATTTTATGGCTCTGTTGTTTGTTTGGAATGGTAACAACTTGCGTTCATTACAAAGGATACGGCGTAGGTGTGAAATAATGAATACTTTACAGTTACAGGAATCGATACAGAATAGTTTCTATGGTGTATAGTATAGGTGTATATACCTATGTCTGCACTATTAGTATTAAAATATGTACCACCATACCAATCAATGTAGTAAGTCTTTGATAGTAATTTTCCTGTAGGTTATATTTTACGGTTTGTGTTCAAGCCAAGCATTAACCGTAAACCAACAACTTTTTCTTTATCTTCTCCGGTCTCTTTGTATGTATCTGGAACGTGAACAGACTTTGTTCTTCTTTTGCAAAATTTGCACTTAAGAACTTGGCCTTCACTCTGGGGCTTTACCTATTTACACACGGGAAAAGTGGGTAACTTCACACAGAGAAAAGTGGTGGGGTTAAAAGGGATGTGGATTTGCAAAAATCCTTTTACTCGGTTTCTTCTACTTTGTACTAGGTTTCTGTGTGCTGGGGGCTCTTTTGGTTTTCAGATTTGGTTTGGGCTAAAAAGGAGGTTAAAACTTCTTAAGGATTCCGGTGCGGATTAGGCACTTGGATGGCGATTATCTCTTTGCGATGATAATAAAATGTGTGTGTGTATAAAATACGAGCCTGGTACTGTAAACATGAGGACAGAAAACTACTTTGAGTGAATTTATTTGTAGTTAGATAAAAAGGTTGACACATCAAAGCAAGGAGAATTTGGAGCGTGTTTACGAACGGATATTAATGATACAGATATACGGAAACAAGAGCGTTGCTTATCTCCCGGAAATACTGCATGCGCACTGCCTGCACACTTTGCAGCATTTATGAATCTGGGACAGTAAGACTTATGGAAAATTGTCTGCGTCTTCCGGGTATTAATACCCGGAAATGCAAGCGTATAACTCTGCATTTTACGAAAATATTAATTCCGTAGTTGTACTGAGTATTTTCATAAATCGAATCTTTCATCTTTTTACAACATACTGTAAAATTTTCGAATATGTAAGTTTGTTAAAGATACTTGTTTCTAGTTTGCTAGCTTGTTTACGTGCGGCTGTCATTGTCCTGCTGTTCTTAACGGAAGGCATGTCGTGATATGTCACTCTTTATTTTTTAAAGCTTCAACTGTGTTTTTGCGGTGAAATTGTAAGTATCGATGAAATAAACATAATTTTAAGTAGGACTAGCTTAGAAGGTTTTAAAGAAACGAGACCCCGTTAAATATAGTTCTTAGTAGAAATCAAAACATGTATTGTTCTAGGAAGTGGGTGGTCAAAGTTTGTTGTCAGGAAAGTCGTGTGCATGACCCTTATAAACGATAATGCATAAGACAGCCAATTTTGAGCGATGATAATGTAATGTAATGATCGGCAAAGCTTTGTAAATGTGGGTTTAAAACCGTTTTTAAAGTAGGCAATAAAGATCTAAAACTCCAACAATTATTTCTGCACAAAAAATAAATTGAAGCAAAATAAATATAGTGTCATTTTAAAGCAATATATGATTGATCACATTTATAAGGCAGTCGTGAAGTAGTACCCGGTGAAATGTGGCATCCCTACTAGGAAAATTGTTTTATTTTCGACTTTTAAATTATACAGTAAGCATTAAAAACTGGATTCAAAATTTAAAAATTACAAAATACAACCAAGTAGATATTCATTTACCTAATACATTCTAATGAATGAAGATGTTAATTAAATCAGTTTTAACCAACGTAGAGTAATGTCGTATGGTACTGGTTTTTACTGCAAAAACTGTGAATGAAATCCATTAAACTGTGCGTTTGTCAATAATGCTGGCAAACTATGCAAAACTATGATTTTATTAGATTTTGAAGGTATTTATAATATTGTCTGTCATTCTTGGAGTAAATTCTTCAAGCTGAATTTGTGAATTTAGTTTTTACTATCGTCTCATACCAAAATAGAAAACATTGTAGCTACTATGCTAGTACTAAGGTGAATTCATAAAATATTCTGGTATGCATATTTCAGACACATTCCTTTCTCATTCCTTTTGCCTTATCCGATCCATATTCAATTTTACGCGTAATAAAATATCAAGTCATAGTCACATTGTGTGCCATAATTGACTCTGACTTCTTTGAATAAATAATAAGCTACCCCACAAAGCACAAAAGCTTGCATAGAGTCAATGACAGGGAGTTGTGTATTTATGGTAGCCTTGATTTGTTTAAAAAATTTATCTGTGTTTGATCAGTGTGTAGTTTCGAAACAGTTATGCAACCATGCCCTGATGCACGTCTCTTTAAATAATGCTAACTAACAACGTTTTTGGCTTGTTTTGTCAATCATGCTGTGAGCTCTCAGTTTGCATTCTTGAATTAAATACGAGCAACCGGCTAAAGCAGCAGAATGAATGCTGAAGAATTCATATGGTTATGTACAACAGAATAGCAGATTGTATTGCTAAAATGTTCATATGCTTGTAAAAGTCAAAAGTGAGCAGTTTTTGATGATAATACGATAGCTTACATAAAACTAACTATATTCATAACGAAATGAATGGTTAAGGTGGAAAAACCAGAAGCAGAAGAGTCAACACAGTAAAAGCACAACACTCCCTTTTTTAAAGATAATAATACGCAACCTTGATGATGGAGTGCCTTTGTTCTTGTTCCTTCTTTTGTCTTTGATCCGAGAATGGAATGAGAGCGCCCTGCCATGATTTCATTTCGGTTTTTGGTTTCCTTTGAGCACTGTGTAGCAAAGCGACTGTGTAGTGTGTAGTATACCACGCTGTGCGCAAAAATATATGCTATTTAACAGCGAAATTGAAAACCAGGAAGTTGTAAATGTGCAGGTAGTGTATTCAAATTCAAAGAAAAGTAATGGAATATGTAGCAGCATAACAGAAACTGCCACAGGGTCTTGTACCTTTGCGCTGCTATTATTGTCCTTTATGGTTTCATGCTGGTGACATGTTGCAATTTGCTTTTATCTTGCTCTCTGTAAACGGTACTCACCTTTTGAGTTCATTTGTAATTCTAAAACCAAAGTAAAGCATGCACGAATTGTTCAGAATACTTAGAAAGAAGATTCAGATTGCATTTTGTTATAAATACGGTACAGATCCTGGAGCAAAAGATTTGCATTTTGGTGTAATGCTGCGTTTCCTAAGAATGAATCGATATTTTTTACATAAAGCTTTCTCGCTGCTGCTGCATATACCCAGCGTTTTTACACTAGTCAAAATATTTAAGACAGAAATGTTTTCACATCAGCTCACCTGAATTCATCCATGAATGCCAACACTCATTCCAGTAAATTTCATTTATTTATTGTGGTTGTGTGTGGTAGTGCAGCAGTATAGCGAGTAGGTATGTACTTACGCAACTTTGCATTTTACATAAAATCTTCCAGTTTCCAGCTAGTTTGACGCTCAGGCTCAGAAGAATAGCATCTATGCCTCTGTTTTCATCTAGGAAACCTCACTGTCCCACCTTCAGGCTTTTTTCTATGTGAAAAATGGCATACTATTATATTCATTGCTGGTTTCATTCTATTGTTATTTCCCAAATATTTTCCGATAACCTCCACCTCCTCCTCCTCTTAACGTTTAAAGCGTATAATTCTAGTCCTTTTCAAGTCAAAACAGAAACTTTTTACTCATTGCTCTCTGCTCTGCCTCCTCTCACCGTTTTTTATTGTGTTGCATCTCTCTTTTCTCTTCTTCTCTGGTTTATGTTGGATCAAGTCGTGTCGTGAGTTATTGATCACAGTTCCATTGAAGCCACCACATAGTATGTGCATGAAAGAAGTAGGCTGGGCCAGAAAAGGTCAAGTGAGAATAATGCACCATAAGAAAAAAATATTTATTACTCCACCAGAGCCACAGCCACCACCACCAATATTGAAATTTTTAGGTATAGAGTAAAACATCATCAGCTCAGCTCTGAAGAAGAGACCCCATAGCACACACAGCTTCAACTTTCAACCAGCCAAACACTCTTTTGAATTGACAGGCCAAAAGTAATAATCTATGTATGAGCGCTCATTGAATGTAAATAACAGTTTTTGCTCAATAGAGATCCACACACTTACTCTTTTCACATAAAACGCGTATAAATAACGTATTTATCCTGTCAGCCAGTGTGATGCACACAGAGCAACCAAGGAGGACACAAAAGCGAAACATTAATCATCATCACCCCAAATCAATACAATGCAAAACATGCTCTCTGTTCTTCTCTTCTGAGCTCCTAGTCTTTTTGCCCTTAGCTCTAGACTTTCCTTTTCAAAAGACCAAAATGAAGGATACATATTGCCCAAAAAACGTGTGTAAAACTTTACTTTGTTCACTAGAACAACATATCATGGCATGCCACCTATTTCAAATATGCTCCAGGAGGATTAGCAGAACAGTTTGACATTCAACATTCCTTGATCCAGATGTGGAGGAGGGTAACCCGGCGTATGTATATAATCATGTTACACCTTACAAAAAGTATATCACTAGGTGGTAGGTGATGGCCATACAAACTTGTTTAAGCAGAAATCAAGAGTCCTTTTGGTTTATCCGTGTTTTGTCACTTGCTTCCAGAGAATTAAGCATTTTTTACCCTAATTTCAAAAACATGGACACAATGCCATTGGGTAATAATTCCTGGGATACTGCTACTTCCACCACCACAGCATCAGAAAAAGGAAGTTTTGAAAAGCCACAAGAAGTAGGGTAGTTAGCACTTCTTTGTATGATGTGGGGTGATCTGTGGTACAATATTATTCCTTAAAGTACCTCATTTTCATCAGTGGACCCTTTTGAAGAGCAGCACAGCAGCATTTCCCTCAAAGAATATGAATGTGTTTTTACTACTACTCATTTTCATCCTGTCGGCGTTTCCTCAAATTCATCAACAAAGACAGCACTTTTATTACCAAACCTAAAGCAACATAATGACTAATATGTAAGCTACATGATGATCATGCAACAGTAATAAATTGTGTGAAAAAAGAGAAGCTATATAGAAAACTTTTCCAGTAACGTGGTCCGGGTGACGTGTGTTGATGTGAAATGATGGTAATAATGTGGCCATAAGGCTTTGATGTATTCAACCTGAAAATTGAAACTGGAATACATTATGAGTCTTCTCGGGTGAAATAACAATTTTAGCTATTAATTTTTACACTTTCCGTCTTTATGAGTTTTTACCCAGAAAATGAAAATAGGCTGGAGTAAAGAGCCTTCCTCAATGTGTGTACCCTGTTCACTAAAAGTTATTTGATACGTAGTTCTCCTCCCACGTTTCATTTCTTCAGACCAAACGTCATTTCGTCTTTGAGACCGGACGAGACTGAAAAGGAATATAGGGATATGCCTGGTATTGCTGGTCCTTGATACAAAGGATATGAACATATGAATTTTTTAGGTAGTTTCACGCAAGACTTGGGATCCTTGAATGTGTTAAATCAACCTTGACTCACAATATTTTGAGCTTACAAATAAAGCGAGGGTGTAACTTTACAGCTTTTTTGTGGAGTACTTATTATTCACATGTTTCAAAATAATCTTTTGTGCAAGTCTGATTTGTAGGGATTATTTTCACTTGAGACATGTTTTCTGAAGAGGAACTCCAAGTTTTCTGTTG
Organism: Entomobrya proxima; assembly: GCA_029691765.1. Taxonomy (NCBI): domain Eukaryota; kingdom Metazoa; phylum Arthropoda; class Collembola; order Entomobryomorpha; family Entomobryidae; genus Entomobrya; species Entomobrya proxima. The sequence goes on from CM056169.1 coordinate 8,167,773, forward strand.
TTCAGATAAGAAGGTAGGCATCTAAAAAAGTAATTCTTTCCTTGTAATGTGTATCCTTGTTTTTGAAAGGAATATATGGGAACGTTGTAGAAACTGACGTTACTGCCCAAAAGATTAATGCTGGGAATGACTATACAATATCTGCAAGGCTAATTTACTGCTGTAAAAGGAGACACAATAATGTGCTCAATGCGTTTATATAATAATTTACCAATACCAACAGGTTTTTGGATGCTGGTCACGAAACTATCAATATTGAACATTGTAATAAAATCAAAATGTAATGTATGTAGTACACAGCAATTCAACGTTTGAATCTTTATAAATGGTGCCAACCGTGCCATCTATATTTTAGAGAGCTTCATTGCCTATATTGCATTGAGAAAATGGGGTTTATCAAACTTACTCAATTATCGTTCCTTTACAAAAATCTATTTCAAAATGCTAGTTACATGAAAGCAAAAATCTGATCAGTTTTAAACAAGCCAAGGTCGAGCATTGACTGTTCTTGTTGTCAGTCATTGACGCGCGGCGGCTTTGCTGGAGCTGGAGAAAAACAGTTGTAATGTGATATGCTTCGTGATAACATTCGACTTTCATTTCATGGTTTAAAATAGCTAAAGACGCTTGTTACTTTTAAGTCTGCTGATTTTTGCTGTTTTTAAACAGATTTTCTTGAACGTAAACTTACGCGTACCAAAACTTTGTTAAACAAAAACCTGCAATTGGTTCTATATGTACAGCTTTGGGTGAAGCTGAACAAGTAGTTTTAATGCTTTTTCTTGTTTCTTTCTTTGCAATAAGCTTGCCATTGCCTGTTTTCCTTTTTATCACCCAACAGCAACGTTGTCGCATTGTGTTAGTAATAATGAATGACAGTGTTTGATGAGGGATTAGGAACACCCAAATATAGTTCATAAAGTTCTCATAAATTACAGCAAAGACAGATTTACGAGCAATTTGATCTTCTATGAGCTTGCTTTTGATGTGGCGGAGGGATTATACATTTAGGCAGATTCACCACCAACATATTACACAGCACACAATAATCGTCTAATATTACTTACAACGCATACACAAAATACATCTATTGCACATTATAGTTGCCTGCCACCGCACTGTTGACACCATCGCACCAGACAACCAGCCACCAACATTTATCAAATTGCACAAATCTACAGAGATGGATACTACTCAACGGATTTGTAATATGGGAAACCTTGGAGGAAAGACAACCACTTCGGAATCAGTTTTGACTTGACAGCATGTTTTCGCCACACCAGCCATTTTACGCGAAAAGCGCTAACGTAGCATATAATATTTCGCACCATGTTTGCACGTTTTCTCCTTTTGTGGCATAGAACCACACACATCGGCCACACGAGTTTACACTATGCGCCATACGCACGCACTGATATTGCATCCGTATGTTTGTTTGCCATGTTAGATCCCAATCTGCAAGTTATTTCCTCAGAATGAAATATAATATTGACTCTCTGCAAATGATGGCGATGAAGCTGAGATAAACTATTTTTCTCTCTTGTGTGTGTGCGCGCTTGTACATCAACAGAATTCGACAAACGTGTGCAATTTATTAAGCTAGCTGTAACTTGTAGCTGAGGGAAAATACTAACATGCGGTATTTCATTTCAGTTTGATGATGACTATTCTTTGTGCTAAGCCATGTTTGGCTTCTCCATTTCCTCTACGTAGCCTTTTAAGTATTGGAAAACAAATTGGTGTCATAATATATACGAGGAAAAAATTAATGACTATTGTTTCATGGATATTTATCTTTTTGGCGTATGATGTGATGGAAGACAAAAAATTTTATAGGCAAAGTTTGTTTTGATCTTTTGATCGTGATGGTACATTATTTAGTAATTTTGATGACGAGATGTTGTTGGTATTTTGCAAAAAAACGAGTCTCGTTCTGGTTATATCACCAAAAATTTGCACTTTTAATTGTACACGTGTATTTACATTACCTGTTCGTAGAAAAAGCAAAGTTCGTTGACTGATTTTATGTCGTATAGAATTTTAGATGCAAAGGAACCATGTCTAAGGAAAGCATATTAAAAAATTATAAAAGTTAGTCAGGTAAAAAGACGTTGTTTTTCCTTCCAGCAATATGTCCAAAAGTCCAAACTGTGAAAACCAAAACTTTTCTTTTATTCATGTCAAACCCTCTTATATCGTCATCATCGAAAAAAATCGATACCTTCCAGCAAGATTTTTATCAGACAACTGCGAATATTGTGTGTGAACCATTAGACTGTAATTGTAACGGAACTTACTGGCTAAAAAGGCTTTTAAGAGTAAAACGCAATCAACGGCAACGTTCCTGCATTATCTTTATAATATCTGAAATTGGTTGGTCTTCAGCCATCCAACCACGTCATTATTTCATTAGAGCTAGGTTCATTAAGCCCCTTCAGAGTGGTTTGAGGCTTTTTGAAATGAAAATGAAGAACTAGCATAGAACAAAAAACACTCTCTTCTTGTTATTATGTAAGAGTAGACTGTGTGCCTTGTAGAGTAGAACGAGCCTAATTAATTGAAGTATCCTGTGCTTGTGTATACACAGCATTAGCATCGGATTGCAATTTATCACGGCTGCTTTTTTGCAAAAGAAGCAAATAATAAACTTTGTTTTTCACTGGCGAAATAATGATGATGTTATATTTTATAGAAACATTTTTGACAAGAAAACAACTGCACGGTCAGAGATTAAGAGTATTGCTTTCAGTTATAAACAGCTAGCAGCAGCAGTTGGTAAATGAGTTTAGCTTAAAATTTGAAGTAACTTTAGTTTTCTAGCTTTTAATAGAACCATAGAGGTAAATGTCAGTTGTGCCATATGTCGACGCATTTACCTAATATTTGACCTGTAGTAGCTGAGCCTATCAAATATAGATGTAATATAGATGTCTATGGTACAGCAGGGTCTAAACAGACAGAGCTATAGAAAACGTCCGTTACGTGTCCAAAATCAAAATCCTACTTATCGAAATATAAGCTCCTTTTATAAAGAGCACTCGATGTCATTGGTTCTTTGGACCTTGTTCCATGAATTAACAAATTGCTTGTTACCAGAAAGTCAAAAGAAAAGTTAACTTGCGTGTGCTTTGTTGTATCAAATTGAATATTCTCGTAACCTGATACATAGCATTGAGACGAGATCCCTGAGTGCTTAATAATTGCTAACTATGAAACACTTTCTGCGAAATATTATACCATTTTCCCTGATGAAGAATGAAGACCAGTGCTACCTACAAACGTTGGAATAAATATTATATTTTTTCCTTACCACTCGCTGAAGCCCAAGATCATTTTACATTATTTCAAAACATTATACCTTCCGCGACGATGCTTTTCATAAAAATGAACAAATATAGTATACTAAATGGCACTACTATTTTAGCAGAACTGCTGCATTTACAAAAACTACAGTTTTAAATCCAAAACAGTTGTAATTGGAAGATAAATTGATGATGCCATATTTATTCATGATTTCATACACACCGATACTACCCATCTATAATTATTACAATGCAATTGCGTCTTTTAAAACTATTATACAACCCAAGTAAAATATTTAGAATCTGCAGAAAACAGCTTTAAAGAAAGGAAGAAGGCAAAATCTACAACGGTAAAATAATGAGCATGCATGGATCTTTATTTTTTGGGGTTTATGTCTTCCGCACAGTGGGATTCCACATGTAAACAAACAAAACGAAGACTCCATCCTGAAAGTTATGCCATTGTTGACATTTCCTCGTATGTTCCATTGCAACTATTGCTAATATATTTTCACATTTTCTTGTGTCGGCTTATTGTTCCATTTAAAAATGGTGCAAGCAGCTTTAAGTACTAAAACTGCACTACTTGTTTCCCCCTGCATTTATCTATTTTCAATGTATACACAAGATGAGATTATTACCATAATGAACGCAGATCTATCAGAGTAAATCATTTTAGCTAAAACAATAAGAACAAGTCTGGCAACTTTCCTTCTTGTTAAAATCTCGCTACTGGCTTTTGTATGTGTGGTTATATATCTAGTTTACTTTTTTATTTGTTTATGTTCTGTGTAATTGGAAAAGTTATCAAATTTATTATCAATTACCAAACCGATTTCATGACTTCAAATACATCATTTTCTTGTTAGTTGTCGAAAAGTTTGAAATGTTGTGGTACACTTTTTCAAATCAAACAATACACATCTTGTCCTGCTATTATAACTCTTTATTTATTTATTTTAACTAGTTTATCAACAACAAAAGACTTACTACCATCTTATATTTTTTGCAATGTGGAGAGTAAAACATTTTTAGCAAGCTAACAAGAATATTTTTCAGGTTCAAAAACCAAAAAGTACATTTTGCACAATGCCACAGTTCAAACCATGACACACTTACAACCTTTAACAATGCAATGTTGGTGGTTTCCTTGCTTGTTTTCATGCGGTTGTGTAGTTAGTGCCACAGGTTTAAATTGTAGCAGTTTAGCAAAATAAATGGTGAAAAAATGCGGAGTAATTTTGTAGAATCTTTGGCTTTTATAAAAATCGCCATAAACATGTAACGTGTAAGTTTTGGTGTCAGATTTATGAACTTTCAAAAGAGACAAAGCAATGTCAATATTTTTTCATGTATTTTTTGTTACAGCTACCAAGTTTTATCCTGGTTTGAAATTAATTTGCCATAAAGCCAGTGTGTTTTACATTTACAGCGTTTCTTAAAAACAACCGTAAAATAAAACGTCAAGTGTACAATTGTGCAAGATGCTTTGTACAAATCCACGGAAAAAGAGATACGGATTCATTCAGCGTAAAACAGTTCCTGCCAAGACCCAGAAAGGGGCCATAGGTCAGCCATAAAAATTACTCATTCATTTCAGTTTCTTGAGCTCATAAATTAAAAGCAATAGCCTCAATGACAATTTTCATAACCACATTTGGTAATGCTCCGCCGAGCAAAACAAGCCAACCCTTCCATTTCTATTCTGAGAGACCATAAATACTCCTGTTTTAAATGTCACAAAGTTATGATGCCTTTACATTTACACGCAGTACAATGTATATAATCATGCACAGAGAATCAAACTCCAAGCCCAAATTATACATACATAAATGGTTAGACTATGACCTTTATAGCAACTTAAACATTATCGCTGCCGACACCAACATTACCACCACCGTGAAGTGAAGTAAAGCAAAAGAGAATTTCTTGCACGCTATATAGCATGCAAAATGCAAAGCCAATTGTATGATCCAAGTCAAACTCGACATTCAAAGAACTGGAATCCCCATCACGAAAAAAATATCCTCTTCAAGTTCAACACAACTCGGGGTTATAAAGGGGTGCAGCAGTTAAAAATGAAACTTGTGAGATGAGGATCATGAGCGCATTCCTCTGTGCGCTTGTTTGTCATCATTTCATTTCTTCTCTTCTTTTGGATAAAATATTTAAAAAGCCAAATGTATCTACAAATGCTGTGAAATATCAAGTTGAAATCCATCGCTCCTCTGTCGCCTTCCCTTAGCAAAGTCTTACGTTTCTTTCTTCGCCTTTATATTCCACATTAGGATTTATTTGTCGTTACTTCATTTTTTATTATATTTTTTAATCTGTCATAAGACGCGACTAAGCCCATCAAAACATTTCCATTTTTAGCCTGAAACTGCCGCTTCGTCACATTAATCCAGTAATAAAAATGAGCATCAGAGTGTGTGTGTCGAGCAATTCATTTGGAAGAAAGTTGTACGATGGAATGTTATGGAACGTAGAGTAATAATTTTAATGTGTTGGGTGGATAAGTACATAAGTAGGTGTGGGTAATATCAAATCTGTAACGAGTTTAGGAATTAAGGAAAACGGTACACTGCTAATCATTTTTAGATTTTTTCCATAGAACGGTTATTACTAGTTTTACACAAAGTTATATATAAAATGTATGTACATGAAACGCTTTCTTGAAGAAGGAGGAAATGTAAAAAATAAGATTTATTTTCCAAATAAGATTGAATGATGAAACGCAAAGAGGTGTTGAAAGTCTTATTACATACAGATTAGGTTTTGGTTGCTTGCTTTCTTAAAAAATTTAAGCGTTTATAGCAATGTTCAATGCACAATTTTTCAGATTGTGTAAATACCTAAGCTGTTTTGTCACTTGAAATGTTTCATCGTTTACGGATGGCATGAAATATGATTAAATTAAAATTTTGAATTTGTCTCTGTCGCGCAAAGAAATTGAATTTTTCCACGGGGTTGAGAACGAGGCCATGTTTATGGTGGTGGTGTTAGAATCTCTAAACAATTACGCACTTGAATGCATCACACACAACACGTAATAAAAATTGTAACGAAAATTATAACTCACTCAGAAAAGACCGAATTTTGATGGGAAGCAGGGAGTGGAGCTGCTCCGTCGAAGTTCTGTTTTGAACATGAACATCAGAAATTGACAAATAAAACTGGCAACTTGGCTGTTTGATAAAATGCTAAGAAGACGCGTCAAACAAGAGAATATGAAAAGGAAATAAAACTGTCTGCTATATTATATAAAATAGGACCACGAAGATTGAAAAACACTCCATAAAAACTTTATAAGGATTTTACAGCTCATTATTTGGCATTCCACATTTTACAAACAAATCGAATAAAGAACGAAGCCCATTTATTAGCGATTTCTGGCAGACGAGAGAAAAGACATGCGGCAAAAGGGATGATGTTGGGTTGACAGCAGGCATACGCAAAAGTTCTTATAGCCACCACCACATTGACTAGTTTTTTATACCGTTTATCACCACCGCCGTGAAACGGGTAAAAAATACTGCTCTTTTCTAGTTCGTAACAAAACAAAATCTTAATCAGCCAGAATTTAGAGCCTGGCTTTTCATAACTTTTGACAAGCAGAAAGGTAAGACGCTTGGTGAAATGTCAAGCAAGCCGGGAAATGACAACAATATATGACAACTGGTTAAGGAATGGGAAGCAGTAAATCTTTTTAAAAATCTGGCTGCTTTGTAATTGCAATGGCAAACATGAAAAGGCGAGGATGAATGAGCTGATTATTGCAAATTAGCATTTTTTCTAAGCATAGAGTTTACATAGCACAACAAAACTTGCACAGTCAGTGTCAACACTTTTTGTTAACAAAATTACAATTTGTTTACGCAGCTCGCGTTGTGCAGCAAAGTCACTTCAAGCATGACAGATTTCAAACCAAACATGGATTCAAATATTTAGTATTTTTCTCAAGCCTCATCTTTAACTTGAGAGTCTTCTTAAGGTTGAAAATATGTTAATAAGTATCATTTAATGAATTTTTGATATTGAATGTGTAAAAAGAAATGGGTGCTGCTTATAAACGCATAGTTCACAAACGTTTTCCCAAAATGGTCATAGAATTTTCTCACGCGACAAGTCATTCGTAGCTACAAAATTAATGTTGAGGAAAGTGAAACTTTTATAAAAACTCAGGGTATTTGCATTTTTATGCTCAAGGTGCATTAGTTTGATAAAAAAACGTTGTATATATAAAAACCCATGTTTGTTATTGTGATCTTTGAGTCTGACCTGAGATGACCGTAAATAATCATTTCTGTAGCAGCCAGAACGGTGCGCAGAACTGTGACTGATTTTTTTCCTGGTTGTGACAATGAAACTTTAATTAGGGAGGACAAGCGTGTAAATCCTAAATCAAACTGTAAACGCTCACCCACGACGACATTGGACTGAAGATAAATTTAAACGTCTCAAACTGCACGTACTGTTGACCGTATTGTGTTGTGTATATTCATTGAGTAGGTAGTAGGTTACTTTTGAAAAACGTTAGCATGACATGATCGTATACAAAAAAAAATCCCCATTTTTACAGAACAGCTTATTATTAGCATTACTCTTCGTTCTTTGCGTTCTTCTAGAGCAACGTGACAATGTTTTGACTGCTTTGAAGGATTCATAAAGTTTTTCGTCACCAGCATTATTTCATCTTTGTTCACGCATAATACCAGATCAGATATAGATTCAGTAGTATTTTTATTATTCTGATGTCCCAAAAAGATTGAGAACCCACACGGAGAATACTCACACATTCGGAATGCATAGATTTATTATTATAAAGCACATACAGTCGCACAGAGCTTACTTGAAAATCAGAACTATTCCCCAAGGAGTACACAATACAAATCTCCAATTCAAGTTTATGCTAGGTTTGTTATGCATGGGATATAAGACTTGTTTCATGACTTTTTTATCAGGAGAATTCTCTGGGTGATTTTTGAACTGGAAGCATTCCCCAAAAGTTAAGTGGGTATACCACAATATTTTTGGATTTTGTTATTCGAAATAGGGTGACGATAATAATGCTACAAGTTCTTGATATATTTTTTGGTTTGTGACGGTTGACGGAGTGAATGGGCTAAAGGAAACGAATGTTATGATGATCTGCTTACAATATTTTTATGCATAGATCAAGTTTCAACATTTATTACGCATACAGCACAACATTTTTAGGCATAATATCAAATCAAAAACTTATTCACGCTTATTAAATGTAATGCATAACAAAACGGAGAGGAGATATGAAACGCAATAAGGCAACAATGTCAAACCGGAGACCATATTTGGGAGAAAACTTTAATTTTGTCGGTATTCGGTATCCACCATGCTTAGAAATTCTTTTGTAGTTTTTAACTTCCACTTCACGGAATATATTGCTGGCCATATGGGCAGGCTGGAATATTTTTGATGATGGATCATGAATATTTTGGAATATGAAATGATGGCCATGTCCAAAATTATTTATAAGCTCACATATTTTTTATTATTTTGTCCACTGTGTCGAGTTTCAATTTTGTAGTCTAAATATTTATCAATCCAAGATTATAAGACATGGAATGGAATTCTATTAATCTGAGGGAATACACTGAATGAAAATGAAGTGGAATATTACAAAACTTATGAAATGAAAATATGCGATAGAGAAAGAGAGAGACACGAGTAGAAAATATGATTTTTTTGTCTATGATCATCCCACCCAGTGAGCAAGATCGGTCTCTTATCATCATCAACCCACGTACTCAAGTTGGTGGATATGTCAAGTGTCAAAAGAATCGTTGAGAAGATGGATGAAATGCTGTTTCACACAGGAAGAATGAGAAATGCAGAAATTTGGTCAGTGTTTTAGATTTTCGAGGAAAGAGTTTAGAGTTACAGCAGCGCACATCACACACTTTACTTTGGTATTTGAGGATTCGAGTGCACGTGAGTGTGTGGGTTTTTTGGTGGTTACTTTTACTACCCATTATTTTGATCTTTTCCTTCTATTCATTCATTCATGCATGCAACTTCACAGACAGTTTGAACAGATTTTAAATTAGCTACTTTGTGTGGTAAGATGAAACATGACACTTTTACAGGAAACTGTTATGACACTGGACTGACAATGACGATAGCCGCAAAAAGAGGTAGATTTGGTGTAGAATCAAAAGCAGTGCCCGTATCCATATATAACTTTGCTTTCACAATTATTTATACAACAGCTGGAATCAGATATCCTGATCATCATCCACTGCTGTTATATGGCCTAGTTTCCCATCATTAAAATTACATCAAACGCAACATCACAGCCTGTTAGCCGAGGTTCCACACAAATCGGCCTCTGGACTTTTACCTGTCTGTTTTCCCTTATTTACTTTAACTTTGCTTTAAACAATTTTGTATGCCCATCCTGTTATGATTTAGATAGGATGATATATTCTCTCTGACGGTAATAGTGAGCTGCCTGTGGCTATCTCTGTCATTCATCGTCATTGCACTGCTTATGTATATATTTTGCATTCGTATCCGATCCCACATCCATTTCTTCATTATGATACATTGCCTTTACGCTTCATCAACTAGTTTTCAGACGAAAAGTTGTGAAAATGAAAGGAAAGCCAGCAAACTGGATAACTGTACTAAATAAAATGTATTTGCGTGTTATTTAGGATGATAACCAAACAAGAATAAAGCAATAGCAAATGCAGTAATTAAGAATCGAAGATTAGAACCCCGGGGCGGGGCCTTCGGCCCGCAAATAAACGGATTTTAACAAATGGACCTCATATTTGTAATCCTGGTAAAAAATGGACCTGAAATTATGTGTCACACATGATATATCCATTAATTTGGAAAATTTAACAATTAAAGCCCCAAAGCAGGGCCTAAATAGTCAAATTTTAACTAATGGACATCAAATTTGTAATCCTGGTTAAAAATGGACCTAAAATCATGTGTCACACATGATATATCCATTAATTTGGAAAATTTAACAATTAAGGGCCCAAATTAGGACCTAAATAGTTAAATTTTAACAAACGGACATCATATTTGTAATCCTGGTCAAAAACGGACCTAAAATCATGTGTCACACATGATGTGTACATTAATTTGGAAAATTTAACAATTAAGGCCCCAAATCAGGGCCTAAATAGTTAAATTTTAACAAACAAATTGTGGATTCGTAATCCTGGTCAAAAATGGACCTATAATCATGTGTCACACAGCATAGATCCATTAAATTAGCGGAATTGAAAAATAAGGCCCTGATTTCAGGACCTTAGAATCCGAAATTTAACAAACAAACTGTGGATTTGTAATCCTGGTCAAAAATGGACCTATAATCATGTGTCGCATGATATAGGTCCTATGTAAAAATGTTGAACCGTTGGTGACCTCTGACCTTTGGAGTTGACCTATTGACATGAAATTCAATAGTGTTCTGTCGGAAGTCCACTAGAGTCTGTATACCAAATTTGGTAGGAATCGGATTAGCCATTTCGGAGAAAAACGTGCTTACACGGACGTCCGGACGGCCGGAACAGGAAATTAGAAAGAATCTTCGATTCTTAATAAACCCACTCAGCCTTTGTCCATAGTGTCGATAGCTTATCTGAAAAGTATCTAAACGTTAGACAGCAAAACTGTACCAGTGGTTCAATAGAACTCCCCAACAAAAAATAATTTCTTTCCTTTTGTGTGTCAATTTCGAAAAACAAGGACCAACGGCATAAAAAAGCTTTCTAAAAGTATAACAAGTGAAATGTCCTGTAACAAATGTTGATGATAAAGATACGCTATAAATGTAAATGTGCCTGTGAGCATGCCTAGAAAGTATAATAGAACAAAGTACAATGAACGTAATTGCATGTCTTGTTCCAAGTACGCCTATGGTCAATTTCTCAAAAGCAACTGCTTTAACTCATGCATGAACTTCCTTGTAAAAAAAGTGGAACAACTGGACACAAGGACCACAGAGTCCAGCAACCTGATCAGCAGAAGCACACACAGGACCAATTTAAGTAAGTGAACTGAACTGGATCGGGGATCACTCAAGTGGAGAATGTGGAATGAATGCATTTATTTGTCTTTCCGTTTTTTGCTCCACCGGACACAAATTTAATGTGTCTCTTCTTTCAAAATAGAAAAAAGCGAAGAAAACCAAGAGATATAAATGGAATGTACGTACCTAATGTGTAATAGAATGTGATTGTCTTGCATTGGAGATTGTTATATATTTTTATGTTGGAATAATAATGTAATAAATTTATTTTCTACAACTACACTAGTTTATGTTTGCACTAAAGACAATGAACTACCTCTTGTATATTATTTTTATTTCTTCCTATCCATTTATTCATTTTTGTGTTTCTACCTCTATGAAAATCCCAATAAAAAATGTTACGGCAGGCATAACAAGAAGAGAATGGACCAACGAGCAGGATGATTATGATGAAGTTGATGGTAAACCAAAGGAGAATGGACGAGCAGAAGAAAAAAATACATAGTAAATAAGAAAGAAAGGGGACACCGCTAATAAACTTCAAGAGGACAGGTTTTCTACTCTGTCTCTTTTGTTTTTACGCTTGTCTTAAGAAGACTCTAACGAGTGTATATGTTATAGGGAATAAGAGTTGTCCTGTAGTTTTCTTGTTATCAGTTTTCGTCTCTCTTCTTTTCCCAACTTGACTGTTGTGGCGAGTTTGCTCGTTTACTTTTTTGTCAGATTATGATAAGATCAAAGATAACGCATAATTCTTCATTATATAGGCATTAGATTGTACCGTAACATTGACATGAATCCATTTCACATTTCGACGTTGTCTCACTATCATTGAATTGATTGCTTGTCTTGTTTTCTGCGTTTGAGGTCTCCTTGTGAGGCCGACACCACCACGAAACAGAAAAGAGCAATCAACTTTTGCTACACATTTTATTGAGTGACTAGGTTTAAAATAAAAATACTGGCTTTGCAGAAGCAACAGCAGCAGTTTAGTAAGGTAAGGGTATAAGTATGGTGGTTAAAGTAATGATGAGATGACCACGTAGAGTTCAGCACAACTTTTATTTTAAAGGCGAGATCCTGTGAAAAAGCTTCGTTGCGGGATAGCACAGGTGATGATACTGATAAATGCAGGATGACGTATTAAATGAGATACGAGAAAAATAACACTAGGAAAAAAGCAACGGAAGAGTAAAATGGGCATATTTGTCAAAGTGATTTTTTGCTTTATTGCTTCACCGGCTCCGTCGTCGTCGGCCTTTGTACTTAAGTGGTTGGCTAAAAATGTAAAATGAATACATGGAGTTTTCTGACATAGACATATTTGCCTCGGGTATATGACTAATTAGCTGAAACGTCCAGTGAGTAGATCCTTCATTAGTGTTTTTGCCATCTGTGATGTCAATGCCAATTTACGCCGTGTGCACAGTACGTGACTCGTTTTGCTTGTTTGCACACGAGAAATTAATGGTCAAGAGGGAAAATCTTCGTAATCATAAAACACTTCTTTCTTCGAGTCTTCATACATATTGCTAAATTTTAAGGGACTAGTGTTGCTACGGAATCTAAATACATGTTTATGGGAAAATCTATCTAACAAATGATTGCCATAAAATTCGAAAGTGTTTTAGCCAAAATGCGCCAGTTATGAATTTGGAAGCCTTTATTAGGGTTACGTCATTCTTTGGGAACAAAAGTAATTAGTTAGTTACAATTTTAGTTTCGGGAAGGCAAAAATTCATTTCATTTGACTACGTTGCCACATGAATGACAATAAACCATAATTGATGATCCCTTTGATAACTGGCAGTTCTTACTGCTGAAATGAAAAGCAGGTTGCCGACTAAAATCTACAAAAAAAATTATACTAGTGTAATCCGACTTCATGAATCATGGTATTAATACCATGATTCATGAAGTCGGACAAGATTTATATCCTGCTAATACACTACAATTGTGGTGTAATATAAGGATTTATTTAGATCAATGATGAACATTTTGAGAAACTTTGCAAGATTTATTTTAATAGTGAATAGGGGACATAACCAACTACGGCTAATCAACAAAAAATTATTTGCAACTTTGAAGGCAAAAACAAGGAATCCCTGTGCCACAATTAAAACACGTTAAGATGAAAGAGAATAGGCAATTCATTCATAAATTGATTTGTTGCATTTTCTCTATATATTAGGGTATCATTGATTGATGAATGGATCACAAAACCTGTACCTACTGTCAATTTGGTTAATATATTATAGCCCATTTGACGAGATCCCGGCGAAAGCATGGACTCTTGAAAAGTTGTGCAGTATTTTCCTATGTGCTTCGAATTTGAAACTTCTGCCATGCTACGATTGTGGAAAGCTTTGTTACAATCATGTTAGCATTTTAAAATTTGTAAAAAAGTGAATTTTTAGTAATGTTATTAGCTTTTTGCTGACCACTGTTTCGCCATTTAAAATGCATTGCTATGCGTAAAATGTCAGTGCAAGTGGTATTCAAAATGTAAAAATGGTGCTCCAGAATTTTAAATAGTACATGCATTTTATATGTCTGTATGCGTAAAAGTATGGGAAATCAGATTAAGATGGAACATTTTTGCTAACTATTTTTGTAACCGATCAGTTAGCCAATTAGTTCGGGGATTCTACAGAAATTGGATCCCGCAAGAGTGATTTTAAAATAGATACCGTATTGTCGTCATGCAACTACATGCATTTTGGTAATGCCAATGTATCTAAATTCCGTACACTTACTTCCTCCTTAAACCATGATGGTACATGAAGTTGCCAATATATCATGATTTAAGAAAAAAGAAATATTCAGAAACGAGTAATGCTTAATCACCCATAGGAAAGAAATGAATACTGACTATTTGCAGTTTTCTGGAGAGGAAAGCCACAGAATAATATCTTGAGGAAATTAAGGAGAGTGGTGAATCCAGCAGGTGCTAATTAGCAAGTTGCAATTTAACCATTTACTCCACCACTTATAATAACTAAATCCTACCTACATCTCAACGTCTAAAAGATAAAATCGGGTGATGATAAGCCCTTTCCCATCGTTTACACAACAAGATTTTGCATACTTTATCAACATGGAATGTATTTAAGCATAATGCATTTATAGAGCACCTAGATTTTTATAAAATGTGTCATAACTATTGAGCAGCCAAAATCAGGGCAAATTTCCTTAATATGCAGATAACGTACACATAAGCCAAGCGATTACACATAGTACAAGAAGTCCAGATTTCTATTTATATTATTTTGCGCCGTTTTAATTAATTAAGAATTTAATCCAGTCATTAAATTTAATTCTTAAAATAAACTTCAAGAGTTTCACCGAATTTCATTAAAGATATACAAAAACAAGGAGAATGATTTAGGATTTTTCAGGAAAGTACTCCAAAGTTATCAAGTGGCCACCATACATTTAAATAAGATTGCAAAAGAGATGCGAGACAGCAAAGTGCATTATTTTTTATATAAATAAATGCTTCCATCGTCCTCAGGCCCAAGTTCTTATCTTCTTCCCTGAGTTTCCCACAATACATTTTATATCATCAGACTGGATATAAAAATGATAACAAACACAAGCAGTTTGCACAAGAGTTTCTTAAAAATTGTTCGCCCAAAGTAAAAGATAGCTCTGAAGTGGCTGTTTCTTTCACTTTTAGTCTTGTCGTAGTAGTCAGTAGTCATGTTGCTTGTGCTTTTTTCAAGAGATTCTTATCTTTCCCAAGTGGAAGTTTTTAATGCACCTGCTTATAAAGGTGTGTACAAATGTAAGTCTACACTCAGTAGTATACCTTTAAGTGGTGATGGTGGTGAGCCACTATATAAAAAAGAAAATAATGGTTTGTGCAATGGCACTACAAAACATCTTACTGCTTTTTCACACCATCATTTCGTCCTCTGAACCACTTCAACTTCATGTTTCCAGAAAAAAGTTTTATGCTATTAGCAATAAGCAGTCTTTTTTGTTCTAAACAAAAGCCAAGAGAATAATATTGTTATGGACGGTGTGCGTGTCTATACGTAAGGAAAAGCTTATTATTGAAGAAAGCTGTGAAGACACGAAGTTGCTTTACTAACTATTAAGTGTACAAGTACTACTAGTCATCTGCCGTTCTCAAGAGTGCATTTCTGCACATCTGGATATGCTTTTAGTATTTAAATAAGAGCATGAAAGTGCTTTTTACCGAAGAAAGTTTCCCAAAAACTATACAATAATCTACACGAAAGAAAAAAGTGATAAATGCAGTAGTTGACTTTTTGAAATCCATGCTCTGTATACGTACTGCACACTTATTGCGTTTTATCCGCCTATCTCATAATACAAACTCAAAGTTGTTAATGAACTTGACAGCTTGCAGAAAACTGTTTGGCTTGTTAAATAAATAGTATTTAAATGGCTTCGGATCAGACGTACCTACTATATGAGTTTGGGCATACTCCTACATAAATTTGTTATCGTCATTTTAATATGAATAACTCTCAAAATTCTAAATTCATTTAGCTACTTATTTTCACGGTAGGAAACAATTCATTCCCATTTTCATCATTCGTTATTGAAGTAGATTGCTACTGACGGCTACTTCAGGTGATTCTCGAACGAAAATTCACTTAACACAAAGGCTTGGCTTAGCGCTTCTAATGCTGCCTGTGTAATCCCACACGAGGACTTTAGCATTTTTATTTACTATAGTTTTTATCAGTTTTATTGCATTCTTTAGTTTAAATACAACTTTGTTCAAACGTCTTCTGTGAAATGTGAGAATTCATATTCACTTCAATTAGTTTTCCAAAAAAACATCACAAGTCCCGATAATAATAATTTTCACCAAAATTATCCAGTCACAATCTCCACCCTCGAAGATCCTCTTCTTAACTATTTCGTACAATTTGAAGACGGAAATGACTCATCTGCACGACATGGTTTTTATGTGTACACTTCTCATTTCCGGTTTTCACTTTGCACACCCAAAACCAAAAGACCTAATATGCTGTATTGGACATACTACGGAACTTAAGGACGCAAATGGGAAAGCTTGTTATAATCGGGCCAAGGATTGTAAAACCGTAAACTGTGGCAGTAATATTTGTCAGAAGGACCTGACACTCCATAATGATACGGACGATGGACACGCTGATACCAAATGCGACGCTGAATTGAACTGTGGTGCGGGTAAATGGACAAAGCCTGTCTGCCGACTTCTGTACTATGAGAAGGTTACGGACAACAGAGACGAAGATGATTCTAGCGCTAAGGGGGATTTAGAGTTTACGTACTACGCCAAGCAGGACTGCTTTGACAACTCAAAAGGCGATGTCCAGATTGGGTGTGACTTTATTGTACCAAAGATTTTCTACGAAGATCACAAGACACGTTATACATACTTGAAAGAATGCTTTTGCAACACACCTAAATGCAATCATAATATTGTGAAAGCCTGTATGGAATCCACAAAAGGATTTGACAAGATTTCACAGACTTGTTCAACGGATGCAGGCTCCAAATTAATCAAGTTGGAAACGATGCAATACGTGATTTTTGGGGGTTTTTATTCTGTTTTATTATGGGTCTGATTCAATACTATTGGCACTTTGAGAATGAGATTCAAATGACAAAATTGACAAATAAATTATTCATCCGCATATATAACAAATTGTCGATTTCTGTTTGCAAATTAATTAATGCATCTTTTCAGAGCACAACGAACACTTACATTTGTAAATTGAATTTTTATTGAGTTTGAATGCACTAAAAGGAAGAATACTTAAACTCGTTTTGATATTCACACTGATATTTGTATTAAAAAGTAAAAGTTTGATAAAATTAACAGGTAAATGTTTAGACAATATATTTGATTCTACGATACAAAACTTTAAATCATTTTCCGATCAATCCGATCCAAGAACTTCATAAAATTCATTACTGAAATGTTTAAAATGTAAAGTTTTACCTTATAATAAGACTAAATTGTAAATATTATGCATTTAATAAGAGCTGTAAATGCCTGCATGCCTTATTGATCTATTAATGTCGTGCTAACTAGAAATGAATTAAATGATTGAATTGCATATTGCTTACCTATCATATCCTAACATATCCGCCAGCCATGAACAAGATTCTTTGGCTCACATTTAGCTTGTTCTTGTATGGTTTCCTTTTTAAGAAATCTGCTCCTGTTGCAAGGTTGCTTCTGCTGGACAAGTTTATCTGAAGGAAGCACAGTGTGACCTTGAGTGTCAGTCCTTTCAGCAACTTGCACAGTCATATTTTGATTAATTTCTTCTGTTTCTGACAACGGGGATGCAGTGCAAAAAAGGATAGTCTTATGATCTTCCGGTACCTCGACTTCCCCAACATCGGTCATTGCTTGTTTATTCATACATGTTTTCTCAGGGTGATTATTTTCGAAGTCACTGCCATCTCGTTTCACGACACGTTTTTTAACTGTACCCTTCGGTTTTTGAGTTTTGAGTGGACGGTATATAATAGCCTGTTTACGAATAATGTGGAATCTTGCCCTTTTACATGTTCTTTTATTGGCCATGAGTGATAATCGTCTCGTATTTATAACGACCTCCGAACGACGAAGTTCAGTAAATCGATTGCTGAAATTTTAATGTGCATTATCAGATCCAAACCGATTAATAAAACTAATATGAAATTAATATCTACAATGACTATGCTTACCTCCATTCTCGATTCTGATCAGCCAACATTTGAACGCACTTTTTACGTATTCCGTCTTTCTCCAACTCACATTCAGCCATTTTTCTCATCAACACTCTGATTTTCTTTTCAAGGAATTGCACTTCCTGTTGGTCTATCTTACATGAAGCAATCACAGTTTGATCCTTAATAACAGAATCGTTTTCGAAAAAGAAGGTATCACGATAAGTATGGTTCGTGAATGTTGAAGTTGAGGACTCAGTTGAATCGACGGGATGTTTATCTATTAGCTTAAAAATTTTTGCAGGGCTTTCCTTGTCATTGTCATTCACTGCACGCTTTTTGCCTCTCTCATTACGTTTTTCCGGTTCATGGGGACGGAATACGGTTACCTGTTTACGAATAAGGTGTTATATCACATAAGAAAACCTATTGGGAGCCTCCTTGGAATTCCAAACACTTACGTTACTTGCTATGGCAGAGTTGTGTAAAACATTAATCGTGGAAACGGCCATGTTTGGATCAGGATTCACATTAACTATCATACATATATGGGTCGAAGAGGTCAGATAAGGTTTGAAAATGTGAGCGAGCTTGCTTTCGCGGAACGAAATGGTTTGGTTTGTTCCTTGGCCTGTGCAATGTTCCTCCCTGAGAATTTGATGAAACTTTGTATGCAGCGTTAACGATAAGTTATCGTGTTACGTTTGCCTTAATCTTACCGCAGTATACGAATCGCATTTAGTAGAGAGTTTAGCGAAACATTAATACTGCTCGACTCCTTACGCCAAGTACCACCATTTTCAGTTTGGGAAGCAGGTTGCAGGCCTGCGAGGTCGCAAAACGTCATTCGATGCACCGTTTTAGGACAAGGCATACTTCCTTCGATTTCAACCGATAGGACTCGAATAGTGAAAAAGGAGTGGGAACGACTGGATCTCGGATTAGTCTGTGTAGCCGCAACATGAAGATTTTTTCGGCCTACCAGAAATATCTTATATGCCTCATCAGCAGAAGTAACATGAAGCTCTGTGAGATCTGAAGACGCATAATATTAGAACTGGTAAGTTACTTAACCGGAAAACAGGAAAAGTTTTAGTTATATGTGAATGGTGATTTTTATTACCCGATATATACGAAAAACCATCATTATCGTGCATAATTTTCAGGTTCTTTCTTTTCTCATTTTGTTCTGTTTTGTTCGCTTCAAGTAAGTCGTATACTTTTTCGTTGTAGACTTCAGCATAGGAAACCCATACGCTGAACATTGTCGTGTTTGCAAACAACGCGTAGTTCATTTCATTCGTGCATTCGTTAACTAATTTGAAAACGAGAGCATGAAATAAACTATACAGGACTTAATATTGCTTAAAAATAGAAGGACATGACATAGCTACCTTCACCAAGATCAACACTGGATTTCTGACATGAAGATTGCAACCCAACCCATTGCATAGTTCCCTTTTTCTGAAAATCATTAAAACTCACAGATGAATACCTATTTAAGCTTCATAAATATTTAAAAACCTTCAAGCTTTTTGGACTTAAATATTTCATTTGTCCAGAAATTTTGAATTTCTTAAAGCTAACATTTTTGACAGCTTCTAGTAGAACCCGTTCCTTTTGCGTTTGACGAGATTTCATCTCCTGAGCTGATAGGTGTATGAAACTTTGGTACAAGTGAGGCTTTATATCCCCTCGTTTAAAAAGTCTATCTTGGATTCTATTGAAAATTGCACTAACAGTTCTCGGGAGGATTCCGTAATCAGTACCATGCCCTAAAATTCCAAAAACGATAAATTTTGCATATAACCATGATCAAACTCCAATCGCAACCCACTTGATAATAGATACCTTGCAGCGTGTACGTTTTTCCAGAGTTGGTAGCTCCGTAGCTAAATACCAAGCAATTTTCGTTCCTCAAGAACTTTTCCACTAAAGGATTCACACATTCCTCAAACACAACTGTTTGTCCACAACTTGGTGACAATACCTTTGTAAACTTGAATTCAGTCTGCTTGTTTCTCAAACCATGCATCTTAGTTCGGGTGTCAAAGGAGTTGACAGCTTTAGGATTTGTGACCACTGTGGTGTCATCTTTAATCTCCAGGATCTATCAAAAAATGGTTTAATCGAGTTTTGTACAAAACTGGCATTGTGCATTGCATTTTCTTTACTTTTCTATTCTCAGCTTTGTCCCTAGCCTGTTTGCCATCAAGGGAAACACTGACTTCCGGCCTGATACGCAGATACATCTTCAGTTGTTCATCCTCTTGAACTTCAACTGTTGTGTCATCAAAGCAATTTTCCAAACGTTTTCTGATTCCAATGTTTACTCCATTTTTGCATGAATGATAAAGAGTAGCATTTCTTTGCAAATTGTTGAAAGTTGGAATTGTGGACTGGAACGCGGTTTGTGAGCTGTTGTAAGAATCCATGTCCGATTCGGACAATGGAAGCTGTGGTTGTGGAGATCTTGTTTGCTCTTCATCATCCAATGGGCAATACGAATTCTCCGAACATTCTCTCAAAGTTTCAATTTCCAAATCAATGAACTTCGCAGTAGCCATAATATTCGATTGTTGGGTTACTGAAAATCGCAAAGGCTCATTACTAGACGAGAAAGTTAAAATAAATCACTAGAATCAATCAGCAATCGTTTGCTGCAGCTGCAGAACAACAAAGTATAATACTAACAAGGATACCGTCCCAGGTGTAACTCTTGAAATTTAGTAAAATGAATCGCTTTCTACGTATTTGAGTGCGTAGATTACGAATTTGAAATTCATTTTTGTGAATGGGCCTTTATGTGAAAGCTACGGTTCGGAGACTGTATTTACAATGTTCATATTACGAGAGGTTATGGGCTTCCACAAGGCTACATCATTTTAAATAGATTACTATCCTAACTTTTTAGACATAAGACTCAAATAAGACACCCCGTGAGTAAGCTACCATGTGCTTTTATGCCAATTTGTGAGGCTTACTTACTACAACATGTATCAGAAGAAACCTTTTACAACTTCCCTTTGTCACATACCATGATTTTAAAATTTGAATTACCAACACTGTTTTTTCTGCTACTGATTTTACATACTACGCTTCAAAGCTAAAGGTTAATGCTTGTGCTAATTTTCACATATATCAAAGCTTAAACTGGTATTAATTAAGTGATTGTCAATTTTCAGATTTTACTCGGTTTGTTAAGAAGGCAATTGTAATGTAAAGATACTATGTATACTTGCTAGAGGTAATGTATTGGGTACTTAGGCATACGAATACGGAGTAACTTTACTTAAGATGTGTTAATATTTTTATTATATTTGTTTTTGCATCTATAAATAATATAAAAATCTATTTTGAGATAGCTGGATTTATGCAAGCCTTTGAACCCATGTAAAACTAATGTTGTAGATACAGTCTCTGAACCGTAGCTTTCCCATAAAGGCCCAATCACAAAAATGAATTTCATATTCGTAATCTACGCACTAAAATACGTAGAAAATGATGCATTTTGCTAATGTTCAAGAGTTACACCTGGGACGGTATCCTTGTAAGTGGAAGGAATTATATTTCATGAGAAGCAGGGAAGAAAAGAAGACCAAGTAATTTATAGGTAACATTATTTTTGAAATCTTACTGTACTTGGTTACGAAACTTGTCTGTCGTACAAAGAAGTAGCAGTATTTATATTCAATTTGAAACAGTTTTACAGAACAAAAGACATAAGCAGTAAAGTGAAATGGATGTACAACTCAATATTGTGGCAGAACACAATAAATTTTATCATAATTCCTACATTGTCATTTGTAAAATGATCCAACTAGGACCCCAAAATTCAAGCAAATGACCTAATGTTAGGCATGCATGCAGGGTATAATGGCGAGTATCGACGTCATTATGTAGGCGAATGCACCTAAGAAAATACATGAAAAATATAGATAATTTGTCATCGTATATAGAAAAGAACCTAGAAATATTATAATGAACATTTAAATGCTTGCAAATTTGTGTTCAACAGGCTTCATGTAACGAGAAACTGATCGTCCTTCTTGTCGTATCAGGTACCGTGCATGCAAATACGAATTAATAGCACGATGCGCTTTCCATTTCAATCCATAGCCCTTAAAACATGTTCCTTTACTGTTAAAGTTACAAGTGTAATACAGTTTTCTCCGTGTAGCTCCTGCAAAATTAGCTGGACAGGCATTTTTAATGCGGTTCTAGGTTCCAAATATATGCAATTCACAATGAATACAATATGCTGCAATATAAAATGATACATGTTTAAAGGAAGGTAACACTTTCAAAGAGAGAAGTTGCAGTATTTATCGTGCTGAACCATCATTTTCACTTCTGCTTTTTCCACCTACTCTTGGTTCATGAGATATGGTTGAGGGCATTAATGAGAAAAGTCTCTTCTTACAATCTTAGATTCAGTCACAAACAGGAAACCGGAACCCAGCTCGGAAGTCAAAGACGACAGTGCAACTCCAAAAGAAAACCTGTGTAAAAGGAGAAAC
Organism: Entomobrya proxima; assembly: GCA_029691765.1. Taxonomy (NCBI): domain Eukaryota; kingdom Metazoa; phylum Arthropoda; class Collembola; order Entomobryomorpha; family Entomobryidae; genus Entomobrya; species Entomobrya proxima. The sequence goes on from CM056169.1 coordinate 8,190,311, forward strand.
CCTTTCATATGTTATTCTGAGAGACCAACAGTGTAGGCGGCAAGTTTGCAACAAAAACGGAAGAAGACAGATAAAGAAAATTGAAATCGACAATTGTGACTGTTGTCCAGTGAGTGACAGTCTAAAATAGCTTGTATCTAAAAGTAAAACGCACACAATATCTATAAATATCATCATACGCTAGACAATACACTGCGTGCGTACCAGCGTACAGAGTGTTGTACATTTTACAAAATTACATCCCATCACTTCCATAAATGACGCCAAGTGGGAAATGAATAAAAGCCCTTGTTCTGATTATTATTGTTGTGCTGAGGATGCTCTTTGCTGTCTCATGTTGTTTGTACCATACTTGTTTTTGGAGCACTTTCAAGAAGCACTTTTCATTCTTTTGTGCTCAGGCTGCCGGCTGGTTGATTCTTCTTTTGTTATGAAAACTACGTTATCAGTGTTTCAACCACTTCCACATATTGCACACCATTTCCTACCTAACAAGCCACAAAGTTTTTACAAACCAGCAAGCATATTACAAAACATAAGCTTTTATTATACTTTGTACTGTAAACATACTCCGCGCAGTCAACAGTGATTTGATTGTATTCATGTGAAATTGTTGATTGTGTGTGCGTAAGTTTAAACGAAACATGAAAGAGCAGTGAATTGAGCAATATCTTTGAAGAAATCTAGGTTTCGGTTTTACAAGAAAGTATATAAGGCACAATAATGCAGCCCATTTATATACAACCAACAACAAACATCTCAGCCTAGACCAAAAAAATAATATTGCATAACATCTTTTTAGGGAGAAATGAGGTCTATTTTGCTTATATTCATGAATTCTGATTCACGGAACGCAAAGAAGCATACAATGCAAGTTTGTGCTGCGTGTAGAGTTACGCGAACGCGTCGTTGTGGGATGCCTACCGGCACCATAAAAAGAGTTAAAAAGAGCAAAAGTTCGTCCGACGAGATGAGCAACGTTTTTGAAAACATATGCACAAAATAATAATAACAATAATGCCTCGTCGTCGACACACGATAGTAGTGTGTGTGTAGCTACTGCTGTTTGTAACTTATACTCTCTGCCCTTTCCTTTTGCCCCTTTTCTGCTTTCCCAGTTCCACAGAGAAGAGAGCTCTAACAAACGCATTGTATTTCAAAAAGATATGATTCACTTTTGTGAGTTCATTCATGTGTGAATTTATGCGGTCTTCTAGGTTGTTGGCTCCATTCATATTTCAAATCTGAGAAGAAGAGCGCACCAAAAGAAGAAAAGAGAAGGAGTGAGCAGCACAACATAAAAGGGGAAAAGAGACGGAAGGCATTGTAAAATGGGCATCCATGTACCAAATATGTTGGATATATACCTAAATATATTGCGTTGGTTAGAAAAGAGTTAAACTCGGAAGTAACAACAACAGCGACACAGACAGAAATATATATTATAGCGATTTTCTTCGGTGATTGAGCTTGTACATTTCTTTTGCACACAACTTACACTTTATGTTCTTTTATGGAATGGAACAGTGTACCACACAGATTTATATTTTTGTACGTAATAACGAAACAACTCGACATAAATGAAGTGTTGAATTGTACGGATGTTAGTCTTGTTTTTAAACGGAGCGAAACCAAAAGGAAACATTTCATACGTTATTTTTCGGCGTGTGTGTGTTCTCCCGTGCAAGAAGCTTCTTACTACACGCTGGTTTTTTGGGAAAGCTATAAAAAGGCATGTGTGCGTGAAATTTTATTTGCTTTATGTACAAACATTTTGCCTGTAGCCTGGTCCGGGTTTTTAAAGAACATTGTCATAAGTAAAATAAGGCATCTGACATAGATAGGGCAAGAATCTTTTGATTGTTTCAAAATTGATTAAAATTTTGGAGTAGAATGTGGTTTTATCGACGTTTGTCTTGCAAAATTTAAATATTTTGCAAGTACTGTGGAAATAAAAATAAACAAAAAGCTCTCTGGAAGCCCACAATCATGTTCAAGGATTTTTTGCAACAACATATTTATTTCGTTTTTCTTTGTGCTTGTTATCTTTGTTGATTTTTACAAAACTCTTGAAATTATTTGATGTCTGCACATACATTACAAAAATAGCATCGAAAGAGATGTAATCTCTGATCATAAAAATTCCAAGTATGTCAAAGAAAGGCAAACTATTTTCCCAAGAACCCCTTTCTTCCCCTTTTCTTTTCTTTGGATAGTGTGCACAATGTTTTCGATAAAAATCTGGATGCATATTTCTTTCTCGAGACCTTTTTATGGCTACAAAACGCATACTAATTTTTATGCAGCAACGAGGAGAACATAAAATATAACAACAAACAAGTTGAAGCTAAGATACAGCAGTCAAGCTACAAACACATACTTATAGATTTGTATACACAAAGCTTAGATTTTTAAATTTGTACTGTATAGTAGGACTGTATTAGGTATATATGCGTAAAAACTATCTCTTACTGTCCATAAATCTCTAATTGTAACGCACACGATTCGATAAGTCATGTTTTCACATAAAAACCCCAAAAAATAAACTATTAAATATTATGTCCCTGCTATGCTCTTGGAAAGCTTTGCTTTCTCTTTCGTAACTCGCCTTTCCCAATGGAACTAATTAATTTATATATCAGTTGCATTATTAAAATTTTGGATCGAAAATGATCAATACCGCACACCAACAATGACTATTGACACATTTTAACGAATGCATGCCCTCTTTTTTGTTAAAACTGATTAACGACAAATGGACAAAGTTGACATCCATTAAATCATACATTTATCCATTAAAAATCCCTCAAATTATATTGAAAATAGGTACGTCTTGTATGCTTACAATTATAGCTTGAATTCACTGAACTATCACAATATTGTGCTAATTTAAGTAATGGCTAGGATATCTCACTTCCACTGACATGAATGCCAATATTTAAGTCATCATATTCCAACACAAACTAGCAGGTTGCTCAAATTCTTTTACTGCGTGGCTTTGTCCTGAAGTACTTTCCAAGTAACAATTGGATAACAAGGCAAGTGTGGGAAGTACTCCCCGGTTTCATACCCACATGAAGAATTAAATGGGTGGTTTTTGACACGGATACTTGAATTCATTTATAAAATTTTGACTGTGGGCTTGGTGCCCTGATTAACTGGCATGTTACCTTATGCGTGTTTTTCCACAGTTCCGGACAAATATCGTCATACAAGAAAACAACAGCAACACTGAATTATTAACAGGGTGTTATAAATGTGACAAGCGTACAAGAGACTTGAAAATTTTTACAGTTTAAGTTTCATGCTTGTAAGCTGAGCCAGAGTAGTAAAAAGGGATATTTAAGCAAGCAAACGTGGTAAAAGCATATTAATGAAAGTTACATGTTGGCAAAAGTGGTCGTATATTTTGCCATACGCACTTACTTACGTGAGATATTGTTTTGTCATGAAATCCAAATGTTCAAAATGTGTACTTTCAAGCTAAGTAGTTTGTATCATAATAACCATATATCATATTATAGCTTTAAGAAGAATGAAGTTCTGTTGATGTTTAAAACGCATAAAAAAGCGGCCACACTTTTTCCCGAACGTCTTGACAGGTTAAATTACATTAAGCTTTCACTGTTTCATTTAACTTGCAGTTTTTTGTATCTTTCCTCCTCCTCCTTTTCTGGATGCCTTTCCTGCTTATAATGTTCATTATAATTTTGTAAAATGGTGCTTTTTATCCAGCACTCCATTTTCCTTCCGTGATTACTCTCCTATCGCCTGTTGGACATTGTGCCATATTTTATGGAGGAAATTGCTGCTTTCAGAGAAGCATACAAAAGGCATAAAACTAAATAAATATTATATCCACAGTGCTATTTTCAAGTGTTCATGTGTGTGTGCACATTTGCATATACAATATTCAAACACGCTCTGCGTCTATATGCTCTTTTCTTTGTTCCTTCCAAAAAACTTTTTGACCAGAGACCCGAACCACTTTATTCTGCTACTTTCAAAATGGCCCGTAGGCATTCCAGCAGTGTAGAAACCAAGTTGCATGTTCTTGTTTCGAAAACATCAGAGGCGTATGTGCTGGGCCGTGTGAGGCTGAACATGTGCTCCATGCTTAAAATGAAAGAATACTAAATATTCTGACGAGGTTTTTTTTACACACACATACCGAATGCATTTTATATTGTGATTACACAACACTTACACTTTTAATTCTCTATAATATAGAATGCAAGGAAGCAATGGCCTTTTTAAATTAGAGACTACATGCAAACTCACGATTTACGTTGTTTTTTTCGCTCTATTGTTTTTAATGCAAACTATACCAACATCATCAGTTCTAGTCAACTGTATCAGAAAGTATCAGAGGCAAACTTTTTAAAAGCATTCAGGCATAAATAAGATATTCCATACGAGAGGTTACACACACTCTATACCTTTCATTTTGCACAATAAAGCGTACGTGTGTGTACAGTGCAATATTATATAGGAAGTGATATTTGGTGCCTTTTCTCTCCTCTGGATGTAAAAAAGCCGAAAGTGGAATTATTATGGCGTGAGCCCTCCTCTTGTGTGAAATGTGAGAGAGCAACACATTTCGGTTACATCCTACCTGTTTTGTTTCTCATTTTTCCATTTTTGCTTTCCTTGTTGCAACTTGTAATGCTGCCAAGAAGCATGCATGCCTCTACTGAAAAGCGCACATAATATAGTTATTTTACTAATTCAACAACTCCATTTTCCCTCCACCACCACCACCGTCCAAATAACAACCTGCTATTATGATTAGCTATTATTATCGTCACAAGATTATTCCCTGAAACGCTGTTGCTAAACACAAAAGAAGAAAACAAAGCATACACTTATTGCATCTATATTTATTGTATACTTTAATGCATAAATTTTCTTGTTGAAATCGAAATCCAGTAAGTTACCAAACATCAGAGTGGAAGGAAACGACCGATGAGTCTATTATTCCTTGTCTGCCACCTTCTATCGTTTTTCATAAAGGTGCTTTTTATACATATAATGTGTGTGAACTGCATGGTAATGATGCTCGTGTGTTTATTAAGTTATTTTGTGTAATTTGCATAAACAGGAAACTTGTAAGTTAAGCTGGTCCTCACCTACTTAAATAAAACACACGTTAGTCACAATTTCTGTGCGCCCACTGCGTACACATCTGCAAAAGTATACAATTTCTTTACTTCTTGGTTTAAATCGTAGTTCATGCTTTGCCTATTAAAACATGCACCTTCTTCACCTGACTATTTTAAAGCTCACACAGGCATAATTTGGAGTTGCAAAGTATTAAAAAGTTACTCCCAAAAACTTTTGCAAAACCTAATCAAATGCCAGTACCAACCAGTAAGCTTATGCTTTGCCTTGATTTTACAAATTCATGTAGATTTTACATGAGGTGGAGGTGCACCGGTAAAAATAGGTTAAGCCACTTACATTTCTATGAGTAAAGAAACCTATTATTACATTTTAGAAGCTTGATTTTTTAAAAAGCACTAAAAAGCTAAAAGGTTAATCCGCTTTACTCGCATAGAAATAGTTGTTGATAGCACAGAGCATATTATGCATACTGGATTAAACTCTCAAGGAAAATGACACTGCTTCGCAGTTACCCGAGCTTTCCCATATTTGCCCAACAAAATTACGTCGCCCTGCAAAAGTTTGCAAACAAATAGGCAAGGAGTGTTTAAGAGCAAACACATGCTTTCATGCTTACACGCCAATTTATGTAACAGTTAAATATTAGCTCGTCCTCGTTTAACTTTCGAGATATTTTTTTTTCGAGAGAGAAAAGTTTGGTAAAAATTTCAGTTTTTTATACATGCTCGCCTTCATTAAGAAGGTAAACTATGCAAATAAGCTGATATGTTCTTCTATCCATTCTCCTGTAAAATAGAAGCCAGAAGCAGACTAGGGGAAGTGAAATGGATGCTCTCCGCTCCACTGCTGTAAAAGATAATGAATTAAAAAGAATCTTTTAAAATCCCCGACACGTACTTGATTACTTCAGGTTATTTGGCAATTGTATCATGACGATGAAGACTTTGCGGCGGTGGTGGTAGTGGCAGTAGAAGAAGAAGCCGCTTCTGCAGGCAGCTATTACACCGAGAACGATGTATATTTTGTCGTTGTCGACGACGAGGTAAGTCGCAAGAGCGATAATATGTTGAAGTAGAAGACAAGTTGCAAATTGCTCGCCAAGTGTGTACTTTTCTACTTTGTAAAGTGAGCAAACTTTTTATATATGCAATAAGCGCCTAATCCAAATCAGCCATTATACACATTATATTACCATCATTAAAAATGCCTGCAGCATCATACGTTTTTTCTGCGCTCTAGACTCGGGTTGGCTTGTTTCAGGAAGTTTTATAGTGCACACATACTACAGGAGTATATCAGTAAGTTGCTATCAAATCACTGCCCCGCTCGAGTAAATGAATTGATCGTGAAATCAACATTAAAACTGAAAGATGTTGTAGAATGCGTGCATACCTATTTGACAGAATGAATAGCTCTGGCCGGCAATTGATATTGTAAAAACGCGTTGATTTTATTATCATTACCGATTAGGTAGGTATAGGATGTTATAATATTATAAAAGTTTAAGCGCTGATTAGTTACGCACACTTGCATATTAAACAGTTAGATTACGGGGATATGATATAAGAAGCTCATTCATAATGCCAGGGAATTTGTTATGCGTGCGTGTAAATAAAATCAGTGAGTCAGGAAAAATAATCTAATATTTGAGGTGCATTCAAGCGCATATATGCGTGTCACTTCAAGAAGGAAGTCTCCGACAAAGATTAAAATCCCTGGCTTTTTTGCCAACCTAGTCAACTACTGATTTTACTGGCTTGGTGGGATGAATCAGCACCAATTGTATGATAATTTATTGTGTTTAAAAGTTTAAAACCTGGTTCATATATGAACTAAACTTAAGGTAAGTTGGTACAAGCACAAAGTTTTTTGGACGCGGGGTAATATAGAGGAGTGTTGAGTTGTAATCCAAAAAATAACGGAACATCTTAAAGCTTCTTTTAGCAATTTTCTCAGGTATTCATCATTATCTCCGCTATTGGGTTCGTAGGATTTTGTGCCGCTAGTCAAAAATTAAGATTTTAAAATTGAACGTGGCAAGGTAGTTTGATGTTTTTAAAATTTACAAAGGAAGCGTTTTACGAATATTGTTAGAAATGGAGCGTCTCATTTTAAGATTTTAAAGCATTCTTTAAACGCAAACTACGCATTATTACAACTTTGGTTGCAGTTGCAGTTCCGAATGGGGGCATTTGGTGATGGTGTCAGTAGAGTCTCTCAAGTGTTATACATTATAAATTATTTTTTATCTTTCCTTTCTATTTGGAAAACAACGATTTAGAATATGTTTTGGGGGAAAATGTATGATTTAAAAAAACACACTCCACTATTTCTAGTTTTTTTGGAACAGTTTTTCATTATTTGTTTCGCAGTAGCGCCAGCATTCCAATTTAGTATTTTTCATATATCACTTAATGCTACAGATTCATCGTTGGACTGGAAGTTATTTTGCGAAAGCATGTCTAGCAATAAGTGATGATGTATTGGTAAGTGTATTGTGTTAATAAATCTTAAAAAAGTACCTATCTATGTATGGATGCATTCCTATATTATACGTCATAAAGCATGAACGTAAAAATTATTCTTTATTAAAGTTCAAATGCAAAGATTACGAATTCATTCTTTATTGTGATATGGACTAGACTAGATTAGGCAAACAGCTTAAGAGCTCGTCGACTTGGGCAAGCCACTAACAACAATAATGTAGGCAAAATACTTTGAAAGTCATAAAGTGGTCACTGGGATCGGTGATAAGTGCTAAGTTGTCAATAAAAGAATTATGTTAACAAAAAGTTTACTTAAATGTAGTTAATCATGAGCACTAAACAATATCCTTAAAATTTCACAAATTCCTTTAAATGGACTATTTTTGTACTTTACTCATACACGATCTGCCATCTATTTGCAAAACGACACCGTTTAAACTTTACGCTCCGGTGATCAGCGATTATCAACACTGCTGATTGTTGATCCTAAAAAACTCTTTATTCAGTCAAACAATATAATGCAATCAATTAGTATAATACTCTATATAAACAAAAAGTATATAAATACACGATGTAATGATTTATGTAACAGATAACATCTGCAGGATCTGCACTACAGAAACATTACTATTACTGCACGCTGATGTATGTAAATATTTGCAGAAATTCGTGAGCTATTCCCAAATATAAGCGGTAATGAATAAACCGTTTAAGCATTTTAGGCTAAAAACATCACCTTTAACCAACATGTGGCATAATAATGAACACAGGCTAGAGGATACTGTATTAAACCGCAATAAATATTGAACTTAACCCAGAAATGAAGAACCTCGTACAAGGGAGATTTTAAATTTTTTTAAGCCATTGCGATACATCTTATACCTTTCCCATTGGCAAACATATGCACTCATACTTTTTTTGCGGTTTAAGGATTAAGCCTTCATCTGCTGAACATATTTGAAAGAAAAACAGCAAAAAGCATTCCTGTGGGTACGTAATTTATCCTTATGAACTAAATCGTAAAAAAGTATATTTGCATAACTGTACACATTTTTCCGCTTCACAAGTCTTTTTATCAACTCCATCTTGGCATTTTCTTCAACTTTTTTGTCACATTAGTTAGTCTTGTTCGTTAGCTCTAAAAAGGCATCAAATTCGATAAGCGATTTCTCATGGATGCTGATATGCATCTTGTGCATTACGCGTTATTACGATCTGTACAAAAACTTAACCATATACACAAAATTGAGTGTTTTCTGTTGGCACTTGGCACGCATATGCATTCCCAGAACAGAACTAAAAGCTGATAAAATAGCATGAAAATCATGATTGTGTATCGTGTTTTCTTAACTCAACTTGAAACATTTTTGTGAGGGTTTTTATTACCTGAAAAATTTGCATGAGTCTAAGTGGCAAGGCCCAAAAATTGTATATCCTTCTTCTTTCTGAAACATTGCAGTTTTTTAACAGAGGAAATAAAAAGTGCATAATGACGCTAATAAAACTTTTTAATGCTTATAAAGTAAACACGCATGACGTTTTCCCTGTCAAAAGCAAAGCACCGAAAAAGCACGTACTGAAGTACTGACTGAAGGCAAATAAAAAATTGTAAAAACAAAAACCACAATATTTTAAAGTGCAATTTGCATATACATGCCTGTACCATGTGGTATCTTTTCCAGAGTGTGTGCCTCTCATTTCATTCATCTAAATTTTTAAAAATGTCTGCATGTTCATCTGACAGTTATAGTGATTGTAAAATAGTTTCTTGGTTTGCTGAATGCTGAATCAAATGGCAAGAAGACTGTTGTGTTGGTAAAGAACCTCAATCTAAGCGGAACATTTTTATGAAAGAAAAATGCCTGCAAAAATGGTTGAGTCACTGTGTGCAGCATGACGTGTCGATGACCGTATCAAAGAAAAACGTCTGAAAAGGTGCATAAACATTATACACGTACTTACACTTAAGAAAATACCTTTCCCACAACACATTAGCATAAAAATTTGAATGAAATGTAATACGTATTACACTTTATACAAAATTATGTACAATAAGGATCACTACGACTGCATCACCTTTAATACCTTTTTGTCGTTGTTGCTCGAGTTTAATTTTCTCATTCTATATCATGATCATGATTACCGTCTTGCATCATACTTCCTTTGCGTATTATAATACACTATTACACTCTACTTGCATCTTTTACTCTTTACTCAGCTACAAAATATTCTCAGCAACCCCTCATGTTATTAAGAGCATTTTTACAAGGTGGAAATCATCCCAATTTTGAACGCCTATATGCTTTATGAATTTTTATTGGCCTGAAGCATATTTTCGCGAGATGCTCGGAAATTTAATTCAAATTTTCGGGAAGAGGAAAATATTGGATGTTTACATCCTAAAATAATGTGCAACTAGAACATTAGTCGACGACAACTCGTTGATCTAACCATACCAATAGTCCAGACTGTAACCCGAAAAATTGTGAAAAGTGCTGAAGTATGCACATTCGCTCTCTTACCTGAACTTTCACAAAACTAAGTGAAGAGTAGAGTAAAGGAAGATTATTACAATTTTTATGCATTTATTACTGCATGTACCGAATGCTACCACTACGCAGTAAAAATAGCACAACGATCTCATCACCAATACTTACTGAAATTTTTATTCTTGGTCTAAGTGTAATAAATGATGCAGTATTGCACCAGTATGCAACATGCAGGGGTACAGTGGGTGTTTTATGGTTTCTCTGCTTTTATACTGCAAAATGCCGGTAGCAAAGCAAAAACTTTATGGCTAATAACATGGTATCTCGTGTTTTATTTAAACCAATTTGTAGAATGTCTTGATGTCTAGCAGCAGCGAAGTAATGAAACGAACTGAAGTAAAAATTCTGTATAAGAAGTTGTACAGGACTAACATTGAAATGCGACCCTTTTAGTCAGTTAGGAGTCGACCTAACGATCATCATCAGCGGTAAAAATGAGATCAAAAGAGTCATCGGCTTCATCCATAATAAACTTGGGAACTTCGAATCTCAAAGAACATTTTCCAGTGTCCTTACTATAAAAATTGATGCTTTTATGTTGTATGTGACCGGGTGGATAGATGTGAATTTAGTCGCCAGTTACACGTGGCATTCCAGTCAAATTAACTTGTTTACCGTTTTAAATTAACTGACTGGTTCTTGAATCCTGATGTAATTCAAAATCCATTAACATTTTCATTTATTCTTACCCCCGGTGTTTGTTGTACTCTTTATATTACTCTGGCAGCTGGCAACGTTAAAAAAATCCAGCCGTCCCTTCACATTTCCGGGGTGGGTGGTACACAGCTAGTAATTAAGTTATAATTTGATGCAGATGACTGAAATAAGAATAATGTTGTATGATAATTGCTATATTTTAAATAGATAATACACACTTTCAGGTTGTGAACATGGGAAGGGGTTTTTTGCTAGCCAAAAACATAAAATAAAAGATAATACATGACAAAGCCGAAAGGAAATTATCCCCGGTAAAGTTGCCAAAAATATTTATCCGTTAGCTTAAGTTATCACAATAATGCAGAATCTGATATGAATTCAATTAAAACCAATTTACACATTTTAATCTTTTGTCTACATCACGCACAATTACAAATATGCTGGAAAACTCCAGGAAAAATCCCTCATTAGTCTGTTGCACATATTTTTATGCTTCACTTACTATGTACTGGCATATGAGAATTCAATTTTTATATTTCGTATCATATCAAAATCTTTTGCTTTTGCATAGTATATCCAAAACACACAAGGCGTCGGCGGCACGTTTTCCTCGACCAGACAGTTTTCCCTTTCCATTTGAGTGACAGCTTAGGTAAGTGTACTAGTTGATAAGCACTTGACTTTCAGTTTCAACGCTAGTAAGAATGCTCAATAGCCAGGTTAACAGCAAGTGTGTGTGGTGCATTCTATTTCGCTGTTTTATGTCTAATAACACAAGCATATTTCTACTTAAAATGGACCTCCCAACGAGAGAAAAAAAGCTGCTTTTGAAGCTTATTACAATTCAGAGCAAATTTCCTTTCCCTTTTAATGAATTTCCCTTTCTAGTTTTGTGCACAGACTAATATCAAAATGCACACAATTTATATAAAAACGACATTTTATTTTCCTACTGCTATGAACAGAACAAAAGCACACGAAATGTCAAGCGGTACATTTTTGCATTCAGCCAGAGAACGTGCACCACCACCACCGTCTCTGATCTTTTGTTCAAACAAAATATATTATTATAATGTTTTTGTGTACATATTTCCTTCGTACCTGCCACATATAATATTATTACACGAGCTTGCTCTCAGCTCAAAAGGTGGGATCACACCTTCTTTTATGCCCAGATCAAGGAAGGTAACTAACTTTGTTTTATTTTACGAGTATAAAAAACAAACAAAAGCTTTTTAATTTCATTTTCTGACCTAATGGAAAAGCAACTCAGAGAAAACTTCAAAGAGCACTCTTGACGTTGGCTCGAATGACGGCAAACAATTCATAAAGAGTTTTGATATGCGTGCATACGGAAATGACGTTTTAATAGACTGTCTGTCTGTTAAATTACAAGAGTTCCTTGTATATCCTCTAACCGCTCAAAGGATGAGAGTGCATCTTTGCAATTAGTTTGTATATTAGCGTAACAAGCAACAACGCAAATAACATTTTTGCTCAGGCAGGAGAGACAGGTAAAAGCATGGCGTGTATGTATTTATAGCACACATTAACATCAACATCGCTTTTACCTTTTAACATTTTGAGTTTGTTTATATTGACAGGGATAGAGAATGGTAAAAAAGGATGAGACAGACAGATCAGTAGCAAATAAAAAGTACAAAGTATGTAAATGTTTCTAATTTATTACACTGACTTTTTTGTCGGATGAATCTATCCAACTGTCTAAATCTATAAATTGTATTGAATTCTATCATCCTAACTGACAATAGCTTTTCTTCAAATTGACAACCAGTTTGTTCCACACACACACACAGCTCAGAGGATAATAGTTTGAGCAAGAGAATGCTTTGTAACTTGTCACGTATGATTTAAAATACACTTGACAATCAGGACAATGATGTAATTAAAAAAGTAGTATTATGTATATAGTGGACACTGAGAGCGTTTTACAGTCATTGTTATTGCGTTTCTGTGTGATTTCATTAAAAAGAGCTTGCAACTGATCTCCTCTAACTCATTCCTTTTTTCACTCTCCATTTCTAGTTCCATTTGAAATATATCTAATCTCTGGTTGTATAGATATTATATCCGTTCGTTTTAATACTTTTTTGCTTAAGCCTCTGGCAGCTATTCAGAGCTTTTGCTGGTGGTGTTAGCCATAAAAGAGCATTTTGTACTTTGTGCTGCATCAACACGTACGTAGGTAGAGATCCTCTGGAAATGTGTTTCAAGTTCCATTTTTATGAATCATTTGGGAGTTTGTTACTGCTTGGCTATATCTACCTGCTTTGATGTTACTGCCACTACTACTGCCACACGGGCAGAATGTTGATGATCAAAATGATATTATGTAACTTTATATTATACCAGCTTTCTACATGCCTTACACAAGTTATTGTTCACTTTGTATACTGGTAAAAACGTACAAAAATGGTAACTGGAGACTGAGAGACATGCTCTGGAAATTTCATTTCGTATCTGATGCCTTAGCTTTTTCATATTTTGTTTATGAGAAACATAAATGAGCTCCTTGTAAATATTATTTTAAACTTGTAAACTTTTTTTGCTTACACGCACCCTTAAGGCTACTTAACTGTTCTAGCTGAGAATATTATGTAGCATGGCAGAAGGTTTTAACTCGACCTCATGGCCCCGCATTCGCATCATCTTAGTATTGTTATGTTAGGACGTGCTGCGAGATGTGTAACATCGGTCGTAAGCATTAACACTTGGAAGCACGATCCCATTAGCTGTGTTCCTGTGTGTGTGTGTGAATTTTTTTATTATAAAAAACTACCTCTATCCTCAGACTAAAATGTCAAACTAAACAAAGTGGATATGCTACAATTTCATAATAAAAACATCACTATCCTTTACAGAAAACATGAGAAAGAAGAAAGGTGATACGTTTGAATAAATAGAAGAACAAGTAAAAAAGAAACTGACGGGTAGATAGTAACTTGATAACTCCCGGCTATGCTTAAACCAAATAATAGTTTTTTGAAAAAACGAGGATGAGACACAAGGCTTAGAGTATTTATGTGTTTATTTGCTTCATTAATAGTTGTGTTGATAAAGGTAAAAAACGTACTACTAAGTCAATTTATTTAACAGAAAACATTTAGAATCGCTCGCACAGACTGGAACTAGGTACGCATGTATAGTATTGTTGTTTGTACAAGGATAAAATAACAACACAAGGCAATAATTATGAGAAAATAAATTATCCGAGTGTGTTTGGAACAAACGCATCTGTTTGCTCATCCTCACGGGCAATAATGTTTGTATCTAATAATATACAACTAATGTTTGCTTACACATGAATCTCTTAATTATCTAGATAAAAAATATGCTTTTCACTTTCTTTCCAGGGCGCACGTACTTTTCTGCTTCTGGGAAAAGTAATTATAATTGAGGAAAATACAAGTTTCTCCCTGAAGCTGTTTTGTGTTGAGTGCGTATGTGTGCTCTAGATTTGTCAGTGGATGGAAAACGTGTTGTAAATCACAAACCTTCAACAGAGTGGTCATTTTAATTACTGAACATTTTCGAAAGGAGCAAGGAGCACATCATTTTCTTTAAAAGGATGCGTGGCTGGCTAACTAACGCTAGCACCAATTTTGTGTGACGGTTAAAAATGAACGCCGGTTTTTAGAAATATTTCAAATTCAAGGCTTAAATGACGTCATAGGTTTTAAAAAGACAGTCAGGAATTAATGGCCAACAATGTTGTTCATTCTAAGGCCTTTTCCCGTTGAGGCATTGCGACCATTATGAAGCATCAAATAAATGATGATGACCTTTCGTTAACAGCTTTATAGCTTATGATGCTAGCAAACGTTTGGATGAATGCTTAATTTTCACCTAAAGGAAAATGTCAAACTGTTTACTTTCCACCTTTTACCATTTTTTTCTTTACCATCGCATCGAGCGAAATATGATGCTCTCATATTTCTTCATCCCAAACAGTTTTTACCACCGTCACGCGCAGGAAATTTTCCCATTATTACCCACAATGTATTGTGCCTGAATTACGTGTAGTATTGCATCATCACACTAGTTACAAAGCACTGTGTTTGTATTACGGATCCAGAATTTTTTAACAATTTATGCCGTCCACTCTTAATGTTTATTTACCTAAACGAGAGAAGGACAGAAAAGGCTTCAGCCAACAACGAGGTCTATTATTTACCTTGAAAATCAAAACTGGGGGGAAAACTGAAAGATGAAGTTTTTAGAGAGAAGCAGACAAACACATTGCGTTTTTGGAGAGTTTATTAGACTTTTCCATGAATAAAAGCAAAGCATTATATTTTTTGTTTGCCCGTTTTGACAACGGAGCAACGTCCCGACACAAACCGGTAAAAAATTATATATAGAATTACGCAGTGCGTGGAACAATGAAGCTTCTGTTGTGGTCACAAAAGGCGACTGGCGCGGCTACTTGATATTTGAACTAGAATGAAAGAGCACCCTTTTGTATGTTTTGCGTCTGTTTTTGGTCTACACACTTACGGTTACGCAAATATATTACAGGGAAGAAAAAAGGTAATAATATAGTAACAGGGTACAGTTAGTAGGCAGGTGATGTGGTTGAAATAATGAAAGATCTTCTTTTCCAACCTATTTTTAGAGATGAAAGGCTTTGATGATTTTTTACTATTATTGAAAATGCTGCAACTCACGCGACGCCAATGAATAGGTAACTTCATAGGTTATCATGTTACCAAACAGTCAAACAACAAACGGAGGAAAATATGAGTGGAAAACAGTATCGTGTTCTCTGTGTGATTAAATATTTCCCTGTGTGTTGAAGTGGTAAACGTTAAAACTTGGGCTCATTATCAGAAGAAGAGTTTGTATGCATATTTATTTATAAAAACGGTTCCATCATGACTTAAACGTGTATAGTGTGGGAATACCGAATTGCGTAAATTGTATTTACCTAACGGGCCTTTCTGTGGTGGTTGAAAACAGCCTACTCTTTTATTTCATTTCCGTAAAGCATTTTCAACAAACTGTTTTCTTGTTGTTCTCTAAAAACTAGTATCAATTTAATTAGAATGTGAATTATTACTAGAAAATCCAAAAAATTGGTATGTTTACTGCTCCAAATTACACTTTGATAAATTCATTCCCTAGTTAAACTGCCGGGTTTATCTTACGCCACGTTTATGTATTTAGCGTGAGTGGCGAGTGGGCTTTATTTTATAACCTGTTTACGTTAGGGATATAAACATCAAATTGCATAATATAAGCTTACGAAAGAAAACAAAGCTTTAAAAATGGTGATGAGAGAAACAAAATTGCAATCATTTTTCTTTCTCTTTCAACGCGCTCTCTCTAGTCAGCTCGTCTTTTAAATATTTCAATCAATGAAAGCCAAAAACCGTTTCCTTTCCCGGATTGTACATTGGTCTTTTGGTTTAGTCATTGATGGTCACTGCAGACTATAGTATAGCAGCTATACACACACATTTGAATTAGCACGATGCTTCCAGTTCCAGTCTGGAAAAATATTCCCCCGAGGTTGACCAAACCGCTTTCGGATAATGAGGGTTGGACACTTCATGGAATATTTACAGTCATGTCAGTGAGAAACAAAAGGCGCCTACTAGACAATTGAAAGGCTAACAGCATGAGAAAGTGTAAGATTGGCATGCAAGCTTCAATACAATTTGGCCAGGAACATAATGCTGTGGACTCACCATCGCCCACTACACTCTACATGGATGCATTTACATAATTTAATGCAGAAAGTTTGCGGAGAAAGAAGCTGTTCCGTTTGGGCATATAACCGTATACAAAGAGAAGAAGAAAAAGCGGAGAAAACTGGCAAAATGGAATGGAAGAAAATTGAGCAATGAATAGGTTATCACGTCAATAATGCTGAATTGCATTGCAATTTCACTTTTTGGAAGGTTTCAGTAGTCAACCAAACGCCCACGACCAACGCGTCATCAACATTAATACATAATACAGAAACCTGCCACAACTTTTGTGACTTGTGCTTTTCTCACTCTATAAAAAGTAAAATTGTAGCAATCTACCACTCCCACGAATGACAGTGGCGGTTAATGTGAAAGGTTTTATAATGAAAGGGTGAAAATGAAAGTAAAAGCTACCAAACCTAAGGGAATGACATTCAACTATTGTTTCATTTCAGATTAAATATGTATTCATTCATTACTGAACCTCAACCTGAGTAAAGAAAAGAAGATCAATAGACCTACAACCTACGTAAATACAGGGCAAAATCACGTCGACCACCCTACCCACCAGAAACCAGAAGCTTTTACTTTGCCTCGAGAGTAGTATTTGTGTTCATTTGATTCAGTGCAATTGCACGCTTTGACACAACGTGCAGGCATGCAACTTACCTTTATAGAAAAGTCGCTCTTTAGCTGCAATAGATCGAGGGTCTTCCGTGTGTTAATTTTTAAAGAAATTCGTTGTGTCTAAGACATTATGCTTCGCTAAAGCAATTATATTAGTCGGTCTTTCCACATGCGTTGTTCATTTGCACCGTAAGTATTGGTTTGAAAAAAGCAATAAATTACATTTCGACAAGTTTTGAGTACACGCTTATAATCTCAAGATGTGCGTGTGAGTAAACACCCGCCCGTCTAGCATTTTGCAGTTCATCAGACTCATTGCTCATTACCATATTCTGTAAATAATTCTTGGGTTGATGATGGTTCTGCTGGACATACTTGTCTTTGTTGCAACATGAAAGCTCTCTCTCTGCACAAAATATTAGCAATACTGAATGATACGTAGACAAAAACGACAAACCTAGAAGAAAGTTGGACACGCTAAAAACGTGGCAGAGCTTTTCCTTATAGTATCGTATCCTGTCAATTTGTAGTAGGGTTGGGCCTGTGTGGCATGTTTTGCTGATCTTAGAAAGAGTACGTACTTTTATTTATAAGTTGAAAGGTTCATTGCAAGTTTATCGAAGTTTCTTCAATATATTTTTATTTGGTTATGTTACACAACAATGTCGATTTTGGGATATTTTTTTGAGGTTTTAAATGCACTACAGATTAAACCAATTCAATTCAGTCAAAGCAACAATAAATTTTTGATGAAAAACTCGACGAAAGCAGGGCGCTTAGCTCAAATATAACCAATGATTGTATGAAAATGTTTGCAATTGCTCTAGTCTGCTCGTGTTTCCCTACAAAAAACGGTAAAAATGGTTTATAAGAAATAAACATGACCATGAATGATTTGTGTCATAACTCTTTATAATTGTGGTAGGACTACTAGTTTAATACTCTGAGTTATTTAATGTGACTGTTAGCGGTGCCATGTTGTAGTTAATTTGAGTGTTTAAAACATTCAAACTCTCGCCGCTCGTGCCTTGAAAGCAGTACGCCTTTCTCCATTTCAAATGCAGCCAAACTTGCTAGCTGCCTAGAAAATCACCATTTTACTGTTAGCTTGACATTCAAAAAGATCAATTTTATTTACATCAATTTTTCAAAAGTGCACAGTTCTGTAAAAGTGACATACAAGCTCAAAGAGAGCCCATCGAATATAAAACTCCTTGCCTAGTAGCTTCAACTAAACTTAAAAATTTATAATCTGTTTTTGCGACACAGGTTTTCTGTTTTATAATTCATATTCTCTGTGACTTTCCTGCAAATGTATTGCTAAAAAATATGACGATATAATAATTGCCGTTTTAAGCCGAATTTTGTTGGACTTATTCAGGCTTTTGAAAGGTGAAACCATCTAAAAGGTGCAAACGCCAACTTGGGTATTAGATCACGAAACAGTTCAACATAAATTTTCATATAAATAGTGCATCGTTCATTCAAATAACCAATACGTCCTGTTTGTCCTGACTTTCATAACTGCTGTCTTATTAGCGCCCCGACTGCTCCAGACAGCACAACTTTTCTCTGACTTTCAAAACATTTTGAATCTTTCAATACTATTTTTCACTTATTTTGTAAGCTTGCCTGCGAAATTGTATTTGCCATATACTTGGAATATGCCATATTACAAGCGTTAATTTCTCATGACATTCTCCAGCTATTTAACTTTACTGGCCGTATGGTGAGAAACCGATTATCCAGTCATTTTGCCACTTGGAAGAATGTCTTTTGAGGAAAGAAACGAATTTTAAGACGGCAGTTTTCAATATATTATCAGCTAAACTATCAAAAATTTAATTTCCCACCGGATAAAACCTGCCATGTAAAACCGTGCATTTAAGTATTACCTAGGCGTGTAAAGTCCACCGTAAGAAAAAGCTATCATATAATCGACATCTACAATGAACATATCAAGTGCCCAATATGGAATTGAAAATATAAAGTTTATTATTTTTTGCATCAAAACATGAGTTGTAAATACAAATGCATAACAAGTGCCTATATGTCGTGTTGCCTGCTGCCTGCTGCTCCTTCAAACTGTCAAGTAGAGTCATAACCAAGATCGAGAAAAATGATAGATAGCACTTTTACCTGCAATTTTCCCATTTACATATAAACTTTTCTGGTTAAACTATGTTTCCAGCATGCGGGGAGCATGGCCACGCTGCTGCTTGCTTTTCCAGTTGTAATAAACTGTTACTGAAAACTTGCATGATATTGCATATATCGACTCATACATGCCAATAACTTAAAACGTTTTGCTTACAACCTGCTACAATAATGCTTGCATTTCGTTGCAAATAATTACTGTTCACTTTTTCTCTTTTAGCTTGTTTCCTAATAAGGATGGGGTGCCTGGAAAGTGGCAGGACAAGGTCTTAATGCCATTATTTCAACAAGCTGCTCACTCACGCTACACTTACACGGGCGCGACTAGCATTGCATTTTGTTGGCACCGTAATATAGTCATTAATTTTCATTCTTGATGGCATTTCATTATTTATGGGAAAGCAGAGAAATTAAAGCACGCTTCCAAACCTCTCTCTGCGTGTCTATCTTCTCGGATCAAATGGCCAACACTCTCATCTGCTCAAATTGCTTTTCTACACAAGGCTTCGAAATTGAGTACAAGTGTGTGTGCGGATTGAATATACTAAGGCAATAAATTAATGAAGTGTGTGCAGACTGCACCGCTATACCAATTAAAGCTGTAAAGATCACCTGTGTAGACTTCAATTATTGGATAATAGCTTTTTCGTTTTAGATCAGAGGATTTTTTAATACCATGAATCCAACACGGAAAGCACGTTTTAGTGAAATATGAATGACTTCCAGTTTCCAAGAGCAAAGTTGTGCAACAGCCTGCTATTCGATTTTATTCGAGCCAGGTATATCTTTTCAAACTGTATTCTGTAGAACATCCATCAAAATTCCAAAGTTAGGTCTCTCTGCAGCAGCGACACTTTAACATCAAGTGTTAGAGTGGCACTTGATTGGATAATAGTGAGAAAGCGTGTGTGACTCGGATGTTTTTATGCTATTGTGAAAGAATAACTTTTGAAAGTAGGTGAATTACAAACCGGAACTGGCACATCCTTGAAAATTGAAAAGGAAAAAAATGGTTATGCAATGCACTCTACTGAAACATTTTTCATTGTGTGTCAATTTCCTCTATTGTGTAACTCAAGCCTAAAAACCCTGAAAATTGTGTTGCAATACTGCATGACATTTCCAACGAAAAGAGAGTAAGATGAAATGCACCAGTATCCATTTACATCTTGTACACTGGAACATTCAATAATTGCGTTCAAGGGTGAACTTTGGTCTGAAAAATAGGGAAATTATATCATCATCAACATCAACACCACCACGTGCAAACGTACCTAATGATATATAAGTTACAAAAAAAGTAAAAATACACAAGTGACTAAAAATTGGGTCGAGTGTGTCGTGGAATAAAAACTGTGAAGGTTTTTATTTTTACTTTTTTGTCCATGTCATGTCATGCCTTGTCTACTGAATGAGTAAAAAAACCATGTCAGTTTTCTCTACAATTCAGATAAAGTTGTCAGAGAGGCAAAAAGTGTCAGGTTGCGTGCTTGCTGTGGGTTAACCAGAAAAATTCTATTTGAAATTGTATGATAGAGCGTGTGACTCTTTAGAATGTAGTACTCCGGTTCTGACATTTTGATGGTGAAGATGATACACGTATCTTTACACCTTGTGTTTCTATTGTTTCATTAATTTATTTCATGTTTCGAAGAACTCTGCTCGGTTCTCTCTGAAACAAACGGTTCGTTATAATTGTTCTGAAAACCGTATCTCTCGCATTTAATGCCTGTGTTGAATCTGAGAAGTGCGACTCAGTGAATTCTCAAACTGAAGCGGTGTACACACTCACTTCAAAATCAGTTGCTACAGCGGATTCAGATATCTTTATCAAGTGCATATGAACTCGAGCTTGAGAAACAAAGTGCGAAGGCATGTGGAAAGAAGCCATTTAAAACCATACTGATTTGTCTTATCTTCACTTGTCACTTGGTACGCGTGAGAAAATGAGGTTTGCATCCGAGTAGTTTAAAGTCTCGATTTTATAATCAAGTCATAATGCTAAACAAACTAAAAAAACATTCAATCATTTTCACTGCGCGATGAATCATTTTATAAATTCAGTACCAATATCTATCGTCGGAAGAGACATGTTAATCAACTGATAGTAAACAGTAGACTAAGCAGAAGGTTAGATAACACAATCGTCAGTAAATGTTTCGCTCACTGAATGTATACTATATTTTCTTTTGATGTAATAAATATTATGGCTGTTATTCAATGTTACGACCAATTTCGGAAGCAATGAAATGGATATGCAATAACAGAACATGCTGAGAGCAACGCCATAACAGTATTAATTTCCTCTGGAGTTTACACACAGTTTTATTACTTGTTTCTTGATTTCATTATCTTTGATGAAGGCTACACGTATGTAGGAGGCAAATTGATAGCATGCTACCTATTAATATTGTTTGCGTTTCCAAACATAGAGCTGCATCTTCTATTAAACAAAGTATTTGTTAACGAACAATGGGCCACAATAAAACGATTCGTGCAAAGTTACAAATGATTTGAAAAAGGAAAAGTAAAGACTTGCTTGTGCTTTCATCATTGGATCACATTCATTGAACTACACGCATCAGTGTGAATATATAGCTTATTGATTGACAGAATGGAGTTCATGATATAACCTTTCATGCAATAACTGAGATCTGACTGGGTATTTCCTATTCACAAGTTTGCCTCAGCAAAACTTCAAGATGAACATTCTCCCACCACCACCGGCTTGACTTGACTTATGAACATTGACGTTTTATGCCATTTGCGCTCAGTTGCGAAACATTATTGTTACGTCTTTATTAGAGAGATGGAAGATAATTTACAAATAAGGAAATAAAATCTGGGATATAATCAACAAAGTGTAATCCCAGCAACTCTTAAAAGGATAGTAATACTTTGCACGAAATTACAAAGATAATTTGAATGGCCAGTTCATTTCTTTGAAAGTAGTACATAGTATCATCATGCAACTTGCATTTAATATCTTCATTTAGCCAGAAACCAATTCTCATATATTTTCAACATGCTAATGGAAAAGGAAGAGAGATGTCTGCTTGGCTATAAGCTAATAAATGTAATCTGTCTGACATATGAGCCTTCATAGAACTTTCGAAATGTCATTTTCGATTTCAACAGCAATAACATCAAGCTAAAGTACACAATAAATGCTGACAATTAGCAATATTTCTTCTTGGTTTTGTTCGTAGGAAATGAAGTGTGTAGAGAACTCACACAAGCTCTCACACTTTGCAAATACTCACACAGCAGTTTGCGTTTTGGTACAGTTAGCGGCTAGAGAGTTAAATACGCAAATTCCATTTAGCATAATCAGTCATTAGTTTCGTATTTGCTTTTCGGTATAAACGTGGGGGACCGTTGAAAACTTGTGTCTTTGTAATGTTACTAATATGGCAGGGATCTAGAAGTGGGCTAATGAAATCCAATGGTGTGAACATGTTACGTCTGAGGTGTTCAATTTTATCATATGTAACAAATAAATGACAAGATCTTCAAAAATTCTTTGAAATATGAATTGAAAAAACACGCTATGACATTATTTAACTAAAAATTCGTCAACAAACGAGATACGATATTTACGAATCCAAATGCATGAAGAGCTTTTTCATGAGAAATCTAGAAAAGGGGAAATCTTGTTTTGATGATGACAAAGATGTGTCGAAAGAAATTGTGACAACAACGAATAACTCTCGTGTTCAAATGTTTTACCCACGTTACATCCACTTTAACAAAACTCCCTATCTATGTCGGCAAACGACACAAAAGTTTCTTTCTTTCTGCACAATCAGGATATTTTTTGTCTCTCTGTCTATCTATTGCACAGCACATTGCTTTGCAGAGAGATAGTGATATCCTTGCGTTCAGCATATTTGTGAAACAACAAATAACAATCACTCTCTCGCTCAGGCCACCCATATTGATTTTACTCGATTGAGCGAATCTGCTGAATAGTGACATCCCCAACAACAGCATAATAAATTTCCAGCAGGGCTCAGCAATTTTTCATTCGTCATAAATATGTTTTGGTGTAACTTGTTCGTTTTTTTGTCTGTAAACCGACACAAGACAATGTATACAGTATTGCATTGCAGTACAAAGTAAGTTGAACAAAGCATTTTTACTACCAGATACGTTGACAAAAATCCCGTCATGCATCACTCAAAAAATAAATATACGCGTTTGTAAAGTACAGTTGTAATTTTCTTGTTCTGTTTCAAACGCCCTTTAATTTTGATAATGTAGTGTTACATAATATTCCACTCTATGGAGAAAGTAAACACTTATATCTGAAGATCTATCAATCTATAGAAATTGTCATTTCAAACAACTGCATTTCCTTTACTCCTATCCTAGGAAAATTCTCATCAAAGAGTTTTCGTCTTACGATTAGATGGATAGTTTGCAACTTTTCTGACAAACCAAATGTTATAACATGTATGCTGATAAGTTGATAAACTTAATGAACAAAGGTAAATTGAGTGTATCGCATATCCCTTCGGTGTGCTTGAATTACATTGTTTGATGCATGCAATGATGATGTTGCTGAAAATCGAAATATTTCCCTAGATCATGCTGATCTTGTAAGAATAAAAGCATATTATAGGTTTGACGCGTATTTTTGCGGAGTTATGATTACGGTGCAACTTACAACCTCCAAGTACAAAAAAATGCTCTGGGATGCATGTGACCGAGACCTTCTATTCATTTTAAAAGGAATATCTTTGAAAGCTTCAGTGTCTTGTAGCTTGCAACAAAAGCTTTCAAATATTGCATTACATTACAATAATGGTTTCATTCATGCATTCTCTGCATCGTCGTAGGTTGAATGCAGTGAGTATATATTACGCTTGCATAAAGGAACTCAAATGGATAATATTACGTACTAGCTTCAGAAGAATCTATAACTTTTTGTAACATGTTTGTTGTTAGTACATTTTTTCATTCAATTCAGCAAACCCATGATCAAATCTTAAAAGACGAGTGACGACAGGCTAGAATTCAGGATGATGCTGATGATGACGTAGGCAATAAAGTGTGTGTAAAAAGCTAACGCAATAACGCACATAACTTTGCATTGCACTTTGCGTTTTTTTGTAACGTTCTTTAATAAAAAATTGAAAGAAGAGAAGAAAGAACTATACGCTGTTCGCTTTCTGGCTGCATCTACATACATTTTAGATTACAAGTGGTGGTGGTGATGATAATGCTGGGAAAATCTAATTTTGAGGTTGTGAATCGGTTCATTCAAGGATTCTGAGAGTGAAATGAAGCGTGACTTACCAAATGAAGAGTAGAAACGTGTCTAGGTAATGATATCAGCTGGGATAAAACTGCTTGTATGGACAATAATGCTGCGTTAAAAAGGCCAAGCAATAAATTTGATTGTCATTGATGAATGAAATACCTACTAGATGCACTCTCACAGCACAGCCAAATGAGTTAATTTATAAATACTATCACGTTAATAAAATGCAATGTGCATTTTTAGCACAATATATACGACTTTTAAAATTACAAACAACTGGTTAAAATGGTTATAAAATATGTATTTAAAGGCAATATATTGCTGATACCTCACTTTATCAGTTGATTATAGCATTAAATTAAGATACATTAGTACTTGGAATAGTGACATACCGTCTACGATATTAAGTTTGGTCGGTGTATTTCATACCTTAAATAGATGAAATTCCAATGTAGGTAAATGTTGACTGTTAGCAGTCTCAAATACTGCATTTATTGCACTTGTTTTCATTGCCATTTATAATAAATATATTTCATAATGTCATCATTCTCATGCTCACATTTCCAAGAAAACTTCATAAAGATTGCAATGCACTTTGCATTGTATTCTTTGTTTCTTTAAAAAGAAAACTACATACCAGAAACGCATTTTTGAGCAACCCTTGTTTTCTTGCCATCATATTACATTACACTTCACTCCAGTTTCATTTATCATTTTTCTTCCTCTGTCAAAAGTTTGTACGCCTTTTCTTGTAGCAAAGGATAATAAAAAATCTGTACATAATAAAAAGCATGTAGGACAGTGAAAATGACACGTCATGTCGGCCTATTATTGTTGCTTGATGCCTTTTGCTTCTAATTTATTATTAGGATCATCATA
The DNA here is from genome assembly GCA_029691765.1 of Entomobrya proxima. NCBI lineage: Eukaryota > Metazoa > Arthropoda > Collembola > Entomobryomorpha > Entomobryidae > Entomobrya > Entomobrya proxima. The sequence continues at coordinate 8,215,770 of CM056169.1, forward strand.
ATAATGATAATATAATGTAGTAGTAACAGAAGGACATGAAAGTGTAATCTTGCACGATTTTAGAAAGCCTGTAAAAAGGATAGCGATACTTTACCAGAAAAAATAATAAAATACTTTAGCACATTGTCATAAAAATGTGCATGTGTGCATTTAGCGTAAGTACTGTTAAGTTCTTGTCTGCTGGAAGTGATGATGATGTACACTTGTCCTTTTGCCATCATTTTCAAATAAACTTTTAGTGCAAGTTTGTCTGTCTCCTTTGGAGCGAGCAAGTGCCATTCAAAAAGGGATAAAAGACAAGAGAACAAAAGAAGTTTAGTTTTTTAAAGAAGAAATTTGAGCAAGTGTCACTTTGGATAAAAACAAGTGAAAAGAGGATAAAGTTTCTACTTCAAGTGATGTAACTTTGTATTTTTCGGATAAAATGGATGAACTTTTAGTGCAAAAAAAACTTTTGTTTCCTTTGATTACCCTCGTTCTAATGTACATACTGAACAAGTAGCATTAGTAAAACATCCGCAAGAAGATGCGCACGCCCTTTTGATGATGGTTTTACAACTTACAAAGAAATTTCTTGCTTATGGACAGATAAAGAACTTGACATTATGTTTTTATACCAGCAACAAAAACACTAATGATCTATAAGATAATATAACAATGTAAGAGTATATTAGCATTTTTAGTAGATTTTTCAATGTTATTTGATTCTAACAAATTCTTGCAGTTTTTCACAAACTTTTTATAGGCAAATTAGTAATTTGGTTTTAATGGTTATTCGTGAAGAGATACAATCCAAAGACTATGATTTCATGACACTTGAAATCCCAATCTACAAAGTTTTATTACATCCACGCATAATTCACGTTGCAAGTTGCGATATTAGATAATAACAATCGTATATGCGCATTTTAAATTTAAAACACTTGGATTTAAAATCGAAACGATGTTGCAGCGACGCTGCCAAATAATGCGCAGTTTTTCTGAGAAATAATATGCGCGTAATCGATAACTATAAAATTATTGATTTGTGGAATATGCGCGTAAAATGCATTGAAGAAAAATTGATACAAACACACATGCTTTATGCGCAGAATAGATCTTAAAATTTTCTGCAGCATTTTGCTTCTTGTTCATATTCCACGCATAATCAATGCATAAACTAAGTTGCGTGATACACGAAGAGTTAGGTAAAAAATTACGGACAGCGAATAAAGCATCTTGTTCCATAATGCACGGACAGTTGAGCTGAATTAATTGGTGCCCGTAATACACTTAACAAGTTTGAGGAGGGGTCAAATTTGGAAAGCGATCAAGAAGTGATAGCCGTTGGAGCGTGGTTATCCAGACCTTCAGGGAGGTGCAACATCGGAAATCAGGATCATGTAGCGATAGTGGTGGTGACCATAGTGTTGATCTACTAATCGCATCCAGTAAGCCGTTGTTGGGACTAGTAGGTAAGCATTAGTGATATTTAGCAACCAAACACAGTGCTTAGTATATTTTGTGAACATTTAGCAAGAAATTAAATCCGGTGTTTGTCGGGTTTGTTTATTAGGTTTTAAAGTAGTTTGTCAACCAGCACTCATCTGAATACTGAGGGACCTTCAACCAATCGTTAGCCAGCTCCTTTCGTCAGCACCCGAGAACCGGAAATGTGCATTTAACCAGCACCAAAGAAACTGGGAAGGACGTTTCGTCATCGGGAGCCGGTCAATTGTCATTAGGTCATTTAAACGTTCAAGTGTCTCCAGTCATTGCCCAAGCAAATTGTTACAATTTAATTGAATTCATTTAATAAAGCAAGTTCGTTAATAAAAGCAGATGTTTTTTGCAGTTTGTAATATGCGTAGTATATGTATTGATTAGATATATATTAAGTGGACAAAATACCTGCAATTTTTGCGCATATTCCACGCATACTTTTTTATGCAGTTTCTGCGCATATTATTTTTATCTCAAGCATACATGCGTACGCATATTCTACGCATTAACCATGATCGAATATGCTTCTTTTATGCGGTCATTTGCTACTTGCTTTATGCTGTACGTAAACCGCGCATATTCAATGAAATTTTGTAGATTGGGATTGTAATAAGAATTCCATGAGGATTCAATGAAGTTTGAATTTACTGAAATTAAATTAAGCTTTTTCATTTGTTATGACCTCGCCTTGTTGATTACACGAATATCATTGAGCCAAACAACACGGAAGAGCTAAACACATTAACTCAACAATCTCATTGTTTTTTAAAAAGTCATGTCGATTCTGTTATGAATGGCCACTTAAAGTGCTTGCAAAGATAACATGATCAAAACTGGGGGTGGCTCTATAATCTCAAGACAGAAGTCATAATTTATTTGCCCATGACAAATTTCCACTCTGCCTCATATTATCAACTTTTCTACTATGTATACTTCATTCCCAAAAAATCAATCCAGGTTAGTGGTGTGGCGTTTGTAGCAGCAGTTAATCGTACTAGACAAGACCACTGCTGCTGCTCCTGTCGTTAAAGCATGTAAACAAAGTTATTACCAAAATGGTAATAACAAGAATAAAGCAGTTCACCTGAGAGAGATGATAACAGATGCTATATGCAATTACCAGTATGACAATGATTCAGTTATTAATGCGGGCAGTGTGCGACTAGTGAAGTAGTATAGTTTTTGATTAAGCAACTTTGTCATTAAAGAGCAGCAGCAACAAGGCAAGCAGCATAAGAAACCCAAGACGATATTCATTTCACTTTTTCATGCAACTCCAACAACAAATCATCATCACGATCAAAATGAAAATCATTATTGTAGCGTGTGCATTAAAAATGCGTAAAAATGTTTTCGCAGTATTTTATTTCTACCTGTTGGCAATTCCTTCAAATTCTCATCTACTTTATTTTCATAAAGATATTAGGATTATTGAGTCATTATTGTTATCTCTTTTGCTCCCTACATATTATCCATCTGTTTTTCATCCATATCTTGAAGGTAAAGGTGTGCATCCACATTACTTTTTATGTCTTCTCTTAAATCATACATGCATATCATTACAGTTCAACACTTACGATAACATGATAGCTACTCTATCGCTTTTTCTCACTTTTCCAAAATTGTTTTGCCCTACTGACTGCAACTTCTGCTGACCAACAAGAAGTGGCAGGTAGAGCAAGTCACAAAAATTCCCTTTCAGTAGAAACACTTTGCCGAAAAGAAACGCGGCCTCCTGCAAAGAGAACACGAAAACTTGAATCAAATGAAGAGTTGGTGTGGTGTAATTTTCAAAGCAATCAGATTACGAGTACAGTTACGCATTAAGATTTTGCAATGACTCTTTTTTAATCCTACTGCAAAAATATATTATTATTGAAGTTTATTTATGTCTACAGGAGATCACAGAAAATGAAGTCATTTTGAATTCTACTCATTCACGCAGCACAAATACTGTGACAGTAGGAGCAGCATCCATGAGCACGCTTTCTTAGTATATCGTGCGGTATTTTAGCTCGTGGCTGTTTTTTTCAGGTGTGATCTTTCAATTCTCAGATGATCACGACAAAGCATCTTTTAATTGTCTAGTTGCCTTATATTATCATCCATTCATAAACATATCAGCATTCTTATCATCACACCGACCATCAGTTTATCACTCTGACTGTGTAGTTGTGACAAGCTGAGAAAAATTAGTGCCTACACTGCCCACGAAGAAAAGTAAACTAGTGTGTTTTCCTGATCTCACTTCCATATTGGCTTTTTGTCTGCTTCCTTTAAACAAGATTGAAAATTGACTACACCCATATTATTCGTATTTCAAAAGTGTAACTTGATCTTCAATCACTTGGTTCTGATGATTACGTTTTTATGACATGACACCACCTTAAAAATAAAAATGCGAGTAAATAAAGGTGGCCCAACACACGTTGGGTCCAACAGTCTCTGCAAACAGCAGTGGGCAATGATAAATGAGCCAGAGTATTTTGCATTACTTCATTAACCATAATTACTCATAATTACATAATTGGAAAAACTCAATCTATTTTGAAGACAGTTGTAATGTGCGCTTTGGCGCGAATGAAATTCATTAATTTATAAGTTTGGTAATGGTAAACCATAAAGTTTCAAAGTTTTATTGTTACACAATGCACCTTCAACCTCACAAAAAGAAAATATATAACATGATCTAATTTTAATGACTTGTGCAGTGCACTGTGCACGCAATAATTACTTGGGGCTATTGAAAAATTGAATTGGATTTGTGTGGACTAGAAAAACGAAAAACTAAATTATTAGCCAGGCTGCTGGCCTTGTTTTTTAAGTTGTCTTTGCTTAAGTCAGCATCATTTATTACTGCATTCAGCATCAGCAGAGGATGCACCCTACACACTTAACATTGTTATTAACAATAATTCTTTTTTGACAAAATGCAAAAAACCATAAAAATGTTCTGTTGAAATTGAAAGTAATATTTTATGGTTGGCCAATATTTGGTTATTTCCTCAAGCAATATTACCAGTACGAACAAACCAATTTAAAAACAATAAGGCTAACAAAATTATAATGAATCCAGACCAGAGGAAGGCTTTTTTGCTGTTTGGGACAATGTAACAAAAAACTCAAATGCATAAAGTAATACTAGATTTGTTATTAGCTTCACATGGTAAGCCCATCACAGTGTACTAATAGTCACTACTATTCGTTTGTGTTTAAATTAAATAAAATGCATTTTATTAAAAGTTCTGAGTGTTCATGCTCAAGTGACAAATTGCGTAGCATTCGATAAATACCGGATTGAGAAATCTAACATTTTACGTTTTTTCTATTCTGATGTATTCTTGAATAAATCTCACTCTCACTACCTTGCCGAGAGGAAATGAATGCCCGCTGGTCACAGACAAAAAACTTGACTCAACACCTCAAGAACATCACTTGCTTGTTCAACTAAAAATATGCACAAGAGTCTTCTTATCTTAAAGAATTTCTCGTGTTGACACTTTTTGGTCCTCAAAATAACAAATGTGAAGATTTGTCCCCATCTCTCTGGTCTTGGTTCTTCTTTCAACCAAAAAATAGTTTCATTCATACCTGATTGCAAGCACTGCAATAGTCCTAACTACAAACCAGTGCTTCTCTTCAAACGAGAGGACAATAAATTTACAAAGAAGCAAGAAATATTTGAATTCCACTACAACTCTACAAACTTGAGACACGTTCCTCCCTTCGCCCTGCCTTGCATTCCCATTCTTCATCTTCGTAAAGTTTTTCTCTTTCCATTTTTCAAGTATTTTTCTCTATTTTTTCAATAGTTCCGTTGTTCGACAAGGAAATTGGCTTTTCAACAACATATAAAAGTAAAACTTGGTGTTGCTTATTTTTTAAAAGAAAAATCTAAATATACGCAAACCCAAAATAATAATGATACAAAAACATACATAAACATAGCTAAACATGCGGTTTTTGTACACAAGTAGAGTTTTCTAACGAAGCGGTGACAAAAACTTTTTTTTTGCAAAAATGTGTCAAGAACCCATGTGCTTCTCTACACATTCAAATTATCTTGTCACTTTCATTGCATTGCACTTTGCTTGTTCCCAGCACGCGGACTCTTTTGGCTATTTTGTCACAAGTACCTTTGCATCCTCCTTCACAATAACGTTATTTATTCTACGTTTTATTATTCCAATAAGCAAATTCTCAACGGGATAAAAGGAAGAATGAAAAGAGGTGACAAGTACCATGAAAAGATTTTCCTTCAGAGAGAGATGGATGCGGGATGCCACGTTATAGTTTGTAGAGATTTATTATGAATAATAAAAAAGTATCTCTTATAGTTTGTTTGAGTACCTTTTAGAATGGCCAAAGGGATCATTTTTTGTGTGTGGTTTTGAATACTTTAGGTGGTGACAATTTCACAGCAGAGAGGAGATAGGAAGAGGACCCAAATATTTTTTGCAATTTGCAGATTTTCATCTGAGTAGACAAAGTTGATGACAGAAAATGATCACTTTACGCTCGCGCTGCAAGCATAATAATAAGCGATAGTAAAAATATATGCAGTTTTTTCTACAAAATGGACACACAAAGAATGTTTCTACTTTGCTTTTTTAAATGATAAATATACAAAATGTGTATAAAAGGCAATATATTTTGTGCGGAAAATAAGCATGCGTTAGCATTATCATGTTACTTTTCAAACCATTCAGCAGAAAGATATATATCGCTGTGCGGTGACAAGTGACACAAATTTGAGAATAACTTTCCTATAGGCGAACAAATCAAAGTTTTGAAAAAAATGTCGTGATGATAACTGATAAAGAGACATTTTTGTTTGGGGGATTACAATAAAACATGTTTTTATTTTTATTGCACGCATGCAGGCAAAATCAGTTAGCATAATATGCAATGCATGCATAGTAATGATTATCAATAATATTTTAAAGTATGAAAAATGAGAGAAGAAGAAGAAACTTCTTTTGATAGTGAAAATCAAATTCCTTCCTGTCAATTTTGCTGATAATGTGCAAAACGAAATATGAAAAGGATGGACACAATTTACGGACCTCCTTAATGATAACTTATAGCCAAGTTAGAGAACCAGGATGTTTTGCTTGTCAATTATTTTGTCGAATTTCAAACACATTTCATTTTAGTTTATGGGAGGATCATGCTCAAGAGGCACTAATCGAATCAGCATGTTTTTTTTTACTGAAAGTTGGACTAAAGAAAACCTGTGGAATGAATTCAAATCTGCAATGTATAATTCCTAAGTACATCAAACATTGTCATTTCCATAAAAATTTTTAGATTTGTTATTTTTGATATTTTCGACTGTTTGACCCGGAATTTTTTTTAAATTTGCTTTCAATTTCGTCCTTGATTTGTTACAATTTTACGCATTGCAGAACATATTGTTGATTTACTGGCACATTTTCACGTAGAGATATGACGTACTTGCAATTGTTAAAATATTGCAAATTTTGGAGTTGAGCCTTTCCAAAACTGCATTGTGCATCCATCTAGCAATCGCTAAGCTAAATGAACAATAAAATTTTAGAGCACATCACACCAATGCTTGTTCAACAAGCATTTGTAATTGTCGAGTCCCTGGTACACAAGACAATTTCATACAAATCAGATGAACACCACACGATTTTATTTAGAATTCAGGACCATCATCCATTATTGTCGCGGCGTAATCCTTACCACTATGCACTACTGGCTCACTGGCAAAATATCCCAATTTGCAATTATTAGTCCTTCCCATTGATCTCATCTGACAATGCACGATTGATCGACAAGGCGATCATCGTGTCAGTCACTCGCTCATTCATGCTTGGCAAAATTGCATTTTAAAACCCTTTACCCCTTTGTTACTCTAGCATAGCATATTACCTGTATATATTAATGTGTACCTTGTAATAAACACTTTATATGGGTATCATTGCTCTTCTACTCATGATGGCCTCATGATGCATATTATCACAGCCACAAATCGTTAAGCAGCGGAAGATTAATGGAAGGAAACGTGTCATATTCAAGTCAGATTTTGAAATAAAAAAATAAGAATTACATACAAAAGGTACACTTTCACTCTTTATCACGAACATGTGCGTATCTTTGTAATAAAATTCGGCATTCACACACAGACAACAGAACAGAAGTTGCTAACTTCTCGGGATTATGCAAAAAAGTAACAATAAAAAGATAATCTTAGTCATGCATCTTGCTATTTTTGCGGTTTTGCTCCCCATGACTTGCTCAGCACGTGATTCATTTATGTATCAAGATGTTCAACAAGATTAACTACATTTTTTCTACAAAAATATTAAATATTTTGTTCGATCACTGCATACAAAACTGCTACAAACAGTTTAAACGTGCGAAAAAATATCTGGCAAGAAATGCACAAAATTAAAAGAATGAGTTGTGAATTTTGAATGACTTCACACTTGCAGAGCGCTAACATGAATTATAAAACAGCATATCATTTTTAGTAGCTTATTACCAATAATGCAGTTTTAGGACAGTTGTTAACCATAATTAGTAGACTTTCTTCTTTATCCAAATTTATTTGCTTTTTGTTTTCATTTTTATGCATTTTGGAGAAAGAAGCCAATTTGAGTACAATGCATCATACCGTTGACGCAATTTAAAGTAAGTATAACTTATAACGACATGTATTTAGAAATTCAGATGAGCCTCACCTAGTGTATCCATGAGATGACATTATTTCTTAGAACAAGATCAGCATCGCCACCATGTAGCATGTTCCGTTTCTAAATGGCACGCCAATGCGCAATGACAGTTCACAATAACAATCATGAGGTATGCGGTAATAAAATGCAAAATCAGATCAAACTCCTAAAATATATTATTCTAACGTGACATTGTCATCAAGATCGTGAAGGGTAGTACTTACTGTTACTAATAAAAATAAGCCATGGTAAGGTTCACGTACAGGCACCTTCAGGTACTTCTCATTAAGTTCTAATGCATGGTGATTTTCTACAATTTTTATTACTAGGCTTGAAATATTCTACAAATTGTACGCAATTCTACATTTTTACAAATTACATTCTAAAAGCGCAAATTATCCTTTAAGCTTCGTCCTCGTAAATGCGGTCCTCGAAATTCTCATCATATTCATCATTATCCTTTCTTCTGAACACCAAGCGTCCTCTATCTTCTGGATCGTCATCATCATCGCCCCTATCGCTACCCAAGTAATCCAAATCCAGTCCCAGTCCTTCCCCTTCCCTCTCTCCGATATCATCACCCGGTCCGGACGGTCTTCGCCTTCCGCTTCCACTGGACATCCTAGTGGTACTCAAACTCTCCGTATTTAACACAATGTCAAACCGAATATCGTCGTTTCCGGAACTCTTGTGCTTATCCACCTGTTCCTCCAGTACAGGCATCCATCTCACATTAATTGGCAGCGGCTTACCCCTCGAATCCACCAAGTATTTTGGATTTCCCTCTGAATCCATTGAAACCCTGACCCCTTTCAAAAAGGCGTCCAGATTTTCATCCGAACTACTACCGGATTCTGGTGTTGGCGTTCCCGCACCATAAAATACCAACTCGCCATCTTCGTTTACATACCACCCATCTTTCAACAGCTTTTCTTTGATTGTCTTCAGCATTTCCAAATTACTATCCCTCAGAGCCAACAAGTCCCTAAGAAACTTTGTGGTCCAGTTCAGTGGATTTAGGTACTTTTCGTCCACCATTTTACTTCGGAAAGCGTCCATTTCCACATCCAACAGCGCATGATGAATCATTTCATCCAACAGCTTAACACTTTCCCCTCGCATTTTTAATTTCTTCTCAGCCAATTCATTCAGCTCGTCCCTTACTGCAGTGTTCATTGCCTTGAGATCCTCATTCACCACAAAGCCAGCATTCCTCAGCGTATCCAGGACCTTACTGGGGAAATTGTAGAAATAACTCTGGCAAAACGACACGGCACATAATGCCTCCTCTCCCCATTTCTCGTGCATTGTCTCCTTTTCCACTAAAAACTGCTCGTCTTGATGAGCATTATTTCTCCATTTTTCTTGCATGTATTTAAACTGTGCTGTACGCTGCAAATCAACCAGTTTCTGGACATACTCCGCAGTGGCAGTCTGAACTTCCTGGAGACGCGTCTCATCGCTAATTTCTTGTAGAGCTTGCTGCAGAGTTTGTTTTGCCACACGTGCCACCACTTTGGAGGATGTTTGGTCAAACTGTGCAATCATGCATGGCGTCACTTGTATGCTTTCATCTTTGCCTTTGGTGTTCCAGCGTCTATAATGGCTATTTTGATTTTGTGCCAAAATGATGCTGCTTAATAAATAAGGTTCCTCCTTATCTGGAGGTCGGGTTTGGCATATATTCTCCTTGTAAGCGGCCTTGGCGTCCATGTCCACAATAAAGGGCTCCGTTTGTGTGCAGCTATCCTCGGTTACCTTCTTCTCGCCATGCTCCAGCCCTTCTGTTGACGGTTCAGCGTTAACAGGAATATTTTTAGTGTCAGGTTTACCTTTCTTTACCGAATCGAGAAATCTGGAAGGAAATGGAGGAGCCTCGGTGATTTCACCAGCCTTGAGTCTTCGCACTACTTCGCTGACATATATATTCGGGTTCTGGATCATGTCAAGCGGGAGATCCTCTGGATTCTTAGAAAATGGACAGAATTCAGTAGCCTCCGTTTTGCAATCCGGTTCCCAATCATCCAACAGTTGCATGTGAAGGGGGCAGCGATAATCTGTAGTAGTTTTGGTGCAATGCTCACAAAAGTTGACGTAGCAATTGCATTTTGAGGTGGCATCCTTTCCAAACGGCAGGTTGCCACCGACTTTGTATTGGTAGTGTCTACTGAGACTCTTTAGGCGAAGTCCGGTAACTTGCTTGAGTTCTTGACGTTTATCGGCTGGAAGGGACCATGGATCCTCCAACACCATTTTGGATAGATATGTACGGTCCTTATGTCGGGGATTCCAGCGGGGCATAAAATTTGGCGGAGGGAACGATGCAGGCTTGTAGGCAGCGTTGGAGTAAAGTTGCTCCTTCAAGAATAATTCGCATTGTTGTGGACTTTTTGCTGGTTGCACTTGAGAGAGACCGGTGGAAGACCGCATATGTCTGGCGGTGCGTTCCTGGATACGCTTTGCGAACATGTAATTTGCATCCTGACGATCCGCACACTTTACAATGGTTCGCTTGGTAGAAGTTGATTTCTTTTGAGGTCTGGGAGTTGGGAAATTAGACCCCGCAACAGGTTTCAAACGTTTTTCTCCAGAAGATACGGGAAATGGTTGGCTCTGGTATTGAAAGAGACTGGGACCTTGGCCCTTGTGCAATAACGTGACTACGCTTTGTGTTCGAGATGCGGCGGTGGTCATTTTGGAAATGATATAAGAAGCAACCCTCAAAAAGAGACAGATCGTACAAGTTCTTTGAAAACATATTTCGGTGCATTTTTCCATATTATGTAACTTTATTTTTTCGTCAATGATTTTTTTACATCGATGCATGATAATTCATATGTTTCGATGATAACAATGCCAGTACTAGTGCAGTCGAGTACCAAGAACTCCTTGAATCTTAAAAAACTGTCAAACTGTGTGTTAGTTTGTTGTGTTCGAGAATGGGATTTTTCAAGGTTTGTCATATCGTGTAATGAGCAAGCATGAATAAACTAACCAGTGACCATAATATTATTGATTGCACAATAATCAAAATGGTTCAATAATAAACTTACAACAATTATGATTGTAATGAAAGTAATGATCGTTTTCCCTACTTCATCTCTAATGGCGTTGATCATTAAACGCAAATACTCAAAATCATATGTCACTTTTTATTTGATTCTCTAGATAATAACCTACATTAGCCAACTGATGTAAAAGTAGTGAACTTGTAGTATTTGCACAGTGAGCTAATAATTGAATTAAATTGAGGTTGGGAGTTGTTGAAATGTTTATATACACCTCACGTGTGACTCTGTGCTCGCAAATCATTAATGCTGACAGTAAATTTGGTTCAACAAAAGTTAGAACAAAACTGACAGGTGGTCTGCATACCATATAAACTTTCCATGTTGATGCTGCACAAAAGGCTAATCTACTAGTATTGAAAGTGCGTTTAAAATGCAAATTTTTCAGTTACGACATATGACAAATGCGACTTGCTTGCCAGGAACCTAAAAGAATTTTGTGTTTTGCGTCAACAATATTGCTTCTAGTCTGCAACCGTACTTTTATTGTTCAAAGTTCCAGAATAAGTGTACTTTTTTAGTAATTTAGATTTCTGGAACTCATTTCATTTTTTAATTTGAAAAAAATGCTAGAGTTTGTATAGTATTATGTGAACATAATCTATTACGCATAAAAGAATAAAAACAGGATGTAATATAGTAATATCCTGTGTAAAATTAATGAAAAAAGATCTGTTTTCACTTTTTGTTTGACTGAACACAAGTCAACTTGGTAATTGACAAGATAATTGCCTTGTTCAAATGCTCATAAAACGTCTCACAATTTCCTTCTGGTTCACAGTGTATATTATACGCAGCAATTTGACTACAAAGTTTTTCTAAAAAAATGCATTCCTTCATGTAATATAACACTGTGATATAAACGTGACGATAAAGTAGAGAAATAATAATAATGATGGCGATGATGACATAAGATTTATTACAAGGTCCTGAACCACTCATTCACAGGCTCATGCCCACACGTTAAATCAAACTCAGCGAGTTGTTATATTTTAAGAAAAGCAAAAAAAGAAAAGGTAAAAACCGGCTGGTAATGATACAAATTGTAACTTGTAACCAGAGAAGAATACCGTTTCATGAAACATAAGTATGAATGCATGCTTGTTACTTAAAGAATAGATCAGAATTAGAGCAACCTTTTAGTAGAACCTCTAAATTGACATTACATAATAAAACATATATACTAAGCCATTAAATTCATATTACTTACTACATAACAATAACGACTACACGACTTTCTCAGTAGATAACATAATTAGGTATCAACAGATTTTCTAATATTGAAACATGTAAGAACAGGAGATTGTGTCTTTTGAGTTCTAATCATTTGAAAGTCAGTCGTAACAAGGCCCAATTACTAACTTTTGAATATCTATTTTCATGTACTTTTTACAAATGAAATGAGTCTCGGTAGTGGAATTTAAAGAGGATGTTTTAATACAAAAACGTGAAACGCCAACGTGAGTAATATTTAGTTCAAGAAATAATTACGACAAAACAAAATAGCTCTCTGAACATTCTTGTAGTAAATTCGTAAAGTAGATCATGAAGAGATACAGAAGTCGTTTAAATATTTTTTGAGTGCGTATAAGATGTCCTTTGAAGTATAGAAGACAAACAAAGCAGAAGGTTAATAATTATCGAGTAAACAGGCAAATTATTGAAGCTATTGTGTAACAACCCATGATACACTTTGTGCATTTGTTAGAATATCGCTCACACTTGCTTGTTTCAGAAGAAATTAAATGGCCAAATTTATAAATCATTAAACCTGTTGCATAGTACACTCCCTGTATTCCCGTAAAAATTCTTGTCGACGCTCGATTTTGATGTTGTTCAGTTTACAGCTTGTACTGTATTAACATATTTTATACATGCGTGAATGTGTTATGCAGCAAAGTGATAAACTATTAATGCAATAAAAATACAAATAACTGGAAAATTTGAGGAAAAACTTTTTCCAACAATAAAGATTATCAACATTTATAATATTTTTCATACAAGGTTTTGTCATCATTAGCACAATTTTACAAAAAAATCCAACCGATTTAGATCTTTACAGCCAGTTATGCAACCTATAAAAACGTGCTTTCTATTTTAAAATGAATGAATATTTACTAACATGACAGATAGCAGTTTCTTGGTTTTGTTGTTCAATACCCATGTACTTGGTACTTGTAAGCTCATTAATACTGTACTTGGACGGATATCATCAGCATGAGTGGATATTATACTGCTTTGGTTTGTATTCCTACATCCTCTCATTCTCATCAGAAAATGTTCAAAAGAAGAACGAAAGCAACTGTTTCAAATTACGCAAGTTAAAAAAATGAACAAGAAATGCAACAATAAATATGTTCGGATCTCATGTTACTTGATTATATTTATGGGCTCAAGTGTGCAATGTGGACTAAAGAAGACATAAGACCTTACTCCTTCTTCTGCACTCCTTAAAATCGGTTCTCAAAACAAGATCAGCAGAAATAAGCTACAACAGCTCGTTGTTGTTTAAGTAGGAGTTGGAAAACAAAAGCAAAGCCTGTTTCTTGTTACAATTTTCAAAGGAGTGCATGTACAAGCAGAGCAGACTCTATGAGAAGTTCTATGAGAAGTTCAAGTTATATACAATGGAGTAAGTTCTGGTACAAGACTGCTGTTACACATATTAAAATGTCCTTTGCGCTAATACAAAATTGGAGTAACCCACAAGCACAGCAATCGATATAAATCAGGAGGCGAATAATTGGGTGTCAAATGCTGAATACAAATGTTATCTCCCTTTTCGCTGACGAATTTCTTTTCAATATTTACTAATTTTTAATTTATTAGGTTGCCTTAAACAATCATAAGCTTGTGATAATGCTTTGCTTTGAGTTGTATCGAGAAGAAAAGTTGTTTGCTCTTATAAAACTTTATCAACAAAAAACGATAATGATTTAATAGACGCAAAACGCAATGCAATAAACTTGTGAAGCAAGTGTAACAGTGGAAATAAAGTAATAAAAAAGTGTGTACTTTTTCATTAACAGGGCACAGCCGCAAATTCCTCAATGAAGCTTTCACAATTCAATAAAAATGTGATATATCCATTCTGGTGTTGATCACGATGATGATGACCAGCACCACCAAACGCGCCATAATGATTTCGTGAGGAACCGTTATATGCAAACTGAATTAAAAATGATTACAGAGCAATAATAAATTAGCATGAAATAATGACTTTTTCAAGAGTCTTTTTTTCATCAGCATAATAATATATTATCTGGTCAGCAGCGTCACCAAAGTCTCAGGCTACAAACCAATGAGACAGTGTAACAACTTTATACATTTTACTTGTTGGCGGCTATACGGCATCATTTTTATAATAAATGCATTTTCTATGCAGTTCGTAAGCCATAATGGCTTTGTTATAGTTATAAAAGCAACATTGTACATTTACTGCATAATTGTGCGTTCAAATTATTGCGTTGCGTTTTTCTCTGTTGGTGTTACAAAGGATGTTGAGGATGACTAGGACTATATCCAAGCTAATTATTTTTTTAGCCTGGCGCAACCTGCAAAAACTCTGCTCTTTTGCTACTACTAACCGTAATAATAAGATTGAATAAGACAACTACAAAGCTGGGCTATACGTATTTGGCGCAATGGGTATCTGGGTATTGAAGGAATAAAAGTGAAGAGTCAAAGTTAATAGACTTGGTTATTATGTCATGTTAGCTTGTGATCTGATTCTTTTCATTTGTCGCTACAGGGTGAAATCTAGCCCAGTTCTGTCAATCTCCATTTCTTTTATCCGTGCACAACTTTTCTAGACACGAAACAAGTAGTAGTCCGTTAAAGCTGCATGTAAAACCAACTTAATGTTTGTTATGGTGGTTGTGGTAGGTAGAGATGGTGGATGATGGAACATTTTTGAAACTTAATTATTTCAACAGACAAACCAAAATGTGGACAGCAACAAAACAAGCCACACACGCATTATGTAAAATAAATTGTAAAAAAAGAATACCTGCATGGGTACGCAAGAAGATTAAGGAAATATTTGCATAATCACGCTTCTTCTTGGCTAACATTTTTGTTTGCAGATAAGAATGCATATGAAACCGGACCAGGACAAAAATGCAGAGGTATTTTTGCCATCTGTAACAAACTTCCATTATTACAGATTTGTGATACGCATCCTTCATTTTCATGGCAAACTGCGTGATTACCTATTACACAAAAGTAATACTAATCGTCTGACATACTTCCCATTTACATTAGCATATTATACCCACAAGCTATGTACTTTTTACGAGAAAAGTCAACATTTTAAGAGCACCGAGTATTAAAATGGAAATCCAAGTGTATTTGTAGCCACGGGCCAGAATCCTACAAACCAAAGCCTTTTCTGTAGCTTTGGAATAATCACACAAAAAACCTTTCGGGTAAATGTACTTCTATTCCCATGTCAAAAGTCAATTTAGCTTTGTCCTCACACATTATTTATAATACCTTCAAAAAAGTAGATTGCTCTATTGTTTGCCTCCAATAAAATTGCCTTTAAAATGAGAGTAACATCAGTCAAAAGTCATGGAGTGTAATCCATAATCATTAACTTTCAACAACAGCTTACATAAATGCGTTTTTTAGTTCAGCGCTGCCTTACACACGCGTTGCGTACTGCATATTTGTCATTGTTGCAAACAACAATGATAACTGTCAGCTTAAAGCTTAAAAGAGTAAGTGACTCTTGAGTAATTATAAGTGACATAAGAATGCCTACATACCCAGAAAACTGACCAACAACAATGGAATCGACAAACTTAAGTGAGATACAGATCATTTTTGTGGTACACGGAATAATTAGCTCATCTAGTTTATATAATTCTGGTTATATTAAATTGCGCATTGTGCTAAATACTAATGATACCTGCTGCAGCACAATCGCCGCTTTACTATCCTTATCGTCCACTGACATAATAAATTACCAGTGCGGCAGTTTACTATTAAGCTGCAATGAAAAAATATAAATGTTCCTGTTTATTATTATGATTTTAAAACAACTACCACTGACGCTTGCTGTTGTCCTTATTAAAAAATAATTTGTATTGCGTAACATAAAAATATATAGAAAAAGAAACCACTTTGTTGTGTGTCTGGCCCAGTTTCAAATTCAAACAAGAGAGTGCAAGTAACCTCAACTGCACTGTTTTTAATTTACGAGTAGCAGGTAGTAGTTTGACTGGCATAAAATGCATGTTGCACTGTGTGACCCCCTGTTAATCTCTTCTCTTGTCGCTTTTTATAAGGCTATATATATTATACTGCATCTTGAACAAGTTTTTTTGTCAAGTTGGTTGAGGTTGAAATTATGTAAAACGTGAAAGTGAAATAAAAAGAATGCGAGTAAACCTTGTTTTGTAATTCGTTGGTTGGCAAAGGGAAGAAAATGTTAGGATTAATGGCTCACACATTCACACCCCACCCACCAGCCGAACAACATGTTGTAAAAATAAAATTTGTCATGTGTGGATGTTCTTCGTATGAAAAGTCATACCTGTTTTTATATTTAAAAAACCTAACTGATTTGATTAGATAAATAATCCGGAGAAGAGAACGGGTACCTGAATGCGCTCCAGATTGAAGGCGATATGTTATAGAGGTGCAAAAATTCAATCTAAACACGTATTTGAAAAAAACACGCTTGAATGTAATAGTATGTAGTTCGTTCAACGTTGATTTCCCGTCGACGACATAATATTGAGATTGAGATAAATCTAACAAATAGAATTTCTTGACATCAAATTATTTCTAATAAGTACAGAACTAAAAAGCTAGAACTTGTCATGTCTGGTTTCATGTTCAACAAATGACACAAAGAAAAGAACTTCGGGGCAAATAATGATATGTATGAATATAATTGAATTTCAGAGGTAGTAACAAGGCAAGTTGAATTATCAGGTGCGAAAGATACGAGATAAATTGTTGAAACTAGCTCTAATTTGCGGCTTGTGTTCCGCCAGACGCTGTATTTAATTGTAGTTATTGCTATCATTGATAATATGTAAATAGTTTGCAAACGTTGAATTATGTAATTTAATATGTTATAAAAACAGGATATTTCTCTTAATAATCAATTCAATGCTCATAATATTTTCAATGTATTCAGTTCAAACTACAAGAACTAATATTCATGAGCATGGAGCAGGCTGCAATAAACTTGTTCAAGAGTTGCTCACGAGAAAAATGAAAGTGTCATGTCGGTGTCCATCTTATTTGTTTACAATTTCTCTTCACGACATTTACAATTTAACTGCCAGTTTTGTTTGATATTTGAGTTTAAATGAGCCCGAGAGCAGCGATCGTAGCTTTTATCATGTTTATAAGTCTTAGTTTATTTGCTTGTTTTATGGGAATGACTGGAGAGCGCTTGAAAGCATTTTTATTTTCAAAGACATTCCAGCAGTTGAATGATTCTAATATAAAATCGGGATTCTTTTAACAAATTTAATACCACGAATGGTTATAAAATTTGAAGGAGGAAGGGCTTGAATGTACATGCATGTTTATAAGGGAAAATGTCTTATTGCTTGTTTTTTTATAAGAATGTTCATCTCGAAGTAAATTCCTATGAATTAAATAGGCGTACACAATTTGTAATTTTATGCATGCATATATTTCATCTGTAAACTGCATAGCCATGTACCTGATTTGATTAGGTATTTTTATAAGCTCAGTGTTTCTTTACCGTATTTTTACTTTTGTTTTCGAATATGGAATTTTACAACTTTTTTTCTTTCGGATCAAAACATTTCGTAGAACGCGTCGCGCCGTGATACAAGACTTATATTAAAAATACCTTGTTTTTGTTTGGTTTTTTTTCGAAATTCCTCTCTACTGCGAAGAACGGGAAGGTTATTTATGAGATCTTCTTTGGTGTGATAATAAACGGTATTTGCGATGTGGTCACGATGGGTGGATTTTTGTTTTAATGAAAAACTGGATGTAAAAAGGCATTAATAGAATCTACACGGTTTGAAATAGATATGATAGCAGAAGCGTAAATAAATTTTAACAAAATGCGACAGAAATTTAATGAATTTTATGAAAATGCTACCTCAAGTAAGTAACACTGCATTCCGTAAGCTGCTACCCACATTGTTGTGGGTCTTGGAAAGATCTACTAAATAAAATACGGATGTTTAAGTTAGTATACAATAAGCATCTAATGATCTTGATTTGATTAGCGCAAAGGCTTTATGAAAATCATACATAACATTATCATCACAATCATACCGAGTTAACAAGTTTTATCAAGCCATTTTTCAAGTACAAATATTTTCAAATGCAAAACACTTTATATTTTTCATGTACCGCATACGCTGATGATGAGCAGAAAGCTGAACACTCAACTTGCTTTCGTCACACCCGTCATCAACCTTTGTACTCGTACCGACTCCTTTGCTCCGACACGGATAAACTGAGCCAGGTGAACCTGTAGGTCACACTTCAATCTTTTTATCAATTACGATTCCTCCTTTTCGACATGTACAATAAAGTAAAGCGTAGATGTACCGGGCTAAGAAAGTAATGGTCATCATATGAAATATCTCTCTGAACAAAAATTTGAAGACAGGTAGACTCGGTACAATGCCCGGGGCTGGGAGCAATATGAATTGATACAGAGAGCAGACTGCATTATTCTCGATGAAAGTAAAAGTGTTAGCAAAAAATGCAGGCGACGACTTCTTTTGGTCCATCTGATATGCACCGACAATCAGTCAGAATAACTGAATTTACAGTACAGAAGATATGGAGAATATTGTACGTGAGAAATAAAAATTGAAGGTGGACGACACGAATATTATGAAATATACCCTAAAAGATGATGATGCCATATCATACCTCTAAAATGCTCAAGGCTGTCTACCAGTTTATACATGCAATGAAATCATCCTATCGGTATCAACAACCATACATGAAAATCAAGAGTTGTTCGTCGAATAGTATCCCATTCAGTGACCTCATCTCTATCATGATCACCAACAATGAGCACCGAAACGAGCAAAAGAAGTAGATGCTTTTCAAAATGCCGATCTTTTTTCTTAGCTTAATCAGGTAGAAAATAATATGTCGACCGAATGATACTTACTGACCAGGCGGATAAAGTACAAAAGGTAGATGTAAGATGTGCCGACATTATTACGCAAGCATATTTTACCATGTCCTTTGCTTTTTTCTCTGGAAATCTTAAACTGAACAGTTTGCTAACTAAAACTTCTCATGAAACCACAACGAGTCATGTCAGGAAGTGCGAAAAATTTATTGTACCAGCGAAAAACTGTATAATTTTACTCTATGCAAATCCATCAATATCATCATAGCAAAAGCAACCGTCTTTTAAAAATCTGATTTGCATTTGGTCTTTTTTGCTTTGGTATCTAACTAAAAAACAAGGAAGAAAGGATCTACTTAACAGTACTGGAGTACCTTCTTTTCTATTTTGTTTATAAGCACACATTAATCTCTTTTGTGGCTTTTGTGTGTATTTTTTGTTGAGATCTACCATGTAACTGATTATTTGGCTGATTGTTGCATAACGCATAACACACAACATGGCTTGTTTTGTTTGTACTTGCACAT
The DNA here is from genome assembly GCA_029691765.1 of Entomobrya proxima. Lineage (NCBI taxonomy): Eukaryota > Metazoa > Arthropoda > Collembola > Entomobryomorpha > Entomobryidae > Entomobrya > Entomobrya proxima. The sequence continues at coordinate 8,235,646 of CM056169.1, forward strand.
CTAGCTATTTAGAATGATAAAGTATCATGAAGGTTTTAAAAAATTGTTTAAGACTGAACGAACAGCGGGGAGTTGGCTTGTTTGTATAAGAAGCTTGTCCGACTACATTATGCTTGTTACAATACGATGACTTGTTTTCATCCTTGAAAAAAAAACTGTTCCTCCGCGTCACAAACAGTTTGACTTATCATCATATCGTTACTCTGGCTTGTTTAGCTTCACCAGAGCTAAAAAATTATAAATTATAATGGATGGATGATGGGCTTTACTACATCAAGATGGTTAAAACTAAATTTTACATTTGAAAAGCGGTAAGAAAAATAATACGGATGTGCATAAGGAAAAGGAAAGGGTATTATAGAATTATTAATATTACCCCTAAGAGAGAGGAAAACACTGAACTGAAAAATCGGACACCAGATTATACTGCACGCACACATAATAATGAGCATTCGTGTACCATAACAAATCCAAGTGTCCATCGATGAGATGAAACCGAGATGATACGATAAACAAACAATTTTTTGTGCTAACAGCAGCGTATAGTTTGCTTTAGTGCGTGTACTAATATTCAGCAAAAGATGCCAAGTGTGGTTGAGGTTTTCATATCAGTTATAAAAAATCTTGAACATTGAACAGAAGAAAAGCAAGCTAACACGTCCAGGGAGACCACAACTAAATATGCATATGCAGCTTAAATAGCAGTGCAGTGGCTTTTCTAGAGAAACGAGATTGATGCAGATAGAAAAATGGTCATTATTGTAACTAAACGCAAACCGTATGCAAAGTAAACAGGAAAAAAATTTAAATAAAACTGCGTTCTTTATGAACCAGTGCAGTGAACGCACACCACCACAAAACCTTTGAAAAACGAAACCGAGAAGGCAAATGAGTATGAGAATAATCGCTGTTTAAAAACTGAAAACCAGCCCATTCGGTTTTTTCCTCTGTTGTATACACACATCCTTATTATTCCAATAACAAGCTTTTTTGCACAAAGTTTATGAACGTGTAACTTGTTGCTTGTTTAGGCTTAATGATATCGCGGTGTGGTGGTTAAATAATAACAGCAAATTCAAAATGATGAACTAGATGTACCTCACCTGAGACAAGGTTCATTGTTGTTTTGTACATAAAAAGCTATTATACAAGCAGACATTAAACGAGCATTTATTATTAAAAAATAGATCGGCTAGTTTTATTTACTTAGCAAAGTCAGTGTGGTCTTTCAACCCTTGTCTCTCTCCTGCCGGTTTTATGCCTCGTAAAATCTCTTGCCAATATTGTTAGCATTTGCATAATATTGTATCATCATGTTTTGTCCATGTATTTAGTAATTAGCAAAGGGTTTACGCTTTTGTTGTAGAGAGTGAAACAGGTGGTGATTGTAGTTGGAGCAGAATGAAAACTTGCAAAAAATCAGGAATGTACAAAAACAAACACATTGTTGGATTTGAAAGGAAAGCAATCTTAGTTTTTGTCATGTCTTCCGACTAAAAAGTTTTTCTCACCACATATTCGTACATAACACAGCAGTGAGGAACGGAATAAAATGCTCATACTTTTTTTACTATATTAAATTTTTTTTACCATATACCTTGTTTGTGATTTGTATAAGTCGTTGTGGTATATCTTGAGAATCCATACAATACTAAAGTAACACATAATGTTGTCGATGCATGATAGCCGTTAGTCGAAAAATACGATGTGCAATACGAAAGATCAAGATGAAAAAACCTCAATGAACATTCCCCGTTTGAGACCCCAAGCTCATGCGCGATTGTTTCTTTTTGGAGCAACGAACGACATCTAGAGGAGAGTTTTGAGAGTTATAATGTACGCGCATGACTACTCTAGAGCGTTTTTTTTTATACCGAAGTAGATTGATCATTGTTTTAAAAAGATGTGTTGCCGTTAAAGATTCTTTATTTATTCAAAAATACAGGAGATTAATATAATTTTAGATGTTAGATATAATGCTTGCCTAAATACTTGAAGGAAACATATTGATTATGGCTTTATAAATTACTTTTTCTGTTAAAAAATCTCGTTTGATAAGTCGAGTAAAATGTAAGAGGTAAACGTCGAATTTGATGATGACGATGATGATGATGATGATAATGAAACGTAGATGATGGGTATCCAGTTGAATGAAGATGTTACAAATTATATTGCGAAATAACAAATCTTGGACTCTTAAATTTGTATCATTCCGAAAAAATCGTCTAGTGTAAGCATCGACAATATATAACAATATAATGAAAACTACAAAATATTTTATTTTTACATACTCATTTGAAGTTGTGCTTGCATCGTTTTGTTGCGCAGATTCTAGAGAAATGTTATAATATGAAGTAAAAGACATTATCGTGTTCCTTCTTCTATATAGCTTTGCATCTTTTGTTAGAATTTTTGATAAGTTCCTTGACCCAAACCTGTAAATATTAAATGTATCAAGTTGAACTTTCTTCAAGTTTTGATCTACTAACTGCTATGTTATTTATTACAAGATGGATTGCGTATTTTCTTTCCATAAACTCAAAGCAAACAGTAGTATGATATGATGATGATGCTGACACGGAAAAGCTAAAACCTAAAAGTTTTTGGGGATCTTAACAAACGTGGAAAGATACCTAGCGGAGAAATTGGAAAAGTTGCAAAAACTTTTCCTATTTTTATGCCTGAACTATCATGTGATCGCATTTTACTACTTTTATCCTATAAATTTCCTTTTGCGCTTCTTTGTTTTCAGCTGATAAACCAAGGAATTTGCATAAAACCTTGTATTTTTTGCACACACAAGCTGCCAAACAATTTGAAATGAAATTTTTGGAAAAAAGTGAACAGATACACGGAAATGTAATATGCTAATGTTCGCCTACAATCTATCTCTGTATCAAAATAAGAAAGTTGTTCAATCTAGTCATGCATAATGCTTTCTTCTCTGTGCGTAGTAATTCCTCCAGGCTATAGTACAAGATGAAGGAAAACAAGTTTGTTTTTACAAAAGTTAACTTTCTTCAGGAGTTTATATACTTGTTGACCCGCACTGAAGAAATCGGCCAGCATCAACGCTTGCGTAGTATTTTTCCCGGAAGAACACAATAAACCTGTACCTTGGGTTAGTACTCACCTTTACCTGATCTTCACATTCCTTCGCTACTGTATTCATAACTATCAATATTTTTTCAGTAGATCTGTCAGGAATCGTAAATAAGTTAGTTCAAGTTTGTCCTTTTTGTTCTAATAAAATACAAGCTCGAAATAATGTTCATAATATTTTGCAAACATAGGGCTAACATTGACAATTTTTCAGAACCCAGTACTTTACTTCCATGTATGTCATCACATCAACAACTCACGACACATGATTATTTCCAAAAACTTTATTCATGGAATTTTGTCCATTACCCAAATTCAAATCAAAAGTATGAATTTTTCATGCTCTGCCAGCAGAATTCCTCAGATACTGCAAAATACTTTATGCGAATACAATCAAAGTACACATTTCTCATGCGCACTTCACGCATAATAATAATGTTTACTCTCTTGGCTGACACGGTTGTTTATTGACTTCTTGGAATTGTTTTTGGATGATAAAAAGTCCTGCTACACTGCAAAAGTAATGTGCTGTGCTCTGTTGTTCCCGTAAAGTAGCTCAATAAGCTATTATAAATCCAAAAATTGTTCATGCAGAAAGAGAGCAGATGCTGAAGTAAAAAACTTAGCTCTTCTATATAGTAACATTGCATCGTCGCTGTGATTACTTTTATCGTCAATTTCAAACATATAAAGTTAAAGTATCCAGCTTCTTTTTGGCTCATGTCACAGCATCCGTATGTCTCTTGGAAATGTGCTTACTTTTTTGTTGCATGTGTGCTTTGCACAGCAGTAGTTGGCAAGTTATTCAAAAGCAAAAGATAGTCTATAAGATTCCTTATAAGTCATTCTTCTTTTTTTTCTGCTGGAGTCATAAGAAACGATCAAGAAAAGATAAAAACTTTGTGCTCTTCTCATTCCCCCGCTTGAAGAGGCATCAGCAAAGTTGCTAACAACAAAGTAGAGAAAAGATGCTAGAGAGATGAACAAGCGTTCGCCTTCTCTAAATTCATTCCACGCTTGAGTAGCGTCCAATGACTTTTGTGTCGCCTTCAATTTCCGCATACATTTTTACCCCAATAAGAATTTTCTCGTGTAGTAACACACACTAGCATTAGTTCATTTCAACGAGAAACTATTTTTAATGTCTGATTTTAAATAGGGTTTGTGTGCAAAGTTTTCTTTGAACTTGCTTGGGTAACCGTTGCACAATAATGAATTTTGCAGCATCACCTTTCCCATTTACAATTCACAATTTAAACTGATTGAAAAAACACATATCTTTTGCAGCAGACTTTAAAATGATTTTAAAATATGTGATAATAAACTGTTAATTAATTGTAGCGACGAGTACTCTGAAAAACATCTTGTTCTTATTATGTAAAAGTGTAGTACGCAGTTTTGTCTTTGTTCGAAGATATGCATATTAATACGTCGTAGGGTCTGAATATTACTGCTAATGTAGACAATATAGATGGAAGTACTTCAAATAGTTAAAATTTGTTGTAGTTCAAATAAATGTAGAATAGTCGTTAAAAGACAAGGATGCTCACGTGATGAGGATGATCCATCACAATCATCATCCATCCCTTGTAGTTGTATCGTTGGATTAACAAGCTTACAACTAACTTATTATAGTTTTGTTACAGATTTCTCAGATAATTTGTTCATTCTTCCTCCAGTTATTCTCATCAATCATTCCGATGAGTTCTCTGTAGATTATTAAGGAAAACTGTATATTCTCTATAAGCATATGCAGGACACATGCACACAGTGATGATTCATTCTAAGAGTGTCAGGTTGCAAGTAACACATTTGTGAATCAGCACCACCATTTTTTATAGACGAAACAATTATTTAAATATGATTAATATAAATGAACGTAGAGTTATATAATTCACTAAAGAAGCAAGGTTTCCTTTACATTAGTTCATATTAAAATGACTCATGATGGTCAATTTGAAAGTTTAAAAAGTACATTTTATACCTTTTTAGTTACTTTACTCATGCAAATGAAACTTGCTGTAACTGTAAGCAGCAAAATGTTAAAGTTAACAAGGTACAAAGTAACTTGATGGTATATTTTCAAAGAAATCCGCTTCTTTGTAATAAAAGATGTACCACCGGTACTTTCAACCTTGATGGTGAAGCTCTTTTCCATGAAAATCTCTCATGAGAGGAGTAGAAGTTGTTGCTAATTAATATGTTCGTCTTCTGATCTCATGCCTATCCATCATCTCCTCGTTACAGTTGATGGGTACAAGCAGAAAATGACTTGTAGCTTGTTATAACGTGATTTCTGATAACCAGCAGGAAATGAGTTACTTATAAGGTATACCGATTACCCATTCAAAGAACTAACCATGCATATTATAACATAACATGACTGATTGACTCACTTTTAATCAGGCATATATGATTATGTGATGAGCCAAGTAACAGACATTTTTCCGTGAAAAGCAAATAACATAAAAGTATGCGCCAACAGTGCTCAGTGCTCACTCAATTGAACTATGTAATAATTTTGATTTTTTATGAATAAATAAAAAAGGCATTAGTTTTCAGTAAAAGCTAAAAGGAATGAATTGGTGGCTACAAGTGTAATATATGTTTTGTAATATTTTGCTATTCTTCTTCTTTTCTATGTCAAACTGTTTGGAATAATGAAATGTAACTTTAGCATAAATTGATAGACTATGATGCTTACAAAAGTTATTCAATGGATTCGAGGACTTGATGGCATATAAAGGTCGGCGTCTCTTCTCACCTACTGCTGTAGTACAAATTGATAAAAATTCAGAACTTTTACATAGTAAAAGCTTTCTTCACGATGATATAAAATAGCAGCAACATATTCAATTATTCAACATCACTAGATACATATTGTCGTAAAACGTATTTTCTTCAAGGTCTAAGAATGAAATGTTTGAATGCATTTGTTTTAGCTTTGGTTCGTTTGTCGTTGAGTACGGCGGTAAATACACAACAAAGGTATTATGGATTTTGATTATTGATAAAAATTGATTGAAGCACTTTGGGTGGCCCAATGTCCATATCAGAAGAAACTGTAAAAATGTATTTTTATTATTAAGGGGTCGTGAGTACTTTAAAACATTTTGTGAGATTATACTGCTGAACAGCAATGCAGTTGGTGATGTCAATGAATTTTTAAAGTTTTTTTGTTGATAAAGGTCAGCCTTTGTTTTCACGCGTGGAGTAATAATGAGTAGAGAACGACTAGTTACTTATGGATATAAGCAGTTCTTTTTTCGGCTGTCATGATATTGTTTGATAAAAATAGAAGTTCTATGAATATCTAATCTTTTCTTTACATTTTCGTGTGAAAAGAATATAACATTCGGATTCGGGCTAACCTGCATTTAAACTTGGTTACATGCATGCATACCTTAACTAGGATTGTAAATGCTTCTCTAAATTACCATCTTTCACCAACTTTGCCTGAACAATACAAACCAGCATATTGCACAATGAAAAAAGTGTGTGAATAGTTTAAAATTAAGAGTGAAATGTGTTTTTAACAGCTTTAATCGTTTAATTGCATGTTACGCAAAAGTGGCATTTCCAGACAAATGAAATTGGTGCCTTTTGCATTGTGATGGTAAAGTTGAGTAAAAACGGAGAGAAAAGGAGTGCGTGGTAGTACCAGAGTACAAAATGAAAGGTTGCTTGTTTAACACTTATTTTGACGCAGCCCACACTATTCTTTTTCCTATCGAAAGTGGGCGCACGACATTTCTGATAAGCTTAACGATTAGAGCAGCAACTGAAAGAGGAAACACGCGCTGGCTTTAAAAGGGTTTTAAGTATACTTTACACTTTACTTATTTGCTGCAGGTAAGATTTAAACTTTCAAAGTTCAATTTGCTGAAAGAAAATATCTTCATTCCAATTTCTTAAATGCAAGTCCACTTTCCATATGTTGTCAGCCTACGCAGTTCTTTAGCAAGCACGGTTGAAAACTCCATAACCGCTGTAATAATTCTTTATCAGTGTAATTAACCAATATGAAATTCTCTGGACATCGGCACAAACTTTGCATCAGATTTGAAAATTACCAACTAGCCGTTTCTTGTGGAGCGACTGGTAATAATCTCACTGTGAGAAAATATGAGTTATGACCAAATTACATAAATTGGGTTTGTTTGCAAGCTAGATAAAGCTGTCACGTGTATGACATTTAGCAAACTTAAAGCAAAGCTATAAAAGACTCAAAGAGGTTCATTCGTATTTGCATGTGTTTGCTTAAATCTTATAAACTTGTACCAAACATGCAGTTTATTGTTCACACTTTTTACAAGACACAAAGAAAATAGTAGCAAACTATCAGCTTATATTTTAAGCCATGTTGCAAACAACATCAAACATTTCCATTTTCTTTTTACAAAATCAACTCGATCTCAGGGTCCGACCCAGTGTGCAATGCTGTTGTACCATTACCAACCGGTACCTATTCATAAAGATCATCCATCATTTTGATAACAAATACTGACTACTGACTCATCCCTCTTTTTACAATCAGCAACAGCATCATTATTTTGTGCGCGTTACACACACAACTTTTAAAAGGAACTATTAGTGTCTGTTGATATACTTCTCAGAGAGTTTATACACCTATTTACCCGCATAATATACCCAAATTCTTTTTTGTATATAGCTTCCGTGAGATAAAAATGTAATCCCTTGTTTTCCTTCTTGAACATCGACATCACATCACATTGCGGATCAAGCTCATCAGCCAAAGTTAACATTTGAACATTGCATTTTTTCTACCACACCGCACCCCTACACCCTATGTGCACATCTTCTTTCTTAATAGCTAGTAGCCCTTGCCTGTCGAATTTGATATCCCTTCTGTTCAACCTATTATACTATCTCTTTAGATATCTCCACTGCTGGCCTGGCGGGCATTGTTACTTGTGTGCCACCCCAGCTAGTTTACTATTTTTATATGTAAATGCTTTAGATATTGTAATAAATGTAATGTAACAATAAAAATAATAATATCGTTAATGCAATGTAACTACTGATTCAGCAGTCACCCAACAAAGCTCATTTTATAACTTTTGTTGCTGCTGCTTCTGCTGCTTTTAGCCTAATATAGCGTTAGTAGATGTTAATCCAGGCACGGAAAAGTGACACTAAGTAGACAGCAAGCAGTAGGTCATTGATAGCAGCATGGCAAATATATATATATAAAAAATCAAGAACAGTAGGTAACTGCAATTGTAAAAATGCCAGCATCACCACCACCACCAAAGGCAATACAGCAGTATCACTATCCCCGCATATCATTTATATTCTTACCAATCAACCAACCTTATTCACAGTATCACCAGAAGCCAAAATGTACTCTTTTTTATTATTGCCATCCTTCCTTTTTTCGTTTAGTAAGTAACCTTATTGTTGTTGTCATTTTGAATGCATGCGTAACTAGTTTGATCCTTTAGCTTCCCTTGTTAATGGTAAATTATAAAAAAAAGTTACACAATGGTTTTAATAATAAAAAATGTTGTATCGTTGGCGGTGGTTCGAAGATACTGGCAAGAGTAGAAAAAATAAAGCTACATTGTTGCTCTATTATTATTACTACCACTATTTGTAGAGAGAAGTCAGTGTGTGAGGTTCTTTTCCATCAGTTCATTTAGCATTATCCCGGTTTTGAATAGCATCCATTAAGCTTGTCCATATCGCTATCTGACAAGAAGAAAGGAATGGGATTGAAGGAGAGTGACACACGGGCTTGGTTGTTGTAAATGTAATGTGTTGGTTTAGTTACTCTTCTTGTATTACTCTGGAAGAGTGGAACTGGGAGTGCTCCAGGCAGCATATCACATCACATCAGCACAATGAAAACAGAGGGAAAAAGCTGGCTCATGTCTAAAATGTCGAATGGTTGTACATGATATTAAAAACGAAGAAAGAATGTGATGTGATCCCTCTTTAACATTTAATCATTTTAGTGCACATATTTTTATAAAAATGTGTGCATCATGTGATATGGTATTTTATATCAACAGAGATCACAATATCCAATTTTTACATTTTGAATTTTTTGATTCCGTATCATTACTGTCATTCAGAACTGGAACTAGCATCAAAGCTAGGAGCAATACAATAATAGTAGTTTAGGAAGTTTACTGAAGTATTTATGCTTCCTTCTTATTAAAAAAGGAAGCAGTTTATTTCACATTCAAAACACTAACTGTTCAAATAGGATCAACGTATGACCTGTTCTGGAACACGTTGTTCTTATAGCTTTGTAAATAACTGCACATACATAACACAAGCATATCTTCATAAAAGTTGTATAGCTTCATTACAACAAAATATTATGATTATGTTGGCAATATAGAAAAAATACTTGTATTGCTCATTGCAACAATGTCATTTGAAGATATCGTACACTTAAAAATGTATGCAATTTATTTACAAGATAGAGCAGTTGGTGCATTTTCCCCAGTTGTTGCTTTCATTTTTATACTAAAAGATAATATAAATTGATGTTAACAACATAAAAAAGATAGTGGTGCACTGTGCACATTTGTTCATACCATCATCCTGATAAAAGATCTAGTAAACTACCTTAAACTCTGGAGTCTGGAGGTATTGCGCAAATACAAAAATATAAGCTTTTCAAGCTCGAATGTGCAATGTACCTCATAAATTGGACGGAACAAGCGAAATAAGGAAGAAGGGCAATAAGCAATAAGACAGGGAAATAGGTATGGAAGAGAGCACATGAACAAAATTTATTAGAAATAATGGAAGAGGGTTGATTTTTTGGCAGAAAATGAGGGTACAGGGTACATCTAATCCAACACGTACACTGCTACTAGCTACCTTTTTTGTCGGTGCGGAGGAGGGTGAAAATCTACAAAAAACAGATACAATGTCAACGACAATCTTGTGTAGGCTTACAAGACAAGTTACAAATGAAAGAATACGGGCTTTTTCAGTTGGAGAAATATCCAGAAAAACAGAGTACTCATCTATTCGTGTATTGCTCATCTTCTTCGCGTCATTGCATTGTCATTGTCAGCATTATCAATATCACAAACCAGCAGTGTTGTCGAGCAAGTAGAAGCAATACCTACTACGTATTACTACCGGTATGTGGAAAGGCTAGGTTGACGGTGGCGTAAACATCTTACACAAAGGAAAACCTACCATTATTTAGCCAGAGTAAATATGATGATAATGATAATTTCAAAGTAAAACATAACCTCTACCACCTCCGCACTGCAGTTTGTTTCCTGTTTTTCCCAAAAGGTTTCTTCTGCATTGCTTATGCTACGCAATCATCATCAAATTTGTCGTTTGCTGCATAAAATAAAAGTAAAAGGAATGCTGTATACTGAAGAGGATGAAGGGGTAAGCGTCTCAAGTGAGGCGAATGAATACCAATTTGGGGAAAACACAAACAACTTACCCCTATATCCTATTTTTCCTTTTTCAGTGCAAAATACTTTTTACCCCCTGCGCTACTGCGAAGAAAACATTTCCACAGACAAAAAATAACTTAAAAGAGTTGCTTATTATTGCTTGGATGGTTGTGCACAGCATAGGACAGTAATAGTACTGTTGTATAGGTATATTTATGGCTATTTTGCTGCACCCTGATGGTAATTTTAAAGTTTGAATATTAAGAAGAATTTGTAAATCTCCTTTGGGAATTTGTCCATCAGTTGCTAATGATCCGTTGAGAATTCATTTTCCTCTATCTTTTCTTCCTTTCTCTCATGAGCCAACGATATGGTGTCGTCTTGCTCATCATCATTCATCCCCCAAAATGCTGGTAGTTTCCCCTTTTTACTTGCTCTTTTTGTTGCATTTTAAAAGGAAAGCGACTGCAACAACAACAAGTTTGTGGACTAGTGCAAAGCAAAAGGCTTTACCTATTTATTATGCTAAACTGCAAGTTTAATACCGTTGCAGTATAGTAGCTAGTCAGCATGACTTGTAATAATCCACTGTTTTGAATTCTTCAAGCGGAAGACAAGATGATTCTGTAGTTTCTCTGAGAAAGACTATTGAACCCAAGCGACAAAGTCCAGCAAACAATATGTTTTAAGCAATGAAAATGAATTTCTGGAATTTGAAATGGTGCAGTTAGTCTGCGTTCCCTGTCTAATTTTGAACTGCTAATACATAGTATAAAATAAGTGTAACCATTTAACGTAACAAGCTTGAAATGCAATTTCCTGTCTAACACAAATTTAAACTATTGCTAGGTTTTTGGGTTTAATTACCAAAATAAAATTTCAAACTAAGCTTTTCATTAGATTTTGGACATAGTTAGTACCTGTAATTGTTATTGTTGAATAAAGTAAAATTCAAAATTAAACTAATGCGATGCAAGTACAAACGACGTATTCCAATTCTACCGAAAACATAATTCCTGACAAATGAAGATAAGCAATGAATACTACATATTTCATGATGTATGATTAATTAATTTTTAATCACAAATGATGATCACCTCAGAATTTTACGATAATGATAATTTATCCGTATGAAATGAAAAAATATGAATTACTAATGTCTGTGTGTAAAAAGCATGAGTCAGCTTGAAACAATATTTGTATAAATGAGAGAGGAAATTGATGTCAACTTTTTTGATTGGATCTTTAAAAACACAATGATTGAGTAGTCAAAGGGTTGTGTTAACTCCCACTGTCAAATCCCATTCGACTCGCTAGGAATAAGGAAAATGGAGAGAAAAACAGGGTGCATATTATATAAGTGTGTATCACGCTACTTGTATGTACTTAACGAAAGGATATTACACTACTGTGAATGAATAGGACAGGATGTACGAACGATGTATATCATGATATTGTTCATAAAGATGTATCATGCATGTCACATTGTTTGATTCTCTGTTAAATGAAGTATTTTACAAGCTCTCACCCTCTCACTTGCTATCTTTCTGATGAACCGGTAAATTATTAACGGATTGGTAAAGCAAACTTTCCCTTTGATTCGTTTCCTTCCTTTTGTGGTTAATAAAGCCGAAACCACAGAGAGATTGCATTGTGGACGGTCTGTGGAGTTTTGTCTATTAGAATAATGCAAACTCAGGAAATTGTATTGTGGGGTCGACAGAGAGTGGACACCAGAGAGAAGGGTGATCACAGCACCAACTTCATTTTAAGAGAATAGTTTCATTTAAAACAAAGACAGAATGAAAACAAAGAATATTTTTAATATTGAAATATCTCCTCGCATAAATTATAATGCACAAAATACAAAATAACCACGAGAGCATACTACAAATGTGCGTATTCACTTCAGAGATTTCAAATCCCTGCTGCATTACCGTTTGTGTTTTAGATAAAAACAATGCGTTCAAGAAATTTGTTGCGTAAAAGGTTGTGAATATACTTTGCATGTTTGCATGATCCCGATTTCCGGGTTGTATGCCAGTTGTTGATGTGCTCATATTATAAAACAAGCCGGCAAACTATGTATTTTACCCACAACAACAAAACATAATCCTAAAATCCCAGTTGGCCACTCCAACTTAAAAGTGAAAGGAAAATGAGATTCGTTGTATTGGTCAATAATTCATATAAACAAATATATATTATGATTTTTTAAAAAACGATAATTGCATATTGCATAGTTTCAGTTGCGTTCAATCGGACCAATTTTACTCGCAACGTTAAGTACACTGTTAGATGCAATTTCATTTCCGAGTTCGTTTTAAAGTTTGTATCATTACAGGATTAGAATTGTAAATATTTCACAAATTCATACCTTGTTGCACCAAACTTATTTATGATTATGACAAAAGCATTTTATGCGTTTATTAAGTGCACATTAATATCTCCAAATAAAATGTTATCCTTTTGTTTTTGTCATTCAATAGAGATTACCTATTAAATTGCTTTGAATCTGAAAGGGAATCGATTTCAGTTTTCTCTTTTTATGCCTTTCTCATTCACGTAACAAACAGCAAATTATCACTTTTGGTATCATCATCCGCGGAGCTGCTGCTCCTTCTACGGTACAAAACTTTTATACATTTAAAGCAGCGTATTCCCACATCTCTCGCATTATAATCCGGTTCGCTGAGCCGTTTTGTTGCTTTATATTTTGACGATGAATTTTTTACCAGAGAAGAAGAAGCACATCGTAATATCATCCCGTTTTGAATCATCGTATCAACGTAAATTGCACACACTTCACGCACTTTGTATGTCATTAAGATCCAGTGATGCATTCATTCATTCATGTGTTGTTCCTCTGCACGTCTCTTGCTGCTGCTGTTGCTGTGTTCAAGTAGGCAGTAGAGCCTTTTACGTTCTCACTTTCAAATCATTATCAGCTTGACACAAACAACGGTAAAACCAGCTTCTGCATATAAATATGATACCACACTACCGCGTTGTCGTCGTGTAGTTTGGATGATGATGTGTTGGTGAAAGGGAAAAGCGCAAGTACTGCACTCATTCATATTCATAATTTCATGCATATTTAATTTTTTAGTATTCCAATTCACTGAGCAACTTAACTAGCTTGTGCACGAGAATCCACACATATGAGTTTTTGTTTTTATACTGTGTGGATCATAATAATGCTATGCTTAAATTTTGTGAATTTGTGAACATTTTCCATTATAAAATGTACGCACGTGAGGGATTTTGAGCTGATATGATGACTAGACATGGGCACAAGGCTAGAAACTGAAAATGAAAAACTTCGGTTCGGGAAACTACTTTGGGTATAAAATGAAATCCAAACTGTGTTCATTTTGGTTATATATTTTCAAAGCAGAAAAGCTATCGAAAATTTCAGACTATTCCTGTTTGTTGTTTTACTCAAATAATTTATATCATTTTTTTGGGAAAAGGGTTACACTTTTATGCTCAATTTTGATTATTGGATCAATTTGCTTTGCAACAGTGCAACACGAGCCCAATCCGACACAGGCAGTTTGAAATAAGGCCACCCCAAGGTTGCCACTTTAACTTTACTCACATGAATACTAAGTAAAAAAGTACTTATATAATTCATCGGGTACTTTATGTTTCCAATTCTGAGTCACTGTACCACGAAAAACGAGCATTGAGCAAATATCAGCTCCAAAATTAGACCATTACTAATTTAATAATACTATTCCAGCTAATTTTAATTTTTTAAAGTGCTAAAGTACCATTTTGTTTTTCTAACTTGTCTTGTTGTTTTGTTGGATGAATTCTATCAGGATCAATTTCGAAGCTCTTCTCTTTGTCCCTGTCTTAATGTTCTCTTGAGAAATCCTTTAACTTTTATTTCCTATTTATATTTTATACATTACTTATAATTTCAAACAAGCTCGTCGTGTTTCTCCAAAACATTTCATTACATAATCTAAACTGCCCTCAAAGGAAATCTCCAAATGATACGAAAAAGGTAAATGTGGTACAGAATTTCTAAACGATTTCGTTAACCCATCCATTTTCTACAATTTTGGTATAAATTTCACAAAGTATGGTTGCATTTTAAATTACACTCAAAAGTACTTACACTTCACGGAAAACTGGAGCAAAAAATGATAAAACAAAACATCAAAGCAATAATAAATATTTTATTCCGTATTAAAGTACCTAGTTTTTTCAGCAAACGACCTTACACGCTCCAGAAAATATTTTGCTTCAAGAAGGTCACCGCATGTCGCGTGTATCATTTTCGTACAGAAAAACAATCCGTTAAGGAGAAAACAAAAAAACACCAGTTTTCACCCCACAACTTTTTTCCCTAAAATTGGCCTGTCTGATGGGTTGCAAGCATGTAAGATTAATTACTCTTTTCACCGTTCCGCGTTTCCTCCCTTTTCACGGTGTCCCTTTCTCCTTAGCTCACGTTTCAGGTTTCATATAATCTTCGCATCCTGTTTTTGGTACAAGGGTGGCATACGTACCTATACTAACCTTTTGTTACTTTCTAAGACAATGAAGAAGCTGTGATCCTTTGGAATATTGCTAGTTTTTCTTTCGAATGAAGTCTTGCTTCGATGGCATAATCGCTATAGTATAATATGCTGTATACTTGACAAAATTTTCTCCTTTCTTATTTTTCTTCCCATAAAACTTTCCAATATTGCTGCAGTAATAGTGTGTTTGCCACCACAATTCTTTATTCTTCCCATAAACTTAAACCAAAAAAGGTTGAGACGCAGCAGACTAATAATGAACTAAAGTGTATGTGATTGCTGCTGCCATTGTATGAGGTTCCCTCATCTCCATATTTTGCAT